>OX336391.1:155724177-156924177 GCA_946902985.2 Meconema thalassinum | reverse complement strand
CCAAACGGAGACCAACTTTTTTTGCAAACTCAAAAAACGAAAACACAATAACCAGACAAATAAAACTTAACGAATTTTAACTGAAAAACTGTTTTTTTTTTTCATTTTATTCAATACCGAAAATATCTTTATTGCAATTATTTTGTTCTGTTACAACTGTACATATTTACAATTTCATACCTGTTATATAAAAACGATTATTTATATAACAAAATCAACTCGTCTATTTTGTTTAGCAAACCTTGTGATTACCGAATCGATGTCTATAGTGATGTCTCGATGAATGTGCAGCAATGCACGGATAGGAATTTGGGGCTTTTTTCGCACCAGAAAATTTTGCCGACGTCCAAACTGCAAGCTTGGTTGACAATTTAAGCTGTGACTTTCTCCCTTTGTCGGTACCAACTCGACTTGCCGAAACTCTAACGTACCTTGATACTTTTCTCGATGCTCGATGTAAAAGTCGCAAAACACGCCGTTGCAATTTGTACGAATATTTTTGGTGCGCTAAACGCATCAAATTTCTATCCATGTAGCTTGCAAAAAAATTGGTCTGGTTTTGTACGTTTGGTTATTTTGTGATTGCGTTGTTAGTGATACCATTTTTCTTAACAATTTTGATTCTGTGACCCCCCGTCCAAAGCCAAACTCTAGATCCGCGTCTGGATCCTGAATTCCCTACTATGGGCCCAAATTCTGACCGGATCCTCAAAGCACCACAATGAGGTATGTGGTAGAAACCCCAAAAACCAAGGCTGTGCTATAATGAGGCGTATTAGGCGAGGTAGTTGGTCATTGCATTCTTCACTGACCCATTGAGTAGCAGTTTTCACAGCATCCAAGTGCGAATATACTGCATCGTCTGCATCCAACAGGGTTTGGCAGCATGCTTATTTCCATGAATATAGAAATTTAATCCAGCTTTAACATTCCGTTATCAGTGGTGTAGCGGCTAGCATTCTTGGCTGTCACCTCGGAGGTCCGGGTTCGTTTCCTGGCTCTGCCAAGAAATTTAATTCTGTCCTGAGGTGTGGAACGGGATACACTCAGTCTCGTGAGGCAAAACTGAGAAGAGGTGGGCTTGATTCCCATCTCAGCCGTCCTGGAAGTGGTTTTCCGTGGCTTCCCCACTTCTATTTCAGGCCAATGCCAGGATGGTTCCTAACATTGCCGCTTCCTACCCAATCCCATCCCCAATTTACAAATACACACACTAGTATAGCCATCACAATAACACAGGTTATCATACACATTCACACTCCCAAATATACGGACTATATGACCAAGTTGTCACAGCCCCTAAAATGAAGCAGCAACATCATTCAAATCAAGCAGCAATTGAATACTTCACATATTCCCATATGGTAGAGACAAACTTTGTGGAGCTGTGTGGTTCTACATAAAATGATACGGGGTTCTGCACGCCATCGATAGCCAATGATTGGATACAGGGCCGGCTCCTGGCTAAACTTTTAGGGTGGGCCACATTATATTATTGTTGTTCCATATTAAACATTGTTTTATATTTCACACTAGCAATCCGGTTATGAATGCATTACGTGATAAGCACTTTTTCTTCGATGTCAATGAACTACGACCTATGTCCGTTTTACGTCTCGGCATGATGGTTTAAAATCACTGACTGGACTATTAATTATATTATCATGGAGATGCATGTGCAACGAATTCTTTCAGAAGTAATTTAAGAATGGCGAGGTGCATGAAACACAAATCCTCCTTCGGTCCAATCTTTATTTGACTGTGTATTTTGTGGAACGAAAAGTTCACAGGCGAAATGAAGAAAAGCCGAGTTGCACTTCGAGGGAAACTCCAAACACAACTACTCTTCTCTGAAGTGTTAACTCAACACGACTCGAGTGTTTCCTGCTGGCAGTGTCTGGGGTAATAGGCTCGCCCACTAGCTAGGCCGTAACTGGGGTGATAGGGTTGCCCCTAACTAGCTCGTAAACTGTCGCCTCAGTAATTGAATGGAGATTGTTGGAAGAAATGTAAATGTAAAAGCACTTATAGTGGGCGATGTATTGAAGATAGAGATATGCTCTCGCGAACATTTTTGTAGAACTCTTCATGCTGAATAATTCTTACACTCATAGTAAATAGATATTTTTAATGGTTTGCCCAGCGTGAGCTTAAAAGGCGCACGGACACCAGGTTTTATTTTCGATTTTTTCACTGAAATCGTTACTGCTTGGCTTTCTTTATATTCTACAGAAACCTTCCTCGAGATATCCTCTACAGAATGGTGAAAACCGCATCAAAATCCATCCAGTGGTTCTCGAGATTACCTATGACATCCAAGAATTGGGGACTTAGTTTTATACTAAGTAGAGATTTATTGTTGACATTATCATACTGAGCTTCTATGCCCAAGATAGCAGGTTCAAACCCGGCCGAAGCCGTCGGATTTTTAAAGAGCGTTAAAAAACCCTCAGTATGCCTTCCTTCGGAGGGGAAGTAAAGCCTGCGGTCCCATGTTAAAGAACCTTCCACTAATTACACCCTGTGTGAAGCTAAATTGGATAGGTTACGAATGTAAACAACGCTCTTAGGTTTCTACGTTCGTTGCTAAGAGCCGACTGCGGTGGCGTCTAGTAGCTAAGTACTGGACTTGGCATAATAGACGTTGACGGTGGCGCTTGGCGGCAAAAGTTGGAACTATTTGAAAAATTCTAAGTTGCAGTCTGTACTTAAATTTAAAAAAACAGATACACACACTAATACAGCCATCACAATTAACACCGGTTATCAGACAGATTCTACACACACCCAAAGTACACGGGGCTACATGACTGCGTTGTCGCAGCCCTTAAACTGAGGAACTAACCAACCAACCAACCAACCAACCAACATTTGAAACAAATTTTAATTAATTGGCCTAGTTTATGTACTGTATTTTAAACTCTACTCAAGTGGCTCCATATTTGTAAATATATGCTCCACCCCTGTGCTTGGATGTAGCAAATTAACGTATCAGCTTGTTTGATGAGGTCCCATTTCTTAAATTTATAACTTGATGCTCAGAGTTATATAAGAAAATGGATTTGTTAATAAAAAATCCACTTCATTCATTTTCCTATGTCGCACACAATCACCATAGTAAATAACTACGTCTGTCTGTTAGGTAGTCAGCCCGAAGGCTGGTTGGATCCTCAAAAAGTACCGCCGTTAGGTTCTGTGGGTAGATACCCACAAAAACCCAAGGCAGCACTATATTGAGGCGTACTAGGCAAGAAGAGGAGTGAGGTAGTTTTCCATTGCTTTCCTCACTGAGTTAGAACAGCAGTACTAACCCCATAAGTAGAACCTTTCACAGCATCCACAGGCACTGACTGTTCCCTGAATGCCATTACTAAGCACCACCCATACCTCAGTAGCTTCCATATAATCACAGCCATGAGTGAGACTGAGACATCGGTGAAAAGACACATTTTACTCTAGCCTGTGCCAACAGACAAATGCAAATGTACTGCATTCATCAATAGATGGTAAACAGGCCTGAATAACTACGTACATACCACAAAAGTTAACACATATTACTTTATAATAATAAAGGAACTGCGCTCTTGTGCATTACATTTTGGAGTATTCCAACAAGGAAAGTAATCTCTTAGATCATTCACTGAAATGGTATCGACCACACGGTTTAGCACATAATACGCACACACACTGTACAGAAGGTTCATGAAAGCCACTTCGCATGCACAGCTTATGATGGAAGCCGTGTACTGCAAGTCTATTCAGAGCTCTCCTCCTCATTTCCTTTCCCTCACATGGCTTCTGAAGGAATTAGCAGATGATTGAAGCGTGATCCCTAAATATTTAAAAGAATTCACAAGTTCCAAGATTTTTTTTATTGCTTTGTATCCTGCCATTTGCCGCTATTCTTCCTCCTTTCCGGAAAACCATTTGAACCATTGATTATGAGACTGTTTCTGTCAGCATATTCATCAAGTCTATTCATTACCGTTTGGAGATCTTCTCTATGGCTTGAGCCTAGCCTAATGCAATATCATGCTGGTACAACGCGATCTATGTATTAAGGGTAATACTTGTGATATCTGCTAAGGCTATGTCTCATTGAAGGACTCCATTATTCTGAAGAATGAGTTTTGAGGAAGTTTTGCCGTCTTGTATCGTGACCCTGTTGTAAGCAAGTATGTTATTTACGATGTCGAAATGTAAACATTATGTGTCAGAAAACTGTATCATAATGAGGCTCATTATAACACTATTTTTCATTATGAAACAGTTTCTCCCACCAATCAGAGCTCAAGAAACAGTTGTGTGACCAATTAGGTAAGGATAACTTCACGCATGCGCCCAAAATCCACTGTAAACAATAGGTGTTCTGTGTTGGCAAGCAAAGTGAATGGTCTCTGCGTTCGGAGTCCCTTGACCCACGCATGCGCTCTGTTCAGCCAGCAAAGCCAGCACGCCCTTTTCACTAACTGAATCCCACAGCTATTTATGAATATTTATGTTAAAACATACAATAAAGTTATAATTATCGTCGAACATAAACAGTCGTATGCAACAAGCCTATAATGGCAATAATTAAGACATGAGTATGTTTATAAAAGGAGCGTAAGCGAGTTTTATAATTTCCATACGAGTGTCTTAATTACCATTATAGGCGAGTATTAATTTATACAGTAGATTTTTAACTTCATTCACAGAACTCTCTAACCTACTTGTACTGTAGGCTACTTGGAACACCACACAACTGAAAATGTATACAGTAATTATATTCTTGTGTAAAATCTTGACTTCAGCAAGCTGCGAAAAATGGCTAAGTACCTGTTTAAGGGCGTCTCCCGTAATCCGGGTTGACCTTCAAACAGATTTAGTTAGTTAGTTAGTTAATGTTTTTTAAGGGGCGGAACTACGAGGTCATCTGCCCCTACCTTCAAACAGAGCAGAAGCAGGAAATAAAATGGAGAGATCTTCTATTTCACTCCAAAGCTACAGTATGGGCTAATTCTCCAGGCCCTTGAAGAGAAAGGAAACTCTTTCATAGAACAAAGGAATTCCCGGCCCTTCACTCAATATAGCTTACATGGAAGGTTCTATAGAGCGGCCCTCACTATTACAAGACACCGTACGGAACTGTGAGGAACTTACGCTCGGGGTGAGTTATGTATACTGAATTCTTCTAGAGATTCGAGACGGGGAAAACAGTTATTTTAAGTAAAATATCTGTAATTTAAAGTAATATTTAAAGACTTTAATTTAACAAATTTTGTGCAATACGGCCTAGTGGCCCTTAATGACGCACCGCCCCTGATTCGCTACATAATTGATACATACCATTCTTTTTTCTTAAGTGGTGGAAGAGAAGAAATTGAACCCTCTAAATATTCAGGCACACATCCTATTGGAGTTAACATTAAACAGGGGTCTGAGTTGAAGTACAGAGTATAGTGCCATGCTGAAGTACAAACGACTGTTTTCTTGTTCGTCGAATCGTTTGCTAACCAGCTGCATTTTTTCGCCTTCCTCCACTTAAAGCTCGCGTCTGGTTTTAATCAAAGGCTCAGTTATCTTGAGACAGCGAGATTGTTCGCACCACGCTTGCCTGGCATTGAGGCTTTCTATTCGCTCTTGCAAGCTTCCCAATGCCTCTGAGAAATAGTTGTTGTTGATTCTTCAGGAGCTTTGCGGTATCGTGGTCATATAGCCCCATGTACTTGCGTGTGTGTAGAAGTTGTCACTGTCATGTCTGTACTAATGTGTGTACTTGTAATCGAGGTAGAATTTGGGTAGGAAGCGGCCGAGGCCTTAAGTTAGGTACCATCCTGGCATTTTCCTGGAGTAGAAGTTGGAAACCACGTAAAATGTCATCCAGGAAGGCTGAGGTACGAGTCGAACCCGCCTTTTCTCAGTTTTGCCACACGATGCTTAGCGTATACCATTCCAGCCCTCAGAACAGAATTAAAATTTATTGGTTAAGTCGGGAATCGAACTAGGACCTTCTGGGCGACAGCCAAGAATGCTAGTCACTACACCACGAGGTGGTCAATCTATAATAAAAGAATAGCTTTTCAGTCGGTCAACACATTAATGAGCCCAGGACAATGTATCACACTTATTAACCTGGAAAAAATAACAAGATTAATTATACAGCAATTAAGAGATAAGAGATGAAATGGGGAAAGCAGAATACAGACGTCTGAGAAATGAGGTTAACGAGAAGTGAAAGAAAACAAAAGAAGAATGGTTGAAAGAGAATTTTGCAGGTACCAGTATTGTAAATTGTCTGAAATTAGGAAAAGTAGATACAGCTTATAGAAGGATTAAGAGTACTTTTGGGGAAAGGAAGACTAAGTGCTGTAATATTAAGGACTCAGATGGAAAACATCTAATAGGGAAGAAAAGGTTGAGAGATGGAAAGCTTACATAGAGTGTTTGTATAAGGGAAAGGAGATTGAGAATCATGTACTGGAAAGAAAAGAGGAAATTGATGAGGATGAGAAAGGAGATTTAATATTGAAATCAGAATTTGACAGAGCATTGGAAGACTCAAGCAGGAACAAAGCACCAGGCATAGATGATATGCCGATTGAGTTGCTACGCTGCATAGGTTATGAAGGTCTGATCAGGTTATTTCACTTGGTGTGTACGATTTATAAGACAGGCGAGGTACCCTATTTTTTCATGAAGAAAGTTATCAACCCTATACCAAAGAAACCAGGAGCTTGATCACTCATGTTTTAAAGATCCTGAATTAAATAATTTACAAGAGGATGGAAAGACAGATAGGAACAGAGTTGGGTCAAGACCAGTTTGGCTTCAGGAGAAACGTAGGTACAAGGGAAGCTGTACAAAGTTTTAGGCTGATTTTGGAAGGATAAGAGAACGTTCGTGTCATTTGTAGACATAGAAAAGGCTTTTGATAACGTTGATTGGAGCAAGTTGTTTGACATTTTGAAAGCGATTCGAATAAATTACAGGGATAGGAGGGTGCCCTACAATCTATACAGAAACCAGGCAGCAGTTATTCGAGCCGAAGGACACGAGAGAGAAGCTGGTATTCAGAAAGGTGTAAAGCAAGGCGCCAATTTATCATCCATACAATCTATACATTAACAGGCAATGAAGAAAATTGGAGAAAAATTCAAAGTTGGAGTAAAGATTCAAGAAGAAATAATCTCAACTCTGAGATTTGCTGATGATATCGTCATCTTAGCCGACACACCAGAGGATTTGAATGCGTTTTAAAATGGTATGGATTCTGTCTTGAGAAAAGAATTCAAGATGAAAATAAATTGGAATGCAACCGAAAGGTATCCGAACCCCAACGGACGTCGAATTGGTAGGTGAAAAGCTAAAGGAAGTAGGAGACTTCTGTTACTTACGAAGAAAATTAGCCAGTGATGGACGAAGCAAAGAGGATATAAAAAGTAAGTTATCACAAGCAAGGAAAGCATTTCTACAGAAAAGGAATCTGTTGACATCGAATATAGATTTAGGTATTAGGAAGTCATTTTTGAAAGCCTTTGTCTAGAGCGTGGTACTCTATGGAAGTAAAACTTGGACTGTTGGAACAGCAGAAAAGAGGAGAAATGAGGCGTTTGAAATGTGGTGTTACAGGAGAACGGTGAAGATCAGATGGGAAGATAGGGTTACAAATGAAGAGGTATTAAGACGAGTGGGAGAGGAGATATGTTTCTGTCGACTGCTAATGAAGAGAAGAGATAGGTTGGTAGGGCACATTCTAAGACACCCAGGAATAGCAAAGTTAGTTATGGAAGGAAGGGTCGAGGATAAGAACTGTAGGGGTAGACCAAGGTTAGAATATGTTAAACAGATTGCCCTGGATGTAGGATGTGGTAGCTATGTAGAGATGAAACGCTCAGCATGGATAGCTGCATCAAACCAGTCGAAAGAATGAAGACTCAAACAACAACAATTATACAGTTTCACATTTCAAGTTTCATTGGAACTTCATAATAATTCTACTTGGCTCTGAAAAATAGGAATTTAGAAATTTAATTCAACATGTGTGTTTATATAAAACATAGGAGTATTTACTTATCTAAAATTCTGAGTCCTAGACGTTAGTATTATAATGATCACTAAGCTACAGCATTTCTTAGGTATCATTGGAATTTCATAATCCCCTCGTTTCTGAATTTATTGATGTTTAATGTCAATCAAATTTTTCCATTCGAATTTTTCAAAATATTTAAGGTAAACCAAATCAAAATGATAAATAGATATTAATATTGCCAGAAATTTCAATTTTTATTTAGGTGTAAGAATGTCGAAATTTAATTGTGCACGAATTTTCATATGGTACAAAAAAGACTGAACCAATAAGATAAGTAGATAAAGTAAAATTCCCAGAAATTTCAATTTTTCGTTAGGTGAAAAAATGTCGGAAACGTATTGTGCACGAATTTTCAAATGGCCAAATAAGGATCACTTTATAGCAGTATTCGGTAAAATTTCAACATTCGTATAAATTAATATAACAGGTTCTATTGAATTAATTAATTAATTTATTTATTTATTTTCGCTTTTGGCACCCCTCTTAATCAGATGTGTGGGGAACAGCTCTATTTTTTTACTGAAAACATATTTGCCCATTGTGGGTGTTAGTCATCAGGCGCGAGATGGTTGATCTTTATCTCTCTGGCGTGAAATTAACGTCATATTTGTCACCACATTTTGTCTCCATAGCATGACGGCAATGTATGTTTCTCTACATGGGCTATAATTTAATTTAATGGAGTAGGGTTGTATCGTCCTGGTTTATGTCCCCTCACACTGTTAATTACATGTGTAATATTAAAGACACTCTCTGCTCATGTCTTGGCATGCTGTGTGTTATTGGGGCAATAAATAAATCAACCTCCCTATTGCAGAGCCTGAAATTTGTCAACCGTAATAAGAAAATAATACCATTATGCTGTATGCATCAACCTACACATTTTCAGTACCATCATATATATTACTTCAGTAGTATAGATCCCTCTTGCGGCACTCACAAGCGACCGATCATGAAAATGAGCCTTCAAATGAAAGAGAATAGACATTAGCGGTGACGAATTGCACTATGATCCTATAGATATCAATAATTTCTTTAAAAAATGACTTTTAAAAAAATGTACGAAGTGTGCGATTTGCAGATACTGTTGATGTAGTCTATGAAAATGCGCTCCATAATTTCTGTCCACTTCACGTTTTGGTCGCTGTGACGCCCGTTTCATGTCATTTTAACACTAGGAGGTCTTTCCTTTATCATTTTGCATGGATTTCAGAAACAGTAAATCAAAGCAATGAGTAGACTACTCAAATCGTATAATTTCATAAATATCGAATAACCGGTGAGTATTATGATGATCCAATTTTCAGTGATTGCTCTCTTAAGTTAGTATAATGTAGAACTTGGAATTCTAACTGAAATGTAAACAGTGTTCTATAATCATTTGGTTGAAATAAAAACATAACAACCTTTCTCCTCAAGTCTCTCAATATAAACCTATTGGGGAAGGGTGGTTTATCAACATGCGAGACTTCTCGCACGGGTCCGATAGTCCCCTTATATTTTCCTATTCCTATTTGGGGTCTTTGGAACTAACTTGATTAATTTTTGTCTAGGCTGAGGTTGGAGATCGTTGTTTTTGATGTTTTAATTTCATTTTGGGGCTTGGAACCACCAATAAATAATGTTTATTTCTCTAAATGGCAAGTTCTACGTACGTTAGGAGTGTTTTAATCACTTTGGTGAGGATTTAATTTAAACACCTTCTAGCGTGGTTGAAAACACTCATGACTGTCAATAGTACACGGCAGTACAGCCTCTATATAGATGCTCGCTGAAAACTGTATTGTAATTCAGGGCTGGGGTTCACATTACCTGGTTGGGACACAGTGTTTATCAGCCCCATAATCTGTGAACTCGTCGGTCTAGTTGTGATGTATACAGTAGATTGCGTACTTGTACACTAATTGTGGCTTTGATTAGGAACGAGACGTCAGTGGCTCATAACCTCGGTGTTCCATCCGTTAAAATAATTAGAATCACCAGCGAGTAGACAGCCGTAGCCGTGGCCTTGAGTTTAAGCAGTATATCTGGAGTATTTGTGGAAGCCCATAGAAAACCACTTTTATGATGATAGCTGCGATGGGAAATGAACTAACCTCTTGGCTTAGTGATCCCCGATCTAGAACTTGGCAGTTGAGGGATTTGAACCCCAGGATCTATGAGACACTTACATTTAGTCTACTAAAGGCCACTCACCAGCATAAATGCAGCACAACTAGTGTGGTAGACGGGTAGACTTACGTAACCCAACGAGTAGGCTGTGAGTCAAGATGCCCTCACAATTATTTCTCTTTTATTTGTAATCTAAAACTTAAATAACAAAATAAATAATTTCAATTAGGCCTGGATCTTACGTTCTTTATATATATATATATATATATTGAACCCTTGCAAAGAAGCATATGAGACTCAGTTTCGGGGGGTGTAACAGTCCATTTCGTTAAGTTGTTGATAAGCGCTTCTTATAACATGCAGGGTAACATATAACAAAATAACATGCAGGAAAAAGTGAATACCAGGGTTAAAACATATGAATTTAATAACAGATCAACTATTTACAATAAAACAAAACAAACAAGGTCTCCCAAATGACTCCCACTTGAATTAATAAACTGCCAAACTTAGGCCTAATCTCAGGAGAGATTGTAAACAGCTGGACCAAATGTCCCAAATTACTACAATGACCATGTGCTTGTGCGGCTGTTCTACATGCGTTACGATGTGTACAAATTAATGCGAGATTCGTCACCATCCAGTAAACCTTCAGAGGACGAATCTGCATTGTCTAGAGCTAGACAGACACGGGGAACCAACTAAACACAAATTAAATTAATCCGACACTTCCTACACTAAATGAAACAACACATAATTTCCGCATGAAATTGGAATCGAGGAACTGCCGTAGCAAACAACATTAACGCCTAAAATTAGGACATTTCAAATCAACACAAGTAAGTTAACACGTGACCAAACAAGAAAAATACACAAATGGCCGCTTGCCATTTTTACAAGAAAATATACAAGGTACACCCAATAGTCTCACAACAGACAAATCTAACATGAAATGAGTCATAAAATCACTAGGCTCAGAGCCAACATTTACATCATAAAACAATATTCCATTCATACGATATGCGGTAATCCGTAGCGGACATGGCGAACTCCCCAATTAATTATGGTCCAATGACCATCACAAAAGAACAGGTTTGCTACAGATAGCTTACAAGGGTCAGTCGGTCAGCTGGACTGCCTAAAAGATGAATCACCAGACATAGACGAGCGCTAAGTGGAATCTGCACATCTGTCAACCCACGTGTCAATAACCTCGACCTGCCGTGGCACTGGTTCGAGTCACGAAGAAGTGTGCTCCCAAAAGCACATAATATACGTGTGTGTGTCAGAATAAAATATCTCAGCATTTCCCACGGAAATCCAAGAATCAGCACTGGACAAGGTACAGTAGCCTCTGAGAGTGCTCTGCCTTTCCATAAAATACAACCACAATATTTGAGGGCGGTAGCACATCCTACCCCTCATCACGAAGAATCAATACACACACCTGACACAAGAACACACACAGAATCACACGTATGGGTTTGACAGAAACCTGAAATAAAAGACATAAAATATTTTCCACCAACCGGCGCTCCCAATCTAGTCCGTGACTAAAGAACCTGAAATGGACTAAAAAAAAACTCAAAAAAATAGAACTAAGGTGTTCTACGGTGACATCTTAATTTGTTGCGCTCGGCAACCCTAGTATGAATAAAAACCTGTTCGTAACAACATCTTACAACATTTACCCCCTTTTTTCTAAAATAAAAAAAAAAAAAAAAAGAACTTGAATAAAGCACCACTTGTCGACCGTGACGAGCTTCGCATTCGCATGGATAAAATCAAATACACACGCCGCGTACACTAAATATGACTCATAAGAAAAAATATACAATCAAACAACTTTGGCCACGTGCCAACGTACATTTAAAGATAATAGTGTCGGCACACAAAACAATCTAAATACAAGAAAAACAATGAATAAAATATTTACAACGTTCCCGCGGCAATCTAACTACATATTGAGTAAATCAATGGTTTGTACATAACCGTTGCAGCTTGTAGAACTTAACCTCCATCCCAGAACATTTCCCTACGGGAAATCTAGTCGTCCATCGTCGACGTATTGGTAGAGGCGATGCACTTCATTCCATCACACGACCTTTCAGCAGGCATCGTGGCGTAGCTTCTTGGAAAGAAATGTACAAAGTTATTAGTTGCCTAGCTAGAATCGCTATGAGCTACTGACTTTCACTCACAATAAATGTCCTAGGCGATTACTTAACGTAGAACTGGCCCTATCTCAGCATTTGCTTAACACACGCACATTTACGTCACACAAAAATATAACACAAAAATTTACATAAATTACACTCTTCGATCTCAACGCAACTGGCTTCAAACAAGTCTCAAATATGTCTATCACGCAGCGCTTATCTCGACTAGAGATCTCCACCGCTAAGCGTGAACTCTGCTCCCTTGAGCACAAAATGAAATGCTTGTCAAACAGACGTGAAGTATGCTCACTAGAGCTTGATAAATCGTGACGCAAACTGGCGTGAAGGTTGCTCACCAGAGCTCAATAAAGTTGTGTCCCAAACAGCTCATCACCGATCAATTTATTAGAAACTGACAGAATGGGGTAAGGTGGGGGAAATTTGTGAAAATAATCTGTAGTTTTCACCTCACAAACTTGGGACTAGTATCAATCTTCTTCTTTTCATCCAAACGTCTCAATGGACTTATGCGGAATTAATCCGTATCGGCGGTTCTTTAGATACGCGTTTCTGCGCCTTTTTCTAAGGTACGCGATCCACCGCGTGGCTTTGGCTTCCTCTCTCCTGATTTGCTGATTCAATCGTGGATCGGTTGAAACTTCACTTCTGACACTCCCATAATGACGCCGATTGAGGTGCGCGTTGGTACAGAATTTGTCCTTGAACTCGGCTTAACCGGTCATCTTCAGGAATAACTACCAAGCTGCTTCTGTTGTAATCGTTGCGACACACTACCTTACTCCTCTTTGTCAATCTCCAACATGTTCTGCCTGGGCATCAGTAATAATAATAATAATAAAAATCATGAAGACTTATTGATCGACAAATCAATAAGGGTTCAATATACAAGTGGTACATGTTAGCAACCTTTTCAGTCCTTGAAAGTAGTCACCAGCGTGGTGTAGAACCCGTTGCCAGCGATGTGGAAAGCGTAGTATACCTTACGTCGAGCCCATTCTGTCGATGGTGTGCATGGAGCGGTCTACAGCCTGCCGAATCTCTGCAACAGTCCGGAAGCGAGAGCGACGAAGTGGTTCCTTCATCTTGGGATTAAATCGAAGTCACAAGGACTTAAGTCGGGGGAGTATGGCGGATGGTACAGTACTTCCCAGCCCCATCGACCGAACAAATCTGCCACACCTCGCGCTGTATGCGCCCGAGCATTGTCGTGCAACATGATGGGTGCTTGCCGCAGAAAGTGTGGCCACTTCTTTTGCAATGTGGGCACAGGTGGTGCTCCAAAAACGAAGAGTAATACTGTGCATTGACGGTCAGCCGTGGAGGAACGTAATGCGTTAGGATCACGCCATCACAGTCGTACACGAGGGTCACCATCACTTTCACTGCACTGGGGGGGTCTGACGGAGTTTCGGGGTGACCCATGATGCCGCCATTCGTTCGATTGGCGTTTCAGTTTGGGCTCGTAGGATCTGGCCCATGTCTCATCCAGGGTGACGATACGGCGTAGGAACGTATCCGCTTCGCGCTCATAGCGCTCCAAGTGAGTCGTGGCAGCGTCGTAGCGCAATCATTTGTTCATTTCCGTCAACTCATGTGGCACTCATCGTGATACAATTTTCCTCACGCCCAGGCGTTCCTTCAGGATGTGCAGCACAGTCGTATGCTGTGTTGTTGTTGTTTGAGTCTTCAGTCTTTTGACTGGTTTGATGCAGCCCTCCATGCCTCCCTGTCCTGAGCCAATCGTTTCATCTCTACATAGCTACCACACCCTACATCGGAGGCTATCTGTTTAACATATTCTAACCTTGGTCTACCCCTACAGTTCTTGTCCTCGACCCTTCCTTCCATAACCAAGCTTGCTATTCCTGGGTGTCTTAGTATGTGTCCTACCAACCTATCTCTTCTCTTCATTAGCAGTCGCCAGAAACATCTCTCCTCTCCCACTCGCCTTAATACCTCTTCGTTTGTAACCCTATTTACCCATCTGATCTTCATCATTCTCCTGTAACACCACATTTCAAATGCTTCAATTCTCCTCTTTTCTGCTGCACCAATAGTCCAAGTTTCACTTCCAAAGAGCGCTACGCTCCAGACAAAGGCTTTCAAAAATGACTTCCTAATACCTAAATCTATATTCGATGTCAACAGATTCCTTTTTTGTAGAAAGGCTTTCCTTGCCTGAGCCAACCTACTTTTTATATCCTCTTTGCTTCGTCCATCACTGGTTATTCTGCTTCCTAAGTAACAGAAGTCTCCTACTTCCTTCAGCTTTTCACCTGTCAATTTGATCTCCATAGAGGTTTCTGATTTATTTCGGCTGCATTCCAGTATTTTTGTTTTACATTTATTAATTTTCATCATGAATTCCTTCCGTAAGACGGAATCCATACCATTCAAAAACTCATTCAAATCCTCAGGATTGTCGGCCAAGATGACGATGTCATCAGCAAATCTCAGAGTTGAAATTATTTCTCCTTGAATCTTCACTCCCACTTTAAATTTTTCTCCAATTTCCTTCATTGCTTGTTCAATGTAAAGATTGAAAAGTATGGGTGATAAGTTGCAGCCTTGCCTTACCCCTTTCTGAATACCAGCTTCTCTCTCATGTCCTTCAGCTCGAATGACTGCTGTCTGGTTTCTGTATAGATTGTATATCACCCTCCTATCCCTGTACTTTATTCCAATAGATTTCAAAATGTCAAACAATTTAGTCCAATCAACGTTATCAAAAGCCTTTTCTAAGTCTACAAATGCCATGAACGTTCTCTTATCATTCCTTATTCTACCTTCCAAAATCAGCCTAAGACTTAGTACAGCTTCCCTTGTTCCTACATTTCTCCTGAAACCAAACTGGTCTTCACCCAACTCCGTTTCTATCTGGCTTTCAATCCTCTTGTAAATTATTCTAGACAGGATCTTTGAAGCTGATTGTACGGTAATCTTCACATCTGTCAGCTCCCACTTTCTTTGGTATAGGGATGATAACATTCTTCTTGAAATCAGGGCGTACCTCATCTGTCTCATAAATCCTACACACCAAGTGAAATAACCTGATCAGACCTTCATCTCCTATGCAGCGTAGCAACTCAATCGGTATATCATCTATGCCCGGTGCTTTGTTCCAGCCTAAGTCCTCTAATGCTCTGTCAAATTCTGATCTCAATATTAAATCTCCTTTTGCATCCTCATCAATTTCCTCCTCCCTTTCCATTACATGATTCTCAATCTCCTTTCCCTTATACAAGCACTCTATGTAAGCTTTCCATCTCTCAACCTTTTCTTCCCTATCTGTTAGAGGCTTTCCATTTGTGTCCTTAATATTACAGCACTTAGTCTTCTTTTCCCCAAAAGTATTCTTAATCCTTCGATAAGCTGTGTCTACTTTTCCTAATTTTAGACAATTTTCTATACCTGCACATTTCTCTTTCAACCATTCTTCTTTCGCTTCCTTGCACTTCTTGTTAACCTCATTTCTCAGACGTCTGTATTCTGCTTTCCCCTTTTCATCTCTTAGATTCTTGTGTTTCCGCCTTTCATCCATCAATTCTAGTATATCCTGAGTGATCCACGGTTTTCTACCTATTCTTTCTTTCCTACCAATGTTTTCTTCTGCAGATTTTGTTATTTCATTCTTCAAAAGTGCCCATTCGTCTGCAATTGAAGTTTGTTTAGGGGTTTTGATTAGTCCTTCCTTTATACTCTTCTTGAATCTTTCGTTTACATTCTTCACATTCAGTCTGTCTATTGCCCACCTTTTTGGCTTTTGACTTTTCTTCAGTTTCTTCAACTTTAATCTGCATTTCATTACAACCAGATTGTGGTCAGAGTTTATGTCAGCACCAGGATATGTTTTACAATCCAAAATCTGGTTTCGAAACCTCTGCTTGACCATAATGAAGTCGATTTGGTAACGCCCTGTATCTCCTGGTCTCATCCATGTGTATATTCTTCTATTGTGGTTATCGAACAAGGTGTTAGCTATGACCAACTCATGTTCGGTGCAGAATTCCATCAGCCTGCTTCCTCGATCATTCCTTTCACCTAATCCGAAATCTCCTATTATCTTCCCTTCTCTCCCTTTTCCTACCACAGCATTCCAATCTCCCATTACTATAACATTTTCATCACCTTTGATATACCTCAGAATGTCATCTATTTCTTCGTAGACCTTTTCAACATCCTCATCATCAGCTTGACTGGTAGGCATATAGACTTGTACCACTGTGGTGCACGTAGGTTTAGTATTGATTTTTGCTACAATAATCCGTTCACTGTATTGCTCATAATATTCCACCCGCTGTCCAAGTTTCCTACTCAATATGAGACCAACCCCTGCTTGGCCATTGTTTGATTTAGTGCTAATGACCCTATAGTCTCCTGACCAAAAGTCCTGCTCTTCCTGCCAGCGCATTTCACTAATCCCAACCAAATCCAACCTCAACCTATCCATTTCCCTTTCTAAGTTTTCTAACTTTCCACTTCCTAGCAGACTTCTAACATTCCACGCTCCGATCCGTAGAATGTCAGATTTCCTCTTTGTCACTTCTGTGATGTTAACCCCCTCTCGAGTAGTCCCCACCCGGAGATCCGAACGGGGGACTAGTTTACCTCCGGATTGAAATTTTACAAGGGAGGAGGCCATCATCACATGTAATTATGCATAGAGAGGTGCATATCCTCGGGAATAGCATTACGGCTGTAGTTTCCCGTTGCTTTCAGCCGTGCAGCAGAACGCAGTGTAGCCATTAGTTGGCTTATATTATCAATATCTTAACCGTCTATTAGACTAGTAAAGAATTGATTTATTCTGAAAGGCTGCTACTCCCTTTCAGAATAAGTAAAGAGCAATTCTACTACAAAATACTAACCTTCTACTAACAATTAAATACCAAAATTCTACTAACGAAAAAAAATACTAAAGTTTCACCAACAAACAAATACTACAACTAAAACAGTCTGTCACCAGGCCCACTCACATGCACCCTCACCAGACACACTCACACACCACAGTCACAGCTTAAATTGCCAACCAAGGTTGCAGTTTGGACGTCGGCAAATTTTTTTGGTGCGAAAAAAGCCCCAAATTTCTATCCGTGCGTTGCTGCACATTCATCGTGACATCACTATAAACATCGATTCGGTAATCACAAGGTTTTCTAAACAAAATAGACGAGTTGATTTTGTTATATATAATCGTTTATGTATAACAGGTATTGTGCCCAATCGGTCACGGCAGACTGGCATCGAACTCAGGTCTTATCAGAGAAGACCAGGCCCATGATTATGCCTAGAGTCGAACCATTGATCTCTGAGGGGGAACAGCTACAGGGAACCCGAAGAGCAATGAGATGTATAATGACATATAATAATATAGCATGATTTCACGGCCAGATTGTGAATATCATAGCTGTTTAAGGGAATAATTGTCAGAAATTGCAGTCATATATACGCTTTCAAAGTATAGAAACGTGAAAGCAGGCCAGCTTGACATTTTACTAATTGCAGCCAGCGAATGGGAGGAGATTCATGGCACTGGAGGGACTTTTTCCGTCTGGACCGAGGAGACAGCTCGAAATTAATGACCCTGGGAGTCCCCAATGGACAACGCTTGAGACTGTAGTGGGGATGATTGCCCACGGAAATTAATTGATTGCAGCCAATTGGAGCATTGAAATGGAATAAAATGTACACCCAGGTGAATATATTCTGGGAGAGATAATTTAGGAGAGGTCTTACACTTAAATTAAAGCCTATATCTCTAAATAAGCCTATTAACACCGAACTTACGCTCGAGAGGAGTAATTTGGTGACCAGCCAGAGGGGAATCACCATGGTGGCGTCATGACGCGATGGAATAAGGCAATTAATTGTAATTAATTGGCCGAAGCGATCGCTTGCACGCAAGTGATTATGGGACCTCCACACCTAGATGAACAAGGTGTATACGTCATTTTGAATGGAAATACATTATTTCAAGAAGGGAGTCGCTCTCGTGTGTCCTGTGGACTACATTTTACGAGAAACATTTATATAGGGGAAGCAGCACAGACCAAGCCAGTCGTATGCACCCATCCGGTTTCATGGGCGAGCTCACGAATCGTCTGGTTTCGATCACAGTCCAGTAATGCGGCAAGAGCATGCACGTCTTCTTCACTGACACTCGTAGAACGACCTGCCCGATGCATGTCTGCTACAGTTTGCCGACCATCGTTGAAGGCCTTGACCCAACGTGCCACTGTTCTGTACGGCAATGCAGCCTTCCCGCAAGCCTCTTGCAGACCCTGATGACACTGGCGTGCTGTACGACCTCGGGCACATTCAATCTTGATCCAACTCCGTTGGTCCTGTTTGGAAAACTAGGCGACCACGTTCTGGTAGACCGCCTGCTAACACTTGACGGTATTCCTCTCGAGTGTGCGCACGCAGGTGCTGTGGGAAGGGAGAGTCCACTTGCTCAGAGGTAAGGTAGGTATGTCACCAACGCGTACTCTCCGGGACAATAGGCAATACGCTGCCGAAGTCAACGTCACTTCCGCTCCGTTGCTAAGCAACTGGAGCAATACAACATGGCTCCCTTGTAGCTTGCTTCAGTCTTTGAGCCGTCATTATTTCCTATTTGTATCGTATAAAACTGTACATGCATGGATGTCCAGAGGCAAGAAAGCATAGAAAAGTATATTTTCCTTAGTAATTTAACATAGTTGTCCAGTCAAGTTGTAAAATATTGCGTACGAGATGCACATTAAGTCTTAGAACATAAGTCGTAGAGATGAGGCCTGCGATATTTACCTTAAATTAAGTGAAAACATGAAAATATAACATTTCTGGATATTGTGAATCACGTCCCTATGAATGACCAATACTACGGAAAATAAAGTACCATAGGCCCTACCAGTAAGAGACGAATAAAATGAACTTGAGGTCTATCAATGCATAAGGGAACAGTTTAAAATATTTGGATGAGAGTTTAGGCCAAATCTCATCAACAGCTATAGAAGAAACAAAGACTGCATTTCAATACAATTTGTGTGTTTACCACAACGCCGCGTTTGTCTGAAAACGAATCAAATTAACAAAGCCTAACCTGTGTGCTCACGAACAAGTTAGAGAAGTCTACAATTAAGGCATATCGTCCTATGTCATTCTAAATAATGGGGCACTTTTCGTACCCTAGCTCTAAATATAATCACAACAATCACAACAAGACTTGCCGCTCCATCACTTCAGAAATAAGCAGTATTCATTGGCTTGAATAATGTCACTATACGGTACTGTAACTTTGTTGCAGGGTGTAGGCCAAGGCTACTGGTAGGCCTACATGATGATTGTTTTCTGAAAGTGCAAAAATTAAAATATTTAGGCAGAAATTTTCAGTCTGGGATAGGCCTAATTGTTATTTGGAAACACAATTCACTGCTTAAATAAATTAAGTGAAAAATCACCACTCAGAAAAGTTGTAGGATAAAATTTATTGGTGTTAGTGAATCAGCTGTAAGGTTATGTAGGTTGTCGTTTATAATACTTATAGTACAAACCATATTTAATTACAACTACATTCCCCACATGAACCAAAAACCCCTTTATGTGACATATATGTCCTAAATATCTCTCTATATTAGATATACTCTATCCGCTAAATGATAAATATTTATAATTTGTAATACCCGCCATGCAATTCTTGCCTCAGGAGTAAGGTCAACTTTATTCATACTATCTCGCAAAATTCTCGTACTTTATCCATAAAATTTCACTTCTACTTTGTAGCTCCAACACTGTAGATGATCTTCACGGAAGGCGTTTGCCTTATATCACGCGTATTACATATTTTTATCCACAAAATTCAAGACGCTGCGCAGCGTTAATGCAGCTTCCTATGTATAAAATACCTAGCAACCAGTTGTTTGGGTCCAATGTGGCTGCGCCCATGCGGTTGCTAGGCGCGTCACTTCGGCAGCGTATTCCGGTGCATAGCATCTCCACCGCCATGTTGCCACTACTTAAATTCCAATCTTCGTATTTCCATAAAAACATCTGCCCGGCATTCCGGGAGACCATAAAGATCCAGAATAACAAACAGTACAATGTTCGCTCTATTTTAAGTTTATAATGCGTCCTCGACTTACAAGGCTGCTAATATACAAAGCTTAACTAGCATCATTATAAGGCAAAAGAAAAAAAGAAAGAAGGTTGACAAAATACTGAACTATGAAATGTATCTCATAAATTAGAAATAAACTGAAGAGTGGGCAATCTGCAACTAAAAATAAATAACTAAAATAGCTGTTCAGCCTTAAAATGCACATAATTCACGAATGCACGGTATGCGATTTCTCAAAATACTAATAGATCCTTTAAGGGCTGTTATTGCTATGGTGGTTATGGTGGTGTTGGAGATCCGAAATTTTCTACATATTGTAGTAAAACAAATCACAGTCAGTCTGAAAGACTAGACGTTGTATCATTTCAAATGACGCATGCTACAAATGCTACACATGTTAGAAAGGCTCAGGAGGGCTTCTCGCTTTGCTCGAAGCCCCAGGACTCTTTCAACAGACTGCATTACCCATTAACTTAGGCTTCCCGCGCGGGCACCTCTTTAAGGGTCACGGGAAGAAATGTGTTTCTTGTACTTGTATTAGAGATGTGTTTGGTTGAATAAAGCGTAAATTGTGTACTTTTTGATAGCGGTTTTGTGGCCCATCATCCCAGGCAAGCCGGCGGAAACCTTTGCCTCCCTGTCAGAAGGATCATTTGGCCGTAAATTTGAATTAGTGTAAGGATGTAGTATGAGTGTCCAGATTTAGACAATAGCCTACTCCATGAAGGGGTCATGACTATGCCATATATGTTTGTTTAATGAATAGTGTATCTGAAATAAGGGAAGAATACTGATTTACAAATTTGTGGAGTGAGTTTCTGATTTTTAAAAGGTCGCTCGACGCCAGGCCTCTTTCAACAGACTCCAATAATCATTAGCGTCTGGTTCTCGCTCCCCGCGTGAGCATGACGTCACGTTCCCCCGCAGCTACATGACGTCACTTCCCGCGCGGCTGCATGACGTCACGTCCGTCACCGTGTCCGTGTCCGTAATGCATAACGATGGACCCCAACCATAACGACGAAGTCGACAAGATCATTTGAAATGATAAAAGAGCAGGTAATGTTCCCCGGGCCCCCACTAGCAACCCAGTAACGTATATATCTTGAATGCGGTACTCTTCTTTGTAGAAAGGAACTGTGGGATCGTAAATTTCCTTCTTTTCATTGTTGACTTCATCTGGCTGCTCTGCATGTGTATCAAAACGCACGGTTGGATCCAATTATATCTCTTCTTTTTATCTTCTTTGTAGGCTATGATGTCAATGAGCCTTGCGTGGCTAGCTCTGAAACTTATTCATGCAATACGAAGCCAACATCCCTCAGACTCTCCAAGGATTGGTCTCACCATAATTGCAGACCCCAAGGACATGAGGGAGAGTTTCAATCTCGTTGCCACAGCGGCGAAAACGGTTGTCATCCTGTACATTGTGATACACCATATTGAACCCTTATTAATCTGCGATAAATAAGTATTCATGATTTATTATTATTATTACTGCGGCCCAGGCAGTACTTATGGATGGTGACAAAGAGGAAGGCAAGTTAGCGCGTTGCAATGATTGCCACAGAAGCAGAGTTTGGTAGCTATTCTTGAAAACGGCCGGGTATGCTGAGTTCAAGGCCAAATTGTGTAACAACATGCACCAGAATTGGAGTCATAAAGGGATGGTCACGAGTTTCTTGCAACCGACCTACGATTGAATCACCCAATCAGGAGAGACCAAGCCTAAACCACGCGATGGGTGGCGTCACTGGTAAAATGCGCGCGGAATTGATTATCTAAAGAACTGCCGATCCGAATTATCTCCGCATGAGTGCGCTGAGACGTTTGAATTAATTGATGAAGATTGACACTAGTCCCGTGTGTGTGAGATGAAAACTCTAGAAATTTTTTCTTAATTCACCCCACTCCACCTCACTCTGTCAGTTTCCAATAAATTGATCGACGAGACGCTGTTTCGAAGTCTATTCGTTTTGAGCTCTGGTGAGCTAACTTCACGCCAGTTTGTGTAGTGATTTTAACGCTTTAATATTATTTGAAGACTATCTGTTTGGAGCTCTGGTGAGCTAACTTCACGCCAGTTTGCGTAGTGATTTTTAACGCTTTAATATTATTTGAAGTCTAACGTTTTGAGCTCTGGTGAGCTAACTTCACGCCAGTTTGCGTGGCGACTTTAGTACTCTAATATTATATTGAAGACAACTATTTTCAGCTCTTAGGGGCAAGACTTGAGTAACATTCCAATTAGCGCTCAACCCGACCGAAGGTCCACGCAGAGTAGTAGAGATTACCGAGCGAGATAACGACTGCGACACAGGCAGATTTAAAACTTGTATTGTCAAGCCAGTGACGATGGGTTTGAAGTGTACATTTCATGTAAATTTTTACTGTATTTTTTCAAGTGTTGTATTGTGCGTGTGTAAGCGAGAGCTAGGGAAAGTCTTCGTTGATTAATCGCATAGGACAATTCGTGGGCGAAATTAGTAACTCACAAGCGATTATAGCCAGGTCAAATTATAATAATATTGAACTTTTCTTCCAAAGAGACTACACCAAGATGTCCGACGTGTGGTCAGGAGCCGGAGTGATGTCCAACGCTTCTACGAAGACAACGATGGAAGGCTAATTTTCCCGTAGGGAAATGAGCCGAGATGCAAGTCATATGTTCTACAAGCTGATACGGTGATGTACAAAAATTGATTATTTCAATATGTAGTTAGATTGGCGGGGGAACTTTGTAAATAGTTCATTTTAGTCTTTTTCTTGTTTTAGATTGTTTTTCTTGTACCGACACTAAATGTTTTAAATGCACGTTGGCGCGTGGCCAAAGTTTGTTGTGTATTATTTTTCTTTGGAGTCATATTTAAAGTACACGGCGCGTGTACGTGATTTTATCCATGCGAATGCGAAGCCCGTTACATTCGATAAGTGGTGCCTTATTAAAGTTCATATTTTGTTGATAGGAAAGGGAGGTAATTACTGTAAGATGTTTGCTGAACAGGTTATTATTCATATTAGGGTTGCCGAGCGCAACAAATTAAGATGTAATTGTAGAACACCTTAGTTCTAATTTTTTTTAGATTTTTTGAGTCCTTTTCAGGTTTATTAGTCACGGCATGGAACGGAGGCGCCAGCTGGTGGAAAATATTTATGTCATTTTATTTCAGGGTCTGTCAAACCCATACGTGTGATTCTGTGTGTGTTATTGTGTCAGGTGTGTGTTTTGATTCTACGTGAAGAGGGGTAGAGGTCCTACCGCCCTCATATTGTTGTTGTATTTTGATGGAAAGGCAGGGTGCTCTGAGGAGACCGCTGTTCCTTGTCCATATGCTGATTCTTGGATTTCCTAGGGGAAATGCTGAGATATATTTTTGTTCTGACACACACACACGTATTATTGTGCTTTGGGGCACGCTTCTTCGAGACTGTATCCCATGCCTTGGGAGGTCGAGGTTATTTTGACACGTGGGTTGACAGATATGCAGAGTTCCACGAATCGCCCGTCTAGCCTGGTGACTTATTTTGTTAGGCAGTCCTATATTCCGACTGGCCCCTTTAAGCTTTCATTTAGCAGACCTGTTCTATGTGATGGTTATTTTGAACCATAATTAATTCGGGAGTTCGCCATGTTTGTGACGGATTATTGCATGTCGTATGGATGGAATGTTGTGTTAATAATGTAAATGTTGGCTTTGAGCCTAGTGATTTGTTTATGACTCAGTTCATGTAATTTAGTAGGTGACGCCCGTGTGGTGTAGTGGTAGTATACTTGTAAAAATGACGGCGGTCATATGTGTATTTTGTTTTGTTGGTCACGTGTTAACTTACTTGTGTTGATTTGTGAGAAGTCCTAATTTTTAGGCAGTATTGTTTTGCAACGGCAGTCTTGATTCCAATTTCATGCGGACATTATTGTGTTGTTCATTATAAGTATAGGAAGTGTCGGTTTAGTTTTAAGTGTTGTATAGTTGTTCCCCGCGTCTGTCTAGCTCTAAGTAATGCGGATTCGTCTTCTGAAAGTTTATTCCGGATGATGACGAATCATGCATTCAATTGTACTCATCGTGAAGCATGTAGAACAGCACTCGCGCATACATTGTCATTATTGTTGATTTTCTTTGGGACACTTGGTCCGAGTAATAATCTCTCCTGAGATTTGGCCTAGTTTTGGCAAATTTAATTTATTCAGTGGGAGTCATTATGGGAGTTTTGTTTGTTAATTATTTTTGTAAATAGCTGATCTGTTATTAAATTCATTTGTTATAACCCTGGCTTCACTTTTTCCTGCATGTTATTTTGTTATATGTTACCCTGCATGTTAATGAAGCGCTTTAACAACAACTTACGATATGGACTGTTACACCCCCCCCCCCCCCCCCCCCCGAAACTGAGTCTCATAAGCTTGTTTGCAAGGGTTCAATATAAATGATTATTTAGCATTGGATGGAGGCTCTGATAGGCTAAAACAGATTTTTCCATTTTCAATTATGCCAAGCGCTTTAAGGATGTTCAGGACGAACATGAAAGCTGTTTCCCGAGCTCCGAAGAGGAGGCCTTTCACTTCCCGTGTATTTTCATGCAGATTATATCTCTCACTCAGGTGAGATATGCATGGTCGGTAAATAGCATCTTTCTCCTCATTGACTCGTATCTCTTGTTGAATGTCCACTTCTATTCGTACTGTGGGGTTCAGGATCAAAATTCTTCTGTTCTTCATGTCAAGGGCAACGATATCTGCTCTACGATGACAGCCATTTTACGAAAAGCAGTGCACCTCCTCATAAACTTCCCATTTCAATTTCCTTAGGGAAGTGGCTATCGATGATCGTTCTCTGTGACGATGATGATGATGACTGTCGGTTTAAGGGGCGGACCAGCAAGGTCATCTGCCCCTAGTTTGTGATGCCGGGAGTTTAGGGATATATGAGAAAATATATTGCACAGCGAACACTCACTTAGTACCGGGTGAGTTAGCCGAGGTCGTTACGGCGTGGCTGCTAGCAGTCGCTCACATCCGGGAGGCGAGGTGGTTCGAATCCCCCCGCCGGCAACCTTGAAGATGGTCTTCTGTGGTTTCCCATCTTCCTTCCAGGCAAACGCCGGGGTTGGTCCCTAACTATAGGCCACAGCCGCTACCTTCCAACTCCTCGTCCTTACATTCAAACTTTCCTCCCTAGGCAACACTCCACACGTGACGGTACTTGTAGCTCACCCCATGGGTGTCCGCCTAGAAGCAGCTACAAACGGGCGAGCCGAACATGTCCTCGGACACTCCCGGCAATAAAAGCCATACGCTAAAAAAAAGTCACTTAGTATTTCTAAGTAATGCACAAATGATTGTATACTGTTTTTAGCGGTTTAAAATACCGTTATGTAACATAAGTTTTTGAAATAACCACAGCACAAACACATCACTGAAAACCTAAACTGAACACAATGCATGTAAAATTTTCGATGTGAAATGCCATATCCTGTGGTTCGGATTCCACGTAAAAAGGAGGTCCCGTGGCTCATAATCGCACGATTAACGGTCACGTAAAACTACAATTTTCCTTCCTTCCTTCCTTCCAAACTGAACAGATGAGGTCAAATGAATTGCTGTTGATGAATGCCAATTTAGGCGGCTTCGGTGGCGTAGTCGGTAGCATGCTGAGCTTCTATGCCCAAGATAGCGGGTTCAAACCCGGCCTAAGCCGTCGGATTTTTTAAGAGCGTTAAAAATCCCTCAGTATGCCTTCCTTCGGAGGGGAAGTAAAGCTGGCGGTCCCATGTCATAGATTTATGGCATGTTAAAGAACCTTCCACTAATTGCAACTGTGTGAAGCTAAATTGGATAGGTTAAGAAAGTAAACAACGCTCTTAGGTTTCTACGTTCGTTGCCAAGAGCCGACTGCGCTGGCGTCTAATAGTTCTGAACTTGGCCTAGTAGTCGTTGACGGTGGCGCTTGCCGGCAAAAGTAGGAACTATTTGAAAAATTCTAAGTTGCAGTACTTAAATTAAAAAACAGATAACACACATTAATACAGTCATCACAATTAACACCGGTTATCAGACAGATTCTACACACACCCAAAGTACACGGGGCTACATGACCACGTTGTCGCAGCCCCTAAACTTAATAACCAACCAACCTGAATGCCAATTGAAGCAAATCCTCTTTCCATACAGCATAACCCAATTATTATTATTATATTTGAATTCCAGCCAATGGCCATAGCAGGGTATTTTAATTTAATTTAACGCCCGTAGGCTCCCCATCAAGTTCAATTTCAAGTAGTTCAAACTTTTGCTACCAGAGGTGCTACTGTCACTGACACCTAGCGGCGAATGATGGAGCTTGATAGTGCGTTTCTAACCAAATAACCTACAAATTTAGCTACTCACTACCAATTGTAGTGGTAGGTTCTTTTACATGCCATAAATCTATGACATGGGCCCACCGGCTTTACTTCCCTCCGAAGGAAGGCGTACTGAAGGATTTTAACGCTCTTAAAATCCGACGACTTCGGCCGGGTTTGAACCCGCGATCTTGGGCATAGCAGTTCAGCTTGCTACCGAATACGCCACCGAAGCAATTACTCAATGACAACTTATACGTAACCTCACATTACATTTTCAACATATCGGCTGTTTGAATTTCATAAAGATTCACGACCTTGGCCAATGAAAATAAATAACAGAATGTATCCTATGCAAAATCTTAACTCATTAAATAAAATCAAGGTGTAATGAGTATAAGATAAGTACTAGGTGTGGCATGGGTCGAACTGACCCAAGCATGCTATAAACAAACCACAGCGCGACTAAGAGATCTCCTAACAACTGGCCTTGCAAGAGATTTTAGTTGATTAATTTAAGGGCTTTGCGGCATCATGTATCCCCGTTTGGGCGTGCGTGAAGGGGGGAATTAGCCTGATAACCCGTGTTATTGTGATGGCTGTATTAGTGTGTGTATTAGTGATTCAAGTGATGATTGGGAAAGAGGCGGCGTGGCCTTCAGGCATATGCCTGCAGTAGAAGTGGGGAACCACGGGAAACCACTTCCAAGATGGCTGAGGTGGGAATCGAACCCTCCTCTTCTAAGTTTTGCATCACTAGGCTGAGTGTACCCCGTTCCAGCCCTCAGATCAGAATTAAAATTTCTTGACATATCCGGGAATTTCTTACAAGAGAGTTAAGGAACAGGCAGCTACTACTTACTAGGAGAGCGAAATATTGCTGCCCTACGGCGTTCTGACAAACACCGCACTAGTGAAGGGTTAATAATCTGAAATGTTTTATGGAGATTAAAACTGAGCATCTCGAATATTAATATGATTGAGGTATAACATAGGGACATTGTAGCCTAGAGGGGCAAATCTGTGAATTGTTTTTTTGTTTAGCCTGATTGCGCACATATTATAATTCTACATTTGTTTCATAAAATTCAGACTGTTAATATTTTTTAAACATAAAATATTTTCTTCCAGTGTGCGCGTAGGAGGTCTCCTCCAATTTTATTGTGTTCTAATTGTGAAGGTAAAAGAGATTTATCATTTGTGTAACTATAAGATTGAAGTTCCCATAAAAGTGATTTTCTTCAGTTTTAGGTAAACTTACATGCTTCCTCAAAAATAAGAGAGCTATAAGTATGAATCTTACACCGCAAATTCTTCACACACAAATAATGGATGTAGTGCAGATTTATGACAATCTGATGGGCAGAAGTGCAAATATTTCGTTGACAAAACTAAAAATTGGGATTTTATTTCAATTAAATTCCTCGCATAGTTATTTTATTTAAATCTGTGGCCTCATCAGTGCTATGTATTAAATCTGCAGGGTATCGTTTAACATAAATATCTCACATCCATGATATATTTGAAGGTATTCTAGTGGTTATTTTTCTACAAAGCGTACCTAAATATATTAAATTTTAGCATTGGATTAAATATGACATTCGTTACCTTCAGGGTTCATTTAAAATTTTCATCTACTTGTATATTCAACGGATACTTATAAATCTAGAGGTTCATGCAACAAGTAAAGTCATGGGTGCTGCGCGTGATCTGCCCGGGTTACAACTCTATATGCACATGACCCGTGGGGAAAATCAATTTCGGGAGCCGAGAATTCATTTATAAACCACGCTGGTGGCCATTGTGATCGCAGTTATTTAATATATTACATCAATATACTGTATTCTTCGCATAAATCATATCTACATAATGCATAACCCACTGCCCCTCCAGTCGGCATGTCCAGTAACAATCAAGTTAGCTGTGATACTCGTGCTTCGCTGCTGATGAGGAATGCCTGATAGACCTAATCACACTTTTATGTTTCTATCGCCTGTGATAGTGCCCCATAATTTAGCTTATATCCCTGGGTTTCTTTTTCTGACTGACCGATCCTGAAGGTAGCGTTTTAGGATGATATGACTACATTTTAGGCACGAATGCTGGTGTATTCTTGGAATACACGGTACGAGAGAATATAATTTTTAATGCTCTTTGCATGTTCATTCCTTCCTTTTTATCAAACACCAACAGTGATCTTCTATTTTCTCTTTGATGGTCATGTCTCTTATGTCATTGTGAGTCTGTTCTAGATATATATCTTCCATGACCCACCTAGTGTCATCTAGCAGCGAATCTCTGAAGCTCCTCAATTCTTCCTGGTGCAAGAGGACTTCCTTTTCCATCTGGCCACCAGATCTCGTTGCCATCGCCTGCTATCAACTCTTTGAAGACCATTTCCTCAAGAGAATTTAAGTTTACAATATTGGTCATGCTTATATGTTTTCTTTTCCTTGGACCCTCCGCGCTTCGCCGAGTGGGTCTCACTTGTAAGTCGGCAGTTGACTCGGTCAGTCAAGGCTCAACTAGAGCCAGTCTCCTCAAACCAAGTGGCACTCTCTACGTTCTACGCCATGTTGGCACATTAAGTATTCGTCAAAGGGAACTTCACCTTCGACATGCAACCAAGATAAGTACAGACTTAAGGTTTTAACCTCATCTTCATCAGTTTTATTATCTACATGCTTTTATTGCTCATTTTATAGACAGCGTGAGATTACTTATTTGGGGCGGTAATCATTCTTCGCGGGGTTTGCCATGTTGAGCTTTTGTCTGTCTAAGCCAACCTTAAGAGAAAGTAGCTTTTCTTAAGCTATTTAAATGAGAATTCTTCTCACCACGTGGGATATTATCTAATACCCGCTGTCTATAAATTACCAAGCTAGTTCCTCCGCCGGATTAACTTTGGCCCCATTCTTCTATTAAGATCGTTCTGGAACCTTCCAGATCCTGTACTTCATCTACAAGTCTTGCCGTCATGTATTTTTCACTCACTTGTGAGAATACTATTTAAAATTGAAGAATCTCACTTCTGAATTAAAGCTCAATAGCGAATTTTCTTCCACCGTTGGAATGTTCTATGGCGCATTTAATTGTAATCCACAACTTTCTCAAGCAATAGACTTTCGCCTATCTAGTGCAACCAGTCCTTTTTCATCATTGCAATAACTTTCTTTGCCATAAACTTTCGTGTTACTACAGTTAATTTTTCATCTATTCAAAAGACTATAGTGATAACTAGTGCTTGTTCAACTTTTCTACCGCGTCGCGATCGTCCGTTTACTTTAAACAAGGCCATGAACATTTATCCTAAATCCCAATTGATCTTTCCTAAACCTTCTACTAACAAACCATATTAATAAAGTTATTTCTAGGTCTCACGAAAGGGAAACTTGCCCCATTTGTCACGTGATTCCTATTTAAACATAGGAAGTCTAGAACCTTCCTTTTGACTTTCTCTTTAGGTTTCACAGTAAGTGACCTGCTCTATTTTGCATAGCTATCATAAAAGTAATCCAGTATAAATATACGAAGTTATAGGAACTTCTTTTCCATTCTACCTGTTCTCTTTCTTTGTTATTTTGAAGTTGCAACTTTTTCTAAGATAGGTACGCAGAGATTTCTTATAGTACACACCTTGTACTCAATTTAATGTTTAAACTTTAATCGCTTCATTTGTCTTTTTTAATCTTACAAAGATTTTAGTATATACAGGGTGTTACAAAAAGGTACGGCCAAACTTTCAGGAAACATTCCTCACACACAAAGAAAGAAAATATGATATGTGGACATGTGTCCGGAAACGCTTAATTTCCATGTTAGAGCTCATTTTATTACTTATCTTCAAATCGCATTAATCATGGAATGGAAACACACAGCAACAGAACGTACCAGCGTGACTTCAAACACTTTGTTACAGGAAATGTTCAAAATGTCCTCCGTTAGCGAGGATACATGCATCCACCCTCCGTCACATAGAATCCCTGATGCGCTGATGCAGCCCTGGAGAATGGCGTATTGTATCACAGCCGTCCACAATACGAGCACGAAGAGTCTCTACATTTGGTACCGGGGTTGCGTAGACAAGAGCTTTCAAATGCCCCCATAAATGAAAGTCAAGAGGGTTGAGGTCAGGAGAGCGTGGAGGCCATGGAATTGGTCCGCCTCTACCAATCCATCGGTCACCGAATCTGTTGTTGAGATGCGTACGAACACTTCGACTGAAATGTGCAGGAGCTCCATCGTGCATGAACCACATGTTGTGTCGTACTTGTAAAGGCACATGTTCTAGCAGCACAGGTAGAGTATCCCGTATGAAATCATGATAACGTGCTCCATTGAGCGTAGGTGGAAGAACATGGGGCCCAATCAAGACATCACCAACAATTCCTGCCCAAACGTTCACAGAAAATCTGTGTTGATGACGTGATTGCACAATTGCGTGCGGATTCTCGTCAGCCCACACATGTTGATTGTGAAAATTTACAATTTGATCACGTTGGAATGACGCCTCATCCGTAAAGAGAACATTTGCACTGAAATGAGGATTGACACATTGTTGGATGAACCATTCGCAGAAGTGTACCCGTGGAGGCCAATCAGCTGCTGATAGTGCCTGCACACGCTATACATGGTACGGGAACAACAGGTTCTCCCGTAGCACTCTCCATACAGTGACGTGGTCAACGTTACCATGTACAGCAGCAACTTCTCTGACGCTGACATGAGGGTTATCGTCAACTGCACGAAGAATTGCCTCGTCCATTGCAGGTGTCCTCGTCGTTCTAGGTCTTCCCCAGTCGCGAGTCATAGGCTGGAATGTTCCGTGCTCCCTAAGACGCCGATCAATTGCTTCGAACGTCTTCCTGTCGGGACACCTTCGTTCTGGAAATCTGTCTCGATACAAACGTACCGCGCCACGGCTATTGCCTCGTGCTAATCCATACATCAAATGGGCATCTGCCAACTCCGCATTTGTAAACATTGCACTGACTGGAAAACCACGTTCGTGATGAACACTAACCAGTTGATGCTACGTACTTTTGTGCTTGATGCTCGTACTGTAGAGCAATGAGTCGCATGTCAACACAAGCACTGACGTCAACATTACCTTCCTTCAAATGGGCCAACTGGCGGTGAATCGAGGAAGTACAGTACATACTAACGAAACTAAAATGAGCTCTAACATGGAAATTAGGCGTTTCCGGACACATGTCCACATAACATATTTATTTCTTTGTGCGTGAGGAATGTTTCCTGAAAGTTTGGCCGTACCTTTTTGTAACACCCTGTATATAAGGTTTGAAACCTAAAGAATTGTTAATTGCCTGGAGCAAACTTTAAATGTTAGGAGGTCTGCGACCCCAAATTGTTACTAAAAATTGAAACTATATACTTGTCAAATTTATTAGACTTCTTTGCCTTGTTAAATAAATTAAATATTTGTTTTTGGATTTATCATTTCTCTAATACTACAGTTAGGCAAGATCCTGGCTTTCCTAACTCTTCCTACGTTCATGCCCTCGTTAATACGCAATAAATCTGTTACTGTTTGTCTTGCCAGACTATCACCCTTCCCCATAGTAGTCTTATGCATGCTTGAGAGGGAATACGCTAAAGCAATTCTCTGGCAAACCGCCCAAGTCCTAGCTGCGTTTCCCGTCAGCTTCGACCAGGTCCCTACTCACTTTAGGTATCGGAGAGCTGATTTGCAGTGGCAACCGCCTTTAAGTGCATTTAAAGTTAAATTTATAACTTTTGTGGGACTCTCATCCTATTTTTCTATCCTTTTTCTCCAGTCCGAAACCCACCTCCTTTTTTTTTTATCATCTTCCCTTGGTGGTTAGGTTATTCCTCAGCCAATAATCTACCCAAATGCCATTTCAAGATTCTGGAACATCAGATATTGGCCGAACAATATGGCGGATCACACCACTTTATTTCAAGGAATGTGGTTTACAGCAAGTTATGCGGTTACCCTTTGGATATCGTCTCTGAAATAAAAAACTACATAAATAAATAAATGTATTATTTATTTATTTATTTATTTATTTATTTATCGTATGGCTTTTTAGTGCCGGGAGTGTCCGAGGACATGTTCGGCTCGCCTGAGTCTGTAGCTGCTTCCAGCGGACACCGTAAAGGGTGAGCTACAAGTTCCGTTCAATTTCAAGTAGTTCCAACTTTCGCCACCAGATATCGATGATACCTAGTGGCGAACGTTGGAACTTTGATAGAGCGTTCTGACGAAATCTAACCTAACAAATTTTGCTTTACACAAGTTTTGTCTGTGAAAGGATCTTTTACATGCCATAAATCTATGACATGGGACAGCCGGCTTTACTTCCCCTCCGAAAGAAGGCATACTGAAGGATTTTTAACGCTCTTAAAAAATCCGACGACTTCGGCCGGGTTTGAACCCGCTATCTTGGGCATAGCAGTTCAGCATGCTACCGACTACGCCACCGAAGCCGTTAATAAATAAATAAATCTCTACTTAGTATAAAACAAAGTCCCCGATTCTTGGATGTTATGGGTAAACTCGTGAACCACTGGATGGATTTTGATGCGGTTTTCACCATTTTGTAAAGGATACCTCGAGGCTCATTTCTGTAAAAATAATTTATTTATGGTCAAAGGAAGCCGAGCAGCAACGATTTCAGTGGAAAAGTCGAAATAAAAACCAGGTGTCCGAGCGCTTTGTAAGCTTACGCTGGGCAAACCGTTAAAAATATCTAAATTGTTCAGCACGAAAAGTTCTACAAAAAAGTCCGCGAGAGCATATGTCGATCTTCAATACATCGCCCACTCTTAAGTGTTTTTACGTTTAAATTTCTTCCAACCCTGTCCATTCAACTACCGAGGCGACAGTTTACGAGCTAGCTAAGGGCGAGTCTATCATCCCTGTTACAGCCTAGCTAGCGGGGGAACCTATTGCCCCAGATACAGCCAGTAGCAAACTGCTGAGTCGTGTTGAGTTAAGACTTCTGAGAAGGGTGGTTGTGTTTGGAGTTTCCCTGGAAGTGCAACTCGTGTTTTCTTCATTTCGCCTGTGAAACACAGTCAAGTTAAGATTGGACGGAAGGGGGATTTGAGTTTCATTCACCTCGCCATTCCCTGCAAGTGCAACTCTCGTTTCGCCTGTGAACGTTTCGTTCCGAAAATTCACAGTCAATTTAAGATTGGACGGAAGGGGGATTATATTATATTAAATTATACCGATTGGCGTATATTCTCTACTTAGTATAAAGCAAAGTCCTCGATTCTTGGATGTCACGGGTAATCTCGAGAACCCTGAATGGATTTTGATGCGGTTTTCACGATTCTGTAAAGGATATCTGGAGGAAGGTTTCTGTAGAAAATTACTAATTTATGACCAAAGGAAGTCAAGCACTAAAGATTTCAGTGAAAAGGTCGAAAAAAAACTGGCGTCCGGGCGCTTTTTAAGCTTACGCTGGGCAAACCGTTAAAAATATCTATATAGGCTACTATGTCCGTAAGAATTGTTCAGCATGAAAAATTCGACAAAAAAGCCCGAGAGAGCATATCTCTATCTTCAATACATCGCCTACTATAAGTGTTTTTACGTTTTCATTTCTTCCAACAATCTCCATTCAGTTACTGAGGTGACAGTTTACGAGCTAGCTAGGAGCGAATCTATCACCCCAGTTACAGCTTAGCTAGCGGACGAGCTTATTGTCCCAGATACAGCCAGCAGCAAACTGTCGAGTCGTGTTGAGTTAAAAACTTTAGAGAAGAGTGGTTGTGTTTGGAGTTTCCCTGGAAGTGCAACTCGGCTTTTCTTCATTTCGCCTGTGAACCTTTCGTTCCGCAAAATTCACAGTCAAGTTAAGATTGGACGGAAGGGGAATTTGTGTTTCATGCACCTCGCCATTCTTAAATTACGTCTGACAAGAATTTGTTGCACATGCATCTCCATGATAATATAATTAATAGTCCAGTCAGTGATTTTAACCCATCATGCCGAGACGTAAAACGGATATTGGTCGTTGTTCATTGTCATTGAAAAAAAAAAGCGCTTATCACGTAATGCATTCATAACTGTTCCCGGGCGAAGCCAGGTCGGGTTGCTAGTAAATAAATAAATAAATAAATAAACAAATAAATAAAGGTATCGTCCCTGAACTTGCAATACCACGTATCTTTTCCATTATTTTCCTTATGATTTGTCACGCCTCCCAGCAGTGTCTGGATGTACCGTCCAACAGAACAATTCACGCTAGTTTCCTGTGTATGGCCTTAAATATAATGTACTGTAGGAGTGCATAACTTTACGGATATATACTTTTCTACAGAACAATGCACTTAAAGATCATTTTACATTCTACTCCTCCACAGAAAAATGAATCTAACGTGAATGCAAGTGTCTAAATCAAGCTTATAAGAGATCACAAGATACTGTATCTATCATTCACTACTCACGAACCGTGGAGTGTGTCCATGTACACGCTACTTAACACTCCAGCTATGAGTAGGTGTGATCTATTCTCCTTAGAACTAGTCGATGTTCATTGATGTTTCAAGTTAACTCCACAGGTTTTTCATGATGTGCTAACACTGATTTCTTGCTGTTGGTAATGTAACTGTTCTACTCGGGGTCGTTGTTGTTATCGCACAAGAGGGATATGAATCCTTTTATTTTTTCCTTGCCTTCATACAAGCAAGCTTCCATTACCGGCATTTGTCGCTTCCAACCAAACAATTATCATCCCGAACATTCAGCCAATTCCACTTTCTTACTTAACTCCCGAACCTCATTCATTTTATTATCTCTTCCCCTTACTATTACCAAACATATCACCAATAATCTGATCTCTAACACATAATTTATTAGCAATCTTCCAGCATGGCTTCCTACAATCTCCACAGATATTGTCAACAGATACTCATTCATCAAAGAAACATCAAAGAATAAAGAAAATAATACAACAACATTAAAACGATATTATGTGCACAGATGTGCAACTATAGCCCATGGTCTCCTTCCTCACCAAAGAATAGCCATGATCCCAACCCAAACTTTACTAAGAGAATAGTGATTCAAAGAACATTGTAACCACATGTTACAGTAAGTACTTTATTCTTCGCTGAAGATCGAGTGAATGTAATTTACTCCACCATTAGTGATTTAGAAGGCACGGTTGAGCTCCATCTTCCTGTCATAGGACTCTTACTTATTTTCTTCTGTGATGGGGAGATGACCTGGAAGTTGACCTCATCAACTGCCATCATTTACTCTGTGAACCCATCAACTAACCAGACCTTTGTCCAGAACAGAAATTTGTTCACGGCATATATTGCATACAAGAAGGCCTATGATTCTGTGCTCCATGATTGGTTGATCCATACTTTGTCAGTGTATAAGATTAATCGTCAGATTTTGTATTTCCTGGAACATTTTATGGCAACGTGACGCACAGTAATGTGCCTTAGTACTACAAATGGCAGTAGTGCAATCGGTATGATCCCAAACAATTAGGCAATATTCCAAGGAGATTCCTTGAGCCCGTTATAGTTCTGTCTTGCATTGAACCCACTGTCGAACCAACTTAATTCAACAAAGTGTGGTTTTAGTATCAAGAAGAACTCTAGTGAGCTTGCAAAGCTCAACTATATCCTGTATATGAATGCCTTAAAGTTATATGCTACCACCAGAGCACATATAGAGTTTCATTGGCCATTGGCTGCATTAAAACTATTATATAGAGTTTCTGTTGAAGATAGTGGAAACCTCTCAGGATGTGAAAATGGAATTCGGGCTGGAGAAATGTAAAACGCTCAACGTTATGAAAGGCAAGTTGCAGGGCCAAGTTCAGGGCCAGCAGATTGCAACAATGCTCGCTAACGAGACCTACAAGTATCTGGGAATGAAGCAAGCCAGGCACATAGAACACTCAGTAGTGAAACAAGAGCTTGTTAACACCAACCTCAACAGTAATACATTGGTTAAGGCAATCGACTCTTATACTGTCCCTATCCTTAATTACTCTTTTGGGGTCATCAAGTGAAGTAAAACTGACAATGAAAGTCGAGAACATTAGAACATTACTGACCAAATCATGAAAACACCATCCCAGGACATCTGTGGAACGAGTCATGCTACCGAGACATTTGTTGATTTAAACAACCAAGTAGCTCGACAGATCTATGAGCTAAGAAGATACTTCGGTTCTGTATCAAACCATTCGATGCTGCATAGAAGTACATGATTCAACTCCACTACTCTTAAATCAACTAGAGACTGAATATCAGGTGCGCAGTGATTTGGGTTGATTCAAAGCCTGGTTGTCCAAGCCACTGCACGGAAGACATCCCAATAAAGTCATCCAAACTCATGTTCACAAGCTTGCGTCGAACGTTAGCCTGATTTCTGGGCAGATGTTTCCTTAAACAGAAGGCTTTATGTTGGCTATTCAGGACCAGGTTATCCCCACGAGGAACTAAAGTTTATCAAGGATGCGTCTGTGCAAGATCACTATTGCAGATACGTTTTCCCAACATCTGAGACTGTTCAGCATATCATTTCAGGTTGTTGCCATTTGTCAGGGACAGAATATAGGAAGAGACATGATTTTGTTGCCAAGATAATACAACAAGAACTGGCTATACGCCTTCAACTGCTGAGCCGTACTATAAATATGCCCCAGAAAGTGTGCTAGAAAAATGACAACTTTACCTTTGTTCACTTTTCAGTGAAATTTACAAAGTTCACTTATTTTTATTATAACATAACCTCTTATCTGTCAGTGTCATTCTCTCCTTTTTTTTCTCAATTTGTACCAGCTTGCACGTGTTCCGCGATACTGAACTTTTCCGGAAGTAATGCTGGTCACGAGGTTCATTTTCAGTTGGCCCCTTTCTCTGATTGGCCTTCAGCGGCTTCGAGAAAGCTCCACGCTCTCGTATTGGCCGACGTCATCTGTCCACATCACGCATCCAGCACGTTGGCCGGTATATAGCCTGCCCTGGCCTACATCAACAGTCTGTCTCCAGCAAGTCACCATGCCAGTCACTCATCTTCAGCCGTTTTCACGCTGTTCGCACAACTCTTGAAAGTGTCGCAACGCTGTGTGCCGATGCATCGCAAAATGCTTCTAGTCAAACCCGCAGTGCATTCTAAAATCTACGAAATCTATATAAGTTAACATCGATACTTGGCTTACATCAGTTTGTCTTGAGCAAAGACGATAAACAAATTTTCTTCTGTGCTGGGCACGAAGTCTTCAACATTTCCAAGACGAAAAAAAGTGATCAAAACAGAGTTCTACGAAATCTATATACGGTAAGTTTACATCGATACTTGGCCTACGTCAGTTTGTCTTGAGCCAAAGTGATAAACAAATTTTCTTCTGTGCTGGGCACTAAGTCTTCAACATTTCTAAGACGGAAAAAAGTGATCAATACACGTTCTTCCTCTATTTCTATTATGTGGAAATTCCTCTACACCAACGCCAACAAGCTAAGTGTTTATTATAACCTAAAACATTTCTAAACTTAAAAATGTATCTTTCTTTTTTAGGGTTATGTTACATGACTTAAATAACTTGTCAAACCCTGCCAAACGAAACTTATTTCCTTCTATTGAGTGGTTTAAGCATGTATTATGCCTTTAAATTGTGGGCTATGAGAAAACAACTGTTCTCTTTCGCACGTTAACTATCCTTCAAAACAAATCATCATTTTCTCTATTTTTGTATAAACTATTGGGCTTAACACCAGTTCACCTCTCTGACGAAGTGAATGGCTTGTTCTCTATTTAATCTATCAAGGTGTTTTTGGGAATGGTCCCGTTTCAATTGTAAACAACCTCGCCTTGTAACTATCAGGCGACTAGCGGGATGTTATCCCTACTGGCATGTTAATGATGATTTTTCTGTAAATAAACTAGCCTGCTCTCAGTGTGCAGGCCTAGGCTAGATTTTAAGTCATTATTGAGCACTATATTTACTCATTATTTTACCCTGCATAGTTTTACTTTAGACTAACTGGCCACAAAATGGTTGCTTATTCTCAGGTTTGTTGGCATTCAAAGCTTATGAAATCTTGTTCGCTTGTTGTCGGCCTGTCAAAGGTCACATTTCCATTACATGTTTATATATTTATTTATTGTTAATCTTTTGAGAGTTGTTCTTGAATAAAATACCACTGTTATTGGCAAACTGTTTCCATTGCTATTTACTCATCAATGTTCAATCTGTTCCTACTTAGTAAAGTTCATTTGCTTATTAGACTAGAAGCTTCACTTCTAGTCCTTCCCGAAAGAGGAGGTCTCGCATTGACAGATCCTATCCATGTTGGTGCCGAAACCCGGGACCTTTAAATAACCTTCATAATTGTTTATTGTATGAAACAGGTTGCCATGCCATTCGATAAGCTATTGCAGCTTTTCACTTCTGTTACTAATGCTAATTGTATTTTTCAGCTATCGCTATGAAAGCTGTGTTGGGGTGAGCGGAGATGTCCCTTGTTACCACCTCTACCAGTACCAATACTACTACTACCACTTCAGACGCTCGGCAGTCTAGCAGATCGGTGAGTGAAAGTACTCAAAGTTCCGCCATGTCTCTTCCTAAGGAGCTTGTAGCCAAAAGAACTGCCTGTAAAAACAAACTTACTCGTTTTCAGCATTTTTTGGTTTCCAAATCTTTTGATGATCACAATTATGACGTTCTAGTTCAACGTTTTAATGTTTATCAGCAACATTTTCAAGAGTATGATGTGTTGCAAACCGAAATTGAAACAATCGAACCTGATCAAGAACAGGATCGCAGTTCTGTTGAAGAACTGTATTACAACGTATGGCGAAGCTAAGGATTTAATTAAGCAATTAGCAACCCATCAAAACACCGAAGTTAGCAAACCGTTTCTTCCTAAAATCCAACTTCCTACCTTTTCAGGCGAGGAAAAACAGTGGGATTCCTTTTTTGAACTTTTTTCTTCTCTAATACATGATAATAGATCATTCCCTGAGATTCAAAAATTTTATTATTTAAAGTCTGTTCTTCAGGGTCCTCCTTTAAAGTTAATTGAAGCTTTACCTCTCACAACCGAAAATTACTCGGTAGCAATTGACCTCATCCAACAGCGATATGGCAATGCCAAACTTAGGATTCAACGCCATATGAACGCCTTGTTTAATTTACCAGCTTCACGCCCTGATAATTTATCATCCCTTAGAAGTCTGGGAGACACCGTTGAACTTCATGTAAGAGCCCTAGAACATCTTAAACAACCTGTTGAACATTGGGATCTTTTTCTTATACATCTCACTACCTCCAAATTTGACCTTAATACTCGTAAAGCATGGGAATCCGATTTAGTGGACAAACCTGAACCCACATTTAAAGTTTTGATCTCTTTCATAAAAAAAAACGTTGTCAAATTCTTTCTGCTTTAATCAATAAAGCTGAAGGTTCCACCGATGTCAGCAAAAGTAAACCCACCAAGCATTTCTCGGAAGAGTCTTCACATTCTCATGTTTTCTCTATACAAGGTAATAACACCTCGTGTATTCTTTGCAATAATCCTCACCCTTTATATTTCTGCAATACCTTCAAAGGCCTTTCAGTTGACGATCGTAGAAAAGCTGTGTCGCAAAACAAATGTTGTTTTAACTGCCTCTCTTCAAGGCATATCTTGGCGGACTGCCCTTCGAAAGGAGTTTGCATGCATTGCAAGCTAAGACATCATTCTACCTTACACCGCTTCGAAAAGCCACGGTCTATTCCTGGATCAGTTTCAAATCCTAGTGCCCAACCTGCGCTGAGCCTCACTAGTGATGCTTCTCCACCTAGCTCTTCTGTTTCTACTATAAATACCGTTGCCCAATCCTACAATCAAACAACCCCCTCATGGCGTAGTGCTCAAGTTTTGTTATCTACGATCCAGGTCCAAGTTAAAGATTCTTCCGGCAATTGGCACTTAGTACGAGCCTTGCTCGACAATGCGGCAACTCATGACTTCATAACCTCATCATTAGTTGAAAGGTTAGGTCTCAAACCACTCTCCACCAATATTGAAATATCTGGTATCAACAACAGCAAGTCTACTTCCTTAAATTATGCCAAGCTGCAGGTGAAAGATTCAGTCCAATATGGCACTAACTTTCATCTAATCTAAACTGTCTGTCCATTCCGAGTATTGGCAGTCCTACTCCCAGTCGCTCTTTTTCCGTTGACGAATGGAAATTTCCCTCTGATCTAAAACTGGCTGACCCTCAATTCTATAAAAGCTCTCACGTTGACATTCTTTTTGGCGCTAACACATTTTGACAAAATCTTCTTCCGTCAAGGGTTAATATTTCATCTGGTATCTACGCCCACCATACTAAATTTGGCTGGCTTATCACAGGTTATATTCCTCTTAAAACTGTTCAAGGTTCCTCTCAATGCCATTTCACTAATGCAGATCTTCATCAGCGTCTGGAAAAATTTTGGCAAATCGAGTCCATTGAATCTGCTCCTTCTCTTTCATCAGAAGATGAATTTTGTGAACAACATTTTTTAGAAACCACTGTTCGTTACCCAGATGGCAGATTCATTGTCACAATGCCACGCATTTCTTCTCCTCCCTCTTTATGTGATTCCTATCCGAAAGCTCTTAAAGCTTTATTTGCAGTTGAGAATCAACTCAAGCAAGATCCTTCCACTCGCAAACAATACCTTGAATTCATGGAGGATTATGAAGATTCTAACCATATGGAGACTGTTCAAGATTTCAACCCTTCTTTAGATTCAGTGTATTTAAATCACCATCCCGTTTGGAAGAATCCCTCCACCAAAGAAAATATAAGAGTTGTATTTAATGGTTCTGCCCCTGATGCCAATGGCATTTTCTTAAATGACACTCTCCTATCTGGACCTGCCATTCAGTCTGATCTCCCGTCTATTCTTTTAAATTTTCGTCTATTTCCAATTGGAATCATAGCCGACGTACAACAAATGTATAGACAAATTCTGATTAATTCCGAACAACAAAATCTTCAACGAATTCTCTGGCGTGATGCTCCTACTAAAACCATAAAGATCTTTAAATTAAAAACCGTAACGTATGGGCTTAAACCATCGGCTTTTCTTGCCATTCGTACTTTGAAACATCTTGCCGACCAAGATGGTCATTTGTTTCCTTCTGAAACTCCTATTTTGTTAAAAATTCCTTCTACGTTGATGACTTTCTTTTTTCTTTTAAGAATGTATCTGAGGCTATCGAACTCTCTCAAAGTTTAAAATCTTTACTTAGCAGAGGAGGATTCTTACTTCATCGTTGAAACTCAAATTCTGAGGAACTTCTATCCAATCTCTTGCCACATTATCCTGTTAATACTCCAGTAGAGTTTTGTCAATTGGAGGATGCTACTAAAGTTTTGGGAATACACTGGCATCCTAAAGCTGACTCATTCTTTTACGAAGTAAATTTGTCTTCCTCACCTCCACAAACCAAAAGGCAAGTGCTATCAGAAATAGCTAAGATATATGACCCGCTTCAGTTCATTGCACCCGTAATTGTTCTAACTAAAATCTTTATGCGAGAGCTATGGTCATTGAACTCGGATTGGGATGATCCCATTCCTCCTTCGCTTTTACAAAAGTGGCTTGCCTTTCGGCACAGTCTTTGTGATCTCTCATTAATAGACATTCCTAGAGTGCTAGTTCCTTTCTCTTGCTCTCTTGTCCAGGATTTGCACCTTTTTGCTGACAGTTCGACCAAAGCATACGGATGTTGTGCTTACATTGTGAGCCGCTCCCCTTTTTTCTCCAATTTTATATGTGCTAAATCTAAGGTTGCGCCTTTGAAACCCGTTTCATTACCTCGTCTTGAACTCTGTGCCGCACTACTTGCTGCCGAATTAGCTAACAAACTCAAACAAACACTTAACTGTAAGTTCTCGCATACATATTTTTGGACAGATTCCTCTATTGCTTTGGCATGGATTTCTAAACCTCCTTCTAATTGGCAAGATTTTGTAGCTAACAGAGTTGAGAAAATTCAAACTGTTTCTAAACCAGAACAATGGAACCATGTTTCTAGCAAAGACAACCCCGCCGACCTCATTTCTCGTGGTTGTTCTCCTAAGTCACTATCTCAATACTGTTTGTACTGGCACGGCCCTTCATGGCTTTCTGAAAGAATTCAAAACCGACCTTCCAACTCTAATTTCCCGTTAGAGGATATTCCTGAAATCAGCAAAAAAGCTTCTGCCTTTGTAATTGCCAACACTCCTTCCTTGTTGGAACGTTACTCTTCTTTTCAAAAACTAGTACGCATCACTGCTTATGTGCTCAGATGGAAATTTTTAGTACTAGATCAACCTCTATTCCCTCAGCCTTTTCTTTCGGCTGTTGAACTGCAAATTGCCACCATCAAAGTTCTTTGGCTCACCCAGAGAGAGGCGTTCTCAGTCGAAATAAACATATTGGCTAAAGGTAAAACTCTCAAGAAACACAGCAGGCTTTTTGCCTTATGCCCTTTTCTAGATGACGATGGTTTGTTAAGAGTGGGCGGCAGACTTTCTCTTTCTGACTTCTCTGATGAAAAAAAGCTCCCTATTATCCTTCCGTCTAAACATCATGTCACTCGGATAATCATTCGTCAGTTTCATTATCAACACTTACATGTTGGTTCTAGAACCCTTCTATGCTTGATACGGGAAAAATACTGGCCTATTAATGGTTTACACGAAGTCACTTCTGTTATACATAAATGTATTACTTGTTTCAAAGCTAAGCCTAAACCTAATCGGCAACTCATGGCTGACCTTGCCCCATTTCGTTCAGCTCCCTGCAGACCTTTTTCCTTCACCGGCATTGATTACGCCGGTCCGTTTGTGTATCAACAAAATCACCCTAGTGCTAAAAGGAAAATCCTTGGAAAACTATACGTTTCTCTATTTGTCTGTATGGTCACTGGCTCTATTCATCCTGAGCTCGTAACTAGTGCCTCCACCTCATATTTTCTTTCCGCTTTCTCTAGATTCATTTCACGAAGGGGCATTCCTTCAGAAGTCTTCTCTGATAATGCCAAAACCTTTGTTGGAGCTTCGCAGCAATGGTATAAAGCCCTTTGTTCCCCTCGTGCGAAAGAACAAATCTCCAATTACTCGCACTTAAACCAATTCAAATGGCATTTCATCCCTCCTTATGCTCCCCATCATGGCGGACGATGGGAATCTTGTGTGAAACTCACAAAAATCATTTAAAGAAAACTCTTGGCTCTAGTATTGTAACTTACGAAGAATTCAATTCTTTAATTATACTCATTGAGGGAATTGTCAACTCACGACCTCTTTCTCCTCTTTCCAACGATCCTTGTGATTTCCTTCCTTTGACTCCAGGTCATTTTCTGGTGGGCAGTTCCTTAGCTGCGTCTCCTCCGTTGCTTGATCGTAAACTTGATCTGCCTTTACCTATCTTGTGGAGAAAGATAGAATCCCTTAAAGCTCAATTTTGGAAGAGGTGGAGACTTGAGTATTTTCAATCGCTCCAAAGGAGGAACAAGTGGCAGCTCTCTCGGCCTAACCTTCAGGAGGGTGATTTGGTTCTTCTCAAAGACCCAAGTCCTCCTCTTGTATGGAAAACTGGTCGTGTTATAAAATGCTATTATGGCAGAGATGCTAGAGTTCGATTGGTCGAACTTAAAACTTCATCAGGACACTGTGTTCGTCCTATTTCAGTCATTTGCCCTCTGCCACTCTAGCTCTTCTCTCTCATGTTATTTTTTTTTTGCTCTGTTGCCCCTCTGGCAGTATGTTCACTTTTCAGTGAAATTTACAAAGTTCACTTATTTTTTATTATAACATAACCTCTTATCTGTCAGTGTCATTCTCTCCTTTTTTTTTTCTCAATTTGTACCAGCTAGCACGTGTTCCGCGATACTGAACTTTTCCGGAAGTAATGCTGGTCACGAGGTTCATTTTCATTTGGCCCCTTTCTCTGATTGGCCTTCAGCGGCTTCGAGAAAGCTCCACGCTCTCGTATTGGCCGACGTCATCTGTCCACATCACGCATCCAGCACGTTGGCCGGTATATAGCCTGCCCTGGCCTACATCAACAGTCTGTCTCCAGCAAGTCACCATGCCAGTCACTCATCTTCAGCCGTTTTCACGCTGTTCGCACAACTCTTGAAAGTGTCGCAACGCTGTGTGCCGATGCATCGCAACATGCTTCTAGTCAAACCCGCAGTGCATTCTAAAATCTACGAAATCTATATAAGTTAACATCGATACTTGGCTTACATCAGTTTGTCTTGAGCAAAGACGATAAACAAATTTTCTTCTGTGCTGGGCACGAAGTCTTCAACATTTCCAAGACGAAAAAAGTGATCAAAACAGAGTTCTACGAAATCTATATAAGTTTACATCGATACTTGGCCTACGTCAGTTTGTCTTGAGCTAAAGTGATAAACAAATTTTCTTCTGTGCTGGGCACTAAGTCTTCAACATTTCTAAGACGGAAAAAAGTGATCAACACACGTTCTTCCTCTATTTCTATTATGTGGAAATTCCTCTACACCCACGCCAACAAGCTAAGTGTTTATTGTAACCTAAAACATTTCTAAACTTAAAAATGTATCTTTCTTTTTTAGGGTCATGTTACATGACTTAAATAACTTGTCAAACCCTGCCAAACGAAACTTATTTCCTTCTATTGAGTGGTTTAAGCATGTATCATGCCTTTAAATTGTGGGCTATGAGAAAACAACTGTTCTCTTTCGCACGTTAACTATCCTTCAAAACAAATCATCCTTTTCTCTATTTTTGTGTAAACTATTGGGCTTAACACCAGTTCACCTCTCTGACGAAGTGAATGGCTTGTTCTCTATTTAATCTATCAAGGTGTTTTTGGGAATGCTCCCATTTCAATTGTAAACAACCTCGCCTTGTAACTATCAGGCGACTAGCGGGATGTTATCCCTACTGGCAAGTTAATGTTGATTTTTCTGTAAATAAACTAGCCTACTCTCAGTGTGCAGGCCTAGGCTAGATTTTACGTCATTATTGAGCACTATATTTTATTTTACCCTGCATAGTTTTACTTTAGACTAACTGGCCACAAAATGGTTACTTATTCTCAGGTTTGTTGGCATTCAAAGCTTATGACATCTTGTTCGCTTGTTGTCGGCCTGTCAAAGGTCACATTTCCATTACATGTTTATATATTTATTTATTGTTAATCTTTTGAAAGTTGTTCTGGAATAAAATACCACTGTTATTGGTAAACTGTTTCCATTGCTATTTACTCATCAATGTTCAATCTGTTCCTACTTAGTAAAGTTCATTTGCTTATTAGACTAGAAGCTTCACTTCTAGTCCTTCCCGAAAGAGGAGGTCTCGCATTGACAGATCCTATCCAACCTTGTACTGGGATCGTACTGTATTGACAGACCATTCAGCCGTACAAAGCAGGCCTGGTGTATTTCTTGTTGACAAATGCATGAGGCACACCGCCTTCATAGAAATGGCAATCCCAAATAGTGGCAACATGCTAACAAAACATGTTGATAAGCTGTCAAAATATACAGAGCTTTCAGAACTGATGAGGAAGCAATGGCATATGGCACAAGTCAGGACAGTTCTGGAGTGATTCCGAACATTTTATAGGAATCTCTCATATATTTCAAGTTAGACCAAGAACTTTTTAAGCTTATGAAGAAGACAGTTATACTTTTGACGTGTCACATAGTAAGGTTGTTCTTGGATAATCAGGGTAATGCTACTGCAGAATGCAGTCACCAAGAGATTGAAGAATTTTCTCCTTATGATGTACTTTATTTGGGATTGTGAATGTTTTCTTTCCAGCAAATATGCTGCGAATGTGCAAACGCATGCGAAAAATAAATAAATAAATAAATAAATAATCTTTGATCCCAGTTTTAGGATATACATACGGCGATGACTTATTGTAGCTTGCAATGAAAGCCAGATCACACTCGGTAGCTCTGTTACGCTTTTGTGAACTACATCCACGGTCACCCCAGCGCAGCTCTTCGTGTGTAATGCAACAGCTGTTGAGTTATCACATCCCATAAGTCTTCATTTGATATCACACTTGAGCCGTGGACAGAGAGTAATGGTGCACTCGCCGCTGGATATCAGAAATCATCCACAAAGTTGGGCTCATTTTATACGTCGGTCGCTGTTCAAGTACTTCCGTAAACACTGGTTAAGAAGTTTAAAGACTGTCCTCTAAAACTAGCGATAATAATAATAATAATAATAATAATAATAATAATAATAATAATAATAATAATGCGTATTTGATTGACATTGCTGTCCCGTGTGACCATAATATCTATCATAAATCCAGGTAGAAGATTGAAGAATATATTCCACTACGGTAGCTATGGAGGTAGCGAGAATCTAGAGCCAAATAAAAGTGACAATCCATCAGTTCCTCCTTTCTCCCACTGGTCTGACACCTAAATAGTTTTCAGTAAAATCTTCTCATATACAGTATAGTCTACCCGTATTATTGCACACAAGGATGCAATTATTAAGGTCTGCAGCATCGTTAATGGATTTTCGAATACGCACTAGGATTTGTTTGGATCCTCTTGTGAAAAGGAGACGCGAAGATGGCATTCCCGGAAATAATTTTACTGTCAATCTTTCATGGTATATAATTTGAAAAATGTATGTTATAGGTTCTTCAAAGTGTGACTATGCTCAATTTCTTGTACCGATACGAATCATATTACCAACTGTTAGTTGGGTAAAAAAAGAAATAATAATTTTTCTATCCAAATATGAGGAGACTGCTATCAAACAGCTCGAGATACTTAAATAAAGTGCAGTAAAGGTGAGACTACAGATCTCATTCGAGAAAACTAGATTCTTCTGTTCAAAGACAGATATCACGAGCCTGAAAATAAAATACGGTATAGGTTACAAGGTCCCGCACTTTAAATACCTAGGATAATTCATCGATTCGACAGGCCTTGAAAAAAATCTTGCAAAAAATCGTCTCCAAAAGTCAAAAAGGTTAGTCAAAAACATCTACAACAACAACAACAAAAAAAAAAGATCTATGTCAAAACAGACGAAAATTCGGCACTACAACACAGTGGAAGGACCACAATTAACTTTTTATTTTTAAGAGTTGGCAAGAGATATTTACGTACTTTGAAAAAGAAAAGAACGTTAGTGTGCAGAAACATGGTGGAAAACAAAATAGTTGATGTTCAATGCTTGTGTATTAATTTGTAAAAGTTTATATGTATTAGTGTGTAAAAGTTTATAAATACAAATGAAAATCCACAGCCTGCTTCCAGTCTCCGACCGGGTCAGGAATGGAATGAATGAAGCCCCCATCTAGCGGCGAGGATATGAACTGTGCCGGCTGCCGAGGCCTGACGCACTCCTCTGGGGCAATGATTAGATGAATGACAGATGAAATGAAATGATAGTGGAGAGTGTTGCTGGAATGAAATGTTGACAGGGAAAACCGGAGTACCCGGAGAAAAACCTGTCTGCCTCCGTTTTGTCCAGCACAGATCTCACATGGAGTGACCGGGATTTGAACCACAGATCCAGCGGTGAGAGGCCGGCGTGCTGCCGCCTAAGCCACGGAGGCTTTATAAATACAAATAGTGGTACTAATTCAGTGTCGATGGTTAAATATTGGTGACCCCGACGTGATGAAGAGAAGAAAGATGTCGACAAACGAGACCATGCCGGACACGCGGTTAGAAGCCAATTAGGTTACCATCAAAATCCCACCTTTTTGGATAGAGAAACCCGAAATCTGGTTCTATCAGGTAGAGGCACAGTTTAGTGCAAAATTATTTCAGAAGAGACAAAATTTAATCACCTAGTGTCTCAATTAGAACCTAAATACATTGAAAACATTTGGGACATTATTAGAAGTGCGGAAGTAAATACATACTCATTGGCCAAGGAACTTTTACTGATCATTTTCAAGGAAAGCGAAGATAAACGTATTGAGATACTCGTTACTGGAATTGATTAGGAGACCAGAAACCTAGTCAATTATTGCGTAAGATGCAAGCTTTAGGAGGGACCGATGTATCAGAAAAAGTTCTTAAGACTCCCTGGGTAGAAAAACTCCCGGATTCTATAAAGTACATTCTGATCGTCAGCGACGAAGGGCTTGAAAAAGTGGCTATAATAGCAGATAAAATAATTGAAATGAATCGCCGTAACGAATTATTTGCCATGAAAAGTGACTCTTGTAAACAACTGGATGTTCCTGTTACAATGCGCGATCTAATGGACAGAATTTCAGGACTAGAGCAACAAATAGCTGCCTTATCCACTGGTCATCAGGTTAGGCCTCGCCATAGAAGTAGTGAACGCCGACGACGTGATAATAGTCGTAGTAAATCACGTAATAGGTACAATTCCAGGGGCAAATACTGTTATTACCACTTCCGATTTGGACAACAGTGTAAACCGGAGAAATGTACACCTCCATGTAGCTGGTCATAACAGGGAAACGCCGCCCAGCAGCAGAATTTGTGGCAAGTTCTGCTGCCCAAGTCAATTGTCGCAAAACCCGCTTATTTGTAACCGATAGAAAAACGGGATTGCAATTTTTAGTTGACAGTGGGGCTGATGTTTCGATAATACCGAGCAACTCCAAAGTTAATACAGATTTGCAATATAAATTGTATGCTGCCAACGGAACCGAAATTCCTACATCTGGAATTGAACTTACCATTGATTTAGGATTACGACGACAATTTCAGTGGCCATTTGTGGTTGCGAAGATTAATAAGGCTATATTGGGAGCGGACTTCTTGCATAAATTCCACTTGTTAGTACATGTCCACAATAAGAGATTGATAGATTATATAACCAAGCTCTGGACCAAGGGCGAAGTTATGTCCATCTCAGATGAAAATGTAGTCAGTACAATGAGCCAAAATACAATATTTACAGATCTATTCCTGCATTATCCGGACATAGCTAAACCTAATTTGGTACCTGGCAAAATTAAACATGACGTCCAACACAACATTACCACTGAAGGTCCACCCGTGTTTTGTAGGCCAAGACAATTAGATCCCAAGCGCATGGAAATGGCAAAACAAGAATTCAAATACATGTTGGACAATGGCATAATAAGGCCATCCAAATCATCATGGGCTAGTCCTCTTCACCGGGTGCCGAAGAAGGATGGTTCGATTCGTCCGTGTGGAGATTATGGACGATTAAATGAAAGAACAGTTCCCGATCGTTATCCTGTTCCAAGGATAGAAGGTTTGCACTGTATTTTTCGAGGAAAGAACACGTTTTCTAAAATCGATCTATTAAAGGGTTAACATCAGATAACCATTGCGGAAGAAGATAAACATAAGACTGCAATCACCACACCATTCGGACTGTATGAATTTAATATAATGGGTTTTGGTCTGCGGAATGCACCTTCCACCTTCCAAAGATTCATTAATGAGGTTATGCATGGACTGGATTTTGTATTCTCTTTCCTGGATGACATTTGATCGCCTCATCCAGCAATGAAGAACACTCGAGCACACCTGAAACTAGTTCTAGAGCGACTGTCAGAGTGTGGCCTTCGAATCAACATCTCAAAATCAATATTCGGTGGGAATGAATTAGCATTCCTAGGCTACTGGGTTACACCAGAGGGATCTCGTCCCCAACCTGAGAAAGTACAATCAATTTTGGAGTACAAGTTACCTAGTTAACTTCATGAGCTCCGCACATTCCTTGGTGTTGTCAACTACTATCGTCGTTACCTTAAAGATGCAGCACAAACTCAGGCTGTATTACATGACTATCTTAAGGGAGCGAAGAAGGACAACAGACTTATCCAATAGACTGAGGAAGCAAACAAATGTTTGAGAAATGTAAAAATGATATCGCAAACGCTGCATTATTAGCGTTTCCCAACCCAGACTTACCTCTAGCACTTTGCACTGACGCGTCTGATTTTGCTGTCGGTGCTGGGCTCCAGCAACTGGAAAATGACAGCTGGAGGCCAATTGCTTTCTTCTCACAAAATCTGAGTCAGGCACAGAAGGTTTATAGTACCTACGACCGAGAATTGTTGGGAATTTACCTTTCTGTAAAGAAGTTCAAGCATTTACTTGAAGGAAGAGAATTCATAAACCTCACCGATCATTAACCACTCACATTTGCTTTCAAGCAAAGCAATGAAAAAGCATCCCCTAGGCAGATGAGACAGATGCAGTACATCTCACAATTTTCAACTGATCTCCGTCATGTAAGTAGCCTCGACAATGTTGTTGCGGACGCCCATTCCAGAGTTGATGAAATAGCAATAATGGATTATGATGAGATTGCCAGGAGCCAGTTAAAAGATCAGGAATGGCAGCAACTCCGGACAGGCAACAACTCCCTAAATTTCAAGCAAGACCAACTACCATCAGGAAACTCTCTTTGGTGCGACACTTCCACTGCAAATATCAGACCTTACATTCCTAAAGCATTTCGTCACCCAATATTTCTACATTTTCATGGGTCAGCCCATCCTGGCATAAGGACTACAGTGAAGCTGTCGACTAGTCGAATATCACAAGTGATGTGAGACAATGGACTAAATCCTGTGTTAGCTGCCAGAAAACCAAGGTCACTCGCCACACAAGATCGCCGCTTGAAAACTTTGAAGAACCCGATGAACGCTTCAGTTTAGTGCACATTGACCTCATTGGACCGCTTCCACCGTCGTCTAACGGTATGATTTATTGCTTAACCTGTATTGACCGTTTCACATCCAGGATGGCTTAGACCATAAATTCAATAGATGGCTGACGACGTCACATTGTTGAAACCAGCATCTCGATCAGCTTACTGAAGGGAACTGCGGATAGTGATGATAGAATTATCCAATATGAAGCTCATTTTGTATTCCTTGACGTTGCTTACCATTCGCAATTAGCCATTACCCTTCAGTCAGCTGATCGAGATGTTGGTTTCACGTCACAGTACAGGCGCAGTATGGCAATGCGCCCTCTATTGTATTTATGCTCTAAGCTGGATGAAAGTTATACCCCTGGAAGACATCACAGCTGAAACAGTGTCAAAGGCTTCCTACCATTACCGGATTGTAAGATTTGGCGTCTCATCTCGCGTAATGACTGATCAAGGCACTCAATTTCGAACACAATTGTTCAATAATTTGGCCATAGTATGTGGAATGAAACTTCAGCACACAACACCATATCATCCACAGTGTAATGGCAAAGTTGAGCGACTGCATAGAACCCTGAAGTGTGCGATCAAGGCTCATATCTCTTCTAAATGGACAGAAACTTTACTTACTGTCCTATTGGGTCTACGCACTGCACTACGAGAAACGTCAAGCCACTGTATTGCACAGATGGTTTATGGTAAAACCATTAGATTGCCTGGTGAATGTTTTGAGGAGCCAATTACGAGGATTGACTCTGATTCGTTTGCATCCAACTTGCAAACACAGATGCTGAACCTGAAACCTGCCAGATCTAAATATAGCACATCGAGATCAGTGTTTGTCCCAAAAGACCTTCAGACAAGTTCCCATGTGTTTGTGAGATGTGATAGGGTCAGAAAACCGTTAGAACCTACATATGATGGTCCCTTCCCTGTCATAACAAGACATGAAAAATACTTCACCATCGAGTGCAAGTGTAAACACATACATGTGTCAGTGGGCAGACTTAAGCCAACATATATATTGCAGGAAGAAGATGAAGCAGTAAAGGAGCTTACAGAGTCAGCAAAGGACACTCAACTCGAACAATCCACAAATGAACCTTTGCCAAATACCAGACTGTCAAAATCTGGAAGAACTATAAGGTGTCCAGTTTGATTTTTAGAGAACGTCATCTCTGTGAAGAATTTTTGAAGTGATGTGTCAAGTTCGTAACTGTGTTACTGGTGGGGGAGTAGTGTAAGGACCACAATTAACCTTTTATTTTTAAAAGTTGGCAAGAGATATTTACGTAGCCTACTTTGAAAAAGAAAAAAACGTTAGTGTGCAGAAACATGGCGGGAAACAAAATAGTTGATGTACAGTGCTTATATGTGTATTAGTATGTAAAAGTTTATAGATAAAAAATAGTGGTACTAATTCAGTGTCGACGGTTAAAACAGTCATAAAACCAACAGTCCTTTACGCAAGCGAAACTCTGACATTTAACAATAAACATGAACTTGTAGAAATCAAAAGAGTAGAGAGGGAGATCATTATGAAATTCTTAGGAATAAGATATACACAAGATGGTTACTGGCTACAATGAATCAAAACAACAGAACAGAATTCAAACATTGAAACTGATATTAAGAAAAGACGAATGAAATTCTTTGGTCTGACCACCTAAAAATCGATTGACGATAAGGATAATACAGTAGATTAAGTAACCTCACTCAAGAACTTGGCTAGAAGAACTTCGAAAGGACCTCAAAACCGCAAACTTAAATTCAACAGACATTTCAGAAAGGGACACCTTCAGAAACTAAGTAAACAAATGGGAAGTTATATTAGAGCAACCAAAACAAAAACAGTAGGCTACAGACCAAAGTGGTCGGAAGAACGTAAACAAGCCTTCTCGGAAATACTTGGAACAAGAGGAACAAAAAAGAATTTTGATTACAGTATTAAGTTTCAGTGTGAAGCCTCCGTGGCTTAGGCGGCAGCACGCCGGCCTCTCACCGCTGGGTCCGTGGTTCAAATCCCGGTCACTCCATGTGAGATCTGTGCTGGACAAAACGGAGGCAGACAGGTTTTTCTCCGGGTACTCCGGTTTTCCCTGTCAAAATTTCATTCCAGCAACACTCTCCACTATCATTTCATTTCATCTATCATTCATTTAATCATTGACCCAGAGGAGTGCGTCAGGCCTCGGCAGCCGGCACAGTTCATATCCTCGCCGCTAGATAGGGGCTTCATTCATTCCATTCCTGACCCGGTCGGAGACTGGAAGGAGGCTGTGGATTTTCATTTTCATTAAGTTTCAGTAAAGCCTCCGTGGCTTAGGCGGCAGCACGCCGGCCTCTCACCGCTGAGTCCGTGGTTCAAATCCCGGTCACTCCATGTGAGATCTGTGCTGGACAAAACGGAGGCAGACAGGTTTTTCTCCGGGTACTCCGGTTTTCCCTGTCAACATTTCATTCCAGCAACACTCTCCACTATCATTTCATTTCATCTGTCATTCATTTAATCATTGCCGCAGAGGAGTGCGTCAGGCCTTGGCAGCCGGCACAGTTCATATCCTCGCCGCTAGATGGGGGCATCATTCATTCCATTCCTGACCCGGTCGGAGACTGGAAGCAGGTTGTGGATTTTCATTTTCATTAAGTTTCAGTATCTTTAATATTAGCTGAAAAAAAAACTGATTGTTGCGGTAAAATGGTTGAGTTATAAGCTAACCGCGGTAAGGTTCAAGAGCATGGGGCAAGGATATCTCCGGACTTCAGACGAGTGGGTTCAAACCCCACGGTCGGCCGTCCTTGAAATGGCTTTCTGTGATTTCCCATTTTCAACTTCAGGCAAATGTCAGGGCGGTACATTCTAAGAGGCCACAGCAATTTCTTCCAACACCTTCATCTCTCATTAACTTCTATCATAAGGTTGACATCGGGAAGGTCATCCAGCCATAAAACCCTCCGCTACACAGAAGTATCACATCTCCTCCCAGACCCCGTAGAAATGGGAATATCAGGGGGTACAGATACATAGAAACATTTTAAAAAGAACTTGATTTATTTTGTCAATAAATGCCAATAGGTTACTCACTGTTATCAACTCAGTTCAACATTGCCAAACCTGTTTCTAAGGCATGACATTCGCACCTTATACAGTACCTCAACAAGTTACCACTGGTGAGGCATTAAGACACAAAAACCGGATCACACTACGCATTTCCATGTTTAACCATATTATAGGCCGGCTTCGGTGGCGTAGTTGGTAGCATGCTGAGCTTCTATGCCTAAGATCGCGGGTTTGAATCCTGGCGCTGACAGAGGCTATCCTGAGTTTTTTTTTCCCGGGGTTTTCCACACTACCTTCAGGCAAATATTGAGATAGTACAGAGGTGTGCAAATTATTAGAATCAACGCCAGTTCTCCAACATTTCATTTTTACTTTTTATGAATTTATGCAGTAAAATTGTTTGCAAGATGGTAATGAATGATCGTGTGGCCTCCTGAGAGGAAGAGTGCAGGTCTTTCTAGTTGACGCCTCTGGGCGACCTGCGCGTTGTAATGAGGATGAAGTGATGATGAAGATGACACATACACTTAGTCCCCGAGCCACGGGAATTAACCTCAAATGATTAAAATCCCAGATGGCCCGGCCGGGAATTGAACCCGGGACAGGTCGGGCCATAGCCTAGCGCGCTAACCATTTAGCCACGGAGCTGGACTGCAAGGTGGTGAAATTATTTCAAATGTTCAATTAATAGTCTTAATAACATTTTCTTTTAAGAAACTCACTAAACTGATTTTTTATAATTTCCACTAAAATGGTAGCCTTGCTAATGCAGCAAGTCACACGTTTCGTTTTGTTTACATTATACTAGTTTTTTTTGTGAATTTAGAACAAAGGCATTTGAAGTCTTTTATTACTGATGGTCCAATCTTGAACTATTCAAAGATTCGTGGACAATCGATTGAAATTACCTGGTTTATATGGTACATTCCAAAGTAAATGAAAAAATAAAAAAAAAACCGGACCCAATTTTGAAAATTCCCAGACGCAATATGGGAAAAGTTGTAAGTCATAGGGGCGAAGAGGTGTTGGGGTAACGCACCTGCCTCTCACCCGGAGGTCCCGGGTTCGATTACCGGCTCCGTCAGGGATTTTATAATCAGGCGTGAGGGCTGGAACGGAGTGCACTCAGCCTCGTGAGGACAATTGAGTAGCTGTCTGGCAGGGAGGCAGCGCCCCGGTCACGAAAACTAAGATTAACGGTCGAGGGAACCCGATGCGCTGACCATGCGTCACCGCAACATCTGCAGGCCAAATGGCTAGGCAGCGGTCGCTTCATAGGCTGTAGTGCCAGGAGTTATATTATATATACATAATAAAAATAATGTAAAATGATTTTAAATAGCAATGTGTGACTGACTTACATTCTGCATTTACGTTTTGATAATTTGCACGCCTCTGAACCTTACTTCAAGTCCCGGTACAACTACCGCATCCTTGTCCCTAATACAGCGACACACACTGCCTAAGTCATCACACAAATACAGGTTATCAGACAAGTTCAACACACACCCAACTACACGGGGCTGATGACCAAGATGTTCCAAGCCCCTAAAATGAGTTAACAACAACAACTATATTATCCGTGGTCCTAGTTTTACATATCTCAGATATAGGAGCGACTTACTGGCAACATTGCCCTTGCGAGGTATTGATGCTCGTTTAACTTCAGAAGGGTTCGAGCCCACTATAGTCACCGGTACAATATAATTTGGGACGTTCCCATGTTTTTCAATGCCTGTCAGTCATTGTGGTACCGTACTCTGGACAGCATGAGCGCCCGCAGGATTTTTTTCCAGAGGGGGGGGGGGGGGGGCAAGTTATAATACTCATTTCATTACCCGCCCCCCGCTTTTCGTTTCATTTCATACTTGCTTCGTGAAATTAATTATTTGACTGGACTGAAACCGTTGCATGCTTTATGGCAACATTGGGAGGAATGTTTCGTTTTTAGTTCACAGTTTTTGTCCATGGAAGTTCGCGTTTCTGCTTTTGTGATTCACTGTCATAATGTTCAGTTCTTAAAAACAGGTAAAAAATAGTGGTATCACCATGTATCGACAATAATATAAAGATCAAGCAGTTCATTAAAATGATAATGTACAGTAAATCCAGTTCGCCTATTTTCTAAATACGGTAACTGGAGGACAAATTTTCAGATATTTCCAAATTACTGAGTTAAATTAAACTGTGGAAATATCCCTACATATGAATCTGCCTAATAATTCAAATAGCACTGTTTCCAAATATCTAGTTTGTACTGGTCATTACAGCGGATCCATCACGATTTTCCTTTTCTTCACAAACTATCAGTTTTAGCAAATCTTCGTTTTAGAAAGAAAATATTTCATTTGATTATTGATGACCGTTAAGTAAAATATATAAAACTCACTAAATCTTGCACTTCTTACTTAGTCGCTTTGATAACGACAAACATCACAGGATCATTTAACTACACACATCAAAAAAAGTTTTGCATCACCTCGGTTCCAAGAGTTCCGGAACCGTTAAATACAAAGGGAATAGAGATCAACACAAACAACATTTCAGCTCGTTTTATTGCTCATGAGACCCACACATTGCATGTTGTACCATCATACAGCTAGACTTTCAGCATTTGTGGTCCAGATTGCAGTACACACCACTACCTCTAATACCCAGTAGCACGTCCTCTTGCATTGATGCATGCCTGTATTCGCCGTGGCATACTATCCACAAGTTCAAGACACTGTTGGTCCAAATTGTCCCACTCCTCAACGACAATTCGGCGTAAATCTCTCAGAGTGGTTGGTGGGTCAAGACGTCCATAAACAGCCCTTTTCAACATATCCCAGGCATGTTCGATAGGGTTCATGTCTGGCGAACATGCTGGCCACTGTAGTCGAGCGATGTCGTTATCTTGAAGGAACGCATTCACAAGATGTGCACGATGAGGTCGAGAATTGTCGTCCATGAAGACAAATGCCTCTCCAATATTCTGCCGATATGGTTGCACTATGGGTCGGAGGATGTCATTCAGGTATCGTAAAGCCGTTTCGGAGCCTTCCATGACCACCAGTGGCGTACGTCGGCCCCACATAATGCCACCCCAAAACATCAGGGAACCACCACCTTGCTGCACTCGCTGGACAGTGTGTCTAAGACGTTCAGCCTGACCAGGGTGCCTCCAAACACGTCTCCGACGATTGTCTGGTTGAAGGCATATGCGACACTCATCGGTGAAGAGAACGTGATGCCAATTCCGTGGGGTCCATTCAGCATGTTGTTGGGCCCATCTGTACCGCGCTGCATGGTGTCGGGGTTGCAAAGCTGGACCTCGCCATGGACGTCGGGAGTGAAGTTGCGCATCATGCAGCCTATTGCGCACAGTTTGAGTTGAAACACGACGTCCTGTGGCTGAACGAAACGCATTATTCAACATGGTGGCATTGCTGTCAGGGTTCCTCCGAGCGGCAATCCGTAAGTAGCGGTCATCCACTACAGTAGTAGCCCTTGGGCGGCCTGAGCGAGGCCTGTCATCGACAGTTCCTGTATCTCTGTACCTCCTCCATGTCCGAACAACATCGCTTTGGTTCACTCTGAGACGCCTGGAAACTTCCCTTGTCGAGAGCCCTTCTTGACACAAAGTAACAATGCGGACGCGATCGAACTGCGGTATTGACCTTCTAGGCATGGTAGAACTACAGACAACATGAGCAGCGTACCTTCGTCCTGGTGGAATGACTGGAACTGATCGGCTGTCGTACCCCCTCCGTCTAATAGGCCCTGCTCATGCATGGTTGTTTACATCTTTGAGCAGTTTTAGTGACATCTATGAACAGTCAAAGGGACTGTATCTTGGATACAATATACACAGTCAACGTCTATATGCCGGAGATCTGGGAACCGAGGTGATGCAAAACTTTTTTTGATGTGTGTATTATACATTCGTACTTAAGAATGTCACATAATGTTCCTTGAGTTAAGAGCCTGCCAATGTCTGTTCTGTAATTTTCTTCTTTCAGTCATTGTGGTACTCTGGACAGATAGTCTAGGCTAGTCGGACTCGACACTGGTTGGCCTCTTTTACAGCCACCAACACATTTTGGACACTCGCAGGCTTTACTCGTATTTCATTACCTGTCAGTCATTGTGGAGTGCGATACTGGTGTGCTGGACAGATAGGCGGATTCATTACGGGATAAGTCCATTATCACCTGTCACTTTGATGTCAAAAGCGCGACTCATTTGTGGCATAAGTTTGTATTCTATGATTGTGAGAGGATTCTACTGTATTTAGTCCGTGAATGAAGTGATAAAGGACGTTATCTCAGTAATTTCGCTGAACTAATCAGATGCCAAGCTCACTTTGTGGAACATCTGACGCAGCAGCTACTGTACATATGATTGCTCGACATTTTGTTTGCAGTTGGGAAACACAGGATTCAAACTGTAGGAATAGTTCACAATAGTTAGTTGCATCTGAAGGTTTCGCTCGGGCGCCGGTAGTTCATACATGTTACGCTGGATAGCCCAGGCCCCAAAGGCATGAGAGGTGATGTCGCAAACCTGTCGACAGTGAAGAGGGGAAAGGAGGATAAGAAAGGTACAGACTGTAGTGGAGGGGGTCACTGCTGCTGTAATTCCTGGGAGACGCACCAATGTGCAATACTGTTACAGTAGGAGCCGATGTGAACATTTCCTCAGCAACGAGCGAAGTAAACGTCTCTCCCCTCTAAATCATGATGCAGCACATGGACTAGCCCGCATACGAAACTCTTTCCGTATGCATGTGCCATCAGGTAATAAATAATTGCTGTCTATTCCCTCACTTTGTAACCACGAGCAGCCAGCGCTCGCTCACGAAACCCGGTACGATTAACTGGCTATCTATTACAATTTTCTCCGGTTCTAAAAGTATTACGAAGTGTCTGCCTTGAGAGGTTTTGATTTTTTTTTATGTAGACCTTAAACTATCAGCTTCTCTAGTGCCAAGTTTCAATTCTCTAGGAGCCTGAAAGTGCATCATTAATACATGTGTCATTTTATACCTAACCTTTTTTATCGCTGCTCTTCAACTTTCACATATTCTTCAGCACTTTCTCGGGGTTTAACGTAATTTAATTTTCAGGAACCTTATAACCGCATAAAAACCAGAAAATGCTTTAGAAAGCAATTTCAAACTGACTAAAAAAATAGCCTACGCTTAGTCACAACGTTAAACCCCCTCCATCTGGCCCTCCTCCTAGAATGTAGGTACTTATAGAATCAAGATATTTCAAGGGATCTTGAGGGTATTACTGTAGCTTCTCGGGTATTGAGTTTGAAGTTTCTTGGATGCCTGGAAGTTTCTTTTAATTCATGTCTATTTTTGTACCTATGATTGTGCATCGCTACTCTTCGACCGCCATGTATTAGTACAGATTATTGCATATTCTTTTTTAATTCGTTCAAATCATAACACATGAGCATTCAGAAGAAAGAGAATTACCCTCAGCAGTAACGAATTGCACTCCGATTTAATAAGTATCGACAATTTGTTTAGAAACTGCGTTTTAACAAATAATCAAAACGATAGCCCCTCCCAGAACTGTGTCGCGTCGAGACCACATACCAATGAAGCCGAGAATTCTCGCATGGGTCCACTAGTAGCTACAAATTTTGTCGAGTAATCTCTGGTTGGTGGTTCTTAAGTTTAGGGACTGCGACAACGCGGTCATGTAGCCCCGTGTACTTTGGGTGTGTGGAGAATCTGTCTGATAACCGGTGTTAATTGTGATGACTGTATTAGTGTGTGTTATCTGTTATTTAATTCATGTAAGGACAGCAGACTTTTGAATTTTTCAAATAGTTCCTACTTTTGCTGCCAAACGTCACCATCAACGACTACTAGTTCAGAACTTAGCTACACCACCCCAGTCGGCTCTTGGCAACGAACGTAGGAACCTAAGAGCGTTGTTTACATTCGTAACCTATACAATTTAGCTTCACACAGGTGTAATTAGTGGAAGGTTCTTTAACATGCCATAAATCTATGACATGGGACCGCCGGCTTTACTTCCCCTCCGAAGGAAGGCATACTGAGGGATTTTTAACGCTCTTAAAAAATCCGATGACTTCGGCCGGATTTGAACCCGCTATCTTGGGCATAGAAGCTCAGCATGCTACCAACTACGCCACCGAAGCCGCCCCGAGTAATCTCTATTATAGAAAACATGATACATTCGCAATCTTAGATAGGACCTCTTGCTCCGGAATGCTTTAAGAATTCAATTTAAATAGATTATCGGGAAAAAATATTTGTACGCCTATAAGTAGTATTATTGATAGTTTACAACAGATTTAATATTCAGATCTCTTAAATCGTGCAATACTGGTCATCCCCACACCAACCAAGAAGTGCTCTCAGCAGAACTCGCTACTTCATACAATGGGCCGGATAGCTAATTTTATTAGCCTACATTTTAAAATGTTTGATTTAACTTTTATCTTTGTAAAATTTAAAAACAAAATTTAAGTAATTCCATAAGTCAACAGCACAAATACTTCTCCCCTTAAAAAACTTTTAATTTTTAGCTGTATGATTTAATGCATTATATAAACGTATTGACATTTATGTAAGTTATGTAGTTGTAGTATGCATTTCTGTGTTTTGTGAAAAGAAGACCATTTGCTCAATAGTGAATATCAAGTGATTTCAAGTGTCTATTATGAATTTAATTCGACTTAGGTTTAGTTTAACTTCATCTAGTTTATAGTTTAATTAATCACCAAAAGTTTGTGAATCTAATGTTGTCTTAACTTCAGTTTAGTTTAATTTTATCTTGTTTTTAGTTTAATTAATCACCAAATGTTTGTGAATCTAATCTTCTTTTAATTTAACTTAAGTTTAGTTGAATTTTATCTTGTTAGGTAGATTTCATTAGAAAGCTAACTATTGCAATGGGTACCATGTTTCGACTTCCGGAAAATTTCGACATATCTTCGCGTTTCACATCCCCCAGACCCCAAAACCACCGTCAGTTCAAAAGTTTATATATAATTTATGTAGGTATATATATATGTCCGGTCATGAAAGCCAAGATTAACGGCCGAGGGGGCCCGACGCGCTGACCACGCGTCCCCCCCAAAATCTGCAGGCCAATTGGCTGGGCAGCGGTCGCTTGGTAGGCCTAGGCCCTTCAAGGGCTGTAGTGCTACGGGGTTAGTTTATATATATATATGTATATATGTATATCAGTTTCTTGTGGACACGATAACTGCCATAATTTTATACCAATCTCTTTGAATTTTTTTTACCGAATATGTATACCTATAAAATCTCGGTCGAGTTCGTTACTGGGCTAAATCGATCGAAGGAGGTGAAAATGGGGGGCTTTTTTTCGAAAAAGTGAAATATTGCTATAACTCTCTTAATATGTGAAATATCGAATCCGTTCCAAGTTCCAAAAATTTATGTTTGAAGAGTTTTTTTATAGCACCAACCACTGACCAAAGGGGTGGGAAAAAGTGGGTTTTTCGGGAAACATTAATCATATCTCTCTTAATAGGCACAATATCAAAACCGTACAAAATGGACAATATTCCCCTAATAATTACCTAAAACTTTTGTCTGAAAGAATTTTTGATATGACCCACCATTACGCCAAGGGATGAGAAAAATGATTTCGGAATTATAAGAAAATGCCAAGAGCTATCAGTGGTTGCCATGGCAACACTACTAAATTGATGAGGGATGAGCCATCAGACGTTGCCATGACAACGCACTTGCACGAGATCAGATTCAAATTTCCATCTGACTAAGCGTGAAGCGGCTTCGGTGACGTAACTGGTAGCATGCTGAACTTCTACGCCCAAGGTCGCGGGTTCAAAGCCGGCCCAAGTCGTCGGATTTTCTAAGAGCGCTAAAAGTCCCTCACTATGCTTTCCTTTGGAGGGGAAGTTCCAACGTTCGTTGCGAGTTGCTGGTTGCGGTGTCATCTAGTAGCCAAGTTCACAGCTAGGTGTCGTTGACGGTAGTATCTGGTAGCAACATTAGGAACTACTGCTTGAAATTGACCGTCTGCAGTCCTTACCTGAATTACAGACTAATACAGCCATCACAATTCACACCGTTTATCAGATAGATTCTACACTCACCCCAAGTACACGGGGTTACATGACCGCGTTGTCGCAGCCCCTAAACTGAGGAACCAACCAAAATCTCTGCGGGAGATATAATTTTGCGTGAAGAAGTAACAGACCGTTACATAGTTACACATCTGTGTCGAAACCTTGCATAAGGACAGAGTGACCACAAGTATAAAAATGGACTCCAAATGACAAGAAGGTTACCGTCATCATAAGACAATAAAATGTTTAAAATATGCATAAAATGACGAAAAACAAAGTTAATTAATCTCCAATTATAAAATACTTTCTCGCAATAAATGAGGTCTAATCCTTCTACGAAAACCTGCATATTCTGCCTATTTTCGCCTATCCCCAAGTTTGTCCGGTGAAATCTACCTCCGCCTTCCGGCGTGCCGAGAGGACTTTTTTTTTTAGTTTGATCAGCAAACATTTGTGAATCTAATCTTCTTTTAATTTAACTTAAGTTTATTTTAACTTTATCATGTTTTTAGTTTAATTAATTTAGTTACTGTACCATGACATTTTTCAGGAGAGTGTATTGTACAGCATATACATAGTTACCTCGCCTAATCTAATTGGGCAAAAGTGCATTGACCGATTGAAAAATATAATTTGATATTTTCACTAAAAACTAAGGGCTTTGTTACATCATGTGCATGGTCTTGTATGTGCAGTAGATCTGGCATCAGCGTGCTCTATTTAACGCGTACTGTCTTTCATTGGTAGAGGTGTCTCACACGGCATTCAGCTTTCGGTGTCAGCTGTGAATAATGCTCCTTGAACTGAATATGGTATTCTCGACCTTCAACCTTTATCACTGCCCGAGAAATGTTAGATCGGGTCTTTTAGAGACGGGAGTCAAGTACCGTTGCAAGTCAGCGGGGATGACTCTCCAGTTGCAGACGAATGATCTGTGTCCTTCATCCGCACACACAAGTTAGTCTCTCGTGTATCCTTCAGAGCGGAGCTCTAATTTTTCATACGTATACCACTGGTGAAACACACACTCTCCACTGGCATTTATTTAGACAATAAATAAATAAATAAATAAATAAATAAATAATTAAAAATAAATAAATAAATAATCATGTTTTTCAGCTATTACGTCGTGTTGTGTACATAATGTACAAGGCATCAATATGTTAAACATAGAGTTTAAGTATCTGGCGTGACCTGGGCTAGATCCAGGGACCTTCAGATTACCAAACCGGCGATCTTTCCAACCTTTAGACGAAATCGATCCACAACAGATCGTATCATCACGCTACGATGTATGCTGGAGAAGTTCTATAAGTACAATATACCTGTCCACTAATTATATATTGATTTCCAGATGGCATATGATTCAGTAGATAGAAGGTCTCTATACGAAATTATGGATTAGATGGGAATACCCAGGAAACTTGTACGATTGGTTAAGATGACACTGGATCACTCATGCTGTAAAATTAAAGCCCAAAATGAGCTATCAAAGAATTTCAGAGTGAGTAAGACCTTAGAACGAGTAGTCCGGAATATTGACGTGAGAGAAGGGGCACTGGCACGATATATACGTGGTAGAAACCCTATCCAAACAGGAACGCTGTATAACCAGGCAGTGCAATATTTAGCCTACGCTGATGATATAGTAATCTTAGGAAGGACGGTAAGAGCCATATCCACAGCATACAAAGAACTGGAAGAAGGATCGGGGAAAGCTGGCCTGAATGTCAATGTGGAAAAAACAAAGTACATGTTATTATCCCGAGAAATGAGAAACGGAGACAACCTAGTGATCAACGTGAAAGAATTTGAAAACGTCACCAATTTCAAATACTTGGGATCTAGACTCACGGAGGATAATAACACAATGGCAGAAATAAAGGGGAGATTAGCACAAGGAAATCAATGTTATTTTAGCCTCCTGAAAGTACTTAAGACACGCATGATCTCTCGAAAGATCAAAAAGAGAATATATCGTACAATAATTAGACCAGTTGTTACCCATGGTAGTGAAACGTGGGTACTCACCAGAAGAGGAGAGGAATCATTGGATACGTGGGAACGAAAAATTCTTAGAAGAATATATGGACCCGTCCAGGAAAATGGAAACTAGCGAGCACGATATAATAAAGAGATATATAGCCTGTATGAGGAACTTCGACTATCAGTGGAAGTAAGAAGAGGAAGACTACGATGGCCAGGACACCTAGAAAGAATGGAGGCGAAACGGGCGGCTAGCAAGATATTTCATCGACATCCGGAAGGAAGGAGACGGCAGGGTCGACCACGTAAAAGATGGCTGGGCGAAGTAGAGGATGATCTACGCCAACTAAGAGTTCGTGGATGGAGACAGCTCGCCTTGGACCGTAAAGCGTGGACTGGTGTGATTGAGAAGGCCAGGGCTCTACAAGAGCTGTAGCGCCGATGGGTAAGATAAGGTAACCTTTTTCCAACTGGGCTACAGAAAATAGAGCATCGGGTTGGAATTCCGAACGTCCCTGGCTCCAGTCTAGGTCACGCAAAACATTTTATCTCTATGGCTTGTACTACTTGTACTCAACAGGACCTCACTGGGTGTTCAAACGGTCATGAACATACAATGCATTTTGAATAAATATAGTCAAGTAGAATAAGCGCGTGCTATCGACCTGGGCTGCTCTAGATTTTGTGTGAGTGTGTAATCTCGCGTGATTCCGTCATCTCTAGATCGAGATCAAAGAGTGTCATATCCACGAGTAATGCAGGTGACCCGAATAGAGTCCCTGACTGTGTCAAGAAATCACTAATCAGCTGTTCTGAGCCAGAATTTATGTGTTGTAGGGTGGCCAGTTCCTTTCCATTTCTCCTCCTGCTGCAGCATCCGACAGGTTCCTATTTAAGATCACGAGGCTGGGAACCCGTACGAGACCATACCAAGATTTTTAAATTCTTGGCAAAGCCGGTAATTGAACCCGGGACATCTGGGAGGGGAGGGGGCGGGGGAAGGGGGCGGGGGCAGCCAAAAATACTATCCAGTGTATTACGAGGCAGTCCCTTCTCCTCTAGGTATGGACTTAAAATGTTTTCCTTGAGATGTGACCACTTTCCTACATTAAACTTAATGGAGTTGTTATCACGTTCTCTAAATCGGTAAAAAAGTCTCGGTTTCACACTAAATGAAACATTGAATTGGGATGAGACGTTACTAGGCTAATACATGCAGGAAAGTTTACTTTCATCCACTTAAGTTTCACTAGTGCGTTCTACCCAGTAACTTGAAAATGGGGGCGTGGTGGCGCAGCGGTCAAGCTGTTAGCCTCTCACCAAGGCGGACCGGGTTCGATTCCCGGTCAATGCATGTGAGATTTTCGATGTGAAATGCCATGTCTTGTGGTTCGTATTCCACGTAAAAAGGAGGTCCCGTGTCTCATGATCGCGAGATTAACGGTCACGTTAAACTACAAGCTTCCTTCCTTCCTTTAACTTGAAAATAAGACTCGTCCAAACCTTGATACTCCCTATATTTAACTACTGCGATGTTGTATTAGTAGATGCTACCGGAGAACAAAACGGTTACGTCTCAAAACTCACGATCTAAGCAAATAGTAACACAACTTATGACTACAAACTAGTAGCTAAATCAACATTCTATTCAGTCTCAAAATTCACAACTCTGGAGTGCAAGTGCCTGCGATGACCGCAGGATGAACAGCACGGTGACTCACACTGCCCTTGAACCCAGTTTAAGAATGGGATTTTCGATGTATTGTAAACAGGAATTATCATCCTACCACAGACCAAATTCCCCAACCATAACGCTGATCTAAACTCAGTTATTCTGCCGCGGCAGGCCCACCTCTTGATGAGAGAGGAGTCAACTACAGGAGGGCACGCAGTTTCGGCTGGCACTAAAAATGGACCTCTTCGCACAATTCCAATTGAATTTTCAAATATGTATAGTCGTTATATGGGTAGGATTGGCATTTCTCCATTCAAAGAAGAACTGGGCCGGCTCGTGAGTAAAGAAACCGGTTAGAACCTCCTGTTCCTAATCCTCTTCTTGGAATTCGTAAATGTTGTTACTCCTGAGTTTTAAAACTCGTGAGTTCTGAGAAGACGCGGAACAAAACAAGAAACTTCATATATGCTACCGGAGAACAAAACAAAAAACTTCAGACAGCTTTAAATTCCTGTATTAAGTTTATTTTCTGCTTGAAATTTTCCTCACAGGTGTCTCCTTTTTATGCTCTACTTTCCTGGTTAAATGTAGAACAAAGAAATCTGCATACATGTACACTCATCTATTGACTTCTCAATAAAAGTACAACTCTCCTGTAATTTTCGTTTTCTTTCTTCCTGTCATGATCGTCACACGTGATCTGGATCTAGGACATGTCCTAGGTCAATGTTCTATTACGAAATTCCCGCCATCACAGAGTACGATCATCAACAGCCACTTTCCTGAGGATTTAGAAATGGGAAGTTTATGAAGAGGTGCACTGCATTTCGGAAAATGGCAGTCACCGAAGAGCAGACATCGTTGACATTGACATGAAGAACGGAAGATGTTTGATCTTGGATCCCACGGTACGAATGGAAGTGGACATTCCTCAAGACGTACGAGTCAACGAGGAGAAAGAGGCTATTTACCGACCATGCATACCTCACTACAGTCGTTATGTGGGTAGGATTGGCATTATTTCTCCTAAAAATACATGGAAAGTGAATGGACTCCTTTTCGTAGCTTGGAGGACATCCTGAAAGAGCTTGGCATCATCGAGGATGATCTTGAGAAGGTCTGCTTGGGCATATTAAGAGTTTAAATCTACATGCTGCAACCATGTATATGGTGTATCGTAATGTATATTATGTACTGTAGAGCCAACAATGTATATTATTCTGGATCTTTATGGTCTCACGGAATGCCGGACGATGTCCTTGTGGAAATATAAACAGTTATGCAATTCCCCTACACCATTCATCTGCCTGCAGTTGCTCTTTCCTCGTTTCGGGAACTAGAATTTGGAATAATTATCTTCGCGACGCTAGAAATTGTACATCCCAAAAAACTTGCAAACGTGCATTTAGGCCTAAATATTTTCTCTTGAATTTGTAGGCCAGCTAGAACAAATTGTATATAAATGTGTGAGTGAATGACTATAATAAAACTTTGTTTAACCTTCATTGATTGTGCGCATGGATGTTGCTGCGCTCTGGCGGCAAGTCGTTCGAATAGTCCATGTGGCGCTTGTCAGTGAAGTGAAGCAACGTGATTACCAGGCTGCGTTTGTTGAGGTGTGAATTAAAGTTCGAGATGGAAGAAAGTTCTACAAAGACTAAAACAAATTGCTCTGTGGTTGGATGTAACTATTCATACAGAAATTGTCCGAAGTTCTTCGTATTCCCAAACAATAAACAGCACATTCATAGAAGGAACGCTTCTAAAACGGGACACGAGTGATGGTAAACCATGACATACTACAAATAATTCACGTGTTTGTAGTCGGCATTTTATAAACGGAACACCGACAAGAGATCCTGACAGTCACGGTTACATACCGAGGCTCTACATGAAGCCACATTTATCGGATCAGCACCAGCAACGAGAGGACAGTAGTAACTGAGAGATACAAGAGGCGAAAAATTAGGCATGAAAATGACGGGGGTGAAGGAAGTGTGATGGTTCATTCAGTGACGCGAGCACACAGACGGATATTGTGACCGTATATAGTGACAAGACGGAGGTGAACATATTGCTTTCTTCTTTGGGAAATAATTGCGAAGCAGAAGTCCAGAGAAATCTGCCAATGCCCCGTGCGAACAAACAAACAATGACTGACACTTGTTTAAAACAAGACTGTAGTGTTAATGTGCACCTTGTGGATAAGAAGCATTATTTTTGTGGATACCGGTCAGTGAAAGAAAGCGAACATAATCTTGCTGAAATAGCGGGTGTAAAACTGGCAATGTTCCGTATCCTGTTATCGTTGTTACCTTCTGTTCATCATAATTGTACTCTTTACAAGGAAAATATGTTACTTCTCGTGTTAATGAAGTGCAAACTGGGTATTAGTTTTGCTGCACCCGGCGTTATGTTTAACTGTCACAGGACTACGGCTTCTGCTGCCTTTAAATTTACACTCGACCATCTTTTTGAGAAAAACTAAGGAATGGATTTTCTGGCCATAACGACGCACTATTAAATGTACTATGCAAATTCCTTTAAACGCCATTTTAAAAATTGCACGTGCTCATAGATTGTACTGAAGTATACTGTGAAAGACCGCAAAGTGTTGTCAAAGAATTTTAATGTTCTCTCATTACAAAAATGAATTCACTGTAAAATTTCTGGTTGCAATTACTCCATCAGGTTATATTTCTTTTCTTTCTAAATGTCATGGCGGAAGAGCGACTGACAGCTACATTACCGTACATTCCGGTATACTAAATCATATTCAAGCAGGAAATCTTTTTATGTGATAAAGGGTTCCCACAGATAAAAACGTGCATTGAAACTAGGAACGAAGTAATAGAAATGTCACCATTTGCATTTAATCCACGGTTTTCAGCTGAGGAAGTAGAATCAACATTATGATATAGCATCTGTCAGAATTCATGTTGAAAGAGCCATACATGGAATGAAAGTTTATAAAATATTAAGTAACCGAGTTACTATGGATTTGGTACCTCATTTAGACAATATTGTTCATCTCATATGTGTCGTAATGAATTTCAGTCCTCCTATCATTAAATTAGACGACTGATATAGTTTAGGCAGGTCCTTAACTTAGACATGATTGTATAATTGTTGAATTGTACATGATTACACCAATCTACTTCACTGTTTTTAATATTTCTAACTCGAGTAGAAATTATATGATGTTTCAAATTTCTGAATAGTGGTAAAACTCAGCATGAGAATGATAACAATGTAACACTATGTATAACGCTTGAAAATTAGCGGGAGGTAATGCTCGAAATAAAATATCTCTACTGTGGGAAAAATATTTGAAAGCAATTCTTCATTTCTGGAGACACTCACTTTCACACTTTTCTTTGGAGAATATACAAACAAGTCACAGAAGTTGAGGTTCAAAATATACAATGATGCCTGTACCTGGGTGTAATATACATGAGTTTCCTTTAACTTGATATCACCATCAATGTTAATATACAAATATGGAACATTACACGTGTTGTCATCAACCACAGGCTATTCCCGACATGAGTAAGGGCACTTAATCTCCAAAAGAAAAAGGCATTCCTGACCTAGCACTATCCCATCCGGGCAGCAGCAGAGCCAGGGTTGCTCTTCTTTTATAAACAAACCCAGCTGTTACACGCAACATTGGGACGATAAACAGAATTCCTGAAGTGCCCTCCGCCCATTATCTCTTCCGTATCTCACTGCAGGACTATTCATTTATGTCTTTAGAAATAAGAAGCTGAGATGCCAGTTTATTAAAATCTCCACTCTGCAGTGTCATGATCTTGTGTACGCTCTGGCTGGCCGATTTGCGTAATTTTCTTTGATGGAACCAAGCTGGATTCTTAGATTGAGCCCTAGTCTCAATCGCAATAGCATCCTTCTGCGATTTTGTGACTTTCACGTTGTCAAAATAAAAATTCCGGACGTCACTTGGCAACATGGGAATCATATTTTTTTGGCACTAGTGATATCTTGTCACTTGGCAAGTAATTTATTCCATAGGATCTAACCAGTTTATTAACGTTTTGATGGTCTAATTGCTGAAGACACTGAAGTAAAAGTCTTGTTTCGCTCTGTTCTACAGCATCATCCACGATAGCTTCAACAATAGAAATGGAGATAATTATGGATTCACCTTCACACTTGGCATTCAAAATTCTTGTAAAAGCAAAGTCTATATTTTTAGCCTATTTTCAAATTTGAAAAATTTAGGCTTATGAGATCACCTTTTGTCCGTGTGTCTGTGTGTGCGTGTGCGTGTGTGTGTGAGAGAGAGGTGTGTGTGTGTGTGTGTGTCCCCTAATAACTTCTATACGGCTGGAGCGATTTCATCGAAACTCAGTAAGTTCATAGCACTAATCCGGGCGACCCCGTCCGTGCCCTTCAAATTTTGTTACGTCTCACCAATCCAACATGGCGGCTGTGTGAAATATTTCACCAGCATTCAATATCTCCGAAACTATCCCCGATATCACCCTGGAATATTTTACGGTGATAAAGGGAACTACTAGAAGTTCACCTATGTGACTATTGAAAATCTGGTAACTACAAAACCAACATGGCGGCCACGCGAATTTGCGACTTTTAAATAGACGTTTCTCGCGATTTAACCAACCAAACGCAATAAAACTTGGTAGAGTATATGTTTATACACATTGTAATGCACCGACATCAAACTTCGTTCAATTGTGTTCATAACCACAAGATGGCGGATGTGCGAAATATTTCACCGGCATTCTATATCTCTGAAACTATTAGCGGTATCACCCTGAAATTTTGTACGGAGATAAAGGGCACTACTGGAAGTTCATCTATAAGACTTTCAAAAACCAGTTAACTACAAAACGAACATGGCAGCCAAGCGAATTACAAATTTTAATAGACCTTTCTCGCGATTTAATGTTCCAAACGCAATGAAATCTGGTACAGGAAATGTTTATACACATTGTAATGCACTGGTATCCAATTTAGGTCAATTGTTTACATAACCTCAATATGGCGGCTGTGCGAATTTAAAAATTAAGTTTTTATTTCCTGTGTCGTAATCATGCGATTGAAGTGAAAGTTTGAATAATGAACCTACGCAATAATTTTCCTTTAATGGTACATGACTCTATGGCCTATACGTTTAACAATCCTACATGGCGACCATCCGAAATATTAATACGGCTCTGAATATCTACGAATCTATTATAGCAATCAAACTGAATTTCATGAATAGAACTTTAAATAACCTGGTGATCACAAATCCAACATGGCGGCGACGCGAAGTATAAATATTCACATGGACGTTTCTCGGAATTTAACCATCCTAGTGCAGTGAAACTTGGTACAGTAAATCCTTATACGAATGTAATCCACTGGCATCTAATTTATTTCAATTGTTTCCATAACTACAAGATGGCAGCTGTGCGAAATTTTTAAATCTCCTTATTACTTCTTGTGTCCTAATCATGCAATTGAAATTTGAATGCTACACGTGCACAATAATCTCCATGTAACAGTATATAACTCTAGGACGTACATATATAAAATCCAACATGGCGCCCATCCGAAATATTTGGTCGGTTCTCAATATCTACGAATCTATTACAGCAATCAAACTGAAATTGTGTACTGATATCGCGTCAGGAGTTGGCAGTCGGGTTTGAACTGCAGGGGTCTTCCCGCTCACTGCGTATCGCGCATTCCAAAAACATTCAGTTGGTCACTACTTGCCTCACTCACTCAGCACATTCCTTCTTTCAGTGGCTGAGTGTCGCCTGTTGCAATGACATCCATTGGCATGCGGCAAGCCGATATATTTAACTTAGGAATAGGCGGGCCGCGCATGCGTACTGCAAGACCCCCCCCACCGCACCCCGTCGCAGCGTGTTCAACTGCCATCTCCTGCCGCGATGACAGTATGTTGATAGAGGTAGTTAACATAAGTAGGATATATGAAAATAGGCTGTATATTTCTTCACGGAACTACTTGTTAATTTTCTCGTATAGTTCAGTTTTGGTGAATGTTTCTAATCCCACACTTTCCGACACGCAACAAACTGTCCGCTTATTTCTCCTAAATGCTCACCTTTAGAATATTCCGCGATAACATTCTTAAAAGGGCCCCATACACGATCAAACAATTTGCGCAACAGGGACTGTTGTACAAACTGATTGATTGTGTATGGGGGAGTTTGACGTGTTGTGCAACTGTTTGAAGGCTGTGGCATGAATTCAAAATCATTTGAAATAATTTGTGCAACACAGAGCGTTGAGCAACAGTTGTCAGCGTGTGTGGACGTGTTTGATAATGTTGCGCAAACATGCACAGTGAAGGTAGAGCTCTCGTACTGGTAACATCAAGGCATTAACTACTTCCAATAGAGAATTCTGGAGGGATTTCATTCTTGTACTGCTCGGGTCCAAGCTGCGTGAACCCGTGAGGAATGTGCATCGTGGAATATGAGAAGTGGTGGTGACGAGTGATGAGGTTTCTCGGTCCTTGCGTAGTAACAGAAGCAAATACATTAGTCGGTGACTCACTCACTCATTCCTAACGCCACACTGGTTTCAGAAAAGACCCTATGTTAGCAGTATTGGAGTAGACGAGAATGTCAGGTAACACGTCGGGCTGTACACAGGCTTCTCAATTCTCGCCTGCTCCTTCCTTGCCTCTGCCCTTCATCCCGCAAGTTCACAGAGCTTAGACCCGAGCATATCTGTCTCTTCCGCAGTTGTGGCAAGTGAAAAGTGACGACTATAAGAATCGTAACTTGAAAAACGCTGGTTACGATGTGCTAGTGGAGAAATTGAAAGAAATTTACAAGGACGCTAACAGGAAATAGTTCGTAAAAAGATCAATGGACTTAGAACAAATTACTGCCGGGAGTTGAAAAAATTAAAGACAGTAAGAAAACCGGCTCTGGAACTGATGACATACCTTCCCTGTAATAAAGATCACCGTCCCTAGATATACCGTATGTTACATACTACAATGGTAGTGCGTAGCCAAATTTGTCGGTTATATTTGGATAGAAACGCTCTATCAAGTTCTAACGTTCACCGCTAGGTGAGAGTGACAGTGGAACAGTTCTTTAAATTGAACTTGATGGGGAGCCTACTGGCGTTGAATTGAAATACCCCGATATGGCCATTGGCTGCAATTTCAATAAAATACGGGGTTCCAGGGAATGTTGTCCGCAGTGACTACATGCTGCATGTAGAACATTCCCTGCGCTGTGTAGTAGGCCTATGCTACATACTCAGGCCAATATTGAATCATTCTTCCTTTGTAGGAGCCCATACGTGTAAATAACGAAGACTCGCAAGCAGGACCATCTACCTCTACCTCTACAATGATAGGAAAGACGGCAAAGAAAATGAAAATCGTCTGTGATAAGGAAGAGGACAAGGACAAGAGGAACGAGCTATTCGATATGGCGTGCAATTATCTCCGCAACAACAGCGAAGCTGAAATTATGGCAAAAGCCTGGACTCTCGATGTCATGAAATTGAATCAAGATCAACAATTTTGGCCCAAAAAGCTATAAATGACATAGTACTTATTGAAGGACAATTAGGCAATTTACACAGATATTCAGTTTCAATCAATCAAGAACATTCTCAACCCAGGTATACACCTTCGCAGGGCCGGCGAGAGACCGGTGTAGGGGGTGCTACAGCACCGGGGCCCGGGACCCCGAAGGGGCCCGGCCCGGGCCCAATTATGTAATGTAAATTTTTGTGGTTGGTACAGAATTCTAGGCCTACCTCATCCAGTTCCATCCGGGAAACTGGAAATGTGTGTGGCTATTAAATTAACTTGTTTTTAATTATACCATACAAATCACAAAACAAACATAAGTTGCAAGCTTACTGTTTGAAAAATTGATATTTGCAATGCTGCACAACAATCTTTTAAGCGCGTGCGCGAAGATTCCCGCACCGAGGAAGGGTTTTCCCCGCTGTCCCCGCACTGTGCTGCGTAAATAATGCTTTGTCATCCACTGTCGGTCGATTGTCTAATCCAATAGTAATACGTTGTGTTAGTGATTCGCTACGGTTTATGTGATTTGTATACGTCAGTTTTAATGGTGTCGGTGTGTAATATTGTTCGAATACAGATTACAATTTAGAATGCGTATAGTATGTTTTTATTGAAACTTACTATGAGTTGCAATTACAAACACAAATCAGATGCTCAAAAAAGGAAGGAAAGAGAAGACAGGGAGTTGAAGGAAAGAGCATCGAAGAAAGGCCAGCTATCGCTTGGACAGTTTTTAAAATGTCCTCCATCATCGTCAGTTATAGAAAAATGTAACATTACTAATAGGCCCACCAATAGTAATAGTTATAAAGTTGCCTATATGTTTTACCTACAAATGAACAACAACAAAATGAAATCGAATCAAACAAGGAAGAACCATTTCCCATCACTGAAACAGGGACTCCTAGTCCTATTCAGTCTGTGTCGCCTACAAATTTTGAATCTATCAAAGGCCACAAACCGCCTTTACCTTTGGGCCTACCAGATAAATACGTTGATGTAGGTGACCCTGCTTTCGATAGCAGCCGAGACTTAAAATACCCTCATGTTCCTTTGCCTGAACAATTTCCTGTGGATTCGGTAGGCTATTCCGTTCCTGAGTAGGTCTTCCAAATGAAACTTACAAATGGTGAACTGATTACTCGTGATTGGCTTGTTTGGAGCAAGGTTCAGGAAGCGTTTTACGTTGTCCCAGCCAAAATGATCTTCGTTCGCTCTTTCTGAAGGATATTCTGCGGATAAACGCTGGAAAAACTCTTCAATAAAGTGCCAGAACATGAGAGTAGTTCCAGTCATAAAAGCTGCTCTGTTGAGTGGTAGTCAGAGGTGATCAAAACAAAAAATATATAAATGGCTAACGGACTTAATCTTTCACTCCATTCAACAAGAAAAGGACAAGTGGCGTGATCTTTTAAAGCGACTTCTTAATGTCACTTCATTCCTAGCTGAAAGAGGACTTGACTTGCTTTTCGGGGTAGTATTTATAAAATCGAGAACCCCTCAATTTGCAACTTTTTGGGAATTTTAGAACTGCTGGCCAATTATGATCCAGTTTTGAATGAACATTTAAATAGAGTCCGCTCGTTTCAAGAAAAGGGAGAAAGAATGCAAGTGAATTATCTGTCTCATGATATTCAAAATGAGTTTATTACACTTCGCGCTGTCAAAGTTACGAAGAAAATTTTAGAAGAAAGAGAAATGGCAAATGACTATGCCATTATAGTTGATGCAACACCAGATTCTGCACATGTTGAACAGACTGCGTTTCTTTTGAGATACGTTTGTTTGACTGAATATGAAACTCAGCCTTACCAAGTCGAAGAAAGGCTACTTTGCTTTACCGACTGTACCAAAAAGAGCGGATAAGCCATTGCAGAGCTAATTTTAGATAAGCTAAAGGAGTTTGACATCCCATTAAAAGACTGTAGGGGTCAAGGTTACGACAATGGGAGTAACATGAAAAGATCGTACAAAGGAGCTCACGCAAGAATTCTGTCTGCTAACAGTGAAGCAGTTTACTCTGCTTGCATTTGTCATTCCTTGAATCTGTGTGGAGAACAAGCAGCGGAGAGCTGTGTGGCTCCAGTAACATTCTTTGGAGCTGTCCAAAAGTTGTTTCAACATATTTAGCTCCAGCCCCCAAAGATGGGAAATTTTGAAAGGAAATATACCAAGCTCCCTTCACTCGATGTCGAAGACTCGCTGGTCTGCTAGAATAGATAGCGTTAAACCAGTCGCAGCTCACCTTCCAGGGATAGAAGAACTGGAGGCATTGACTGAACTGAGCCTAACTTCTGAATGTCGTCGAGACCTTGAGGGATTGAAAAAAATATTTCAAAACCTTCAATTGCTTTCGTCTCTTTTCTTCCTCTTCAAGTTGTTGGGGCCATCCTATATTTTTAGCCACTACTTCAGCTTCACTATATATACGGTTCCACCCTTCTAAACGAATATATGGTATATAATGACTAATAAATATATACCGGTATAATATATATGATGTATTCTTACCTTGAACCAAATAGACGCAAGAAGAAAGCAGCTAAAGTAGTGACTAAAAATATAGGATGGCCCCAACAACTTGAAGAGGAAGAAAAGAAAGAGGCAAGCTGATGAACAGGATGACAGTCATGAAGACAGTCATGATGCATAAACTAATTTCAGAAATGATGTGTTCAATGTAATTCGGGACATTATCATAGGGGACATGACAGTGCGGTTTCGATCAGTACAATCTCTTTGTAGTGGGTTTTCTGTTTTGTGGCAATGCAATAAAATGGCAGATGCATTAATTTCGGAAAAATCGGCTAAGCTTGTAAGGCGCTACTCTAATGACATAGGAAACGACCTTTATGACGAATTACCAAACCTGAAATTAATTTGCCAAGCTAACTTGGTAGCAAAACTCTTACGCCCTTGGACCTTCTCAATAAAGTTAAAACTTTAAATTTGGAAACCCTATTTACTAATCTTAATGTAGCATAGAGAATATTTGTTACCATCCCCGCAACAGTTTCTTTCTTGGTTCTCAATCGCGTAAGAAAAGGTTTTCCGCTCGACAATGTGCCAAAATAGACTTTCAAGCTTGGGTGTTTTGGCTGTTGAAATGGAACTTGTGAAGTCTACTAATTTGGACAATATTATAGATGATGTTTCCCAGAAAAAGGCCAGAAAGGGAGTCTTAACCTAAGTTAATATAACTGTTTGTATTGTAGGATTGTTTTGTACATGTACATATATTGTGAGCCATTAAAGATGTAAGTTTATGGTGAACTTAGTGTTTTAATATTTTATTTCTAACCTTTCAGTTCAGTTTACAAATAAGGTAATGGAAACTGTAACAATCGATTTTAAAAACAAATTGATTGGATTTTTAGTTAAAAAATAGTTATATGAACTGCATTGTTTTAAAGTGAATGGGTTACTGTTTATTTGGGAGTGATAATTATTAAAACGAATTGGAGTGCTTACATGACTTGACATTACAATTTATAAAGATATGGTTTAAAATCGGTAATGCATTTTATGGAGAGTTACAAATATATGTGTATGTATAATACACTAAATACATGGCTGTGATTAGTGAATTTAGGTTGCACAAAAATGCATAAATGGCAGGGGCCCGAAATTCCCCCCAGCACCGGGGCCCGCGGACGCTCTCTCCGGCCCTGCACCTTCGCCGTACTATACACAATCTAGTCGAGCTTCATCAACCGGAAATTACAGTTACACGTCCATGTCACCCGTAACCCAGACTGTCATTGAACTTCCCACTAGTGAAGAAAGTGTGAGATACACTTCAGTATCAGACCTTCTTAACGATCGTCAGTATTATGAAGTATTGTGAAGTCTTATGAACAAAGCTAAATTCTAACATAAACTTTTAAAGCAATATCATTTTGAATAAAAATAATAGATTAATAGACATATTTAGCTGTATGTTTCCTTTGAGAACCTTGATGATCGCTTTGGATTTCTCCATTACAATTTTCCCAAGTGTTTGCGCTGCAATTGCAGTTTCAAACTTCAAGGCCTCAAAGGTAAGCCCAGAGGACAGAAAACGTATGGTAGCAAACAGTCTTCGTTTGGGTGATATAGGGTCTCTCATGGCAGTGGTTTCCTTTTCTATTGAAGGGGTGAACAAATCTACACACATCAAAAAAAGTTATGCATCACCTCGGTTCCCAGATCTCCGGCATATAGACGTTGACTGTGTATATTGTATCAAAGATACAGTCCCTTTGACTGTTCATAGATGTCACTAAAACTGCTCAAAGATGTAAACAACCATGCATGAGCAGGGCCTATTAGACGGAGGGGGTACGACAGCCGATCAGTTCCAGTCATTCCACCAGGACGAAGGTACGCTGCTCATGTTGTCTGTAGTTCTACCATGCCTAGAAGGTCAATACCGCAGTTCGATCGCGTCCGCATTGTTACTTTGTGTCAAGAAGGGCTCTCAACAAGGGAAGTTTCCAGGCGTCTCAGAGTGAACCAAAGCGATGTTGTTTGGACATGGAGGAGGTACAGAGATACAGGAACTGTCGATGACAGGCCTCGCTCAGGCCGCCCAAGGGCTACTACTGTAGTGGATGACCGCTACTTACGGATTGCCGCTCGGAGGAACCCTGACAGCAATGCCACCATGTTGAATAATGCGTTTCGTTCAGCCACAGGACGTCGTGTTTCAACTCAAACTGTGCGCAATAGGCTGCATGATGCGCAACTTCACTCCCGACGTCCATGGCGAGGTCCAGCTTTGCAACCCCGACACCATGCAGCGCGGTACAGATGGGCCCAACAACATGCTGAATGGACCCCACGGAATTGGCATCACGTTCTCTTCACCGATGAGTGTCGCATATGCCTTCAACCAGACAATCGTCGGAGACGTGTTTGGAGGCACCCTGGTCAGGCTGAACGTCTTAGACACACTGTCCAGCGAGTGCAGCAAGGTGGTGGTTCCCTGATGTTTTGGGGTGGCATTATGTGGGGCCGACGTACGCCACTGGTGGTCATGGAAGGCTCCGAAACGGCTTTACGATACCTGAATGACATCCTCCGACCCATAGTGCACCCATATCGGCAGAATATTGGAGAGGCATTTGTCTTCATGGACGACAATTCTCGACCTCATCGTGCACATCTTGTGAATGCGTTCCTTCAAGATAACGACATCGCTCGACTACAGTGGCCAGCATGTTCGCCAGACATGAACCCTATCGAACATGCCTGGGATATGTTGAAAAGGGCTGTTTATGGACGTCTTGACCCACCAACCACTCTGAGAGATTTACGCCGAATTGTCGTTGAGGAGTGGGACAATTTGGACCAACAGTGTCTTGATGAACTTGTGGATAGTATGCCACGACGAATACAGGCATGCATCAATGCAAGAGGACGTGCTACTGGGTATTAGAGGTAGTGGTGTGTACTGCAATCTGGACCACAAATGCTGAAAGTCTAGCTGTATGATGGTACAACATGCAATGTGTGGGTCTCATGAGCAATAAAACGAGCTGAAATGTTGTTTGTGTTGATCTCTATTCCCTTTGTATTTAAAGGTTCCGGAACTCTTGGAACCGAGGTGATGCAAAACTTTTTTTGATGTGTGTAATAGTTCACCAAAGTTAGCTGGGCACATATGTAAATATTTCTGGTAGTCGAGCGGCGCAGACACGTAGTACTTTTAGGAGATTTTCGTAGCTTAAATAATGTCTCTTTCGCAACCACTGCTTCATCCAGATGCCACGTCCCCTTCTCCGTTTATTGCGTTTACTAATTTTGTTACTATTTCCACCGGAAGCACACGCAATTATAATAGCTACACAAGCCGCTTCGGACATCGTCACATCACAGTACGATCGAACAACTAATGTTTGCGCAAATCTGTTGCAGGGTGTGTGGGCCGTGTGTGCGGGTTGTGTTTGTACAACAGAAGTTTGCGCAAATTGTTTGATCGTGTATGGGGCGCTTTAGGATTCTCCCATTGTTGCAGGAAGAAAGTCTTCGAAGAATCTCTCTCGGTATTAACATAAATGCAAAGCGCAGCAATGTGCTTGCAGCATTTGGAAAGGCTGCTTTGCATTCACACTCGGCTGACTCAATGTTCCTGTTGCAATCGATCTGTTAACTATTAAAAATAAAGACTAGCATTAATTAATGAAAAAATAATTTACGGCAAGGGATACGGGAAATATTATAATAATGTTATGTTTAAAATTAATAGTATAAATATACATATGATTTGTGGACCAAAAGGAAAGGTAAATATTACCTTAAGTTTAACAGCATAAGGCGGTTGATTAATGCTCGTTTCTCTGAAACAGAAGCTGGATATTTCTTCTCCCAATCGTTCCTTCACCTGAAATATGTGATTACTTTGAGCTGTTTGCCTTTCTTTAGCGTAGAAGCTCTAAAATACGACGTGTCCCACCGAATCTTCTGAAAGCCCACGCGAACCTCTATGGACGACGACAGTTGAGCTTTAAATTTCTTCTTTCTATCACACTTAATTCTCCCGCACAAGCCAGTACACACTCTCACCACATGGATGTTCTGAGCGAGTTGCCGCTAGGAGCGCCAGCAGGTAAAATATCGCCATGCGCACGAGGTCTTATGTTATGTGAACTAACTTGGAATAACATTGACTCAGACCAAATACCGTCACTCGCCTACGGCTTTATTTTCTTTGCATACATCAATCAACATGTCCCTCAGCAACTGTTGCTATGCACGCCATAGCTGTCAAAACCACTGCCTCCTTATCCAACATACACTCCCACCTTCTTTAGTGAGGGTAAAGAACCATGCACATATGACTGATATGGCAACCATCCATACTTCTTGATTTCTTGCAGAATTAATTTAGGAACGAGCAACACAGGGCTCAGGAACCCTATCGGATCGAATACCCGATGTAGTCTAACCATGATCGTACGCTTGGTAATGGTCTCACACAAATCAGTGCACTTTATCTCGATCATCAGACAATCTGATTGGAGATCCCAGGTGAGACCCAATACTGGGGTGGTTGTCGCAACAAATGCATCCCCCTTTGCAAACACTTCATGCTGATTGTTATGAGGCAGGTCAGCCCTTGTCCCATCCTGTATGCTCCATGCGCACTGTCGTAGCTCCATCTGTGTTGCCGCTAAGATGCTCGTGGCCTTGGATTTGAACTCTCTCAACCCCCACTCAGAGTCTACCGGTACTGACGTCACACAATTGTCCACGTACAGGGCAGTCAACAACCTTTTCGCAACATCTTTATCGTCCGCTGAAACAGTACTTAAATGTAGTTCAATCACTGCTGCCAGTAAGAAAGGGCTACAGTTCAGTCCAAAAACCACCCGTTTATGTCAATATATGACGGTCTCTGTCGAAAAATTTTCCTTCCACCACAAAAACCTTAAATAATCCCGATCTTCCTTTCTAACCTCAATCATGAGGAAAGCCTTACGAATGTCAGCGACCACACCTATCCTTCCTATACGGAATCGGTTGATAAAGGTGGGAAGGAGCTCTATAAGATTAGGCCCTTTTTCCAAACAATCATTGAGAGAGGGAGCTCTACCCCTCTTACAAGAAGCATGGAAGACAGGTCCGATAGGTGTGGTAAGGCTCTCTGGTTTCAATACTGGATGGTGAGGTACTTGAGGAAGGTAATGTACATTGTTATCAATCTCACTGTCTGGCACTATTCCAATGATTCCTTCCTTTAACGTGCTGTAAACACTTTGGAATATTTGTCGACCACTCCCCGTTCTGTGAGCTTCTTGGTAATAGACTCCAATCTTCTCTGAGCAATTTCTAAATTATTGGGAATACTCACAGGTTCACAAATCCAAGGCAGTCCCACCGTGTACCGTCCATCAGATGACTGGCTGACATGTTGCCCAAAATGTATCTTTGCTTGTTCTTCCCGTCTACTCTTGGAAGTGGGTTCAATGGGATCCCAAATACCGATTAAATCTAAGTCCCACGAGTCAGAAATCGTGACTTCACTTTGTTACATGGATATCACACTCATTGAGATATTGTCACTCATACCTGGACCCATTTTCCGTCCACTAATTGTCCAACCAAGCTTAGTTTCTATTGCTGTAAGACCATTCTTGAGTTGATGAACACGACCAGTCAGCAACTTACCGTACAGGTCATTCCCAATCAAGATATCAATTTCCGATGGTCCACCACCAGCACCTTCAACCCAAATCTTCTCTCTCTGAAGTTTTCTCAACCAAGGTCCTTTAGGCACTTGAGGAATCACTTCACACATCTGGGGGTGATCCAACAAATTGATCTTCTCTTTAAATGAACCACTTACATTGCTCATATCTATTTGGTACACTTTATGCTCACGAAATTCCTTGGCACAACCAAATAACATATGACACAATCTTATTTCCTTCACCGGATGTAGTCCTAACTTCTATGCTGTTTTCTTCAGTATATAGGTTCTTTGAGACCCAGTGTCGAACATAACCCGTACTTTTCTAATGATTTCTTTAGTTTGGATCACTGCAAAAGCTGTCTGCAGCATGACGTCTCCCGAGCAACTTGCCATACCCGATTGTACAGAAGTAGCTTCTTTGATGGTGGTATTCTTTACGTCCCTGCTTGTTTCTGAACACATAAGAGTAGTATGACCTTTGTGACAGATTAGACACTTCACTGGCACCTTACACAGTTTCGCTAAATGTCCTGTCTTCAGACAGTTAAAGCACGCTTTCTTAACTATAGCATGTGCTCTCTTCTCATCCAATGACAGAGAGTGTGCTTTAATACACAACTGGCTATCATGGTACTTCCCACAAAAGATGCAGCAGGAGGATTGACTGGAGAACAGCCCCATGGCCGTCGGCATTTCTTCTTTCCGGCGTTGAAACTTGGGAGACTTATTCTTCTGTCGCTCAATGGATGAGTCAATAAATCCGCCCCTAGCCAGATTTCGTTCGTCCTCTCCTTCTACCTCACGTTTGAGAAAGTCCATGAGGTAATCAAGTTCACACTTCTTTGACTTACCAGGTTTATCAGGATCAGTTGGTCCTTCCTTGCCATAATTGGAACTCCTTTGCCAGGCTACCATCAACTCCTCCGGAAGACTGGACTCCACCATCGGGTACAGAAATGTAGCTGTTTGTTCAGTGGTCACGCCTTAAGTCTCTATTGCCCGTAAATGTGTCTCTAGTTTACCACACACGCGAGACACTTCGACTGCCTGTTTCGTGTTTGCATTGTCAATCACTAGTTTCAAAAGCTCACGCACGTACACCTGCTTCAGTAATTTCTCTATTCCAAACCGTTGTTTGAGAGCTTCAATCACCTTTGCGTAGTTTCCAGCAGTCTGTGGGTAACTACCAATCAAATCCTGAGCTCTTGATCCTACTTCCATTGATTGAACCAAGTAATGGAATTTATCACTGTCGTGAAGTGAAGTGTCTTCGTGAATCTTCGAAAAGGAAGCCCAGAATCCTAGCCACTCCTTGAAGTCCCCATTAAACTTCCGCTGTTCGATTTTGGATAGTCTGTACTGCCCCCGTAAATTGAATTATTCAGGGACAAAATGAGAGTATTTTCCGTCCCCATGATAAAATTTAACTAGCAAATATAATTTCTGGAAGTGTGACACAAGAGGGTCGTGTTACAAGCTCGAGACTGTGGGAGAGCCCGATCACGTGATATGTTGCACAATGTACGCTTCTAGAAGGCTATTCTTAGCATAGCAACAGCGAGTTTGGGAATTAATATCATAAATATTGTTATAAATTATGCTATTGGATCCCAGCCCAGAGCCAATGAGGAGAGGTCTTATTGAAGACGGGATCAACATTAATTACACAACATGATGAAATTATGCATTTAGGCCCTTAGAAGAAGATTTTCTTATTTGGTAATGAAGAGAATATTAAGAGAAATTATGTCTGATACTTTAAAAGCCGCAGATCGGTTAATCTACGCAGTAATAAGCATCAGAAATCTACGCGCTAAAATTATGGTGAGAGATTGATATTGCCGCCAAAAATACGACTTGGAGAGGGAGATCCAAGGATCGAGGTTCTTATTCCAGCAGACTTTAAAGAGTGAGGAAGTGATTTTACTGGGTTAACGGAGATCCCAAGGCTTAGTCCGAGTGCGACGACTGTCGACTTGTGGAGACGCGAGTATAGCTAGGTGGAACGGTAGAGATCACCGCACTTCCATTCTGTGTGAAGTTGCGAGGAACATAGTATTGATTATATTTCATACAATATTGAGATTTGAAGTTAAATAAGTGAATATATATTAAGAACAGGTCGCCTACTATATATTGCGGAAAGTCGAGCGCTTAAATAGTCACCGTTTCGACAATATCAGCCTGTCTAGTTAAATTTCCAAATGTGTTGGAAATAGAGCTGAAGATTATTATAAATTGCAAAGTGAAGTTGACGAACGCAGTTCAAGTGAACAGTGGCGGAGGACTTTTAATATTGGCGCAACACATAAACATTAACAGAATGACTATTATTATTCTTCAAACATTATCATTCAGCATAATTAATATTGTTGATATGATGAACTAAACAGTCATGCACCAGAGACATATTCAATAGCAGAAGTGAAGATACAACGATGGAGCTTCGTTAGACAACGTATTCTTGAATACAGACGTAGTGTATGGTCCATCTTGTGCATTTTCGTCAGTCTACGAACACTAATACAACATCAATTAGCAATGGAAACATTTCATTCACTATTTATATGAATATTTCCATAATTGTATTCCGATGATGAAGCCGATACATATTTACGACGGAGAATGGAGACTTTACAGAAGAGATTTGTCAAGATGCTAGGGAAGGTAGCCCAGCAACCCAGAAGAATTTGCCAGAAGGATGTCGTTCGAGCCCAGCCAAATGTTGGTGAATTCCAGAGAGAGAGAGACGTTTCTTATCTCTGAGGTCGCAGATCCGAGGTTCGAATGCAGATCCATCTCAGTGTCTTGTACTGAGGAAACATCTAAATTATTGTGGCAATACTTACATTGATCTTCAAGTTTTCGTCTAAATAAGGTATTAGTGTATCTCAATTGTTATATAGAGCTTGATTAGTGACATTCTGAGCAGCAATCTTATTCCGTATTTTCGGCGATCTTATTCCATATTTCCAGCAATCTTATTCCATATTTTCGGCGATCTTATTCCATATTTCCAGCAATCTTATTCCATATTTTCAGCGATCTTATTCCATAATTTCAGCGATCTTATTCCATATTTTCGGTGATCTTATTCCATATTTCTATATTTTCACATTTCATGTATTTCAGTGCTTTTATGTATTTTACACTTCAGATGCGTGTTGAGTTTTTTATACTTCAAGATTATTTAGAAGATGATTGCATTTCATCTATTTTTCAATTTTATTCTACGGATCAGTTGTGGAACTGACATTAAAATTTTGTTTGAGGAATCATATTTCCTCATTGTAGACTAGTCGTTTCGACTCTCGAGTTTTAATAATTTCATTTAAACCAAGTATTCTGACATTGTGTCATAGCTTCAAATTAAATTCTTATTAAATTTAATTTGAGCACTTTAATGTATCAAATTATAACTTCAAGAAAAGAAGAAATATCGAATGATATTGTTATATCATTATTGTACATAAACTATCGACGATCTAAGAAATACTAGTTGTTTGATAAGACCGAAGTCTTAATTCCTATGAACATTCTTTGTGTAGAGTGGAAAAACATTACGACTTTGACAAACCTTTCTTATTATTGTTTGTAAAGCTAAGAGCTTTGTTCATTTAATATGTTAGAGGAAATACCTTTTGATAGAAGATTATTCAAATCTTTGGCTAGGAATTCAAAGCTAGTTTATCCCGGTCAGGATTGAATTCTATCTGACACTATAAATAACATGTGTGTTATTTTATTCTATTTGTGTAACATCAAGTCATTTTGTGGACATGATATTACAACGATAAACAATTTATAGATTGACAAGTGAGATGAAACTGGAGTATTATTTTTATTACATGTATTTGCGACAGACGAGTTAACAGTTAATTATCTTGTTGTTGAGTAAACTTTAGGAGGTTAATCACGACTGTCTAATATCGTTCATTACAATTGGAAGTTTCGTTTTAAGAACTTACGTATGTATAATTGTAGTCCAGTAATCATGTGCAATGATACTGAGGGTCATGCCATTATTTGAGAGAAGTTCCTACATAAGATATGTTAATAACAATTATTCCCTTTTTGATTATTGTTTAACATAGTAGATGATATTGTTTATGCCATATATACTGTTATATGAGGTTTTGTAGAGCTATGGAGTGCTCAGGCGAGGGAATTCCACATTTTAAGGAAGTCAAAGTATTGTTGTTCTTTGATAAAAAAAAAATGCATCATGATCAGAGCCGTTGTATACAAGTAGTCCAGTTCTTGTGAATTAACGATTTAGCTGTGTTAACAGGAGGGTTTCAGCGGAAATACAACTTGAGAAAGATTGTCTAATCACGTCTATAATACAATTATTAAATTTTATTAAACCCGAATTTATGTAATTAAGTACAGTTCACCTTAATCAGGCGACTGTATTATACCGATAATGTAATGAAACCTATATAAAAGGATGTGTATGCAGTATATTAAAACTACAGAACGTTATAGAAAGAGTGGTTATGTGAAAAACCAGTGTATATATTTAGTTAAGAATTATATTGTAACCGAGAAGTTAGAATCTCGAAAGTGTCGCGTTAGCAACACTAGATAATGGATATTATTATAAACATATTACATGTAAATATTTTTTGTGGAAATGATTTAATTAGTTAAATAATTTAGTAGGATTTATTAATCAATTGTTTTGGAATAGTGTGTGTTTTATGAGCGGATGTTTTTGGTGTGAATGATTATTCATTGTTAAGAGCAAATGAGGAACCGTATTGGTCTAGAACAATAACGGAGTGCGAATGAAAGAGTGTATAAAATTTTAGAATGATTGGTTAAGAAACAGAGCAGTTATATGAACTTTTGTAAGATCTAAATGTTAATTTTTACGTGTTTTATAAATGCACACAAGCAGCCTCTGTGGGCTAGCAAGCATGAGTCACCGCTAGCACTGGAGAGCGATGACATAATATTTAAGCAGGTGTAGACCAACTGCATTCTATTTATTGTATAAACCAGTTTTGAGTACGGCATGGTGCCGATATTTCATTCATGAAACAAAGCCACGGCACGTGCGTTCTACAACGCAGGTTTGTGAATGAAATCAGGTGTCTGGAATGCCATTAAGAGACTTCACTAAACGTTTTTATTATTACGCTGTGTAGGCCTAGAACAAGCCAAGTTTTATACTCATAATTTTAATACAGCATTGTAGTAAGATGTAGAGTTGTTGAAAGGAGGTGTGAATGTTTGCGTGTTTTTAATGTTAATGTTCATTGTTAAATTCATTTATTGTTATTTTGTTTATAGTAGATTAGTTTACCTTTTTGTTAATAAATTTGTTCAGATTGTTTTCCATTGTTGTTGGAGTGTGATTCATTTTAAATATAAGGAGCAGAGTATTGTGGATATAGTATAGGCGAAGCTGAGTCCCAGTCCCCGAGGTAAGTAAAGGTGAGTGCCCCGTGTAGTTGGTTGTTGATCCACAATATTCTGGTAAATGCTGTCTTTAAATCCCTAAAGACCATGTTGGAAGCGATTTCTAATGTTGTAGTTGCCGGAGCAATGAGAAATAGGCAATCCAGCGGGGGCAATGGATATTCCAACAGGATCCTTTCCGGTTTATCGGGTACAGTACCTCCTCGTGTCCTCTCCAGACGAACTCAACACAGTGCTTCTCCCCGTTACACCGTTTGTTTCGTTAATTTTCAATGCTTTTAACCTCCAAACTGTTGTTTTCCTTTCATACTCATCGATGGTATTTTGTTCTTCATCAAGAGTTTCTTCGTCACAATCATCATACAGCGCGTCTAATACCTTACTATCGAGTTCTTTAAGTTCTACCAACCATCTTATTATTAATTAACTCGATTACTGCACTGATGACTTCTTGATCTCTTTGGGACTTCTCGAACTCCCGTGTAACTTCATTGCACAGCTTTGTTACCGATCGCCGAATCACGGAACGAACTTTCTTTGTCCTTTCAATGTTATCCATTTTCGTATCACGTCAGGGTCACCAGAATTATGTTATATGAACTAACTTGGAATAACATTGACTCAGACCAAATACCGTCACTCGCCTAGGGCTTTATTTTCTTTGCATACATCAATCAACATGTCCCTCAGCAACTGTTGCTATGCACACCATAGCTGTCAAAAAAAAAGTATGACATATGAAGACTCCACTGGAAAACCGCGGTAAGTCACATTATGTAAATTTGTCAGGAGAGAGGAGATCCAATTTAAACTTTCAACGCTAAAAAGAAATACTTAAAATACCCCAATTGAGGGCAAGCAATATACAGTACCGGTAGTTATTTTGGCAAATTTATTTCTTGTAAAGGAATTACATGTAATACAAATAACACTTAAGTTAATTCATGAAAATGTGAGAGGATATGGGACGTTCTTCCCGTTTCCATTAAAAATAAAAACCTCTGTATCTCGGAGACTTACCGCTTTATTTGAAATCAATATTTCAACTGATCTGTAGTGACGATGGCTGGCCACCAGAATGCGCCATAAACTCATTTCCGAAAAATATGGACTTACCCCGTTCTTGCTGTGGGGTCTTCATATATGAGTGTTTATTCAATCAAAGAAAGCTCTCCAGTCGGTCAACATAAATTAATTTGTGTTGACTGAATGGAAAGCAGGCAACCCTGAAAAATGGCTCCTATCATTCAATGAGTATTTATTTGTAATAAGTAGGGCTCGGATTTTTAGTTGCTAAAAATCGGGAAAATATTTATTTTTATGCATTGAAAATACCTGAAATTTGTGACAAGAAAGGTAAAAATATTGAATTATAATGTAGTTTATTAATGTGAATATAAACAATATGCAGTACTCACGAATGCAATTTATACCGTGGCCTACGTTATACTCAAGGCCTGGAAATAGAGCGGAGACTTGGTACGCCAAACTGGTAGTTCCACTTTACGCCACTAGGATCGCGGCTCGGAGCCCTAGTTGTCTGCTTTTGACTATGAGTTACATGCAACTCAAGTACATTTAATACATTTTTTTAGCACTTCTTACCTGTTTTCCTCCAGTTTCCCCCAAATGATGAATACAGCTCGCTCTTGACTGTATTTCACTTCAATTTTAAGAATTTTTCTGTCAAGTGGTTTACTACTTAAATTCAGAAACGTTGCACCACTGCCCGTGTGGTTCACACCAATATTCTTTAAAAGTGGCCTTAAGAACTTTTGCAGAAGAACTACGGAGAGAGAATTTTCAATACACACTTCGCATTTTGTGTGCTCGGAAAACGAGTTAGTTAAAATATTTGTGAAATTTGACACTAAATATTTTCGAGACATAAAATTTACGGCTGTTGTGACAAAGTGAGAAATTGTTTCCAACAGATAAATAAAAGAAGCTTTGGGATATTTTAATTCCCCTCTGTCTTGAAAATGCATTAAACTAAATGGCAGGCTTGAATTTGCTGGAGATGATATTTTCTCTAAGCAACCTTCACAGTCTGTTCTCTCTTCTGCCATTCTTACAAGAAATCCCGCTACCATTGCAATTGAAATGAAAACAAAAATAGAGTTTTTAATGCTAAAATGTTAACCATAATGTTTTGTTTCAATGAACTTAATATAGGCTATATGCCCCATATTTTTACCTTGAACAGGGCTTTCAAGAATCTCCAAGACATGTGCCGGAAACTGGGGTGTTTCATTAGCATTGGCTGGGTTTTGCACCTTCTGCGATTTTTTAGGCTTCAGAAACTTGGTCAAGGCGCCTGTTACGACTTTATCTTCCCTCAGCTCCACATTCCCACTTCTATAAGATGCGATAATTCCTGTGCTAAGTGTTGACTCGATGTGCACCTTCTGCGATTTTTTAGGCTTCAGAAACTTGGTCAAGGCGCCTGTTACGACTGCATCTTCCCTCAGCTCCACATTCCTACTTCTAGAAGATGCGATAATTCCTGTGCTGTGTTGACTCGATGGCATGCAGGCATGATCTCACGTCCATCATGTCATTGTTACCTCCCTTATTTCTCAGGTGACTGAAGAGCAGTTCTAGATCGTCACTTGAGAGATTCCGCGTAAGCAAATAATGGAAGCCGTTACTGATTAGAAATCGTATGCAGGACACGGTTGATGAAGTTGTTAGCACCAAAGATTTAAGTTTCCTTTGTAAGTCTCATTTTTTTATCGGGATAACTTTGAATCTGTGACAGGTAAGGCAGAAATTCATTGGTCAGCCATGAAAGTCTCTCATCCAGGGGCGCCGAATCCATGGTCGAGGTCTAGCGACCGCTAGACCTGACGGGGGGGGGGGGGGGGGTCTCCCGGTCCTGGGTTCCGTTGGGAGGTTACGGATAGAGGAGGAAAGGGAAATAGAAGGAAAAGAGGAAAGGAAAGAAGGGAGAGAGAAGGGAAGGGGAGAACTGTGCGAAATAAGCTGTAAAAACGTAATTATTGGGGTAGGAGTCCGGTTTAACAGGGGGGGGGGGGGGTCCCACAGAACGAGAGGGGTGGGTGTCTGCTAGACCTGAAAAAAAAAGATTCGGCGCCACTGCTCTCATCATTAACTTCACTCAAAATAAGCTTGTCCGTGTTTCTGGAATGAAGTCCGTATGTGGTATTGCAGATATCATGTATATCAAACCATTAAAAAAAAAAAAAAAAAAAAAAACAAGAATTTTGTTGTTTCTTGTAGGCTGGTCTTATCTTCAACTTTCTCTGGGCACGCGACTTCCATGCTCTTAAGCCCAGCTATTTTCTCTGGAGTAAACACCAATTTGGCTCTTGCCACATTCATTTTTTCTAAATAGCTTGGATATACAACCTTCCTGCTTAATTTTCTAACTGGCTTTACTACTAGCTTTTTCTGTAGGTGGTACAGATTCTTGAGATGATCACTAGTTATTAAATTGTCATCTACATAGAAGTTCCTAATGAGATATTGTGATCGTACATTATTAATGATGTGACTCGCATCGAAAATAAGAAAAAGTGGCCTCAGCTAGTCTTTCGGGTGACGAATTTCATGAGTGAAACATCCGCCACATAGCGCCTCAAACATTGACACATTCACCTGACAGTTGTCCGTCACTATTCTGATGACCTTGAAGCCGCATTCCTCAACCGCAGTCAGTGCGTCCAGTGTTATCCTAGATAACTGTTGTCCTGTGAGTCCACATGTAAAGTAGAACGAAACAGGCATCCTATAGAAAGATGACAGGCCCTTGAACAGTATGCATAATAATTTATTAGCTAATTTATGTTAGATTCCAATCGCATCTTTCTCAATATCACTAATGCCGAAAAACATGTCTAAATTCTTGTCATACAATAGTCTAGACTTTATGGCCATTTCATCAATGATTAATGAACCAACCTTCTTATTATCGTGAGTCAGTGACTTTTCTTCAGCTGTCAACCTAGCTTTTGCAATTGACGTGACACTTGTCTCTCTTGTTCGTATACCCAACGTACGTTTTCAGTGTTCGTGGAGGATGAGGAAGTTGTAAAATATTTATATCTCTCAGTAAGCGGTAAGCCGACGGTGATTTATTAGAGAGCAATACACATATTTTTATTGTTGTTTCATTGTATTTAAACTTTCGTTTCGTGAAAGCTCGAATTTGTTCAAGTAAGAAATTGGCCTTCAAGTCCCCACGATCCGCTTCTCTCTTGAGCTTCGATATTTGAACATCGAATTTGTCCTGACGTTGCACTGAATGTAATTTTTGTTTCAATGAAATTATCTTCTGATTCAATGACTTAATTGTAGTTCTGTATACTGTATTTTTTCTTAGTGCCCTCCTTAATTTTAATTTTGTTAACTTGCAATGAGTTTGCTTGATTGTAGAACATCGCGTTCCTACACTAACACGTGGTTGATCATGGTTTTCTTCAATTCGTTCATCACAATAGTCTTCCGTAATTTAAATTACCTGAACATTTCCTTTTATTGTTGATATGTATGTCTCTATCGACACGTGTTCTTTTGCGCATATTTCTATTTATTTGTGCTTGTTTATGTTCGGGGTAGTCCTCAAAAACCGTCGGAAATGCGTTCGGTAAAAGTGTTCCCTTTGTAGTACTTATACTAAACTCAGAATCCTTGAAATGCTTGCTACAAATTGTAGAATATCGTTTTGGAGTCCACAAAGACCCTGGCTTTACCCCCTCAGGTGAAACAGCTAAAACCCATTGTTTCAGTATGTCATTGTTCAATGGAAATTTATGAAACGAAAGTCCATTGCCTTTAACTTGACGAGATTTACAATACGGCACGCTACAGTACACCATTTTTGACGAACACAATAACACTAATATTTACACATAAGTTACTCTATTAAAATCATTCAGTGATTTATATCTAAAGTATTTATCACACATACATGTCACATTTACGCTAGTACACTGTATTAAAACTTGCTTTTCACTACGTCTTGTTCATAAAGACCACTTAGCACCCATCTCAATATCAGTCAAACAGCAGTCTACTGCTCTAAACGAAAGCACAATTATAATACGACACGCTTAGCCAGTCAATTTTAAACTCACCTTAGCTTTCTCATTCATTAGGACACCTTATTTACCGCCAAATACAGACACACTAATCACAATGTACGTAATGCAAACGGTACGATTAAGGGTGCCAGACAGCGAACCTAGTGGCAAAATGCGGAACAAGTTCGAACCATCGCTCGTAATCTTGTCTGGCGCCTCATTTCCAGGCCTTGTTTTGTGCCCATTTCAACAATGAAATAGACCTATACAAATCACAGTTAGCCAGCAATGCTCAATCGGGAGTATCGGGGTTCATGGTATGTTCTCCCACTCTGTGACTTACACACTCTGGATTAAGCATAGGATATACTTCCAAAAATAAACAAAATCAAAATCCTACTATCAAAACATTTAATTATTCAAAAATCTGGCGCTACAAAAATAAACATAAAACACTGACATTACACTTCACACTTGTTCCAAAAACGAACAAGGAATTCAAAATAATGATTCACAAATAATAATTAATGGTTATCCAAAAACCAAGCAAAAACTTCATCTGAGTTTCACTCCCATATAGCACAAATCCTAACTTCTTACAAACGAGCTCCAAATGGCTCGGTAAATCTTACAAGCATCGTGTTAACAACAGGGCCGTGGAGAGCGGCGACGGGCCCTGGGGCTGGAATCTCCCGGGCCCCCCTTTATAACCAAATTCTGTAAATTTAAATTATAATCCTTGTAAATTTGCACAAACTGTTCTTGCACAAAATGTTTATCATGAAATCAATTACAAGAACATAAAAAACCAGCAAGCAATAATAATAATCATCATCATCTTCCTTTTCCGTCCCCAGTTTCCCGGGTGCGGTAGACAAGCGCTCACCACTGCTTTCTGTCATTGCACAACTTCCGTTCTACAACTTCTTCCCATTTCAGCCCATTTTTCTCCTCTTCTGATTTCACGGTCTCAAGCCATCGTTTTCTGGGTCTTCCCCTCGGTCTCTTCCCTTTTAGTTCTCTATTGAAGTAATAATAATAATAATAATAATAATAATAATAATAATAATAATTGTAGCATGCTGAGCTGCTATGCCCAAGATCGCGGGTTTAAACCCGGCCGAAGTCGTCGGATTTTTAAAAGCGTTGAAATCCTTCATTATGCCTGTATTTGGAGAGGAAGTAAAGCCCGCCCATGTAATGCGGATTTATGGCATGTAAAAGAATATACGACTTCAATTTGTAGTGGGTAGTCAAAATGTGTAGGTTATTTGGTTAGAAACGCTCTCAAGTTCCAAAGTTCGCCGCTGGGTGTTAGTTACTGTGACGTCTGTTAGCCAAAATTGGAACTACTTGAAATTGAACTTGTTAGATAGCCTATGGGCGTTCAATTGAAATGTCCTGATATGACCATTGGCTGCAATACATAGGCTATTGTATAATAATATTTCAATTATATATTCCACTAAATCCATGCTATATGTATTATCACAAGCAGAGCTTAAATTACTATCAACATAAATAAGTTAATGCTGGTATGTTAAATTTACAACAGTGAAACTGGGGGAATGCACGCAAAAGTATTTGCAAATTCAATGTTTATACCTGACAAGCGCGTACCAATGCATTATTTTCAATTAACAGAAATAAATATCAGAGTAAGGTCATCGAGAACTAGGTAATAATTTTCATTAAATTCACTATACTGTTTAGTTTTGGCGTTTGACAGATCTAAATTTGCCCCGATGAGGTAACACTGTAAGCATGCACAGTGTTCAGATTTAAAGTTCTGCAGATCCTCTTTGATATCAATAATTTTAGAACTTCAGTGATACTCGTAAACGCAATATGCAACTTGGGGAACAAATTCACATTGGAAAAAGCTGTTTTCCATGAACTCAGAAACAGCTGGGTTTGAATTCCACCGTCAGTGATTCTAAGCTTTTCCGTGATTCATCGTATTAACCCTATAGCCAAAGGCTGTAGTTGCACCATCGTAGATTCATTTCTTCCCCAATTCTATCCCAATTTAATTAAAATTATATTATTAACTTCAGATATAGATTGCCCGACAGAGTTCTACACGCACAATAAGTAGAAAGGACTGATGACCACGACGTCCTCAGACCCAAAAATTAATCAACATGAAGTTCAGCTCACTGAACTGCATGTTTAAAAGAGGTGGAAAGGGTATACTGTACGCTGTGCAGTACTACGACCTTTGTGACATATGACGTAATCTCTTTTTATAATGAAAACATGATTTTTACACAAAGTCAAGACTTATTTTAAAATACGTATTACGTATAGTGTTTTTATGTTGACATTCTTAAAATTTGCTGCTCTTGAAGAGTCACGCCCCCGACACTGGTAAGTGTTTTGGTAGAACGGCGATCACACATCTTTGTACATTAAACAAAGCAAAATACATTTTCATAATTAACCACAGCTATACAGTACTCATGAGTAAGTCAAGTAATTATGTGCTATCAGTAGATTGCAGCTGATCAGTGATTTGTTTTCAGAAAAGAAGAAAATGTGAATTTGAACTATATTTTGTAATGTGCAGTCAGTGGATTTCTTATAATTTAATATTGCTTTGCAGTAAGCAAAACTAGAGCCAAGTTCTCCTAAAATCCCCAACCGTATCTATGACTGGTGACCATCAGAGGCGGATTTAAGCCAAGATTATGGGGGAGTGGACACACAGAGGATCTGGGAGATGGAATATCACCAAGCTCCGGGTGGGGTCCGGGTATCCTCCTCCGGAAATTTTTGCAAAAATTAGGTCCAAATTATTGAGTTTGAGTGGGAGAGGAGAGATGTTTCTGGCGACTGCTAATGAAGAGAAGAGATAGGTTGGTAGGACACATACTAAGACACCCAGGAATAGCAAGCTTAGTTATGGAAGGAAGGGTCGAGGACAAGAACTGTAGGGGTAGACCAAGGTTAGAATATGTTAAACAGATTGCCTCGGATGTAGGGTGTGGTAGCTATGTAGATATGAAACGATTAGCTCAGGACAGGGAGGCATGGAAGCTGCATCAAAGCAGACAAAAGACTGAAAACTCAAACAACAACAACAACAACAACAACAGGCCATTTGGGTGATTAGTTTTGTGATATTTTGGAGTAAAAATTTGGTGACCATTGTAATTTAGTGGCTACTAGCTGAAGTACCCGTGCTTCGCTACTGGTCATAAATAAATTGAAATGTGAAGGTGACAGTTAAAACAGGTGATAGGCGATGTGCTGCGCGGAGGGAGACTAAGGATGGAACACTTTGTCCAGCTACACAGCTTGGCATTGACCTTGCTTTATAGCACACAATTAGGTTTTACTCGCTAACAGTTGGAGATACACAAAAAGTGATAAGGACCATTGTGATAGAAATTTTAATTTTAAACCTAGCATATGCCATCTAAAGTTTGCTATTTCTTAGCATTATCTTTTTATTTGAAATTGAAATATGAATGTTTGAAACCAAAGGGTGTAATGACGTCACTTAAATGGTTGCCATCATTAAATAGTGCAAAGTATTGAAATCAAAATTAGCCTTTATATTAACCAGGTAAATCAGCTACTTCCATGTAAAATTGCATGTAAATCGGACCAGTGGTTCTTTGGTGATCGATCGAGTAATACACAGACACACAGACACATACCATCTCACTTTTACATATTAGTATGGATGTAGTTTTTAGATGTAAGAAAAACGTACGATATTATTTGCCTAGTAATTTGAAAGTACCCATGTTTAAGTAAAAAAGGAGCCTGGTCATGGCTTCTAATGATTACTATGAGAATTATTGGTGACGTCAGTTACCTGTAGGTTTGCTACGGTACTGTTGAGGGCAGTGAAGGAGGTAATGTTCTGTACAAATTATTTACTATTACAGTCATGTCTTAATTAGAAAAGAGGGAGTGTACACTGAGTGGTTAATCATTTTAGGTTACTGTTTCATTTTGGTTGCTACAAATTATTCTGGTTCTGTTAGTCTTAGCCAAGCCTTATTACAGTTACTGTATTCCTGATTTGTAATGCAAAAGATAGCCGGTACAGGTTAACAATGTCAACAATTAAAACAATGCAGCATAAAACATTAGGGTTAATTAAACATAAACGTAAAGATATTGTTAGTAGAACACACCTTAACGTAGAGTATAACACAACAACATTGCGCGTGATACCTTCCGTCATAAAGTAAAGATTCAAAATCTCCCGTAATAGCAGCGGCATCAAGAGTATGACATTAGACCCAAAATGTCACATTCAGACGACCACGTGGATTAGCGGCTAACATTCTCGGCTGTCGCCATGGAGGTCCGAGTTTGAATCCGGCTCTGCCAAGAAATGTTAATTCTGGTCCGAGAGCTGGAAGAGGGTACACTGCGCCTCCCGTGGCAAAACTTGGAAGATGTTTTCCGTGGTTTCCTACTTCTACTAGAAGCAAATACAGGGATAGTTTCTAACTGAAGGCAACATCAACCTCATTTTTAATCCTCACCTGAATTACAAATACACACACTACTACATCCATCACAGTAACACTGGTTATCAGAAAACAATCATGCATACTGAAGTTCATGGGGCTACGTGGCCATGATGCGGCCAAGCCTCTAAATCAATCAACAATAACAGAATCATTTAAGCTCATTTAATCTTAATACTAAGTTTCGTGACGATATCTATAGCCGTTGTTACATTAGGTCGCGTGCAGGGTTAGCCAATATATTTGTTTTTATTATTATTTTAATTCCCTACATCGATCCCTGTTAATACAATTTAAAAAAAACTACGTATTCAGATTTTTAAGGCGTTCATATTCCTAATGTTCTTATCGTGGTTTGTATAGAAAATGGAGGCCCATGACCTGGTGTTTACGTCTAGACTGTAGTCATGGAGAAAATGGAGTAGCATGGCCCCTTACAGGGACAGGTGGAAACCTGGTGATCACTTCTTGAGGTAGTGTTGCCGTTTAGAAAATTGAGTGGCATGGTCTCTTACCGAGATAGAATGAAACTTGGTGGACCCGTCTTGTGCTACTGTTGCCATAGGCATGCCGTTCCTTCAAAAGTCAATTTTCTGAATATATTAGCCTTTGCTCGAGTGCAAATAGGCCGATATCAGAAGAATGAGAAAGACTATCGAAAATCCATGTAGCCAGCCGTTCCTTCCGGGTCCTAAACTATATGTATGCAAAATTTGGTTGAGATGGGTGGAACGGTGTAGATTTGTATACGGAACAAATCCACCCACCCACATATCCACATACAGACTTTCACTTTTATATATAAGATAGGAATGACTCTCCGATATTGAAGTAAAAGCTCTCGCACCTTCAAGAAAGTCCCCGCGGTGAAGATCACCAACAACCGTGATGGGAGTCGGCAGCAAGTCTGCAGATCGAATGATCGAATCCTGGTGCTGACAGCGGCTATCCTGAGTGTGGTTCTTCCCACCAGACAAATGCCGGGAAAGTACCTTATTTAACTCCGCAGTCGGGAAGCCGAATCCTGCATTCCTGCCGCGGCTTCGTCAGGACCCGGAGACATTTCTAAGTCGTAGATAAAGAGAGCAACTCATTTTATGTTTATCTGTACTGAGACGTTGAAGCCTATCACAAAATGGCTTGATTCGCAAGGGAAAGTATCCTTTCGCTTCCTGAAAAAGGGCTTCGCAGATCGATGCAGCTCTTGGGAATAAATGACGTAGAAATGTACAATAATAATAATAGCCACTGCACCAGCTCAAAACAAAATTGTATTTTTTTAATTAATATTTGACAATACTTCATCTTAATTTTCTTCTAAATTAAGCATAGTTCAAATATTGGCTCTTAGGAAAATCTGCGCGGTTGCCTACATGCAATATATTAATTTTTCCATCGCCATGCACATCCCTGACGTTACTTATTGTTGTTTTAAGGGGCGGAACATATACGTCATCTGCCCGTACCACTGACGTTCCTTGAGAGGATGGAAAACAAAGTTCAGTGCCCAAGCTTAATTGTAATTTTCCCCTGGGTAATTAAACACACAGTCCATATAAATATTCGAATGTTACCTTAGTTTCAGCCTTTGGATACATTTCGCAACTCTAGTACCAATAGTAATGTAGGTTTTCAATAAATCCCTTATTCAGAAATGATTTGAGCACGAACCCAAGTACCTGGGATAATTGTTGATCGTATTGAATGAACCAGTTAGTATACTGTACCTAAACATACAGATTATTCAAATGTTGGCATAGTTTTCTCAATTCAGTATACGAGAAGATGCACAATTTCGCATGCATTTCTTCTATCTACGTTTGACAACAGAATCATCCCACCCTTTCGCAAGATATTTAGCCATCAATGATAATTTTTCTCATAGTGCGAATGTGAATTACTAGGGAACGATGATATCGCTGTTCCGCCCCTTAAATCAACAATAACTCTAAAGTGAATTACTTTGTGGACGCTACTTTAAAATTTATTTTACTTACCCGCCTGCATGGCATACGATACGTCCAGCTAGACAATATATTCATTTCACACACTATCACCTCTAAATATCTAAGCTTGACGTGACGCACCAAACTTCAATCTATTGAGCTACCTGACCTAACACACCAGGGCAGTCCAGGCTCTCGTGGCCTTGGCGAAATAAGTGAAGGGATGAGAACGTTATTTGAAGGTTTGGTGCATAAGTCGAATAAGCGAAATTTAGAATCTGAGAACAATACATAGCGAAGCCGCATCGCCTAAGTTGACCGCTTTGAGATAGTTGTTCTCCCCACAAGCGCTTTGTAAAGGAATATTGTCCACTTGACAGAATAAGTTTTTCAATCCTCGTAACTCTGTTCACAGACAGTTCTTTGCATTCACTAAATGATTGCCAGTAGAAAATTCAAGTCACATAAAGGCAATAATAATCAATGCCTGATTGGGCCCATCCTCCTAGGACGCCGGGCCCCCCTGGGAGGGTTGGGCCCCGGGGCACCAGCCCTGCCTGACCCCCCCTCTCGTCGGGCCTGGTTAACAAATAAACACACACCATTTAGTCTTTAAATGAGTCCATCTAGCTTTAATTACATTATTATAGTATGGCTACTTATTAATTATTTTGGGCTCCCACAATGTTCAGTTTGTTATCATCTCTCTTCTCAAGCTACCAACTCACTACCGTGCCAGGGAAAAACTTGCGCATCCCCGAGTTATAGAGAACTACTGACAATGTCAACTTAAGATAACTCCCAAATATCTCAACATTTTCATCATAACTCGTGAACAAATTAATTCATTTAATAATAAAGTTAGGGATTTTATTATATTGTCTTCAAACACAATTATATCTTAAGGAAGCAACGATCTGAACTCTGCAAGCGATAATAATGAACGTAAAAGGACCTCAGTTCAAATACTGGGTCGTTAAAACAATCTTAACCACATCCGTGTAACATGAACCAGTCAGCTTGTTCCTGACTTTTCTCTATAAGAGAGTTTCTAAGAGTGTGTCTCAACACTTGGCTAATTTATGGCTTTGAAAGGAGGGACCACGGTCTCGCTCTCTTGAGACGGAATACAAAGCACCTTCTACCGGCCGCCCAAACGTTTCTTTTGAAAGGCGTGTAAATACAAATCAACAACAATATATTATTAGATTCTACAGACCTATTCTTTTAGCTTCGGTAAAGTATAATTATGAAGTGTCATCATTAGTGGGTAAGAGGATCAATGAAACAACATATATAAAATGGGCTTCGACGTGAAAGAATCTGAGTTCATTCCTTTTAAACTGCCTCGGGAACCATATCCCACTTTTGAGGACTTACAACCAAGAATTACAAGACCAGTGGTATCAAACCCACTGTCCATCATATTTGCGACTTAGGGAAGGTATTTGCACTCAACCGGCGCTCACAATTCAACATAATTTGCACCATTTTCCAGTATTGCATACAACCACATCATATTTGCGACTTAGGGAAGGTATTTGCACTCAACCAGCGCTCATAATTCAACATAACTCATTACCGCGACTAACTGTCCCTCACAATTATTTTACCGAGCATTTCAACGCGTTTCTAGCGTGACAAATACCTACAAATGCGCGACATGGCACTCATTACCTTCAATAGCCAAGTTGCCTTTCAAAAAAAGCAATAATAAAAATTCAAATCAAAATTTGATCTTCGTCTCGAAAAGAATATAATCAGCCTTAGCCTCCATCAACAATAACTATATTTAACATTAAGAACATTACTGGTTCCTCAACATATTAACAATTCATATAAAGAGCTTCCGCAGCTACAACCTATTCCAATATAAAATTCATCAAATAATTAATTAATTTAATTATTATTATTATTATTATTGCGCTTGCATTACATAAATTATATTATTTGCCATTATACTGATATTCCACTGAATATTTTCCACAAGGGATTAATTAATACTTCAAAATACTTATATTTCAATCAAATTAATCATTCAGATCGCGCAACCTATATTTTACATGTTTTCAAACATCCCTACTTCAACTTCTGAGGATTTTACGCAAATCTTCCCAAAACACATAAAACTGAAATTAGTACTTACATGATTCTTCCAGTCAGAGACCGGGTTTCCCAACGATGAAACATTTCCCCCACTCACTGATTCTTAAGCCATATTAATGATCATAATTACACTTGGTAACACTTATTTTCAAAATCACATAAAACATATACACTGATCATATTTAATTTACAGAATACCCTTCTGGGGTTCATTTTCACTAAAATAGAAATTCACTAAAAAGGATATATATTACACTCAAAAATTTCACTAAAATCGAATTACATATAAATTTATCACTTATGGCATTTGTTATATATGCCTTAACACACCTGATTATCTTTTCCTTTGCCGTCTCCAAGGGTTGCACTTTGTTTACGTCGGCTTCCTGATCCTATCGGGATGATTGAAAGTCTCGATTGAACTACCCTCACTGGAACGGTTACTCCTCTTATTCCGTAGTTTCGACTATCGGCTTAATGAATTTAATGCACGATATCGTAGCTTGCTCGTAGCTAAATTGTTCGTTTAACATAAGTCTGTCACTGACGTTTTACTTCTAGAATCGCTCGAACTATTATAACGGCGACCTAGTGATTTCTTTCTCTGGTAATCCACACGTGGATCTTACTTTCTGATGCTGCGGTTCTTTAACTATTGGACTAATTCCAATGTCTGACTGTTCGTTTGTCTAAACATAGACAATGCCTGGCATCTCGATTCCTTAATTCTATCGCACTCCGCTCTAGTCTCCTCAGTTCAGGAACACTAGGCGTTACTATCACGTTTTACCCTGATCTGGTTATTTAACGTAGAGATAGAATTGTATAGTTCACTGTTCTTAGGTACTTCGACCTCCTATGATGCTGACACTTAAGCTGAAACTATTTAGGTTCGAGTCCCTATCGCCGGTAATTGCTTAAGTCCAAAGTCTAAAACTTTGACTGTACTTGTAAAATTTATAAAGTCCGAAGCTTGATGATATGTTTCCTATAACAAGGATTCTGATGCTTCTTCGCACGGCGATACTGTAGACGATACTTAGACGGCGACTCCCATAAGGGGTGCTCGTCTGCGATACAGAGTAACACGACCTATCATGGTCTGATGAATACTGCATACACTTCCTGGCGCGTCCAGGGTTTATATTGAAATCTGCCACAAAAAGATCAAACTCGTACCTTCTCCAACCCTAACTTAAAAAATAATCGTCGTATAATTTTGAAAAATATGGTTCCTAAAAGCTCTCATTCTAATTGAAAAAAAAAAAGGGTTCCTTTAATTATGAAAATCGATCATACAGTCCCATGATATTAAATAAATGGGCTCCTGAGATGCGTGGGTATTGGAGTTTTGTTTTCCCTCTCTGCCAGCTTCGGGCTCGGGGAATAACTATTTACGTAATGCCGCATGTGCACTTCTTTCCTGTGCAATTATTACAAACTTTTTCCACACACAAAAATCTCTTTCCCAGGATTATCAACAATGACGGATTCATTTCTTTAGTTAAATGCCTGCAAATGGCTTAATTTTAATTATTTCTTTACTTGCGTCATTGCAACGTTGTCAATTTACTGTTGAGTAATGGATTTATACGAAACTCCTTCTCTGTCTCTCAGGACGGAAAAATACCAGCTCTATTTATAATCATGCGCCAGCCCTTTACTGCAGCGTCAACAGTGATCTCATGCTCTGGTGACTCGCGGTATCTCGTCCTTGAATCATCTTACAACTATCCAATTTCTTATTAACCCTTCCAAAACCTTTAAAATCCATTCTAAAGTCCGCATTATTTCTCCTTCTTCTTGCATATAAGGGTATAGATTCGATACTTGAACCAGTCCACATGGGTTCAAATCTCCCCTGCTTAGATAAATAAATTTTCGAATTCTGAGGAAATTTATGTACGTATTTTCCATAGAAAATTTCATCCTTTCAGTATCGAAGCCATCATAACATTTCGCAGTACCTTCTGGTCTCCTTCTCTCATAGAATCCCACGATGATTCGGGTCTTCTAATTTAAAGTCATATCCGGTAATGGTGTAGCCCGGGCACGCTCTGTCCCTACCCGTTCTTCCTTCCTTTTATTTCTGGACTAAGAGTCTACAGAATTTCATCTTTCGTTACGGGTGTGGTCTATCCCTACCTGTTTCTTTATTTCGTCATTTTCTTTCCTTAAATTGAAATTATCCCCTTCAATTAATTCAATTATCTCTTTTAGCTCGAAATACGTTTGTTCCAGTTCACATTCACATTTGGCTGCTTACCTCTCACGTTCCCTCTCTGGATCGTTTTTCAACATACTCCTATTTACTCTTAAAGTTGATTCATTATCATTTTTACTTAGTTCCATAACCAGGGCTTGTTCATTTCCTTCATCGAAGTCTTCGGGAGGATAATATACTTTCAAATTTGCCGAATTCATGGTTACTTCATGATTCGTTTCACAATGCTGAATTCTATAGGCATTGTTTCTTAGATTCCTTATTACTTTATATGGGCCGTGGTACATTTTCTGAAACTTCTTGTACACGCGGTTCCCTGGATCAGAAATGGCTGGTCTCTTCACTAACACCATTCCCCCTACCAATAACGGTCGATGATATCTTTTATGCCTATTTCTTCGTTGCCTTCTATCAGCCTGGGCTTGCAAATGCTCAAAAGCTCCTCTGATACGGACTTCTCTTCCAGGCTGAGCGTCTGTCGGTATGGGTATGACCTGACTCCAAGGTCTCTCAGGTTGCTCATTCCGATGCAACGTTATAGGTATTTCTCCAGTAGCCTCATGTATCGTGTTGTTGATGCAAAACTCAATAATATCCAAAATATCTATCCACTTCCAATTTTCCTCGGCACAGTATATCCTTCAATACTTCGCCGTCTCCCTCATCACTCTTTCAACAGGATTTGCCTCAGGATGGCGAATACTTGACAGTATTTGTTGTATTCCAAGCCTCTCTAATTCCTGTCTAAATTCCATGCTGGTAAAGCAACTACCGTGATCCGATAACAGATTATCTGGTTTACCCAGAATAGGTATCACTTTTTCTTTTAGCCGCTTTAGTACTTGCTTGGTACTAGTCTACTGTATGGGGAAAAGAACAACCATCTTTGTAAAGACGTCCATAGCCACCATAATATGTCGATTTCCTCTTCTAGCCTTAGGCAATGGTCCAAGGTTGTCAATCGAAATGATCTGACATGGCCTCTCAGGTATCAATGGTATCGGCTTTTGTCTCATCAAAAACGCATTTGGTTTAATTCTTTGACAAGTATCACATGTCTTCAACGTATCCCGTACAGTCTTCCTCAGTCTCGGCCATATAAATGCTTCTTTCAACATCGAGAATGTTTTATCGACTCCCTAGTGTCCAAAGGATCAATGGGCTAACCGTACCGTTTTCCTCTGCAAACAGGCAGGTATAACGATTCTTAATCGTGTATGGTCCGAGTCCTCAAACTTATGTAACATCCCATTATAAACACTATAATCTCTAGCTATCTTTCTAGCTTCAATATATGCTGGTGTTCCTCTAGCCAACTTTCCTTCAAAGAAAGATATAAGCATGTTTATCCATGGATCTTCGCGTTGTCGTTGACTAATGCTCCTGAATTCATTCAAAGTGCGTTGATCTCTATCTTCTAAATCTATAGCCATTACTTCCTCTTCTGTGGACTCTGGCTGTCTACTTAAGTAGTCTGGAACGACGTTTTCCTTCCCTGGGCAGTATTCTGTACTGACATCGAACTGCTGGATATATAAAGCCCAACGCATCAACCTTTGACTGGACAAGTCCGTCTTCATCAAAAAGGTTAAGGCTTTATGATCCGTTCGGAGCGTGATTGGAAACCCATATACAATTTTACGCCAAAATTGTAGAGCATGCAATATTGCTAACAGCTCGATCTCGCTGATTGTATAATTTTTCCCGTGTGGTTTCAGTCTTCTACTAGAGAAAGCTAAATAATTCTTCCTTTCAGGATTTTCCGGGTCTTCCTGATATAGCATTGCTCCAATGCCAACTTGGGATGCATTTGTCTGGATGATAAATCTCTGATTAAAATCAGGATATCACAAATTCACGTAGTTTAAGAGCATTTCCTTGGCCTCAACAAATGCTTTCTTAGCTTCCTCCGTCCACTTCCATCTGCCGTTTTTCTTCAGAAGATCCTGCAACGGTGCAACTGTTCTAGTGTATGACGGGCACTGTCCTGAGAAGAATCCTATTAGTCCCAAAAATTGGCGAACATTCTTCACTTTCATTGGCCTTGGAAAGTTTCTTATAGATTCAAGCTTACATGGGTTCGATTTGACACCATCTTTGTCAATCACGTGTCCCAAATCGTAACTTGTCGTTGACAAAAGTTCGATTTTTTAAAGTTAATCTTGAAGTTAGCTTTCCTCAAATCTTCAAGTGATTTCATTAAATTTTGCATGTATTCCTCAACATTCTCCGAGGTGAGCAATATGTCATCAATATTACGAATAGTACTATCCTTTACCTCTTCTGACAAGTTGCGATCAAGTGCTCTTATAAGTGCTGATCCCGCTGTCTTCAATCCAAATGGACATCTCTTAAAGCAATATGTCTGCTGATCGAACTTAAATCAAGTTAACAGGCTGGTTTTCTCTTCAAGTTCGAGATGATGGTATGAGGAAGTCATATCTATATTTGTTAAAATTTTCATGCCCTTAAATTTTATCAGTATTTCTTTTATGGATGGTGCCGAATTATTTTCGGGGATGATTTTGGCATTCAGGTTCCTGGCATCTAAACACACCCTCACTGAGCCATCCGGTTTACTCACAATCACTAATGGACTAACGTAAGGTGGTGCCATTTTTTCTATAACACCTGCATCCTTCATTTCCTGCAGTGTTTTCTTAGGTTGTGTGTAATGTTTTTCTGCAACCGGGTATGTTTTTTTGCCTAAACGGTGCCCAATCCTTCACTTGAAATGCGTATTTAAAATTTTGGATCTTTCCTGGTTTAGAATCAAATACTTCCCTATATTCCAATAATAATTCCTTTAATATCTCTTTATCTTCCAACTTAATTTTGGCTTCTTCGATTTTCCCTAACAGGGTGGCTTCACACTCGGTTTCTAAACCATCTTCAGGTTCTATATTAAAGACTTCCAGTGCCTCTTCTGTGGCCCTATAACCTTCCCCGGTTACTTCTCCCACAAGCCATACCTGTTCATCAAATCTTGTATTTTGTTCCTGTAAAGTTATGTTTTGCTCATCCACGTCCTCCTTTTGAATTCTTATGCAATTTTGCGCTAGGTCTATTATGACCTTGTTCTCACGGATAAAGTCAATAACCAATATAATATTGTACGGTAACTGACTCACCAGCAAAAAGCATTGTGAAATTTCAGTACCTCCGATGATCATATCAATGTACACCTGAAATTTGCATGTCAACGATTTCTCAGGGATAATTCCTTTAATCTTTACACTTGATGTGGGAATTTTCAACACACGACCTCTAGATTCCAATTCGATAAGTAGGCTCTGTGTGATAAGACTTACAGTTGATCCTGTGTCAATAAATGCTCTGACCAGTAATCCTTCTATCCGTAACATTATGATAGGCAGTTCCCTTCTTATGGGTGTTATTCCTTCAATTTCTTCATTTATTAATTCATCTGGTCTAGCTATCCAATTTCAATTTCCTCCCAGCTCCTGGTATGTTTCCACTTTTGCGAATCTAAATCCTTGGGGTCTCTTTCCCCTCATTCCTTAATTGTAACTGTAACTCTATACTCTGAGCTCCCTCAAGTTGGTCGGGTGATTTATGATTTTTAATTGCTTCACTCCACCTTCCCTTTTGTCCTTCAGGTTCGTCCGTCCGCTCATCCATATAGCGTCGACTTTCCTGGTATCTTTCTTCGATTTCGGCTCGGTCTTCATCACTTCTATCTTCCGGCCTCACATAGATCATTTTCAGCTGGAGCGATATCCAGCTCCCTGAATTTACATAGCTGAGCAGTGAAAAATTCCGAGTACTTAGTAGGTGCATTAGTACTGTATTTTCGGGAGTACAGATCTAGTCTAAGATTTTCTTCCACGTCTGCGCCCAGCATCGCTTCAGGAATGCTTCCTTAAAACCTTCCACTGTGTCAAAAGTGTATCTGAAACTTTTGAACCAAGTGGGACAATCACCTGCCAGAAGTTTTTCAACTGCTCTCAGTCTCCGATCCTGATGAACTTTCATTTCATTGAGGTATTCTGCTACTTCTTTTTGCCAGTATTTAGGAGTAATTGACATGTTATTACCCGTAAATTTAACCGGTCTATCCTCATTTGATTTTATAATGTTTTTCCCTCTCTGCCAGTTTCGGGCTCGGGGAATAACTATTTACGTAATGCCGAATGTGCACTTCTTTCCTGTGCAATTATTACAAACTTTTTCCACACACAAAAATCTCTTTCCCAGGATTATCAACAATGACGGATTCATTTCTTTAGTTAAATGCCTGCAAATGGCTTAATTTTAATTATTTCTTTACTTGCGTCATTGCAACGTTGTCAATTTACTGTTGAGTAATGGATTTATACGAAACTCCTTCTCTGTCTCTCAGGACAGAAAAATACCAGCTCTATTTATAATCATGCGCCAGCCCTTTACTGCAGCGTCAACAGTGATCTCATGCTCTGGTGACTCGCGGTATCTCGTTCTTGAGTCATCTTACAACAGTCCAATTTCTTATTAACCCTTCCAAAACCTTTAAAATCCATTCTTAAGTCCGCATTATTTCTCCTTTTTCTTGCATATAAGGGTATGGATTCGATACTTGAACCAGTCCACATGGGTTCAGTATATAACGTAGGCCACGATTTATACTATGTCTCACTGACTGCTGAAGCATTACGATACACAACGAGATATATCTTCAGGTTGTCCATCACAAATGACCGACGATTATCGCTAAACACTTATTCTGAAGGCGCGAAACTGCGGCAATATGTTTCCTGCCCTTGAGGTGTTGAAAATTGAGATCGCTGTTCAGCCTTGATTGCTTTCTCACATGGTTGGTAGAACAGAACGCCCCCATCAGAAGTAAAATTATGTTTAAATTCTGCGACAGACGATAACTTAACGTCTGTGAGTGAGACTGGTCCCAGGTAGCTGGGTAAGGGGGGTTGGGGGTTTGGGGGGGGGGGGGGGAGGGGGAGGGAGGTCCATCATGTGGTGCAATATGGCTATGGACAAGGAAATCTCCGGCTTCCACAGTGAGTGATACGGGTCGACCAGTCAAGAATAACACAGTTGCAAGCTGGCATACGCTCTGCATGAAGATAAGATAGCTCACAGGTTCTTCCCCGTTGAAGTAACACAGAACAAAAATGCAATAAACTGAAAGATCTAGCAAACTGATTTTTAAAAATTGCAAATATTATGTCTTTTTATGTGCTAGGCCTAATAGGTGAAAAGCAGGACTTTATGTATTTATGGAAGAAATGCTTAAAATATGAATTTGAATAAAAATATTTATTTACCTAAAAATCCGAGCCCTAGTAATAAGTTGCATTCTGTGTGGTTAAGTGTAAGAGAGGGACTAGAGCCCTAACTTTGCCACAATAAATGCAACAACAACAACAACAATATTATGTTTCAAAAGTTTCAGCGACATTAGGAGATTCATGTTCGCGATGTTCCCTTATGTGATTTTTAGGATAGTAAATAGCACCTGGAGATGCAGTAGTAGGTGAAATTAAGTTACTTTTGTCCTGGAGCCGGAGAAACAAAGTATTCTTGAGCGAGATACAGTTCGGCGTCACATCTGCAAGCGTGTCTGATAATTAAGTTTGTGCTGAGTTTAACGTTGCAAATCATCTCACTTCGTCTTCTTAGCTCGAGCAGCTGGGGGTAAAGATATTCTCCATCTCCATTTCATTAACCACAGACGCAACGATCTGGTTCCTACAGCGTTTGCGGGTAACAAGATCCTTCCCAACATATCAACTTATAATTGAATTCTACCTTCACGTTTTAGGAAAAGAGAAAGGAATATTTTACCATTATCCATCATTCGTCACTGGCCACGGTGATCGAGAGTGCTAACGCGCTGGCATCGGGAGAGCGTGGGTTCGAATCCCACCTCGGCCGTCCTAGAAATGGTTTTCGTGGTATCCCCATTTTCACCTCCAGGCAAATGCTAGGACAGTTTCTTTCAACAGGTCCACGGCCGACTTCCTTCCAAAATCCCTTCCTTGACGCCTTCGTTAATTAGACGCAAGTTAGCGTTCGCCTGTCACCATCCCCAGTTGTATCTGCTGACAAAGTGTGTTCAGCTCTCAGACACCGACCTTGAAATGGTAGAGGGATGATCCCTCGTACCCTCTCCCTGGTTGAAGCCAAGCTGGGAGGATAAACGAGTTAAAAAAAAAACATACGGCAATTAAATTTTCATTTTATGTATTTTTCTCCCAAATCGTGCTTGTCCAACACAATGATTGCTGTTGTTGTAGTTATTGTAGTTTGTGACGTCGTGATCATGTAGCCCACTGTATGTGGAATGTCTTCTGATGTTAAAAGGTGGTTCCCCATTCGACTACCCAGACACTCATAGAACTTAACAGCATCAATATGATTCCTTTCATTTCTAGCTCCTTTTTCGAGATTCACGCCTTTAAACATTAACAGTGCTTCTGCTTCCAAGGCTTCAGTGTTGTATGGGCCATGTTTTGTCTTTATTTCAGAAACCTCCTTAATTTGCTGGCATATCTTCTTCTGGTGGTACACTGTATATACCTTATCAAGGAAAGATTTGAAGTGGTTTACATGTGAGGGGAAATCTTTACTCACAACATCACCTACCGTAAGTTCTAGCCTCTGATTGGCACAATGCCAGAACTAAACATTGGGAAACTGTTACTTTACTTAAGTTTTTACACCCTCTTCTTTCCTAGCATTACAGCAGCCCCATCTGTTGAGACTGCAACAAGATTCTGTTTCCGAAACTCATCATTGAACCTTAATGCTCCTAAATAAGTCTTCAATGCACTAAATATACCTTCAGCAGTGACATCTTGCAATTCAATAATTCCCAAGAAAATGTTTGCTGGCTGATCCATTTCTGGAAGTGTTGTCCTCAGGTACACTATCAATGATGACAGCTGACTGATTGTGGTACTTGCATCTATAAGGAGGGCAATTTTACTATTCCCATGCACTATCATGTTTGCTACCTTTCTTTCTCATTTCTGTCGCGATATGTGAAACAATATTTATGCATGCGTTTGTTGAATAAAGAATTCGGCCCATATTAAACACCACTCAACTCCTGCCCGTCAATTTCAGTATCGAAATCGTGGAAGGCTTGATTTTTCTTAACTACTTTATATGCTGTTCTAAATACATTAGCAGTTATTTCCGTTTCTTTTCGAGCATGCAATTTCCAAAGTTTTCAGTTTTGCAGTTTTTAGTATTTAAACTGCAGCCTGATGAGCCGAACTCTCTTTATATTTAAATATCTTCTTGCGGAGAGAAAGCATTTGCTGAGATTTCTTTTCAGTTTCACCACTTGCACGAATAGAAACTGAAACCCACTGCTGTGTTTTTTATATTTTTTAGCGCATGGCTTTTAGTGCCGGGAGTGTCCGAGGACATGTTCGGCTCGCCAGTTTTGTAGCTGCTTCGAGACGGACACCCAATGGGTGAGCTACAAATTGGGAATTGGGAATGGAAGGTCGAGGAGTTGGAAGGTAGCGGCTGTGGCCTATAGTTAGGGACCAACCCCGGCATTTGCCTGGAAGGAAGATGGGAAACCACAGAAGACCATCTTCAAGGTTGCCGGCGGGGGGATTCGAACCTCCTTGCCTCCCGGATGTGAGCGACTGCCAGCAGTCATGCCGTAACGACCACGGCTAACTCACCTGTGAAATGTTCATCCCTCGTGATGTGCATTCAGTTCCCGATTCGCCAACTTCTTTACAAACTTTGCAGCCATTTTTAGCTTACTTTCGATTTTTGCAAAAAATGAAAGTAGTCTTATGAGATCAACACAGGGCGAAAAAATGTGTGTCTGTCTGTGTGTGTGTGTGAGTGTGTGTACTCTGAATGTCTGTTCCCCCCCTATCAATTCGAACACGGTGAACGCGAAATGAACGAAATTTGGTACAAAGGTAGCACTAGCAAAGGACACCTCAGTGTCATGTTTTATATCGCCGCCATCTTGACGGAAACGTAATGGCGGCCACACAAATGTTCAAAGATTAAGTCAAATTACGACTAACCTAATCATCCGATCTCTACCAAATTTTGCAACAACATACCTTTATGGGGGGAGCATCCTTTGACCAAACTAATAGGTCATCAGCCTAATAGTCTGCGGATGGCGGCCATCTGTGTGTGAAAATCGATTCCCCCGATTAATGTGAACACGGTGATACCGAATGGAACGAAATTTGGTGCAGAGGTAGTACTAGCAAAGGGCACATCAGTGTCATGTTTTGTATCGCCGCCATCTTGAAAGAAACGTAATGGTGGCCACACAAATGTTCAAAGCTTAAATCAAATTACGACTAACATAATCATCCGATCTCTACAAAATTTTGCAACAACATATCTTTATGTAGGAAGCATATTCTGACCAAACTGCAAGATCATCAGTCCAATAGTTTGCAGATGGTGGCCAAGTATGAGTGCAAATCTATTCCCCCTATCAATTCAAACGGTGAAACCGAATGAAACGAAATTTGGTACAGAGGTAGCACTAGCAAAGGGCACCTCAGTGTCATGTTTTATATCGCCGCCATCTTGACGGAAACGTAAAGGTGGCCACACAAATGTTCAAAGCTTAAATCAAATTACGATTAACCTAATCATCCGATCTCTACCAAATTTTGCATCAACATACCTTTATGGATGGAGCATCCTTTGACCAATCTAATAGGTCATTAGCCTAATAGTTTGCGGATGGCGGACATCTTTGTGTCAAAATCAATTCCCCCTATTAATTCGAACACGGTGAAACCGAATGGAACGAAAATTTAGTACAGAGGTAGCACTAGCAAAGGGCACCTCAGTGTCATGTTTTATATCGCCGCCATCTTGACGGAAACGTAATGGTGGCCACACAAATGTTCAAAGCTTAAATCAAATTACGATTAACCTAATCATCCGATCTCTACCAAATTTTGCATCAACATACCTTTATGGAGGGAGCATCTTTGAACAAACTAATAGGTCATTAGCCTAATATTTTGCGGATGGCGGCCATCTTTGTGTGAAAATCGATTCCTCCTATTAATTCGAACACGGTGAAACCGAATGGAACGAAATTCGGTACAGAGGTAGCACTAGCAAAGGGCACCTCAGTGTCATGTTTTATATCACCGCCATCTTGACGGAAACGTAATCGCAGCCACCCAAATGTTAAAAGCTAAAATGTAATTACGACCAACCTAATAATCTAGTCTCTACCAAATTTTGCAACAACGTATCTTTATGTGGGAAGCATATTCTGACCAAACTGCAAGATCATCAGTCCAATAGTTTGCAGATGGTGGCCAAGTATGTGTAAATCGATTCCCCCTATCAATTCTAACGGTGAAACCGAATTGAACGAAATTTGGTACAGAGGTAGCACTAGCAAAGGGCACCTTAGTGTCATGTTTTATATCGCCGCCATCTTGACGGAAACGAAATGACGGCCACCCAAATGTTAAAAGCTTAAATCAAATTATGACCATCCTAATAATTTGATCTCTACCAGATTTTGCAACAACATGCCTTTTTGTGGAAAGCATCTTATGACTGACTACAAGGTCATCAGCCCTATAGTTTGCAAATAGCGGCCATGTATGTGTGCAAATCCATTCCCCATATCAATTCAAACACGGTGAAACCGAATTGAATGAAATTTTAACAGAGGTAGCACTAGCAAAGGGCACCTCATATTCATGTTTAATATCCCTATAGCACGTTGTATTTCAACAAGCTACTACAACCAACATTCAATTATACTCCTTGAAAAGGACAAAGAGTTATAACAATACCCATGCATTTAGGAGAAAGTATGCTATATGTTCTTTACTGAACATCTTGTTTTTATTTTTTCTTTCCACCAACCATTCGCACTTACTTTCCTCCAAATCTCAGCATTCTGGAATGTCTTCCGTCCCATTGTTACACGCAGTTGAAAGCTCTTTGTTGCAATCTTCCTTTGCATCACTGCTGGTGTTGATCCGTCATTGTTTATGTTCGAATTATTAACTTTCCGCTTTTTCGATGCCTGGGTGGATGTGAAATAGTTCGTTATTTTCTTCATCCTTCAAAACTAAGCACACGCACCAAAATAACAATCTATCCCGCCTCCAAACAATAACCTGCGTGCTTATTGGCAACTCAAACTAACACTTAGGGCGCTGCGGTCGCCTGGATAAGTAGGGTAAAAATACTCAATAACACGCGTTTGATATGGAACACTTTTTATTTTTCGGTTATAATCAGTAAATGTGGTCCCTAAAATAATGACAGTGTTATTTTCAATTGTATATATGTATAACTGTGCGATGGACGTGATCTAATTTGTATATTCCACTGAATTTTATCTGTCAATTGCATATTATCAAGCATCGGTTGACTGCTGGTATTTGTTTTTGTGCAGTTCGAGTCATGGCTTTTTTTTTTTTTACCTTTAAAAGCTATATTTGAGTTTGCTCATTGTACCATAGACTCTAGAAATTATTTGCTGCTTCGTTGGGCGAAGGGATGAGTTTAACTTGTATTAAAACTCGGGGTAGACAGGAATTGCTTGATTTGGATGGTAAGTATTTACACTGCGAAGTCAAATTAGGCCTATATGACACGTAGTGGAATGGCTCGGATATCGCAGAGCGAGGTGATGACGGTTGGTAGGGTTATTGGAAATGAACTTGGGAGTGGGAAAGGACCTGCCTGATGAAGCTTGGCTGTCCTCGGCTGGTGTAGGCCTAGGCTTGGCTCGGCGAGACTGTGCTTGGCTGTCTAGGTGCGGCTTGGCACGGCGTAAGTGAACAACCCGTCCTGTCATCAGTGAGTGTAGTGGTGAGTGGTCCAACCCGCTCTTGTTGCCCGTATTTATTTGGTATCGTCACCTTTCTGCTATTGCTATTTGCATCTTTTGGAAAGTGATAAAAACGTATATCCGCAGCCTTCTTATACATCGACTTACAGCCGTAAACTGAGCAATATACTTTGATTTTACTCATTTTGCACTCTTATCAACGAGTAAAACTTATTACTTTATGTATAAACACGAAGAATTTACCACGATCTGCTTACCAATACAAGAAACCATAATACAAACAGTCACCACGTGACAAATGTACCCTACTTGGTAAGCTTCTCATTTTTACCGCTAGATGTCATATCAGATAGCTGGAGTTGCCAATAAGAACGGAGTTGCCGACCCAAGGAAACTGATTCGATATATCGATTTAAATCGAGGATTACACGAAGTCTCCTCCAGCTGTTGTGATCAGAACGTTGACGTCAGCTGATCGATGGACTTTCAAGTCGGAAGTTATATTTGTCGGATTAGATACAACTAGCGGACCCGTGTGAGAAATCTCTCATGTTCATAACCACACTTTCCCCAATAGGTTTATAATGAGAGAAAAAGGTTGTAGTAGTTCCGCCCCTTAAAACAACAATGACTAAAAAGGTTGTTATGGTTTTATTTCAACCAAATGATTATAGCACACTGTTTACATTTCAGGTAGAATTCCAAGTTCTACGTTCCCTAACTTAAGAAGGATTTCACTGAAAATTGGATCATCTTAACATTCACCGGTTATTCGATATTTATGAAATTATACGATTTGAGTACTCATTCCTTTGATTTAATCTTTCTGAAATTCATGCAAAATGATAAAGGAAAGACCTAAGAATATTAAAATGACATGAAACAAGCGTCACAGCGGCCAAAATGTGAAGTGGACAGCAATTATGTAGCGTATTTTCATACAGCAACAGTATCTGCAAATCGCACACTTCGTACATATTTTTAAAAGTATTTTTTAAATAAATTATGGATATTTATTGAATGAGAGTGCAATACGTCACTGCTAATGTCTATTCTCTTTCATTTGAATGCTCATTTGTCACGATCGGTCGCTTGTGAGCGCCGAAGGAGGGACCTATACTACTGAAATAATATATATGATAATGTACCAATATTTTTTCTTAAACAGTTTTCAAATGTTTAAAGGGTTCGCGTACCCCCGCGTTCCCCCTAAAAAAAAGCACTGGATATATGTCACAGAACTGGTCACATAACGAGCACACGCAGAGTTCATTTGGGGCGTGGTAGGACATGTTTTTACATATTTTATGGTGGTACCCATGTACTGCTAACTTTATCACCACATGTCTTGGTTTCTGATTGGCGTTGGTCCTGTTCCGGTTGATCATGGCATCCGTGCTGTAAAATTCAAACGGGATGTCTTTTCACTTCTCTCAGCTAGGTGCGCTTCAGTCTTTTTTGAGGATGTGAACTGTGATCTTGTCCTTATGTCTTCGATGAGGAAGGGTTCCCGTGCTAATTCATATTTTAGGCGTGCGCGAGTGTATTTTGAGATGTCCATTAACGTTTTCAGGAATTGGGCTTTAACCCTTTCGATGGTGGCCAGATCTCTCTTCGTTATATTATCTCGTAATCACCAAATGTAATACAGGAGATCTTTTACGAGCCGACTTCCTACAACTCAGGGGTTCTGTAGATTTTTGTCGCCCTTCATAAATCCGATTCTCCAGCCAGGAATTGAACCCACCTATGAATGAAGGCGAGGTATGGGGGTTTCTTCTTTATGGTGTTGGGCTATTATGACTGTCTGGACGAGATTGTTAGGAAGATTGTTTTCCGTCAAAGGAAATATCTCTTGCTCGTGCTTTAGGCGGTACGGTACAAAACACATTCCAATATAGCATTATTTTTCCAGGTGCAACATGGCTATTTGTGTTGTTTATAGCCGTCCAGGACGTAACATCGCCACAGGAACATGGGAGCAAATCATAAAAATTACGATCGGTATAACCTTGATGTGAAATATTACTTCCAATTTTGTGCTGTAACCAATCGATGCCACACGTGGCGGGGGGGAATACGCGAATTTAAAGCTAACAGATCACAATGGCGAGCTGTAGTCCAGTCTTCTACACAAGCGTGTCTCCATTCCAGAGGTATCCACAAATACCCGGTCACACTCACTGAAACACTCAAGACTCTAATGGAGTGTTGTACAGTCTCTTACACAAGCGTGTCTCAATTCCAGAGGTTTCCTCAAATACCCGGTCAGACTCACTGAAACACTCTACGACTGTAATGGAGTGTTGTACAGTCTCTTAAACAAGCATGTCTCCATTCCAGAGATTTCCTCAAATACCCTGTCACACTCACTGAAACACTCTACGACTGTAATGGAGCGTTGTACAGTCTCTTACACAAGCGTGTCTCCATTCCAGAGGTTTATAGCCGTCCAGGACATAACATCGCCACAGGAACATGGGAGCAAATCATAAAAATTACGATTGGTAATACCCGGTCACACTCACTGAAACACTCTACGACTCTAATGGAGTGTTGTACAGTCTCTTACACAAGCTTGTCTCCGTTCCAGAGGTTTCCTCAAATACCCGGTCACACTCACTGAAACACTCTACGACTCTAATGGAGTGTTGTACAGTCTCTTACACAAGCTTGTCTCCATTCCAGAGGTTTCCTCAAATACCCGGTCACACTCACTGAAACACTCTACGACTCTAATGGAGTGTTGTACAGTCTCTTACACAAGCTTGTCTCCATTCCAGAGGTTTCCTCAAATACCCGGTCACATTCACTGAAACACTCTACGACTCTAATGGAGTGTTGTACAGTCTCTTACACAAGCTTGTCTCCATTCCAGAGGTTTCCTCAAATACCCGGTCACACTCATTGAAACACCCCACGGCTGCAATGGAGTGTTGTACAGTCTATTACATAAGTATGTCTTTATTCCAAAGGTTCCTTCAATTACCAGTCACTCTCACTGAAATACTTCACAGCATTGAAAAAGTTGAAATAGATCAGTTACGCCCACTCCATGGATATCTACAGCAGATCTAGGTTGAAATCCAGAAGAATCCTCAGTTCATTGCCAACACTGAATGTCTCCACGAAGTGCTACAAAACAACTGCGAACTGCTAAATGTAACCATCTTCAAATGTGGATGTTACCTGCTGAACGTTTACCATCTGAGGATGGTTTGGACTGGTCCACAGGCTAAGACCAGGTGTTCGTAATACAAAGCAACCTTGTGAAATGTGGGTACTCCAGACAGTTCGTAACGGATTTTGGTATTGAACCCTTGTAAAGAAGCGTAACAAAACTCTGTTCGGGGAAGTGTTCGGTTCATGTATTTAGTTGCTAGTCAATTGCTTCTCAAACATGACAAGCTAACATAGGGTAAAATTAACTAATTACGAAGAAAGTGAATCAGAATTTAAATAAAATGAATTTAATAACAGATCAATAAACCAAGAAAAACAAAATAAGACAATCACCCCTAAAATTTACATCTTCAATCAACCATAAACAAATCAACAAAAAACTCTCTCTATATAATGAAAAATAGATATCAGGACATGACTTTGTCCACAAATTGCTTCCAAAACTATGTGTGTGAGTATGTGACAGTGTTGCATGCTGAATGGAATAAGTACTTAAATACGTGATTCGCTACCATAAGGGACATCCGACAAGTGGCGAATCCGTACGTATGCGAATATAGACTTGGCATCTGGTAAACAGTACAAAAATGGCTCTACACAATTAAACAAAGCCGACACGCAATACCCTTTTAATATATAACAAAGATCTCCGCACTGAAATCTTGACTGCGAGCCAAATGCACGAAAATAAATGCCTCAAATAAGGTCTTACCAAAATTATAAACAATACACGTGACTACACTACAAAACACAACCAAAATGACGAACGTCATATTAATAACTACAAATCATAAGTGTATGCACTAAAATCAACAATGAATTAATACAATGACACACATGCCCACCGGCAATATTTACAACAAATAAAATTTTACATCAACGAGACGCATGAATGTACGGTTTCTAGCATGGAGAACGATCCCTTTAAATAACATGAGTTTAACCAAACAGGCTTATCTATTTTAAACATCGGGTCCCAGTCAGCTGGCCCTCTCCTCATTAACAGGTCTTATCTTAAATCTGCCCGTGTTCTGTGGCACTCGTCGCACATGTCATTAACCCAGCGTGTTACCAAATATCCCGGGCTTGCACTCATGCAAACCAAGACCGCAGAATTCTCACGTGTACTCCAACTGAAATAACACATGTGTCACCAAAAATACAATTGTGCCAATAATTCAACCATTGAATTATAAGACTCGTCGGGAACCGATCAGTGCCTCCGCAGAGTACATCTGTCGTCCATAATGCAGCAGACAGGAACTTGGTCACAATGCCAACCTTCCCCGCGCAATAAAATACCAAAATATGACACTATCAACACACTGCTTGGGTATGACTCAAATTCACCTAAAAATCCACACACCTGACGTAAGAGATTCAAGATAAGCCGAAAGATATCAAGACTTTCATTAATTCAACATTAAAACTCTTACATTAGAGAACTTATGGTTCTCCACAAATAGTTGCAACAAGGCAAACATAAAATGGTCTGTTTAAAATATCTCATTACCCCCCATTCTCTATCATTATTTTAACTTTAATGCAGCTCCATTTATCACTGAACCCGCAATCCATGCTCTAGTGAAATAAAATATCGCACACAACTTGTACTCGCTTAGTACCCTGAAATTCAACTTTACAACAATAAAATTCACAAATAAACCAGTAGTCACGATGCATTATTCAAAACTGAGAGTCGGAGACAAGAAAAATCCTAACATTAAAATACACACAAAAACACACAAAATATGTACACATTGTTCCCATAAACCAAGCTATTCCGCTAATTGAAATAAATCAAATTTTGTACTTATCCATTCTGCAACAGTACTCAGCGCACATCACCCTGCATGGCCCTACAGGTCTCTACTCCTCCATGGCCATCGTCTGAGTAGAACGGACGGTCATCATCCCAAAGGTTGGCCTGGCACCAATCATCTTGAAGCTTCTTCTTCTGAGTAATGAAATGTTCAATTAATAATTTGTAAAATACATTATCTAGGCTATTTCCTCCTAAAATTACTAAAGTTACTAATTTCACTCATAAGTCCTGAGCAATTTATATCGATGACTTTGCCCTAAATAACAGCTTAATAGCTTGTAAGTTCTCACGCATACTGTATCTTTAACTTCATGGCAGATACAAATTAAGTGTTGAGAATCGTTATTCTCTGCCATACTAATTTCTAACTTGAACAGTTTATAAGTTCACTCGTAGAATTTACAAAGTCTAAACTCAGTCTCCTCTGATACATAAATCTGACGTAGGTCTCCCTTGAGACTTCAAAATTTACTGTACTTTGGCTAGCTCAGTAACCGTATTTGTATTAAATTGACACAAATCTAGTGTTCGGGACACACAAAATTAAAATAAATCGAAGAAATAGGACTACAGACATGCGATTTATATCAAATGGCTTGTCTCATCACGCAGGATCAGGCTCTGATAATCGAAACTAAAATCAATCAAGGATTAATCCAGTATCAAATTCTCTCCACATCCAGTTTCGCGGGCTTGCCGGCGTCATCTCTTCTGATTCGCTGATTAGGATTTCAGCATTCGCGCTAACATAAGTGACTCCTCCCACTGGGAGTAGCTGATGATTCTTCTTCTCCCTCGCACAATATCTACCCTCTCGCTTCTTCACTGCCGGACAAAGGCACATCTACCCTCTACGTCACGAAGCAACGCAATTCTCCCGGCGCATTGACCCTCCAGGTCCGAGAAGTCTACAAGACCAAACTTAGAGTATTGCTTTGTCTGACCAAGGTCTTGGAATCTTAATCCTTCCGTTCCTCGCTTGCCTGTGCACCAGCCTATTTCAACACATCTCAGTAACTTCAAGTTGTCCCAATTATTCTTTCCACTGTATAAAATGCTTGCCACGGTGGGTGTGTGGTTATAGTGTCGGACTACCAACCCCAAGATTGCAGGTTCGCCCCTGGTCGTGGTAAGTGATTTTTGAAGGCGACAAAAATCACGACACTCATGTCATACGTTGTTGGCACGTTAAAGAACCCATTTGAATTCAGTAGGCCGTGTTCAATGGCAAAATTAATCTCGGGATTTTCCGCCAACACAAAGTTCCTCCATTCTCTACTTGAAAGCGCTGTAGTGTCAAGGAGTTTAGATATCTAACCTCCTTGACTTTCATAGCATTCAAAGGAACGACGAAATTCGACATGCAAGCTACCCTCTGGGTGTCAATTAACAAAGCTTGCACCAGGCACCCGAGGCCATACGATATTATTATTATTATTACAGTATAAAATGAAAATATGAAACATTATTATAAGGGCATCATATAATAAGGGTTCAGTATGTGGTGGATGCTGACGAAAGGGATTTTCCAACAACCAGATAAGTGTTGCACAAGTAATTACACAAGTAATTGTATCAAGGTGTTCACATGTTTTAGCAATGTAACCGACATTATTCATATAACTGTAATAGTTAAATTGAAATTGAAATTTATTTATTTTAAGTTAATTACAATTAGGACTAAAAGTTTCTTTAGCTGCAATTAACTGCAACTACTATACATGAGTCTCTTATACATAGTCTTAAAATGAAATTAGTTTAAACACAAAGGAAGAAATAAATGCATACAAAACAGTTTAACATAATTAATATGAAGTAATACTGAGCCTCCGGGGCTTAGGCGGCAACACGCCGGCCTCTCACCGCTGGGTCCATGGTTCAAATCCCGGTCACTCCATGTGAGATTTGTGCTGGACAAAGCGGAGGCAGACAGGTTTTTCTCCGGGTACTCCGGTTTTCCCTGTTACAAATTTAATTCCAGCAACACTCTCCACTATCCTTTCATTTCATCTGTCATTCATTTAATCATTGCCCCAGGGGAGTGCGACAGGCTTCGGCAGCCGGCACAGTTCAGATCCTCGCCGATAGATGGGGGCTTCATTCATTTCCTTCCCTGACCCGGTCGATAGACTAGAAGCAGGCTGTGAATTTTCATTTTCAATATGAAGTAATACTATTATGTTACAATTTTATAATAAACTTATACATGTTTTAATAATTAGACAGATAATATGAGTGAATATGTGATTTCTGAGCCTTGACACTCCTCTGCCGTGCTGTGCCCAGTCTTATATTGTTGTATATTTTCGAGGCATTTACCACAAATGATTTATTACTTTTCATTGTACGATGCTGAGGGATCTGCAGAGTAGTAGCTGTGAATCTATTGTTCCGATCATGCACTTGACTCATTTGGACAAAGGATTTAGCCAGGTAAGGGTGAGTGTTAGTTTAAAAAATTCTCAATAGTAAGCAAGAAGTCGAATAAGACCGTCTTTCCCTAAGCTTTAGCCAGCCAATAGTTTTATAAAATGGTGTAACATGACATTGTTTATTGTACGAATGTTGAAGACAAAACGTAAACAAGCATTCTGTACTCGCTGCAGTTTCATATTGTATTTATCTGAAATATCGCTGTATACTTATGGCCCGTAATCTAGAATAGGAAATATCACGCTTTGTATCAGGGTATTTCTTACATTAAAAGGAAGATATGGTAGATTTCGAGTGCTGTCAGCAGGCAGTGTGTGTCACGAGCACTGACAACTGGGATTTATCAGTAAGCAGATAAGTGTTCCGCATCAGTAAAAGTATCAAGGTGTTTGCATGGCTTAACAACATGACTAGTATTAGTATTAATATTTTGCAAAATTCCGCCTAATCAATACCTTTATTGTATTATATATAAATGATCACTTAGTGGTCATTGGTACATGTTTCGAGGCCTAATTGTTTTGGCCCCTTCATCAGCCGATATAGATAAAATGTATTTGGATAGCTTAACACTCCCTTCAAAAACCCTATTATGGTGCACCATAATGAAAGGTGAAAGATGTTTACCGCAAAGTTACATAAGGAAATAAAATACATAAATAAAGAAAGAAAGAAAGAAAGAAAGAAAGAAAGAAAGAAAGGAAGAAAGAAATAGTTGAAATTTGAAAAAAAAACAAAAATACAATGTGAAAACACTCTAAAATTTCACCCTTTCTTGCTGATCACCGAAATTGTGCACTCTTCATGTAGTCCAAATCTTCTGAAATATTTGGCGACAATAACTCTTTTGAGGATAAACCACACGCTTTATTATGGCTTGCAGATGTCAACGAAACTACAATGGCTCAGCTCTGAAGCAGTTCCACTTCACTGCGGTCTGCAGACGCTAAACGAGACATAATCTGCTCCATGGCAGCATTCCAGGTTATATTAATATGCCAATTACAATCCACCAGTGATAAATGTAGTGCAATGATCACAATACTTCACCATAGATGAGCCCCAAAAACTATGAAGCTGCAGTGCCGAAACAACATGCTCTGGAATATTTAATGATTTGAGATTAAACCATTAAGAACGAATGGAATATGTCACCTATAAGTCTACCATCTGTGATGATATTTAGCAATATTTCAACTTACTTTAGGTTAAACGATAAGTTTGTGTCGGCTCTGGCCTCGAAACATGTACCGATTAAGCGGAACTTTTGCAGAATATTAATACTAATTGTTGCATCAATACGGAACCAGAATGAACAATTCAGATATTAAAATAAAATAAAACAAGTAGTTCCGTGAAGAACTATACAGCCTATTTTCATATATCCTACTTATGTTCATTGCCACTATCAACATACTACAATTCAGCTTGATTGCTGTAATAGATTCATATATATTGAAAACCGACTAAATATTTCGGATGGTCGCCATATTGGATTTTATATATGTAGGTCCTTGTGTTATGTACTGTTACATGAAGATTATTGTGTACGTGTAGCATTCAAACTTCAATCGCATGATTAGGACACAAGAAGTAACAAGGAGATTTTAAAATTTCGCTCAGCTGCCATCTTGTGGTTATGGAAACAATTGAAACAAATTAGATGCCAGTGGATTATCATTCGTATAAGGATTTACTGTACCAAGTTTCACTGCACTCGGATGGTTAAATTGCGAGAAACGTCCATGTGAATAATTATACTTCGCGTCGCCGCCATGTTGGATTTGTGATCACAAGTCATTTACAGTCCTATAAGTGAACTTAAGTTCATAGCCCCTATGAACATAAAAAAAAAATTCAGTTTGATTGCTATAATAGATTCGTAGATATTCAGAGCCGTCTAAATATTTCGGATGGTCGCCATGTTGGATTGTTAAATGTATAGGCCATAGAGTCATGCACCATTAATGGAAAATCATTGCGTAGGTTCATTATTCAAACTTTCACTTCGATCGCATGATTACGACACAAGAAATAAAAAAAAAAAATTAAAATTCGCACAGCCGCCATCTTGAGGTTATGTAAACAATTGAACTAAATTAGATACCAGTGCATTACAATGTGTATAAACATTTCCTGTACGAGATTTCATTGCGTTTGGAACATTAAATCCCGAGAAAGTTGTATTTAAAATTTTCAAATTCGCTTGGCCGCCATGTTCGTTTTGTAGTTAACCGGTTTTTGAAAGTCTTATAGATGAACTTCCAGTAGTGCCCTTTATCTCCGTACAAAATTTCAGGATGATACCGCTAATAGTTTCAGAGATATAGAATGCCGGTGAAATATTTCGCTCATCCGCCATCTTGTGGTTATATAAACAATTGAACAAAGCTAGATGTCGGTGCATTACAATATGTACAAACATATACTGTACCAAGTTTTATTGCGTTTGGTAGGTTAAATCGCGAGAAACGTCTATTTAAAAGTCGAAAATTCGCGTGACCGCCATGTTGGTTTTGTAGTTACCAGTTTTTCAAAGGTCACATAGGTGAACTTCTAGTAGTTTCGTTTATCACCGTAATAAATTCCAGGGTGATATCGGTAATAGTTTGGGAGATATTGAATGCTGGTGAAATATTTCGCATAGCCGCCATGTTGGATTGGTGAGACTTAACAACATTTGAAGGGCACGGTCGGGGTTGCCCGGAATAGTGCAATGAACTTACCGAGTTTCATTGAAATCGCTCCAGCCGTTTAGAATTGATTAGGGGGGGGGGGGGGAGGGGACAGACACACGCACACGCACACGCACACGCACACGCACACGCACACGCACACACACACGGACAAAAGGTGATCTCATAAGCCTATTTTTTCAAAATTGAAAATAGGCTAAAAATGACTATTATTACCAACATAAGCACTACATTTGGAGAAGTGCTATAGCCTAATACTAACGGAATGCAAGTAAAACATGTTATAAATAAGTGTTTATACCTAAATAATTGCATTACAAAAGCGGCATATACTGCATATCGATGCTTAAGTGAACAGGGCCTGATGATGTTTGAATGACCAACGAAACATGCCTTCCGATTAATCCCCTTTTCGAAAAGCGAATAAAAGGTGTTCACTTAATCCATGTAATTCTGTCACCAACTTAACTGGCCATATTGGTGTCTTGACCGACTGAAGAGCATTTTATTCGATTATGGAGGCAACACTGGATAATGCCTTCTTAAATCTCTATATTCCATAGAATTTTCTCGATGTGACACGAGATTGTTCATATTGTCCTGAGTCATTCAGTGATAAGAAGTTAATTAGACCGAAGGCAGTAGATTTACTGGCACGCTTAAGATCCCCTGCGGGGAAAAATTCCGGCACTCCAGCCTCTCTAAAAGCCGCAGCAGTTTAAAGGGACATAAATCCAATAACAATTATGTATTGTTGTGCTGTAATGTTTGTATGCTGGAGGTATTTTACGCCATCACGTAATGCTTCATGTTGTGTAGGTTTTGTCCCGAGTAAATAAATACATTAGGTTTATTAATGATGTTTATGTTCGATCCTGTCAGAAAACTGTATCATGAGGCTCATTACAACACTATTTTTCATTATGAAACAGTTTCTCCCACCAATCAGAGCTCAAGAAACAAATGTTTGACCAATTAGATAAGGATAACATCGCACCTGCGCCGAGTTCCATGCCGTGGCCTAGTGTCATAGTAGAGTAATCGAGGAGGCCATGGTCAAATACAATTCATTCTCTGCGTCTCATGCGGTCTGTTCAGTACATAAATCTGGCGAAATCTCGACAGATATTTATGAATATTTATGTTCGAACATAAAATAGTTATAATAATTATCGTCGAACATAAACAGTCGTATGCAACTCGCCTATAATGGTAATTAAGACACTCGTATGGAAATTATAAAACTCGCATACGCTCGTTTAATAAACATACTCGTGTCTTAATTATTGCCATTATAGGCTCGTTGCATAATGTACTATTATCCCTAGATAGCAATTTAGTTGTCTTTTGAAGAATATAACAGAGTATACCTAGTACGATGACTATATGCATAGCCATTAATTTCGCAGGTACTTAGAATCTGCTGGACGTATTTTTCTCATCTTCGCACCGCTTTAATCTTACCTCTCTCAAGCATCAGATGGCTTTGTATATTCTTAATTAGGTCCTTTGATGTGTAGTTGCAACGAATGTGTCTTCACGAAACTTTAAGTATTCTCCAGCTTTTACGCTCAGGTAACTTTGTTCGTCGTTAGATAGCGGTAGTAAAACGTGCCGTGCTGATTGAAGGAAAGGAGACTCCAAATATATCATCCTAATAGTAGTTTTACTCTTCATTTTTAGCCTATTTTCATTCATGAAAAAAAAAAAAAAAAAAAAAGGCTTATGAGATCACCTTTTGTTCATGTGTGTATGTGTGTGCGTATGAGAGTGTGCCCCCCCCCCCCCTCCTAATAAAATCTAAACGGAGCGATTTCAATGAAATTTGGTAAGGACATAGTCCTACTTTGTCCGACCCCGACCGTGCCCTTCAAATTGTATTATGTCTCACCAATCCAACATGGCGGCTGTGCGAAATATTTCACTGGTATTCTATATCTCCAAAGCTATAACTAATATCACCCTGTAATTTTGTACGGTGATAAAGGGCACTAATACAATTTCATATATGTAACTTGCAAAAGCCTGTAAAGTACAAAACGAACATGGCAGCCAAGTGAAGTTGAAAATTTTAATAGACTTTTCTCGCGATTTAACCATCTGAGTGCAGTGAAATATGGTACAGTAAATGTTTATTCACTTTGTAATGCATTGGCACCTAATTTAGTTCAATTATTTACATAACATCAAGATGGTGGCTGTGCGAATATTTAAAATTAAAGATTTTATTCTTGTGTCGTAATCATGCAATCATGCAAGTGAAAGTTTGAATAATGAACCTACGCAATAATTTTCATTTAATGGTATATAACTCTATGGCCTAAACATGTAACAATCCAACATGGCAACCATCCAAAATCTATGACAGCAATCAAACTGAAATTTTGTATGTTGATAGAGGCTATGAACATAAGTTCACCTATGGGACTTTCAATAACCTGGTGAGCACACATCCAACATGACGGCGACGCGAAATATAAATGTTTAAATGGTCGTTTCTCACGAAATTTTAAAATCTCGTTTTAATTGCTTGTGTCATTATCATGCGGTTGAAGTTTGAATAATACACCTACACATTAATCTTCATGTAATAGTACATAACTCTAAGACCTACATATAAAATATCCAACATGGCGACCATCCAAAATATTTGGATGGTTCTCAATATCTAGGAATCTATTACAGCAATCAAACTGAAATTTTGTATGTTGATAGAGGCAATTATCCATAAGTAGAATATACGTATGAAAATAGGCTGTTCATTTCTTCATGGAACTACTTGTTCCGCCTCACTTCACGTCTCTTACCCCCCTGTGTTCTGGGCGCATTGCTCATAGGCAGAGTCGCTCTAGCATGCTAGGCTCTGGGCGACTGACGCGCTCCATAAATAAATGAACAACTAACTTAATTAATAAATCAATGATTGAATGAATAAATTAATAAATGAATGAATGAATAAACCATATATTGGTTTCACGGGGCGTGAAAGCCAATATACTATTTTTTTGAAGCCTTTATAGGGAGGTGAAAGGCTGCTTGAGCTTTCAGCTCTCGCAGTTAGAGGCGCACCTGTGCTTCATAAGAAGGGAGGTAGTGCACAGTTCGCTACTCCTGTGAGGGGTCCGGGCGGGGAGCACCAAGAGTCCACCGATGAGCCAGCTTGGTGTTCCTAGGCGAAACCCCACACAAGACACGGCATAAACCTAGAAAAAATGCTGAGTTTTAAATCACACAGTATAATGTTACTACAATGAAAATCTAAGAAACTCTAACACATAATTTTATAAACTAGGTGTGAATTTTATCTTACCTCGACGTACCTGCAAGTCCGAGATTGCGTTGTTAAAAGTTGTTGTTTTTCAATTCCTTTCTTGAGATACACACAAAGTTCGTCATACAAAGTTACACTCATTCTAAAATTTGAAAAATGATGGCATTAATTAGAGAATTAAATAAAGTGTGAATCTGTCCACTTGTGTGGCTTTGCTCGTTGATCGGATGAACGCTGTATTTTATTTTCCTTGCTTATTTTTAAGTAATGTGCAATGACTATAGCTAACATAAAATTATCATCTTCTTCACGGTCGCGCATCGATGGCACGAATGGACGAAAAGTGACCAATCTGCTTGCGACATAAGATAATTCACAATATCTTTGCGTTGGTTCACAGCCTTCTTGAGTCTCAGTTCATGGTTCCATAAACAGCCATATGAAATGTGCCTGGTAATTTATGGGACTTTCCACGTGTACGTAGTTACTGGTACTGGACCCTCTGTTGTCTAGGGGTAGGTATTGAAGCTACGTCAAAGGATTGAATTGCCACTCTATCAAGAATTCCAAGGGTTGAAACGGGGCACCCTTAGCAATCATAGACCTCTACTCCAAATAAATGCTGCGACTGATCCTAACTTAAGGCCACAACCACCTCTTTTTCGTCCCCAATTGCAAGTCCGTTCGTTATTAGCATTAGACAGATGCCACACACACTGAAAATACACGGTAGACAACAACAACAATTCTGAAAATGTTAACCAGTACCTAAATAAAATTATAAAACTCATCTATAGGCCTTAAAACTTCGCACTGTAAATAGTCTATATTTTTTCTTCTTCCTCTCCTTCTTTCTTCGATTTTGGTCTTCTATGGGCCACATGAAATGCATTATTCATAATTTTATCTCCTTTCTTGATTTTAGTTTATTTTCACCAGGCTAATTATTCATCCTTTTACTGTGCTATTTTCTTCTTTATTCTGCCTAAACAGTTGAGCACTATATTGTTCTTCCCAGAAGACGCCGAATTTTCTAATCTCTTTTCAAAATGTAAGCCTGTCTAGAATGTCTTGTTTTGTAATGTTTATTTCACTTCGATGAAGCAACTACAGTAATTTGCATTTTGGCAAGTGTCAGCATGGTCGAATATTTATTTTGTCAATATTTCCGGGCTCATTATGATCAAGTCGTCATAAAAAGAAATTCTTCTCTTTCTGAGAATATTTGATAATTAAATATATTTATTATTATTTACTGGTTAAATAAATCGGAAATTAAGTACCGAGTTTAACCAGTAGGGCATGTTCTGGCTTACAAATATTACTTACGTCAAACGATTTAAGATAATTATTTGAAGTTTTAGCCATTAGACAATACGAAGTACGTAATTATATTACATCATTCTAAATACGGTATTGGTTTTATCTTAAAAGTGTGTCACTATTAGGAAATTGTGTCAATGGTAGGAACAATAATAATATTAAAACTCAGCAATGTTTCTAGGTTTATGCCGCGTCTTGTACGGGGTTCCACCTAGGAACACCAAGATAGGTTCATCAGCGGGATTTTGGTGTCCATGCCCAGACCACCACAGGAGTAGCAAGTGAAAAAAATCCACAGCCTGCTTCCAGTCTCCGACCGGGTCAGGAATGGAATGAATGAAGCCCCCATCTAGCGGCGAGGATATGAACTGTGCCGGCTGCCGAGGCCTGACGCACTCCTCTGGGGCAATGATTAAATGAATGACAGATGAAATGAAATGATAGTGGAGAGTGTTGCTGGAATGAAATTTTGACAGGGAAAACCGGAGTACCCGGAGAAAAACCTGTCTGCCTCCGTTTTGTCCAGCACAGATCTCACATGGAGTGACCGGGATTTGAACCACGGACCCAGCGGTGAGAGGCCGGCGTGCTGCCGCCTAAGCCACGGAGGCTTGGCAGGAGTAGCAAGTAATATTATTTATTATTTATAAAAAGGTATTGATGAATTTGAACCACAGACAAGTTATAAAGGAACAAGATCTCACGTCATATTTTCTCAAATAAAGCAAGGACTCTCTGTTTAACATGTTCAGTTAATTCGGGGGCGGGGGGATATTGTTGTTTAATTTTATAAAGAACAGAAAATGAGATAGCAAATCGTAGCACATAGCCTAGCTCATTTATGAACACCAGCAGCTTGTAGAGAAGGCCATTTGAAGCAAAGTAATAGAACATTGCACAGTTTATATTTACAGTGTGTTAGCGCCAAATACAAGAAGAGCCCCGCAGGATATTACAATAGGTGATAAGACATTTGAGGGTGTGACACAATTTAAGTATCTAGGAGTACTTATTAACAACCAGTGTGATATGACAAACTGTATTAAAGATCGATTACAGGCTGGAAACAGAACTTACTATGCAAACATCAAGATGCTCAGGAATCAACTTATATCACGAACAACCAAAATGAAGATATATAAGACAATGATAAGACCAGTAGTGACCTATGGCTCTGAAGCTTGGACATTAACTATGGATGATGAGAATACTGTGAAGTGTTTTGAAAGGAAAATACTGCGAAGAATATATGGCCCTGTTAGAGAGGAAGATGGATGGAGAATACAATATTTCCATGAACTAAATGAACTGATTGGAAAACAAGATATCGTAAAGTTTATAAAGGCACAGAGAATCCAATGGTTGGGACATATAGAGAGGATGCCGGAGAGCCAGATGCCCAAGAGAACGTTGAAAGGGAGGTTATTCTCCAGGAGGAGGAAAGGACGTCCTAAGAAGAGATGGTTGGATAGTGTGAATGCAGACCTCGTCGCAATGGGAGAGAGAGGATGGAGGAGCAAGGCGATGGATAGATCAACATGGAGAGCAGTTGTTCAAGGGGCCAAAACCCACCCCGGGTTGTAGCGCCATGGAGTAAGTAAGTAACTAACGCCAAAGAAAACAAAACTCATGTTTCTGCCATGGCCTCAGCATGCTATGACGTAGCCGTCCCCACTACATAAAAGGATAGATGCAAGGCAAAGAATACCGTGCATCCGACGGCCTCCTCGAATACCCCACTATAACACTAGTCGCGCAGTGACATTTAAAAAGCAGGCCGTGGAAGTCGGCAACAGTCGTTCTAGCTTGGTCAGTAAAAAATGTCGGCAGTGGGAAAAACCAAAACCGGGCGACTCTGACGCAAGCTTGGCCTCAGCCAGATTTAATTGTGAATATTAACGAATACAGTGGAACGTCGTTTATCCGGACTAATTGGGACCGAAAGTATTCGGATAACGATTTTTCCGGATAATCGAACATGTGTTTATTTCATAGTACAACCATACTACATTAGCGCAGTTTCTAATGCAGTAAAAGCTTCTCCATGACTTGGTCCTTCTTCATCTTTCTCATCTAGGCGTTTATCCTTTTCGTCTTCCCCACTTACTTCTTGCACCAGAGAAGTAATTTCATCATCATCTAAGATTTGAAAACCTGAGTCAGTGTCACTTTCCAACCAAGCTTGTGCTCCTTCTTTATCATAGTCGGAAAATCCTGCAACTTGGGGGAATAACTCATTTGTACTGCATCCAAATCTTCATCAAGAGTGTCTGTGGTCTTAACGGTCTGTTGTTCTCATACCAATTTATTCAATGCACACGCAGCTTGTGGCTTAACGTGACTGTTGATCACGCGCTCATGAGCCACGGGACCTCCTTTTTACGTGGAATCCGAACCACAGGACATGGCATTTCACTTTGAAAATCTCACATGCATTGACCAAATTTATTCAATGCATTTCGTAGATTCTGTGGTATTAATGTGTTCCATCCATCAGCGATCAAGTAACAGTAGTCCATAATAGAAAGCTTTTTTGAAAAGGATATCACACACTCTCCTCATCCTATGCCAACAGTAAACGACGTAAAACTTCCTTCTTGTACATACGCTTAAGTTTTTTTGTTTTGCTCGTCCGGATAATTGAGGTTCCAGTAGTTTGACGTCCGGATAAACGACGTTCTACTGTACATGTAATTTTATTTCCAGCAGGAGTGTATTTATGTATTTGTATATTATACCCCACCCATTCATTGGGCACAATCGAGTTGACCAACTGAAAAGCTACAAAAAGTCATTTTGTATACGCAACACTGAAAAAGGAATGGCTTCAAATCTCTACATTCCCAATTGAATAGACCTTTTTTTCTTCACAACACTGTTATACAATTGCCGTCACTTTTTAATTCCGAGTGCTTTTTCATGGTTGGTTGGTTGGTTCCTTAGTTTAGGGTCTGCGACAACGCGGTCATGTAGCCCCGTGTACTTTGGGTGTGTGTAGAATCTGTCTGATAACCGGTGTTAATTGTGATGGCTGTATGTGTGTATCTGTTTTTTAAAATTTAAATATAGACTGCAACTTAGAATTTTACAAATAGTTCCTACTTTTGCCGCCAAACGCCACCGTCAACAACTACTAGGCTTAGTTCAGAACTTAGCTACTAGACGCCACCGCAGTCGGCTCTTGGCAACAAACGTAGAAACCTAAGAGCGTTGTTTACATTCTTAACCTATCCAATTAAGCTTCACACATGTGTAATTAGTGGAAGGTTCTTTAACATGCCATAAATCTATGACATGGGACTGCCGGCTTTACTTCCCCTCCGAAGGAAGGCATACTGAGGGATGTTTAACGATTCGGCCGGGTTTGAACCTGCTAACTTGGGGATAGAAGCTCATCATGCTACCAACTACGCCACCGAAGCCGCCTTTTGACTGGTTTGATGTAGCACTCCATGCCTCCATGTCCTGAGCTAAACGTTTCATCTCTAAATAGCTACCACACCCTACACCCGAGGCAATCTGTTTAAAATATTCTAACCTTGGTCTACTCCTACAGTTCTTGTCCTCGACCCTTCCTTGCATAACTAAGCTTGCTATTCCTGGGTGTCTTAGGATGTGTCCTACCAACCTATCTCTTCTCTTCATTAGCAGTCGCCAGAAATATCTCTCCTCTCCCACTCGTCTTAATACCTCTTCGTTTGTAACGCTATATACCCATCTGATCTTCAGCATTCTCCTCTTCTGATAACCGGTGTACAATGTGATGATTGTAGTAGTGTGATTCAGGTAGAAGGACTGTAGACGATTAATTTTTTCAAGTAGTTCATACTTTTGCCACCAAATGCTACCATCCACGACACCTAGCAGCGGACGTGGCTAATAAATGACATCGCAGTCACCACCTGGTGGCGAACGTTGGAACTAATAAAGAGTTATCAAACTAACCTATAATTTAGCTTCACGCAGGTGTAATTAGTGGAAGGTTCTTTTTCATGCCATAAATCTATGACATGGGACCGCCGGCTTTACTTCCCCTCCGAAGGATGGCATACTGGGGGATTTTTAACGGTCTTAAAAAATCCGACGACTTCGGCCGGGTTTGAACCCGCGATCTTGGGCATAGAAGATCAGCATGCTACCAGGTACGCCACTGAGGTCTCGTGCTTTTTCATATACAGTGCCCTGGATCGAAAAGTTATATCACGAACATTCTCAACTCGAACGTATTTCATGTTTATACAGGGTCTTTCATATAAAGTAAGAACGGCAAGTGGCAGTTTTGTTATTCGCTGCTGTGGTGGCCTTGGCCGAGCTTGTGGCGCGCCATGCCCCCCTGCTGTACTATTGAAAGCGCGCGTATAGTACATAGAGGGCTGTGTTTTTTCAAGTTCCGATGGACTGTATATAAATATCAGATTGACATACCAAACTGATTTTACTACTAAATGTTTGCTTGTTTTATTCGCATGTCTCAATATAATCGCCAAAACGATTGAAACATTTGTCGTATCATTACACCAGCTTTCCAATGCCCTCGGCAAAATATTCTGCCGCCACTGAGATGGGTACATCTGGACAGTCTCCTGAAGTGTTTCCTTTTTGGCGAGGCGTTGCGGCCCAACCATACCTTCAATTCTCGAAAAAAGGTGAAAATCATTCAGTGCTGGTTTGGACTAAACGGCAGATGGTCCAAAACTTCACACTTGAATTATTTGTAAAAGGCTATCGTAACGTTGGCACAGTGCGGTTGTGAATGATTTTCACCTTTTTCGAGAATTGAAGGTATGGTTGGGCAACAACGCCTCACCAAGAAGGAAATACTTCAGGAGACTGTCCAGATCTACCCACCTAAGTGGCGGCAGAATATTTTGCCGAGGGCATTGGAAAGGTGGTGTAACGATATGACAAATGTTTCAATCGTTTTTGGCGATTATGTTGAGACATACGAATAAAACAAGAAAACATTTAGTAAAGAGGCGGCTTCGGTGGCGTAGTTGGTAGCATGCTGAGCTTCTATGCCCAAGATAGCGGGTTCAAACCCGGCCGAAGCCGTCGGATTTTTTTAAGAGCGTTAAAAATCCCTCAGTATGCCTTCCTTCGGAGGGGAAGTAAAGCCGGCGGTCCCATGTCATAGATTTATGGCATGTTAAAGATCTTTCCACTAATTACACCTGTGTGAAACTAAATTGGATAGGTTAAGAATGTAAACAACGCTCTTAGGTTGCTACGTTCGTTGCCAAGAGCCGACTGCGGTGGCGTCTAGTAGCTAGTTCTGAACTAGGCCTAGTAGTCGTTGACGGTGGCGTTTGGCGGCAAAAGTAGGAACTATTTGAAAATTCAAAGTTGCAGTCTCTACTTGAATTAAAAAACAGATACACACACTAATACAGTCATCATAATTAACACCGGTTATCAGACAGATTCTACACACACCCAAAGTACACGGGGCTACATGACCGCGTTGTCGCAGCCCCTAAACTAAGGAACCAACCAACCAACATTTAGTAAAGAAATAAAAATAAATAAATTAAAAAACAGCCCTCGTATGTACTATGTACGAGCTTTCAATAGTACAGCAGGGGGCCATGGCACGCCACATGCTCGGCCAAGGCCAACGCAGCAGCGAATAACAAAACTGCCGCTTGCCGTTCTTTCTTTATATGAAAGACCCTGTACTCGTAGTATTTTGTTTTGGACGTTATTATACAGTCATGATGAAAACCAATAATGTAAAACTAGAATAATGGAATGCAGCCGAAATAAATCAGAAACCCCAAATGACGTCAAATTGGCAGGTGGAAAGTTAAAGGAAGTAAGAGAGTTCTGCTACTTAGGAAGCAAAATAACCAGTGATGGACGAAGCAAAGAGGAAATAAAAAGTAGGTTGGCTTAGGCAAGGAAAGCATTTCTACAGAAAAGAAGGTTGTTGACATCAAATATAGATTTAGGTAATATGAAGTCACTTCTGAAAGCCTTTGTCAGGAGCGTGACCCTCTACAGAAGTGAAACTTGGACTGTTGGAGCAGCAGAGAAGAGGAGAAAAGGAAGGAAGCTTCTAGTTTAACGTGACCGTTAATCTCGCGATCATGAGCCACGGGACCTCCTTTTTACGTGGAATCCGAACCACAAGACATGGCATTTCACTTCGAAAATCTCACATGCATTGACCGGGAATCGAACCCGGTCCGCCTTGGTGAGAGGCCAACAGCTTGACCGCTCCGCCACCACGTCCCTCGAGAAGAGGAGAATAGAAGTATTTGAAAAGTGGTGTTACAGGAGAATGATGAAGATCAGATGGGTAGATAGAGTAATAAATGAAGATATATTAAGACGAGTGGGCGAGATGTTTCTAGCGACTGCTAATGAAGACACCCAGGAATAGCAAACTTAGTTATGGAAGGAAGGGTCCAGGACAAGAACTGTAGGGGTAGACCAAACAGATTTCCTCAGATGTAAGGTGTGGTAGCTATGTAGAGATGAAACGATTAGCTCAGGACAGGGAGGCATGGAGAGTTCCATCAAACCTGTCAAAAAACTGAAGACTCCAACACAACACATACATCCATTAATGGGAAAGGGGAAGCTATCCCCAGGAGCCAATCAGAGATGAACTGTACATCATGACCCATCGCCTAACCACAGTACAGTAGGCCTAATCATTTAGGATAGACAATCAGACCTAATCCACTGACTTTTCTTAACACAGTTTGAAACGACCGGAACCCGGAAGCAGGGCACGCACGCACGCACTCACGCATAGACGTTAGTTCAACTTGTATCCGCGAGAGAGCAGCCTGCCTATTTTGATTCTTTCATTCATTGATTCTTGTAGAGACCTCTTCTTCAAGGTGTCCATCATTCGTGATAGTGGAGCAAAGGCATTTGAATTTTGTCACTCGTGGCAGATTTACCCCGTCTACTTGGATGGTTCCTGTTTCTTGTGCATCTGACGTAATGCACAGTAATAATAATAATAATACATACATTTTCATTTGAGTCCGTTTTGCCTTTCAGCGTCTAGTCGGGCCTGCAAGCCTCTGTTTACGAACAAGTCGCCTCCTTGATGCTATATTAGCAGTTAGCACTGCGACCTCCTCTGCTTCCAACCTTCTCACTTGGACAGCTGTCTGGGGCCTGGTCACGCGTCGGAAAGCCTTCTGATTTATTCATGTACGTACCAGGCGGAAAATACAACAAAATATTGTGTATCCAAAAGCACTTCAGTAAACAAAATTACAACACCAACACTTCCTTTGATTTACATTGTAACGCATCCGGGTACAGTTAGTAAAAATCCACAGCCTGCTTCCAGTCGACCGACCGGGTCAGGGAATGGAATGAATTAAGCCCGCATGTAGCGGCGAGGATATGAACTGTGCCGGCTGCCGAAGCCTGTCGCACTCCCTTGGGGCAATGGATAAATGAATGACATATGAAATGAAATGATAGTGGAGAGTTTGGGTGGAATGAAATTGTCACAGGGGAAACCAGAGTACCCGGAGAAAAATCTGTCTGCCTCCTCTTTGTCCAGCATAAATCTCACATGGAGTGACCGGGATTTGAATCTCGAACCCAGCGGTGAGAGGCCGGCGTGCTGCCGCCTAAGCTGCGGAGGCTCTGGGTACAGTTAGTAATATAATGTATTACCCTTTCACGAATTGATTGCCAACGGTCGAGATGGTAACTAATCTCTGTTTACTTGTGTCACACGTCACTCTGCTTCGTTGACAGGTACAGTTGCGAGTAGGATATGACTCAGCTCCAGTAGCTTCAGTCATCGTTGAACTGTCCGTGGTGACATGAGCTCCTGTGACGCTTATCTGCGCTTCTAAGACAGGTAGCGCGCGCATTGCTGCTTGACTTATGTATGCACTCTGTCCCACAGTGTCCTCCGCTTCACCCCGCGTGTTCCTGCTACAATAATCAACAAACGCTGGCGCAGCCACGCTCAGCGGCAATCAAATCTTAAATGGGTAATAATATACATTTTCATTTTAGACTGTTTTGCCTTTCAGCGTCCAGTCTAGTCTGCAAGCCTCCGTTTGCGATCAAATTGCCTCATTAATCCCTTATTAGAGGTTAGCACTGCTGCCTCTTCTGATTCTACACCTCTCACTTTGTAAACGTTCAACTCCGGATCTTATCACCGCCAGCTAGACCTATCTCTGATTCTCTTTTCCTCTATAACTGAGCTCATTATTCTCTTAGGTAATCTCCTCTCCCCCATTCTCATCACATGACCCCACCATCTGAGTTGGCTCATACGAACAGCTTCATCTAGCGTGTTCATTCCTAACTTAGCCTTTAACTCTTCACTACGAGCACCTTCCTGCCATTGCTCCCATTTATTTGTCCCAGCAATCACTCGTGCTACCCCCATATCAGTTACCTCTAGCTTATGTATCAGATATCCTGAATCTGCCCAGCTCATCCAAACAACAAGGTCGGTCTAAGGAGAGTTTCGTGGCTACACTAATTAATTTCTTGCAGAATGCTGTAGATCGCAACTGAGAACTCACAGCATTAGCCTTTCTACACCTAGACTCTACTTCCATCCCCACACTACCATTCTGAGGGAATACAGAGGCCAAGAATTTAAAATGTTCCAATAATAATAATATGTTACAAAGAGTATGATCCTACTCTCACTGTGCTACCTGGAAAAAGTTTCTTCGCCTGTTCTTCACCGAGACTTTCGTTCTCTCTCCACCCAGTCTTGTCAGATATACTTACTGCCGCTCGCTTTCCTTTTCCATTTTAATCGCTTGTTAAAAAGTCTCCGTGACGTGATAGAATAACTAATTACTTTCCAAAACTCGGTCTTAAATGAAAGTCTCACGTTATACATCGAGGGAACTTTTACGAACTGCAGGAGCTTTGCAAGAAAAAGAAAAGGGAGAAACAGGATCGACGAATAACACGGTAATTGCTCGCAGTTCTGCCTTCAACTGTCCTGTATTTTCACTGGGGAATACGTTTCCTTTCAAGAGCAGCGTGAGGAAGAATTTAATGAGGAAAAAAGGAATTTAGCATCGTCGTATTGAGCCCGACAGGCTCATGGTCGATGATAATTTCTCCAACCTACAATCCTACATAAACTCTATGGTGACTATAATGAAACGCCGAAGCTTCGAACCCGCTCCCATTGAATTTTTTGACTATTTGGACATGCTTATCTCATATGAAATGTAATTAATTTAATTCACCGATTTGATGTGAACACTTGAACTCAGTGGCGGCTCGTGACTTTCTGGACTGGGGGTTCAATAGAAAAGAGCACTCACTTCAAATGGCGAACCCTTAATCTACTACAAAGATAAACAGTATACATGTGGTACCTCAAACTTCGTACAGATTGTTATGAACATTACAATGAGCGATTTCAAACACAGTGAGTTCAAATCATTCACCTCAACCAGAACTTGAACCCTGGATCAGCATTATTAGTGAAGATAAAAGTTTTCTGTCTCTTTCTCTCAAACACATGCACAAACACGCACCTGTATGACAGGCTCCATCTGGTAATGAGCCTGGTTAAGAACATGCAACACTTCAAATCTTACAGCAATCGAGTATCAGATTGAAATGGCTCACAAAATGAAGAATGGATATACTTATAAAAGGTAAATGTAATTTTGAAGAAAAACACTCATAAAAGGAATTTAGATTGAAAAATACGCACAAAATGTAGTTTAGGTTCAAATTACTTACAAAATGCAATGTAGATTCGAAATACTCAACAAAATGCAATTAAAATTCAAAATATTTACAAAATGCAATTGAATTTGAAAATACGTACAAAATGCAAGTGAGGTTCAAAATACTTGCAAAATGCAATTGGAATTGAAAATACACAATGCAAGTGAGATTGAAAAAGGCCGGTTTAGATTCAAAACACTCACACTGTGCAATTGAAATTCAAAATACTTACAAATTGCAATTGAATTTGAAAATGCTTACAAAATGTATGGTAGATTCAAAATACTCACAATATGTGGAAGCCCGCGATTCAAAATACTGTACTTACAAAATGCAATTGAGATTGAAAATGCTTACAAAATGGAGTTTAGGTAAAAAATACAGTACTTACTGAACCCTTTATCCACAGGCTGTATAAAGGATTCTAATAATTATTCATCATCTTTTGATACATTTCTACAGACAACAGATATGAGAGCCAGACGGTGTTGTGATATATTGAGAAATCAGTGGCCCAGAGGACACAATGGTTTAAGCTCCTGTGGTATTTTAGGAAGAAGCATATGTATTCTTGGGACATAGGACAGGTGCAACTTTTAGCGTGGAAGACGGCTTGGGGACGCACATTATGGCCTGTTGATAGGAAGATTGGCGCCAAGAAGGAAATCGAATGCTACGAAGCAATTGGTCTATCATCATGTTAACCACTCCCTACTGCTGGAATATATGTAAAAGCGCGCAAAGACATACAACAGTCTGGGCCAATAATATCAAGACGCCTTGTCTTAGCGGGAACTCGGCTTGGGAACGCGCACTGGTAAATTAACGCGGGAGTTATCTACAGATTAATTCCACGATCGATTCAAGCCGGCTACAGCATAATCGTAACCTCCACACTGCTACGAACTCAATGATACCGATCGCATGCTAGTCTGATAGTTATTATGTTTTTTTTAATATATCCCCTTCCACACCTACCCTAGTCAGTTTCATTTATAAGGATCCAAGATGCTTCGAGGATCACCGCTTATTTCGTGCGTCTGAGGACGTAACGTCGATCACTAATTTTTGTACGTCTGAGGACGGAATTTACTCATTACTTATTTCTGTGCGTCTGAGGACGTAACACAGACCACTCATTTTTGTACGTCTGTGGACGTAAGGTTCATACTCTGCATATTTCATGTTAGTGAACATGGAACAGCGTCGTCAAATTATAAGTGTAACTTCAGTGATTTATTTATAGTCCCAGCACTATCAGTAGGACCAGTTCATCGAAGTAATTCACCAAATAGACTGTCAAGGAATATAGTACTTGATAGGTGAATATAGTAGGAATTATAACGTGTGTGTATCTGACAAAACTTTATTTAATTTAGCACGTGATGACGTCTAAGAACGAGAATGGATCTGGGAACCAGCAGGACATTTGCCTGAAGATGTCAATGACCAGATAAACATCTTAAAGGAGATGGCTGCAGACGTATTCCTGGCGCTGTTTAAAGGATTGAGTACCAAATAAATTTATTTATTTATTAAATCAGCTACGGTGTTATGGGATACTTTTGTAAATATTTGTTTGCTTGCTTGGTAATGTAGATTATTAGTTTTTGTTTTACTGACACATTAAATATGGGACTAGCCGAGCGTTGCGTAATTTATATATTTTGTGATTGTATTTGGTTTAACTTTATGCGGGGACGCGCAGCCGATGCTCGCTTTCGCTTGCGTAAATCGCGGTCAAGCATTATTATTCGGAGGTCTGCCTTACAACAAAAATGGAACTGAATTAATTTTGAGATTAAAAATAGAATTTGGAGGGTAAAAGATTATTTGTGAGTAGAATTTTATGACGGATCAGGATTATTTTGATAGTTGCTTTCCAGCAGATTTGGACGGGATGGCACTTTGCACCCGAGTTTTTGTTGTGTATTTTTTGTTAATGTGTCAATGGACGCAGTATCGTTGATCTGTTTTGAGCCGACCCAGTGTGTGTGTTTGGGAGTCAGTCCAAGCTATGGGTGCGTAATGTAATTTTTATGATGTGCTAGCGAGAATATATCATGGCGATTATTCTGACTTGCTCCACGTCACCCCAGTTCATGTCCTCGCGAGGCTGGATTTGTGGTATATATTTGTGTTTCTCGTCATCCAAGGGGATGGGCGAGATCTGTTGACGTTTCCAGAGTGAAACTGCACCGAGCTTGCCGGACTGAGAGAGATATTTGTGGCAGTGTTGACTCATACAAGTAGGGGAGCGCTCAATCAGATAACGTGAATAGTCATTAAGAACAGGCTTGCTTCCTGTACTGCAATTTAAGATGTTGTTTAAATTCACAAAAACCTGATCGGTTATAATGAGTGCCACCGAAATTCGTGTTTATCTGGCGTTTCATATAAATGTAAACATAGTTTTTCAGCCGTTAGGCTTGTATTTTGTTGTTGTTGGTTCAATTTTGGTGTGTTTATTTTTACGCGTCCTTGACCCGTGTCAAGTTAAGGTGCGCGAAGCTATGTTCCCAGGTTATGATGAGAGCGTCTTTTTGGCCTAGTTCTGGCATGCTCTTTTGTGTTCAATATGTGCTCCGGCACCAGTAAGAATCTCAGGGAGATTCTTCATTCTGTTTATATTATTAGATCTTGCATGTGTCAGTAGTAGTTTTAGAGTATTAATTAAGGGTGGGTCCCATAGCCGTAGTGTGATTTAAAAGATGCACTCCGTAAGCAACATGAATGTTTCAATTGTAAACGGACTCGCATCAGTACTCAGTTTCTTATTAACGAGCAGTACACCACACGTTATATAACTTCTTGACCAGAAAATAATGGACGTGTATCCTTATGTTGACGAGTGAGTTCTTACCGCTCAAACGCTTATGTTATGATTTTTATTTATGTGAAGCTTCATTCACATTGTCTTGTTGTGACGAGCGAGTTCCTACCGCTCAGTGTTATTATTATTATTTATTAAGGGGGTGAAAGTCAGGGAGGATTTGTTATTATTTATTATTATTATTATGCACATACCTTTCAGTCATTAAATTTCTTTTATTCTACTTGTTATTCATTTTATTTCTAGTATAGCCTCTGTCATGAACCTTTCTATTCATTAGAGCATGTTGTTTTTAAGCGAACTTTGCTGTGTAACGCAGTCAGGACTGAACACGACCCCGTAGACGACTCTCGACAAAGTGCAATGTAGATTGAAAAAAAAAACATACAAAATGTGCTTGAGTAAAAAAAAACACACACACAAAATGTAATTTAGAGATACCGGGAGCCAATTCATAAAAACAGGTCAGGAATCCTAAAGAGAAAAGGAAATAATGAAAAGAAGGCTGATCCCACGAAGAATGAGGGATCAGGAAAGGTGAGAGAAGGGCCAATGAAGGCGGGAAAGGAAAAGACTTCCGATGCCTCGGATACCCTAATACCGACGGGGTCTGAAGACAACAAGAGTTGACTAAGAGAGGTCGACAGGAAAGAAGACAGTGAGGAGCCCGGCACAAGTAAGTGGAAGCAATGCCGGACTCAGCTGGGGTCCCGTGGTCGCCAACCCACGTCCCACTAGATGTGAGCCCCTGGGGGACACGGAAAAATAATCGAATTACACAGTCACTAATTTCACGCAGTTAATAGGCACAAGGAAATAAAGTGATTTACGTTCCAGCACTTGACAGTGTGACTAACTTAAACCTGAGAAAACAGTGGAACTGCAGTAGTGAGTTGGATAACTCCGGAGCGTAACAACTAACAAGACACCTTCTTTCGCTATTTTATTGGTAGACTATTATTTCAATCTAACTGCATCGTTTATTTAATTAGCCTTCAAATACAATAAATAGCTAGGTAGTTTACTTTGTATAGATAAATTATGGATAAATTACGGATGCATATAAACAGTCTAATGTGGCAGCCATGAAGCACCCTTTCAAAAGCGCCCCTGGTGAGCACTTTCGCTGTATGTTCACATTGGCCGCATTATTTTACGAACACGTCAACAGATGGCGGAGTGTATACCTTTTCCGCAACCTAGAAGGGCTTGTGTTGCTGGACTACTGAACGAATTCAGCAAACTTATTGCGCATGCGTGTAGGATGGATACAAGTTTGGCTTGTATCACTGCCATCGTAATGTCCAGGCCGCAAGGTTCCTGTAGTGACGTCACGCTTAGGGTCGGTACAGCCGCCGCAGCAAGTCAGACGGCTCCTTTCACACGCAGTCACTCCAAAGCGAATATAAATTCATATTTATAGGAAAATTTTAATACTATTTGGAGTTCACTGGCACCGTCTTCAAAATTCCAATCAACAACCTCACAGCAGCTCAACAACAAGCCATTTTATTAGATAAGTAACCACTAAATAGGCCTAATTATCGCTCCGCTAGTTCGAATCCTGCCGTTGTAGCGGGCATTTTACGAGCGAACAAAATGGTACATCGTCTGTGAACTTACTAGGACGTTGACGCACACAGACAGGGCAAAATTGCAGCTTTTTGACGTCCTGTAAATGTTATATCAATAAAAAGAGGCATTGAATTCAAAACTAATTTAAGAAATATACATATATATTCCAAATTAATTGAACAATTTCAATGAAATTTAGTATAAATGTTAATTGTTGCGTCTAAGGTTAGCTGTCAAAATTTCAAAACAATCGGTTCACAAATATGGAAGTTTGAAAACGCAGTACCCATGTCCCTTAATTCAGGGGCTATCAGCTCCGCGTATTTGGGCGTGTGCGTGCATATGTCTACCCCTTATCAATCCCGTTTCCAACGGGGTCGAGAGATGCGATGAAATTAAACGTGGCTGATGGTTTCTACGGCTGTATCACTGCCATCGTAATGTCCAGGCCACAAGGTTCCTGTAGTGACGTCACGCGTAGGGTCGGTACAGCCGCCGCAGCAAGTCAGACGGCTCCTTTCACACGCAGTCACTCCAAAGCGAATATAAATTCATATTTATAGGAAAATGTTAATACTATTTGGAGTTCACTGGCAGTTAGATAAGTAACCACTAAATAGGCCTAATTATCGCTCCGCTAGTTCGAATCCTGCCGTTGTAGCGGGCATTTTACGAGTGAACAAAATGGTACATCGTCTGTGAACTTACTAGGACGTTGACGCACACAGACAGGGCAAAATTGCAGCTTTTTGACGTCCTGTAAATGTTATATCAATAAAAATAGGCATTGAAACAGTTACTCAAGATGTACCACAACGTCGATAAATCGCATATGGCTAAATTCGGGTTTGAAGGAAGGAAATTGTCGATATTTCAATACACAAAACAATTTGCAGGAACAGTTTTTTAATCAAATAAATCTATGTGCCCACAGAAACAACAATACATAGACAGGTACACTTTTCTGTGCCTACTGCCAGAAAACCCCTCGAACTGAGCTTAAGTTATAACATTCGAGAAAACTACAGAATCTCTCTTTCAAGGATAAAATACCAAATTATGATCATCTCTAATTCTGTATTTTATTTTCCTTTCTTTTAGATAACCAGCCCCCACCACCCCTAACTGCCTTCTTGAACACTCTGCCCCCAAAAATCATTATATACGGTAGCAACAGAAATATTCATTTCTAGACCTTGTTTATCAGAAATAAATCAACAGAGAAGGTAACTTCCTTTCTGGATCTCACGCACAAAAACTGCTAGTATCCTTACTCACCAGTAAAACAGAATAACATTACAAAAATACTAGCTATTCACTTCTGGACTTGCATGAGAAAAAGGCTAAGTAAGAAATCTGCCATTCTTGACAGTCAGTAAAACAAAGGTATGAAAATTATTCATCCTCTATAAACAATACCAGCAAAATCCAGATATAAAAATATACTTTTGAATTTTTGTATATTTATGCACTAACCAAAGTAATTGGGGCCAAAAGCCACTGTTACTTTTATGAGGATCTTCTTCAAATAAGTATCTCTTGTACAATATAACCGTTATCCCCCTAGGCCTGTCAGAAAAAAGGTTCAAAAGGTCAATGTCACTTTACTGAGGATTCCACAAGAAAACTAATGTTATCACTGTTGTCCAACTTCATTTCTTCTCACAATAATGAATGACGTTCACAAAACAGGATATTCTTCGAATGAACATAATTAAGTATAAAAACACTATGTCCCCCTTGGCCTCCTGTGAGAAAAATAAGGTTCAAGACCCACTTCTTCGCATAAATTTGTATGTACCAATTCACTGCGGTACTACTTGACCAGCAGAAAAATGTTGATCGTTAATTTCAGTAGTCAAAAAAAGTTTTACTTAAAATTTTATACAAAGGAATACCTCTCCAAAAGTTTTACCGCATATCCTAATCTAAGTGTCATAATTTCAGTCAGTATTGACCTACTGTTGTGATACCAGCACTAGAGTTTAACCTCTTATGGAGTAAGCTACGGTACAGAAAAATTAATAACTAATGTAGCCTATCTATCTACTATAGGCCTACATGTCTACATAAATTCTAGGCTATTCAACAGATCACATTCTAAACTACCTACTCGTGGCTCATGCTGCACAACGTAACCTATCTTTAACTGTAATAAATGCACAGACCATTCTTGTGTTCCCTGTAATGCGCAAATCTTTTTTTGGAATTTTAAGTTTCCATTGCTTTCTTAAATTTTCGTCGGCTGGGAAGAAAAAACAAGGCAGATAACCTAATCACCTCCATCATACTAGTAGCTTTCGCAACCGGTAACACAACTTTTCAGCATGCCAGGGACCTGGGCAGGAATAATTGTTACAATGAACAAATAGAATATTGTATTACCATCCAAAAAGCCTGCATTAGTCGAAAATAAGCGATGCAAAGTTTCTAACTGAACCACAACATGCAACATGCCTGCAACTCAAACTTTTTATAGATAGGCCTATAGGCTAATAACCTACCTACAAAATGAACATTTCCTTCAGGAAACAAATGGAATAATCCTCATTCTGGATGACGTAAGTAGTAGCGTTCTTACGTATTGCTTTTCACTCGGGCACTAATTAAAATGTATAAACAGCACACAACAAACGAGACATATTTAAGCAAATGGCCGTTACATCTCCGACTCTGTCGATCAGCTGATCACGTGGTAATGGCCGCTGCCTGACGGCCTGGCCATTACGATGGCAGTGCTTGTATCCACTGTTCCCTTCCCTTCTAACCCCCACTACATGTCCCATGCCGCCGCTCTATCTTACTCGCCTATTCTCTGCAGGAAAGATTGGCCAAGACTAGGGGTTCAAACCAGATCTTGTGCCGGCTTCACTTCCTCGCGCTCGTTAACTGCATTTGAACTCTGCGCTGTTTTCTGACAAATATTTCTGTTACGTATAGGAACAAAATTCTAAATATATTGTCAAATTTAATGGGGGGTTCATTGCGCCATTGCGCTATAGCAAGAACCGCCACTGCTTGAACTACACCCTGAATACAGGAGGGTTATTTATTAATTTTTCGTCGCATCTGGAATGCTAATTCATGTCGCTGATGTGCGAATCATAGAATTTAATCTCTAAACGACTCACCTACCTGCTCGTATCCGCAAGACTGGACTATTTGTTTTCTCCGTGTTCACGCATGACAAGCTGAGGTGTGCTTTTCTGTGATTTGGAAAAAACGTGGTTAATTGAGTTTTTGTGAATTTGCCGTCCTTGGCAGTGGTATAATCAGTATACGAAGAGTATCTTCAACTATACGAGGCTGCGTTATCCTAGAGTGAAGCGTTTTCATTAATAGTGGAAAACCATTAGGAGGCCGGTCAACTTGAATCGAGGACTGAAGGGCGACCACATGGTCGAGTGTCATGTGAACGATGAAAATTTATCGAAGTGTTGGAGAGAGTAAGGGAACTGTTAGGAGTAAAGATTAGCTGATGAAGCGTTTAAAACGTTTTCAACGACGAGAAGTATAACTTTGAGTGAGAGATTTCGCAGATTCTTGGGGATTTTTTCTAGTAATAAAGCCTTTGTGTTACGCCGTACAAACAGTGCCATAAATTCTGTGGCGGAAGTGAGTATTGGCGTTTTAGTAATATCAACCGCACATCAATAGAAGCAGTGAGCATTTTTCAAGTACAAACTGTCTTAAGGATTAAATTCAATATTTATTTTCCTCTGACAAGATGATTGATTAGTCTTCCATAACTGACCACATGGTCAACCACTCTAAGCTTGAGATGGTGGAGGAAATGGAGTAAGGAGAATGCTTTGGGGGAATTCGAAGTTGGATGCCATAAAATGAAACGGCGGAAGAGGAAATGGTTATAGCTCATGGCAGCTGAGTGAAGGGTTCCAGTACCTCAATCCAGGCTCAAGTAACCACCGCCCAATGTCGACACCCCTGTGAGTTTTGCTATGAATTTTCTGTAGAAGGTTAGAGAGTTGTAGGGTAGCTTTAGAAGAACACACTTAAGCACTACTCAACTCATTAGGCAGGCAACTTTTGTAGCTTGACAGTGTTCCTTTTTAGGACAGTTTTGCTAAATATGGGGGTCACGCAGTCAAACCCTATCATGAAGATGATTTTGTAAATAGCTAAATGTGATTATTTTGAGAGGTCCGAGGAGGCCACTGATCTTTTGGAATAAATTCAGTTTAATTGTCTTTGGAATTTATGGAGCAGGATATAGGCTTTATGGGTAGCCACATGTGTTAGTTGGAGAAAGCCCCATGTGATTTCCGGAGTATGAAATAGTTTGTGGAATGTCTTTAGTTTCCAATGTTTGGAAAGACTTCAGAATGATTGTTAGAGCAAGAGACTTGCCACACGTAAATAAAGTGAGCTTAATTTCGTATCGTTTTACGCATGCGTGGAGGATTTGCTGAGTTTCATCTTCACCTCGCAGGATGGATGATACCCTCTGAGAGCATCCCTCCAGGTCACCAAGAAAGTTGGCCTACATGGAGACACTGAACATGTTGCGCTCAGGAGTCGGAAGAACAAAGAGCAACATGCAAAAGTGGGGATTTGCCTGTGACTACACACTCTGTGATTGCGGTGAAGAGCAGGTTGTCTGCAGGTTGATGATGATGATAATTGTTGTTTTAAGGGGCCTAACATCTAGGTTATCGGCCCATCTGCAGGTTGTGTCCAACTACATGCTCTCCCCTGAATGTAATTGATGCTACCACAGAAGCACGTGAACTTGCCGCATACTGGTCAGGCCAAATCTAATTAAATTCATATTTGTGTGGAACAACTTAATGTTTATCAGAAATGACAATGTTTATAGTACCAGTTCTTGATTTTATCCTTTTTTTTTGTAATTGTAATTGTCTTGTTTCTCCTTTTTCTCTTATCTTTTGTGATTTGTAATATATGTTTCTGACACGATTAAATAAATAAAATCTTCATGTTTGTATTCTTTGCCATGAAAGCAATGCTTTTGAGGGCTAAGATGAAGGGACTTGCGTAGGTTAGGAAGGTGAGCTGTCGTTTTGTTCCACTTTTATCTGGCTTCGAACTGTAGTGGAGAGTGTCACGCTAAGCCAGCCAACTAGATTGATGTTTGTTATTGAAATTATAAAGGCAGTGAGGAGAACAGTCGGCACGACGAAACCTGTTTTTGGTTGGTTGGTTCTTAAGTTTAGGGGCTGCGACAACGCCGTCATGTAGCCCCGTGTACTTTGGGTGTGTGTAGAATCTGTCTGATAACCGGTGTTAATTGTGATGACTGTATTAGTGTGTGTTATCTGTTTTTTTTATTTAAGTACAGACTGCAACTTAGAATTTTTCAAATAGTTCCTACTTTTGCGCCAAGGGCCACCGTCAACAACTACTAGGCCAAGTTCAGAACTTAGCTACTAGACGTCACCACAGTCGGCTCTTGGCAACGAACGTAGAAACCTAAGAGCGTTGTTTACATTCTTAACCTATCCAATTTAGCTTCACACAGGTGTAATTAGAGGAAGGTTCTTTAACATGCCATAAATCTATGTCATGGGACCGCCGGCTTTACTTCCCCTCCTAAGGAAGGCATACTGACGGATTTTTAACGCTCTTAAAATATCCGACGGCTTCGGCCGGGTGAAACCTGTTTTTCTGTCAATGGTAAACCTGTTGTTCTTCACGCTAGGTCGTGGGTTCGAGAATGTAAAGTTGTGAAGTCACAGCCGTTTTGGTGCTGACTAATGTAATTATATTAATGCATCTACTACTAACGAGAGTTTAGATTGTCATGATAGTATTGGAGAGGAAATTTGAGACTTGATTCTCAAGGTATAATAAATAGAGTGGATCCAATTGTAAATTTATTGACCGAGTGTATCATATAGGGCAGAATAGTTGTTGTAGCAGACTGGTTTATATTTGAGCACAGGTTTTATTGCTCATTGAAAGTATTTCAAATTCCGGGAACAATGAAAGATTTTATCTTGTCTTACCTAGGTGTATTGTGGGCTATTAGAGCCGCATTTGTCGCTGTTAGGAAGCTGTGTTCTTGGTATCGCCACATTTTCAGTGTTGCCTTAGCAAACGTAGTTTTATGTTTTTCAGTCGGTCAACACGATTGTACCCAATTGAGGATTATTCCCTAATCCTGAAAAAAGTTTACATGAGAGTAATAAATATATTATCTCATGTAAAGTTTCTTTCAGGATAGTAGTATAGACGTAGATATGGGACAGACAATTAAGTGTGGTCAAACGTGACCATTAAAATTCTATTAAAAATTAATGGATAAAGTGACCATTAAAATTCTATTAAAAATTAATGGATAAAGTGACCATTAAAATTCTATTAAAAATTAATGGATAAAGTGACCATTAAAATTCTATTAAAATTAATGGATAAAGTGACCATTAAAATTCTATTAAAAATTAATGGATAAAGTGACCATTAAAATTCTATTAAAAATTAATGGATAAAGTGACCATTAAAATTCTATTAAAAATTAATGGATAAAGTGACCATTAAAATTCTATTAAAAATTAATGGATAAAGTGACCATTAAAATTCTATTAAAATTAATGGATAAAGTGACCATTAAAATTCTATTAAAAATTAATGGATAAAGTGACCATTAAAATTCTATTAAAAATTAATGGATAAAGTGACCATTAAAATTCTATTAAAAATTAATGGATAAAGTGACCATTAAAATTCTATTAAAATTAATGGATAAAGTGACCATTAAAATTCTATTAAAAATTAATGGATAAAGTGACCATTAAAATTCTATTAAAATTAATGGGTAAAGTGACCATTAAAATTCTATTAAAATAATGGACAAAGTGACCTTAAACATCATTTAAAAATTATTGATCGAACATATGGTTATCTTAACCATTATAAATCTTCTAAACAATTATGGTTACTTGTAACTATAATATTTCGTATTACTTTATGGCAGAACGTAACCATTAAAAAAATTATGGTTAAAAATAACCTTTAAATTGCCAGATTTTTTTCTAAATTCTGGTTAAAAGTAACCATTAAACTTAACATTAAATTAACCAAGATAATTATGGTTAAAGGTAACCATGAAACACAATCAAAAGTTATGGTTAATCTATCTATAAAAATTAACTATGAAAAGTCATGGTTAACGTATCCACTCCCGTCATTATAACTTAAATTTTCATACCTTTTTCATTTCTTGTAACGATGTTTTATCCTCATCGTCTACATGACGCTGTAATGCAAATTTAGGAGATTCATAAAATAGGGTTAAAAGTAACCATAAAAATGACTCTAAAATGTAAATGACAAAATTATGCTTACCTTCACCTATAAAACGTAACACAAATTGATCCTACAGACACCTAAAATAATGGCTAAAATTACCAGTAACTTTTTAAAAGAATTAAGGATAGAATAATGGTTAAAATTACCAATAACTTTTTAAAGAATTATGGATAGCATAATGGTTAAAACAAGGCTAAAATTATCAGTAACAATTTTAGAAATTAGGGATAGAATAATGGTTAAAATAATGACTAAAATTACCAATAACTTTTTAGAAATTAGGGAAAAATAATGGTTAAAACAAGGCTATAAATTCTAGTGACATGTCTCTTCTTGGGGCAGAAGAACCAGTGACTTTTTAAAGAATTATGGATAAAATTAGAGTTACCAAATTTTTGCAAAACTCCGACATATCGGAGAAACCCCCAGGGGTGTTTCGAAGCCAGCGCTGGTTTTTAATTTCTCCTCGTTGTTACCCCTGGGGATTTTTTCTTTGTTCTTTGTTCTCCTTCTCTCGCTCCTTGAGTGGCCACTCTTTTTTACTTTGCATCTCTCAGGCTCCCTTATGTGCCTGGAGAGCATTTGCTCTTTAGTCCTCTCCTCTCTCCATTAATGACTCAGTTATTTTTTTGAAAGGATTGAGTGGGATTCGAACCATAGAAGCAGGGCGCCTCCGCTTCTAAGTGAACAAGTCTCAACAAACCAGACACTTTAACCTCTTGAGCTACGAGGAAAGCGAATAATAAGCGCGTTTGCGGCATTATGAGCTACAATCTGCACTGATGTGGTGCAATTGCTTACGACAAGTACAGTGGGAAGAGCTTTTATTGATTGCTAATAGATTGCGATACACATACATACTACGTAGTTTCTTGCTTTGCTACTAGTACTTCCGGTGTAACAAGACTAACAGCTGGGTTCTAAGTAATATTTAATTTAGCACATCACTTCCATGCGAGCGAGCGGACGGTACTGAGAGAGAGTGATAGCTAGGTTATCTTATCGACTAAGAGTGTATCAAGGCTAACGGAGTTTCCTGGTCAAGTTCACTGATAACTTATTTTTAACTTCTTCCTTCTTCTTCCGCACTGTGCTCAGCCGAAACTATTAGTTTATCCACTTGTTCTTCTAATTCCTCTAAGGCATTACCAATTTCCATGAAATCACTGTCATCACTAACGCGTTTTAAGATTGTCAGTTGCAAATTTTGCAGCTTGCGGTAGTCAATGGAAGACTATCTTTTTAATACACTCAGGCTCCTTATTTACTTTGGTGGGTGTATTTGAAACACAACCCCCTTTTAAAATATTTGTCAGGCTGCAAGGTATTATATTATATTCAGGTTCCATTATTAACTGTTTTTTAAATCTTTAAATAAGGAAATTCTGCAAACTTAAATTGCTCTTTTACCTAAACTAACTATTTTTTTATTCTTAGTTTTTAAGTTCAATTGAACTTAAAAACTAAACTCTTACTAATTAATTACACAAGTTAATTAATTACTCAAAGTAATTACTCTTATTTAAAGTTATTTAAAAGTTTTCAGTAAGTATGCCATGTTTACCGTCATAGGTTAAATTCTTTTTACCATACATAATTATATAAGCAAGCGTATTTTCAGGTATATTGGTATTAAATGTTGCGGCCAATTTCATACTGGTTTTCTGAGGTGTCACCACATTTCTACGCCGACTTATATTGATAACATAAATAGGATAAGATGTAATGAATTCTGTGGGGGGGGGGGGGTAATAACAACATCATATTTCAGCTCAGTTATACGCTTTAAGTCCCTAAAAGCATAATAGGCATTTAGATAAGTATTAGGAGGATTGATATTCCACATTTCTTCTGGAAACATTTCGTTTCTTCCGTTTTTCATGTAAATATTTTGAAGCTGAACATGATCAAATTTGGAACTATTCATATCTTGGCTGCCTTTTCTATTGGTTTGAAACACAACAAACATAAAATATGGCAGATCAAACTCCATTGAATTGTAGTAATTAGTAATGTATATTTCAAAATTCTTTTTACCACTTAGGCCTGAAATTTCTTGAGTTTGAAGATCAAAGAATGATATAGGTATTCGTGGTTCTTTTAGTATTTTTTTTCTCTCAGTTAAAGCTCATAATTCGGTTCGTATTTAACAACAGGAATTTTTATCTCCATTGATTTTACGATAACTTTTCCTTCCTGTGGGAGAGTTCCAGCCATATTGCCCCCATCTGGATTCTTAGTCCACCATCTATACAAAGCATCGTTTGCATTTTGACTCCATGTAAATGTAACAGTTAAATCTCCTTCCCACATAATCTCTTTAAAATCCTTAAAAAAGCCACAAAGAAGACCTTAGCTCATTTGATTTTTTCTGCAATTTACCATTATTAAGAAAATTACCTGAATATATCATTTTATCACTATAAGAGGCTGTTAAATTAAACAGAACCGTTGAAGATATATTTGGATGGTCAATTCGATAGATAGTGTATCCTCGTTTTTTCACGGTTACAGTGCTCCAAAATTGAGTGGGGTAATTGTCAATTAGCTTTACATTTGACTTTCCTTCATAGTTAGTGTAATCAGTTCCATCAGCATGAGTTACATCGAAAGTAATATACAGGTGCGCATTATTATCAATCCAACCATCACCAACTTTAATATCTATTTCCACGTCCTTGTTTGGCAAATTTAAATTGTTTTTAGTCTTTTCATTTACAGGAAAAGACTGCCACTGGTAACTTTCTACTTTGTTCATTTATTATAAGAAAAATAATAGAAAATTAAATGAAGAGGAAATAATTAACTCATCTCTAAAATTACAGTAACTGTTGCGCCGTTGAAATCTATTACTTCGTCATTCTCATTGGTCACAGTAATTTTTAAATTCTGAATTTTATCGAAAACTGGGCAAAATACAGGATAATTCGGCTCATAAATTATTGGAGCACTAAATTCTAGGGCTGGTTTAAATGATGCAATAATATTCGTTTCACGGTGAAAATGCTCCGAGTCTTTTACAAACATTCCATCCGCTAAATTGAAATGAACGCGGATATTTTCGAACGGAATTATTTTAGGTAAGTTCCGAGCAAGTGTTTTGGTTTTTGGTTCTACAATTTGATTATTAAAACCTAAAACTGAACCAATACTTTCTTCTTGGTCAAAATATATTTTATAATCACTAATTATTTCCAATCTGTTTAGAATTTTATTTTGTTCAATACTAATCTTAGGTTCTTGACTTTGAATGGCTTTTTGTAAATTTTCTACATTATATTGACCTGGTGGAATAAACATTTCAGTTATCGTACCTGATACTTTTTCATAGTGTACTTTATTGTTTTTTGTTGTAATATTTGGTGTTAGGAAGGTTAAGTAAAACCCTATTAATCCAACTTTTCTAAATTCATCTCGCAATGGAACCTTTAACCTTTTCTCTAAAACCGAAGTTTTACCACTTAGTTCAAAAATTCTCTTCATTTATTAATTCATTCATTAATTAATAAAATAAACGAAAATGAGTAAACGAAATGTTGTAGATTGGGACCCACAAGTAAGACTTGTAGAAAAGCAAGTAAAGAACAAACATGGCAAATTATTACCGAATTCCATTCGTTGTGCTATAATTGGCCCCAGTAATTGTGGTAAAACAACCTTAATGATTGACAATTATATTTTGGCACCTGGATGGATGGTTAAACTGGGAAAAAATAAACAACCTTTACATCTTCTCTAAAAGTTTAGATCAATCTAAGTATCAACAGTTTATGGAAAAATGTAATAAAATCGAAGAGAAGTTAGGAAAGTCCTTTGCACAATTTATTCATGACGATGAAAGCATAATGCCCCTGGATAAATGTGAAGATAGGTCAGTTGTAATTTTCGACGATTTCATACTGGAAAACCAAGACATAGTTCGAGAATATTTTACACGAGGAAGACATAAAGGGATTGACTGTTTTTACTTAGCTCAAACGTATTCAAAAATACCAAAACAATTAGTTCGTGATAACTTAAATTTCTTAAACATATTTAGGCAAGATAATACCCATTTAAATCATATTTATCAAGAATTTGTTGGTGGCGATATGAAATTTGAAGACTTTAAGAATATTTGCAGCAAATGTTGGAATGAGGAGTTTGGTTTTATTACTATTGATATGAATCGCAAAACTAACGATGGTAAATATAGGAATAAAATGAAAACGTTTCTAAATGTTGGGTAACTACTCCAGGGTTATTGGCAGGTTTTGGGTTGAGTATTCTAACACAAACATCGTTAGCGTACAACGTCAGCGTTAACGTACAGCGTACAACGTCAGCGTTAACGTTCAGCGTTAACGTCAGCGTACAACGTACAGCGTCAATGCCAACGTACAGCGTACAACGTACAGCGTCAATGTCAGCGTCAAATGTCAAACGTCAATGTTAACATCAAACGTCATTTTTTAAAATTTCACCTATAATAAAGATGTTTGCGAAATACGATCAAAAGGTAGTTCAACAAGCAAGAAGGAATAGGAAGAAATTTGAAGAATTAAAAGACGAATTTCGAATATAGAAGAAGCAGCCTATAACGGAATACGAGAAGTATAAAAAAGAAGATCAACCTGTTATCGATGCTGTTAATGTTTTAGGCAACAAGTTAAATGACATCGGTGAAAATGTTATTAAAGCTCTAGAAGAAAATAGAGAAGTGGAGAAGCAATTAATTCCTTACAGAATTGACTATAAAGAAGACTTTCCTTAAGATTCCGAAGGTTCCTATTTCTTGGATGAATATGATGTCACTGATGAGCAAAAAGAAGCTTTAAAATCGGCAAGAAAGGTCAGAAAGAATTTAGAGTCGCAACTTCAGAATGAAAAGGGGAGGAGTTTATTTCAAGAGGCCGATGAAGAGTATGATAAAAGTGAAGAAAATGTTAAGAGGAAAGGCATAACTGATTATTCTACGGTCCACTTAGGGGTAATAATTTCAAAATATTTACCTAGAATTAGTGACCCTAAATTTGGAATAAGGTATGATAAGAACTATCAGGGTTATTATATAGGTGACTCAAAAGTTGAATTCAGTAATGACGATATTATAATTAAGGGTAAGAATTTTAAAGCTACAAAGGGTTTAATGCTATTTTTAACCTTAAATGATATACCTAACGATGATGAGTATACAGACGATGACCGCAGCACATATGAGACTATTTTAAAAATTGCAAATGCTATGTATCGAAACAATGACCCAAATAGCACTAAACCTAAAAGTAGTGTTGGCAAAAAATATAATACGTTGATAAAGGATATATGGCTTTCAGAAAAGTTAGTAGAAAAGAAAGAGCTGCATCTCTAACCACTCCTCCTAAATCAGGATTTGGTTTTGTAAAAAAATATTCAAAAGCACCGATTGAATATGTGTGGATGGATGATGTAAGGGAATTAATAGACAGATTAATGGTAATTCATGGCGAAGAAAATGCTGGAAACAACGTCTATCGCAATGAAAAGGTTGGAATAACGAAGATGCTTACGAGTAAGTTTAATGACTTGATTGTTAATAATCCTAAAGGTATTCCATATCTAATTAGGTTTTTAAATAACATTCCCCATACATTCTGGGAATCTGAAAAACATGGAAAAGGGTTAGTTAATTGGATGATTAATAAAATAGGTGAATATAATATTGAATTAACACTCCCGGGATACAAATTTTGTGGTCCTGGTAATCCATTAGACAAGCAACTAGCCGAAGGTGTTCAGGGTTCTAACCCATTAGACGAAGCATGTAAATTACATGATATAGCATACCACGACCATACAAAATTAGAGCACAGACATCAAGCAGATAAAGAATTACAAAAGGCTGCGAAAGAGAGAATATTCAGTAAAGATGCTAACTTGAGTGAGAGACTAGCAGCTACAGCCGTTACTGGAATAATGTATGGAAAAAGAAAAATGGGAATGGGGTTAGATGAAAATGGTTGGGGCGTCTGAGTATAAATTTGTAAAATTTTTGTTTATAATTTTTTCATTAAATAAATGAAAGGATTTAGTATTGATTACAACGTTTCCCAAAAAGGGAAACTAAAACCCAAAGCTATTAGAATAAAACTCTCCAACGAAGATCTGAAAAAGCATGACTATCTCGATGAGTACTTGACAGATACACAAAAAAAGCAGAAAGCAAGAAAAATTCAAAAAGGTGGTAGCTTACTTATAAGTTTGTCCATTCCAATTGTAAAGAAAATATTCGAATATCTCAGTAGGAAGAAAGAAGGTTCTGGAATTAATGAACACCAAGGAGGATTTTTGCCACTAATATTAGCTGCATTGGGTGCCATTGGTTCGCTGGCAGGTGGCGCTGCAGCCATTACAAGCGCTGTTCATAAAAAGCAAAAAAAAGATGCGGAATTGGCTGAACAAATTAGACATAATCTGGTGATCGAAAAAAAGACTGGACAGGGTTGTTTGGGAATAACTAAAATTAAAAAAAAGAGAAATTTCATCGATATTGAGTGATATACTTTCCAAATATAAGCACCCTTTAAGTAATTTCGATATACTTAAAATAATACACGAAATGAACATAAGGCATTTTCGAAATGTTTTTATGATTGATGAACTGCCTACAAAACCTAATGATGGTGAATCAGGAATTGTAAACTTGGATACGTCGGATCATGCAGGTACTCATTGGATTTGTTACGTTAAAAAGGGTAATCAAAAATTCGTCTTTGACTCATTTGGTGGAGATGTTCCTGAAAAACTAGTAAATTATTTGGGAGCTAGCAACCTATTTTATAACGCCGAAAGAATTCAAATGTTTGATGAATATATATGTGGTCATTTATGTGTCCTTGTTTTAAAGTTGTTTTCGAATTTGGGTTCCCCTAATCCCGCTCATTTTAACGAAATTATAGATTTAATAAATGGACATATTTGGAAATAAAATTATAAACGGAGAGAGTAGTTCATTAAATATTAAAGCTATCACAAAGGATGATTTAGAAAAATGATTTTCAAGGCTAGTTACGGCTCTAAATAAACGCCTTAGTGAGCTTTTTTTGTTTCAAAAACATGGATTGATTTTCAGGGAAAGAGGATAGCGAATATTGGAGATCCAATCAACAATAAAGATGTCGTTAATAAGCAATATCTCTTAGAAAAGCTCAAACCACTTACTACTGAAGGGGACTACTTCATGAAAGAAGAAATAGAAAAATTATTTTCGGAATATGCCACTACTAGTCTTGCACCAGTAGCAACATTAACAGAAAAGGTTGACAATTTAGAAAGAAAGGTGTTTGATAGGATAGGATTACAGAAGGACGTTTTTGCAGAGAAAGATAAAATTGAGCATATTTTTACATACAACGCAACGATTAGGAAAATATTTGTTCGTATCGTAGATCCAGATAAAGTATTTACTTCATATACAGATGACGCTATTAAAACAGTATTAGACGTTTATATTGCACGTTCCAAAGAAGAAAAAAATATGGTAGATACTATTAAGCCCTTCAACGTTAAATCTGGTGATGCTTTATGCTTTAAAAATAAAATGGGCAGCGTAATTTTAAAACTTCCAATAAATGTTAGTGTGACGATGTTTGGTGAAGTAATACTTGATGCATATGAACCTCATTCTGATGAATCGGTCGAATAACACTAATGTTAAAATGTTTTAGTTTTTAATGGAGAAAATATCCATTAAAAACAGTCTAATGTAACAGGTTTTTATACAACATCTCTATTGTTCCTTTAAGAAGATCAGGAGTAAATGGAATATTGAAATGGTTTCCCGAATAGCTAATTTTTATTTGTTCTTTCATAAGCACATACAACCTTACGCTATTAGGATCATTATATTTTTCATAAACTATCTCACAATCGGGGTGCCGCCTGCATATTGTTTTGATTGCTTGATTCACCTGTTGTCTCTGCGCCCTTATTGCATAGTACCTGTACTTTTCGTTTGGTTCATGCTTATCTATAATAAGCAGACAATTATTCTTACTAGTTTTAAGTGCAAGAGGTGTGGCTAATGGGGTAAGAGATTCGTTTTCTGCTTCCTTTATTTGACGTTTCTGCATTAACCCAACTAGTTGGTTCTTATATTCTTCTTTAATTTTGTATTCTCCGTACTTTCGAATTGATGGAAGGACTTCTTTCGTTACCCATTTCTAAAATTTTTAGCTTCCTCTTTTTTAGATGATAAAATAAGCGAATACAACCCAGATTCATTAATAAATATGGTTTGAGGATGTGTATTTTTTAACCCCGCCAAAACGTCGGGGTTATTTAAGGTATCGAATGTACCTTTGTCTTCAATTGCAACGTGTTTTCGAATTGCTTTATCTGTATCTCTATACTCCAATATTAAAGCAATATCTTTAGCTTTAAACCATGAATCGTTATTTTCATCAATAGCAATAACCACTTGTTTGCTATTATAGACAAGTTTGCTGTTCAGAATATCGGTAATTGATTCCATTTATTATATATAAAATATAAATATAAAAAATTAATTTCCTCAACAAAGAGTAGACCCTAGTTTCTTGTAAGTTAGTTTGCGTTCTTCAATGTTGGGTGTCTGAGTAAACCAATGCTTATTTTATAATTAATTTTAATTAATTAATTAATTAATTAATTAATAAATGAATAATCACATTTGGTGTTTAAAGTGCAAAACGTTTACTCAAACACTGCATCCTCACACCCTTTCGACAAAAAAATGGTCGAACTAGAATCGAAGGTTTATGTTCCGAGTGTGGGAGTAAGAAAAGCAGGTTTGAAAAAAAAAAGTTAATGAGAGTGTAGAAATAGGGGGTTCTACCCAAATTAGAGAACCACCCGTTAGCATTCGGGAGGAAATTATAAACGAAATTCATAAACCCATGAGGAAGAATTTTCCGAGAAGGAGGGTTACAACTCACGGCATTGATGACATTTGGCAAGCGGATTTGGTAGAAATTGACTCTGGAAAAATAAAGGGGATATCGAAGCTTAATGAAGGCTACAAGTATTTGTTAACAGTCATTGATGTATTTTCAAAGTATGCCTGGGGTGTACCAGTCAAAGATAAAACGGGTAAAAGTGTTGCTGAAGCGTTTGATGGTATTTTAAAAATCAGAAACCCCAAAAATCTTCAAACAGACAACGGTAAAGAATTTTACAATAAAGAATTTTCAAAATTGATGAAAAAATTTAATATCAATCATTATTCGACTTTTACTGAAGTAAAAGCTTCAGTTGTAGAACGATTTAATAGGACCTTAAAAGAGAAAATGTGGAAGCAGTTTGATATTCAAGGAAACTACTGCTGGGTTGGCATTTTACCAAAGTTAATTAATGGCTACAATAATACGACGCACACAACTATAAATATGAAGCCAAAAAACGTAAACAAAGCTAATGAAGAACATTTGTTGAAAACTGTTTACACTGTAAGCGTAGGAGCGGAAGAAAAAGCGAAATTCAAAGTTGGCGATCAAGTCAGAATTAGTAAACTAAAAGGTATATTCGAAAAAGGATACACAGGAAATTGGTCGACTGAAATATTTGAAATAAAATATATCGTTTATTCCGACTCTAGTACGTACAAATTGAAAGATGTAAATGCGGAAGAAATAAAGGGGAACTTTTATGAGCAAGAATTACAGAAAACAAAGTATCCAGAGGCATATATTGTTGAAAAAGTTTTAAGAAAGAAAGGAAATCGGGTATATGTCAAATGGTTGGGTTTTGATAATTCTCACAATAGCTGGGTTAATAAAGAAAATGTTATATTATAATATTTCTGTATATATAAATGGACGCCCGAGTAAAGCGAATAACTCTTTCTTTCTTCCTGTGTTAACTACATCCTACTGAAGATGTAGAAGTATTTATAAATCAGTTGACTGAGGATAGTATAGATTATCCTTTTGAACTTAATGGTGATGACATAGATAGCTGTTGCAATTTTCATAAAGCTACGAAGGGATTCTTAATTTTACGTTAATTTTGGTATTTGATTTTAATGGTTATTAACCATTAAAACCATAAATTTTCTACTTAAAATTTGTCGGGGTGTTACGAAAATTTAAGATTTTTTTAAAGAGAATTCAAGATTGTGCGCTTTGCAACCACCATAGACTTCTTTTGTGCCTTTATATATAATTTTCAGGCCTATCATTTTCATTTTTTCCTTTCCACAACTTAGCACCTTGTTGTATTTGTCAGGCAATATAACCTTAAATTCACTATCAAGTTCTAGAAAAGTTTTATTTCCATATTTTGTATTTATACCTTCTACATTCGTTATAAGGTATTCGTTCCCTATTTCTAACTCACTGAGCTTTTTAAACGTCTTTTGTTCGTTGATGCTGTTGAGCGTCTTGAGAAATTGATTTACTTCCATTTATTACCTATAAAAAATGTTTTAATTTTTTAAATATTTAATATAATTATTTTATTTCCTCTAGTTGAGCTACAGTATTTTTCAAACTCTTTATTACTTCCATAAACGAAGATGACCTTTTTGGACAGTCTATGCCAATCATTGAAAAATCAAATTTTTGAGCTTTAACCAAAGAATTCGTGAATTCATTGTATTGATATACTTGTCTACCTTTAAAAAAATACAGCATTCCGTTAATATATCTAAAGGCTGAATCCATTGCGGCGGTAAACCAGGAAAACGCCTTGATAATATGCCATGTTGCTTGGGTTTAAAACTGCATTCGTCTATTTCCGAAAAGAAAGCGTCATTGTAAAAAATATAAGTGTGGCCTGAGTAAGTGTTTAACAACGCATGAATTATTGTATCTGGTCTAATGTTCCACATGGACATGGCTTTTGGATAACCATTTACCAATATTAAGCTCGGATAATCCATCATGTAGATTTTGTTGGCAATAATCATAACGATCTCACCGGAGTGTCTTTGATAAACGGCTGTAATAGTTTTAAAATCTTGAGGTAAGAAGGTTAACCAATCTGTAATAAACTGGGGCCTTTTTTTTTTTAAGGCTGTTGAGTTATTAAGATCTAAAAGCCAAAACCATTTTTCATAAAATACATACATTAACTGATTAACAATTAAAATAGTGTTGACATTCAAATCACATAAATTGGGCTCTGGCTTTGGTGTATCTGGAGTTGGTGTTTTATCTGGTACGTTAGGCTCTGTGGCTTTACCATATAAACTTTGAATAGCTAAAATGTCATCTTGATGTAGCTCTATTTGATTGTTAGCGTATGCATACATAATAGCATCTGGATTGTTTGAATGGGAAATACCTAAGGCATGGCCTATTTCATGTATCATAACAGAAAGTAAATTTGTTTGATATTGAGGAGTATTAGCATCGGTATTTAAATACCAAGATGAATCTTGATCGATATGAATTTCAATAGGTGAATTAATGCTATTTGGGTAATTTGCATGAGCCAAAACTCCACCTTTTCCATCAAATCCACTGAAACATTGCCCACTTATTTTGTGATTTCTATGAAGGCTACCACGTTTATTTGGTATAATTATATCTGGATTCCTCAAATCGTTCTCAAATGAGAGATCTGTATGTTTTTTCCAAACATCGAAAGCGGCTCTAGCTACACTTTGCATTGCTTGATTAGCTAAAGCATAATGCCATTTTATATTTTTATTATTCCATTTATACCGCCGAGTAGTAAAATTTATATCGTCATCGGTGATACCACATCGCGATGTATTCATTAATTGTAAAGTACATTCATCTAAATCACCAGTGATATCGAGATTGTAGTACTCTTGGAACAATTTTAAAGCAGATTGGAAAGTTGTTTCATTTACTTCTGAAATTTCTTGTTCGTCTATAGTCAAATATCCAAAATTACGCTGATAGTTGATAGCAAATTGATTCTGATTTTCATGAGATATTATTTCTAATTGAACCTTTGTTAGGGTAACAATTATAATGCAAAATGTAATTATTCTGTTCATTTATTTATATAAATATTTTACTATCATTTTTCTCGAGCCCAAAAGAGTAATGTCTTATAATTATTTTTATTTAAAAAATGAAATTTTTAATTAAGAAAAGTTATATAATAAATGGATTTAAAACAAAATATTAATCGCCAAACAGGTGCAACTGTAAAGGAACTAAGGGTTCTGGCAACGGAACTCAAACTAAAAGGAGTATACAAGATGAAGAAGGCTGCTCTTCTTGAAGCTGTAAGCAGTGCTTGGAGTAATGCCGGAGATAGTGCTTTGTTTACGTATCAAGAATCAGAGCTGCCTAAGAAGAGCGTTCGTGAACTAAAACAAGTCGCCAGAGAAAACAAAATTAAGGGCTACTCAGTAATTCATTCAAAGAAAGGGTTGCTAAATTTGATAGCGGAAGAAAAGGAACGTTTGGACAAAATCAGGCATTTTGGATTTGATCAAGACCTCTTTGAAATTAAGAAGGAACCAAAACCTGTTCAATCTAAGGACTTAAAAGTTGTGAAGCAAAAATTGGGCCAAACTTTTCCTTTTAAGAAAAAATATATTTAATGAAACAGTAGCTAAAAAGTCACCTTTCGAAATTCATCAAGGTGTTCGTACTGTGCTGCACAAAAAGTTTAACGTATGGCAGACAGCTTATACTATACACATAAAAGATTTGCAAGGAAAACCAATAGAACAAATGAAAGCGGTCAGAAAGGGTGTGCATGCAGCCATAAAAGAAGTAAGTAAACTAACTGATTTTAAGCCAGGTGATCAGATGAAAGTAGTTGCAGAAAATAATGTTTTTAACCATATGATTTCGTCAAAAAAGAAAATAAAAGTCAATGCTTCACATCTACTTGACCAAATTGAAAGAATAATAACATCTAATGAAAATGTAGATATAAACAATACCACCTTTTACTTCGAGGTCTACAAAATACCCAGAGGCAAAGGAGCAAAGGGTAAGAAAATAGTCAATATTGCCAAAGATGTTATGGCTAAAAGAAGCATAAACAAAATAACCAACACCGATAACCTGTGCGGGGCAAGAGCAATAATCACAGCCCTCACGTATGAAACTAGAAAGATACTAGACAGGAAATTAACTGATAATGAAATTACCTATATTAGAAAAGGACGTGCCCTGCAGGAAGAATTAGCAAAAGAGTTATGCACAACATTCGGAAAGAACTGTGAAGATGGGTTTAGTTTAAACGATATTAGAGATGTTGCACATCTCATGGGTGTTCGGATTAAGCTTGTTTCGGCTGCCCATTTTAACAAAGTAATCCATTCCTCAGGTGTAAATGACGCGATAACAATTTATTTGTACTTGCATAACGACCATTATGATTCCATTAATAATATACGAGGCTTTTATGGAAGTTCATATTACTGCAAAAAATGTGATATACCTTACGATCATCAAGACAAGCACTCGTGTAAAAAAGATAAAAGTAATGTGTGCAATTTGTGCTTAGGTCGAAAACATGATTTCTCAGAAGGTGGACGACCCCGAGTATACTGTAAAAAGTGCAATAGATACTGTTTTGGTAAAGATTGCGTTGATAACCATGAGAAAGTGTGTGAGGTAGTCTACAAGTGCAATATCTGCAACAAAATATGTCCGAGGATAAATATCAAACATTTAGGTGGCTCCTTTGCCCAATGTAGGAAATGTGAAACATTTGTAGAATATGAAGTCGAATTGAAGTGCACAGAATGTAAAAGCGAGTGCAAAAAAAAAAAAAAAAAAGGAAAACAAGTTTTCCTGCAACAACCTACACGAAACTGTACTTACTGAATGTGAGAAATGTGCAAAGGAAGTTGCCTGTTCAATAAAACTCAAGTGTCTAACATGTAATGGTAAATGTAAAAAAATAAACAAGCACAGGTGTGGGTACTCTATGTGTTGGAATTGCCAACAGTACGATAAGCCAGCTCAGCACCAATGTTATATGCAAGAAAGGAAAAACCGTATGGAAGATTGTATTTGTAATGGAACGGCAGAAAAGCAACATAAAAAATGCACTTACACAGAAAAATACTACTTTTTCGATTACGAAGCTGAACAAGACACCGGCGTACACACGCCAAACTTTGTATCCGTTTAGGTGTTAGGCAGGCTTTCCTAAAAAATGACGAATTTTGTCAGTGGCTAATATCAGAAAACCACAAAGGTTTTACGTGTATAGCACACAATGCAAAAGGTTATGATGCGTATTTTATTTTACAATATTGCGTCAATAATGGCATTAAAATTAAAACCATTTACCAAGGGTCTAAGATTATGGAGCTCAAAATACCCACCCTAAGGCTTAGAATAATTGACAGCATAAACTTTATCCAAGGAGGCCTTGCATCCTTTCCTAAAACATTTGGACTAAAAGAACTAAAAAAGGGGTATTTTCCACACTACTTCAATAAGAAAGAAAATCAAAATTACGTAGGGTCCATCCCAGCTACTAAATACTATGGCGTTAACACCATTAAGCCTGATAGCAGAAAAGCATTCCTGGAATGGCACGCTGAGAAAGTAAAGGAAAATTACGTGTTTGACTTTAAGAAGGAATTAGCCGAGTATTGTAATTCAGATGTTGATATTTTGCGACGTGGTTGTCCTTAGCCTCCAATAATAGAAAGCCTACTCATTCGCGGCGTTCTCTGCAACAACAGTGTCCTCCTAGCAGTGCGCGTATTGACCACTGCAGCGCTGAGTACCCACCCAACATTAGCATGTAATAGCATTGCTATCGCAAGGTAATACCAGCATAACTTAATATATAGACTATGTTTGCAGTACACGAACATACGTTGTTGAGTAGAATGGAGTAAAATATAAGTGATGTTCATCTTTTACTAGTAGGAGTTCGTTTCATCTTTGGATTTCCCTTATATAGCACGCACAACTAACGAAACTAATGTCTGATTTGCACAAGAGTACGGTTGCACTGAATACTTTTACTGGCGTCCCATAGACCTAGGGGTTCTGTGAAAAGGAACGAATTTAACAATTTTTCTTGATTCTCTTTTCTCATAATTTGTTCTTCTTCCCAAGAAGTAGTCTCGGCGAAACTCATCTGTCATGTCATTGGTGTAGTTAGCGACAGAGGGGCGCAGAAACTCCTGCAATATTAACTTGCTCAGTTCCTCAGAGTGATCACTCACTCCACACAGCAGAATAGGTGTTTCAGCAACATGTGGCAACAGTATTGTGGTTAATGTTTGTACTATTCTTGGACTGCCCAGCGTAACTGATATCATTTCGGCACTCTTGACATGATATATGGTCTTCGACAGTTCGTACCAAATACCCTCCAATATAAGCCATTGCAGCACTCGTCATAGAAACACATGGTAGGCTACCCCTTCAGCTTCATTTGTGATGCTTTCCAATTGTGTTTGAAATTTTCTTGCTAAATCTGTATTCGTTGTTGCCGATTGATCTGCATGAATTGTTGAGCTCGTGCGTCTCCCGGTTGAGTTACGTGTTACCATCCAGTCACTACAGGCAGATTCAGGTGCTACATTTCCCGTGAGATATGCACTTACGAGTCCAGTAGTCAGAATTTTATGCAGGGCCTGTGTAACACTTGCAGCGTTGGTTTGGTCGTTGCTACCTCAAAACTGTCTGATGCAACTGAACAAGCTTTCTACTTCATCAGAAGAAAATTTCCTGGTTAATACGAAATGAAAGCCATTTTCAAGCAGGTACTTGACACAGAGTATGGCAGATTTTGTCGTCAGACAAACTGCTTCATAAGTTTCTTTACTTATGAATTCCACCGGACTTGCTGATACTTTCTTCCAGATTTCCAGATAGGGAATGAAGTCGTTCTCCAGCCATTCGAGTCTTTTATCGTCAATTGAGAAGAAATGCATTGCGTCTTCATTCCTAGAGTGTAGTATATGCTGCAAAGTGTTCTTAACATTGAGGATGGTGAACCATTTGTTAACTATCTTCAAGAACTCAATAGTGCCTTCAGCATCCTGAAATTCTTTTATTCAGAACGGAGACACATATTGCCTCAAGAACTCAAGGGCTGAAATAACATCCGAAGAGAAAATATCAACAGCTCTGCCCACATGTATTGTCGGGTAGATATGTTTGTGTGTCAGTCTTCTAACTAGTTTCACTTTCAAGTCCTTTTGCAGGTCGTACAACTTTCTGATGAACCAACCAGATATGGGTTTCCCATCCTTAACTAACTGCTTCTTCACGTCCAGTAATGCATTCCTTAAATTTTTCAATATATGGCATTGGTCATAAGACATAAATAAATTGCGTGAACTGTCCAAGGGATGTGGCACGACAGGTAGGGGTGTGCTACCCCCAGAAAGTAAGCGGAATAATTTCACATTTGTAGAATGATTATCTGCCACCACATGTACTACAATAAGTGAAGCCTTTTCCACTTTATCAATAACTTCAATAGTAAGTTGATGAAGTACTTCAGCTTTTAGGTCCCGAGTAAAAAAGTATGCCACAGGAATTTTAAAATGCGAAGCAAGTCCAACGAACACAAAGCACAGCAGTTTTGTTGCGATTTCTTTTTCTAGGCCTAAATCTTTTTCCAGTCCACCCATTGACACAAGTCCCTGTACTTCAACAGCTGCTTTACAGTAAAGCGCGCGTGGTTGGATAGCCATCTCATCTACAATAACTGAGCCAAATGTATTTATTCCCTCAGTAAATTTTGCTTTTCGAGGAGTCTCTTCACTATTAAACTTGACACCATTACACCAGTAGTGCTTCCAACATAACGTTTGATGGTAGATTTAGAAGGCAAACTTAACAGTTCGCTACTTCGTATAAATCGGTAACCTGCCGGGAACTTACTGTGTCAGATAATGCAATACCTAATAGTTGATTCACTCCATCTAGGCTTCTTCTGTAGAAATACTTTAAGCTGTTCTTGTAGAAATTTTGCTTTTAAATTTCCTTCAGCACTCGAAACCTCAATTGCCTCCAAATTACAGTCAACCATATTTTTCTCTAGCCTGCTGATTCGTTGCTTGAGTTGCTCTTGGCGACCTTTAAGTGCAGATATTTTTTGTCCTGCACGCCTTAGTGACCTACGCAGTGTTCGTAGTATCCTATTCCGTGAGTTCAATTGTCTCATATTTACTTTTGTTTGTGTAGACGCATCTTTCTTGACTAAATCATTAACATTAGAGATGGCAGGTGGGGGGACACCATCCAAAGCACAAGATTCAACCGCAACAAAGCCTGCCTTGGGGGATTTTGTACATTTTAATGATACAGTTGATTTGACAATATTTCTTCTTGGCACTGACAGTTTAAGTTTCTTACTTGGTGGGTAGTCACTGAAAACGCTGGGCACCGCATCAGATTTCAACCGCTTTACCATTAATTCTGGTCTGTAGTCACATTCGATAAAATGATTACTGCACACGACAGAGCGGTCATTAGAGTTCCATAACTTATCCTTGGTATCACCTACACAACAGAAACAGAAGATTATTATGTTGTTTGTTGTTCTATCATTAGTGGGGCTTGGACATATTGGTCATTTAGCTCCATGTACATGGGTATTGTAGAATCTGTGTGATAACCTGTGCAATTGAGGTGTCTGTAGTAGTGGGTGTATTTGTAATTCAGGTGATGATTGGGAAGTAGGTGGCTGCGGCCTTAAGTTAGGAACAATCCAGGCACTTGTCTGGATAGAGGTGGGAAAACACGGAAAACCACTTCCAGGATGGATGAGATGGGAATTGGACCCACCTCATCTCGGTTTTACGTCATGAAGTTGAGTGTCCCCGTTCCAGCCCTCAGACCTGAGTTAAATTTCTTGGCAAAGCCAGGAATCCAACCCGGACCTCTGGGCTGACAGACAAGAATGCTAGCCTCTACACGACGAGGTGGTCAGAAGTTTATTATTATCATCATCATCATCATCATCATCAGAACTAGAGCAATAATAGAAAGTAACCTAATTTTCAGTCACATGGTCAACGTAAAACTATGCTACATACCTTGTCTGCTTATTGCTTTAATCCCTAATTTCTTTGTCGGCTCTCGACTAGGAAATTCCTAAGTCAAATGGTATTAGTATGTGCTTTATATTAGTAATTATATTTAATATTTCCAATTGTGGGACATAGTGCAATGGCAGTTATTTTTTCCTGTCAATTTAATCGTCATTTTGTGCACTGTTGCCAGAGTTAAATGAGCTGGTCGATTTAGAATTCATAAATTATGCAGATCACAGGAAATTCTACAGTATTCTATTTTTTTTCTAAATGCAACTGTTAGATCATCGCAATCTGAATAATTTAATTAATCCCATAAGGATATGTTGAATCCAATTACTTATTTGAGAATGACTTGAGTGAATTTCCAGGAACATTATTTCTAGAGCCTTGTTTACAAAACGGCACGCAACAGTATACCATCTTAATAAAATGGCCTTATTTCAGCTTGACACAATGTGTATAAATACCGCCAAGTGAACTGATCATGTGGAGGGTATGCAGCGCCTCTAGCGGCAAACATAGCATCTGCAGGGGGACAGCTCCCAGAGGCCATTGGGCAGGCTTTTTATTATTGGAGGCTAAGGGTTGTCTTGCCTTTAGGCAGTCATTTTTAGAAATAGCAAATATAGACCCCTTCCAATACATAACTATTGCCAGTGTTTGTATGGCTATTTACAGGTCAAAATTCCTTGAAGAAGACACGATTGCTGTAGTCAAAGGGCTAAAAAGGAAATGTTCAGTAAGGAGTCTATAGCATGGTTAAGTTCGTTCCCTAATGTTCGACACGCATTAAACGGTGGCGAGGTCACAATTTGTAGAGCCAAAGTCGATGGGTACGACTATATGACTAAAACTGTGTACCAATATCATGGTTGTTTTTGGCATGGGTGTCCCGACTGTTACTCAGGCGATACTATCAACAATGTAAAAAATGAAACTATGGATGACTTGCTTACAAAAACTATAGAGCGAACACAAGCTCTTAAAAATGCCGGGTACAAGGTTGTTGAAATGTGGAGCTGTAAATGGAAAAATTCTAAAGCTTATAAGGAAAGCCTAAACAAAACAAAAGATGTTGTAGAACCTCTAAACCCCAGGGACGCATTCTTCGGTGGTAGGACAAATGCCTCAAAGTTGAAAGTTTCTGGAAAAAAGCTGAGATATATAGATATATGCAGTTTATATCCAACAGTTATGTTTTATGACCGGTACCCTGTGGGACATCCCACTAAAATATTTAAGCCAGAAATATACAATAAAGACTGGTTTGGTTTAGTTGAATGTAAAGTTCTTCCTCCAAGAGGTCTTTATCATCCAGTCCTTCATGTGAAGCTAGATAAGTTAATGTTTACCCTGTGCGCGAAGTGTGCTGAAGAAAAGGTCGGCCGCTGTAAACATAGTGATGAAGAGAGGGCGCTTTTTGGAACTTGGACTACAATCGAACTTAATAAAGCTCTAAAGAAAGGCTACAAAATCCAGAAAATTTATGAAGTATGGAATTTTGAAGAGAAAAGTAATGAGCTTTTCAGGGACTACATTAAAACCTTTATGAAAATTAAGCTAGAAACTAGTCCTTGGGTTGGTGATTACAAATCAAAAGAAAAATATGCAAGGGTTATAAAAAAAGCAAGGCATAAAGCTTGATATTGACAAAATTGAACCCAATGCTGGGAAGAGGGCAGTGGCTAAAATATGCTTAAATTCTCTTTGGGGAAAGTTCGGTCAGAGACAAAACATGTCACAAACAGAGTTCATTGATGACCCTGAGAGGTGGTACGACTTGTTATTAGATGATAAGATAGAAATAACTAATGTTATGTACATCAATGAGGAAGTAATTGAGGTAACATACCACTACAATGATTTCTATGTAGAAAATGACACATGTACCAACATATTTGTAGCAACCTTCACCACTTCCAATGCGAGAATAAGGTTGTACAACATGCTTGATAGATTAGGGGATAAAGTAGCTTATTACGACACTGATAGTGTTGTTTACATAGATGATGGAACAAATACTGTAGAGACCGGATGTATGCTCGGCGAATGGACTGACGAATTCGGAAAAGATGATCACGGTATTGAATGGATAAGCACAGGTCCCAAAAGCTATGCGTACTGTCCCCGTTTACCCGGATAGTAGGCTGTCAGATATCCGCCCCCTCAATCGGATTGCCAACAATCAATCGCACCGGCTCAGCTACATCAATGAAAATGGCACTGACAGATACTACCGAGGTTTGAACACAGAAGTTACCAAGAAAATTATTGTGGAACACACCAAAATAGACGGGGTTTCATACTTACTTTTACTTACCTCTTAAAAATAATCTCGGGGATTAGGTTGACAACAGGATCTTTAAAGTATGCTCCCACAATAATCTTGACCATGACATTTAAAAATGAACCAAAGTGAAGGAAAGAACTTTGAACTGTACAAAAGCTTTATTTCAAATAAAGGGTATGACTTTAACAACTCAACAAAATAAATGTGGCTATCAGTAGCCCATGTCAATCTGACTATGTCCTCCTAAAGGACTTGCAAAGTTATCAAACAATATGTTAGCTCCCATGAGCTCAAAATAACGTAACATTCAATACACATTTGGATTGGATGAGGAAGTCAGGATACGACATATATAGAGCATTTGGTTTCTTTTAATAAACATTACACTTGTATTAATAGGCGCAAGGCCAGAGTATCGACCTCACCCGCTGATAACCAGATGTCGAGCCAGCTGGTCTACCCTTCAACCTGGCGCATGCCTGTCAAATGGGGCTCACTCGTCACGCCATACTGCGTAAGAATTCAGCTCCTCTCAAAGCTTTAAATGTCTACAAGACAACTCATATATATTGACGCAAATCTTTCAAATGCTTAACGCACATACCACTGGATAATTCTGACAATCCCTAAACTTGTTAAGTTATCATCCAAATGTTTAATAAGCATAGTTTAGAGTATGAAACACACTCTTAAATGTTTATAACAAAATCACATAAATTATTTATAACAATTAGAAATTGTTTATAATATTGTCGAAGATAATTACAAAAATTTTAAACACGCCTTTAACATTACTTTCGTTCCACATTATTGTCAAAGATATATACATTATTATTTACAATATCAACATTTAAATTATTTAAATTATTAATTTAAGAAATACATTGAACCACATGTTCATCCGGTTGGTAAATTCATAATCGTGTTTATATAATCGACCAATGAAGGTTAGTTATACATTTTAATGTCACAATCTGGTTTAATAAAGGTTGTAATAATTATAATTATTTGTGACGGTAATCTTCATTCAAAATCTTATCTCAAATTCTTTCAAAACTCTTGTTAATTATAACAGTAAATTCACCTGATTAATTTTCAACGAACTATGACAATACACTCTAGCGGAAAATACTTCGCTTACAAAATAATGCACAAACTGCATTAAAAATAGGCCCAAAATTCATCATATATTAAAATATACGGCAACAAAATCTTCCACAGAATTTACAAAAAACTTCCACTAACACAATCTTTATCATCCTTACTGTGGGAATCTCCTTCATTTAAAACTGTTGTCATTTAACCTTCGTGGATTTCATTCATGAATCGAATTGAAATACAAATCTGCCAATCACAAACAAATTTAATAGTGAATACGCTTATATACGCCTGTCTGGTCTATCAAAATTTAAGATTAACATCTTCAAAGAATTGTAGTATAAAAATACTATCATCAAACAAAGTGCGATTAAACTGTAAAATAGTCTAATAGAATCCAATTAGACTGGGGAATGCAAACATCATTATATAAATCTCTAATTGAAAAAAATTCCTAACAAAAGTTTCACGAATTTAATGCATTCAATAATTCATAATTAAAGTTCATCTTTCACAAAATTGTCTATGATGCAATGATCGTTCATAACTGACGATAAATGTCTGTGTTGCAATCAATTCAAATAACGACTAGTATTTCCAAGATCGTCGACAATGTACTGGATTTTAACGCTCTAAAATCATTTAAATGTTCTTCCTTCTTGATGATGACAGAAAATTGGTCAAAGTAATTAAACTGGGGTAGAATTACTTTAATAAAGTGACACGCTGTCTGAATTTAAATCTGCCATAAAAATCATTAACTTACAGTCAAATCGTGACTACAAAAAAAATAAGCAAATTACTGAAAAATCTAAATATCAGTCTCAACTGATCCAAAATCATTTAACTATGCCCATGACATAACAATGTCTTAATAAATCGTCGAAAAAGGTATAACTCATCAAGGTGTACTGAGAATATGAATCTCAAACAAGAATATAGGGCAAAATACATGAGGACAAAAATATGGGAAAAATGGTTGCTCAAATATTGCTAAGAAACTCAAATACAATAAACGTTCACGACTACCTTATCTGCCGATTGACGTTCCAGAGGAAAATTCCCCAAAGAAGACAGTTGATGGATCCATTTCACCAAGTTAAAGCTGAGCTCCATCCTCGAAACAAGAAACAGCACCCTCGGAGAATCGAACTGCTTCACGAAGACGAACGACATCCTTCCGGCAATAATCTTCTTTGTGAGTCGGGACAACCCTGACCTCTCTTGAAAAATCCCTGAAGTTCCAGTTGAAAATCGCCATGAAGTTTTTGTAGAAATTTCCGAAGAAATATTCATATTCAGAAAGTATGAAATCATTTCTATTGCTGTTTGATAGTATTCAGCCTTTAATCACGAAACATGGGTGTAGATGGTTTGTTCACCACATGTTCGCTTGTGTGTAATAGCAATTAGCGAAGTTCCATGCTGCTATCTTACTCCGTTGAAATATGTCCCAATTGCATTAAGTCCTTTAGCCTTCCATCTTCTCTTCGGTTATGGTAATAGAAGAACAAACTGCCATATTAAACTGTTCCATAATACTGTAGCGTTGTGTCACAAAAGCAATCTGAAGTCTCCCTATTTCACTAGCCGTGTCAGCCGTAGCGGAGATTCTGGCTATACAAAGTGTTTCTCCTGTGGCGAGAAAATCACTTTTGTCAGTCGTCTAAAATTGTCAATAACTTCCAAAATACTTCCTCGAAATTGTTCAACTTTTCTACACTCCTTACTGTAGCAATGCACAATAGAATTAGCTTATAGGCGACCGCTAACTGTTCACAGCTAATCTCGTAGAAGCGTTATAATGTGCGTTTCAACTTCACCTAGATTTACACACAGTAAACCTGCACTGCTTGTCAGCTCGACTCTCGTTTAATGCAGTGGATTCACCACGCGTTATAAAGACGACTTTTTCACTAATAATCTCACTCGACGTTTCACTGAAATGACTATTTGAGATCTGACGATTGAGAATGAGGCTCCTCTCTTCTGCGCAAGGCCTTTTATGAACTTCATGAGGGGCGTATCTATCCCTTCCATCGCGCGTTACTGCGTCATTGCTAGAAGTTCCAACTTCGTCAATACATGACGGATTTTCAAAATTCAAAAACTGAAAATAAATTTCACCAAAATTCCAGAACAATGCCTCTACTGCAAATGGATTTCCACAATTCTGCATTCCAAAAAGTAATAAAAATACCATAGTTTCAGCAATCTCCGTCTTCCTTCAGACTATCGTTCATTGGTTCAAGCCTCCCCTCCAATAGCATACTTTCTTCCTCAGCAGAATTCCACGTTTCCTGCGACTGCGTCGTACATCTTGGATCTTTCTCGAATAAATGCTGACGTCACTGAGAATCTCAGCTCAAGTAGCCTGCTGGCATATCGTCTGCGTCATCCGTGCTTACGTCATGACTACCCACGTCATAACTATGACAGCCATAACGTTCATTATAATTTCCAAAATAGCCACCGTGGTCTCTATATAATTCAATAACGGGGGCATTCTCCTCTCACCACGTTTTAAAAACAGTTGCAAATTGTTTTTAAACTCAGTGTTACAAGTACCTCAACTCTCTTGAACACGAAATTGAATTATTACTGGCTTACTCTAGTATAGTAACTTTTCAAATTTCCAGCATTGAACTTGCCGTAAATGACGTTATTCTCATCATCGTAGAGTTCATAGCAGTTGTTTCCATAGGCGTTCGTAATCCTGAACGGACCCATGAACACATTTCCAAATTTGGGGTATATTTTCTTGCTCATATCAGCCTTGACAGGTCTGCGTAATAATACAAGATTTCCAACTTGTAAGGGTGTACCAAAACGTTTTCCAGCTACTCTTTTCAATCGTTTCTCTGCTGCTTTCTGGAGTTGTTCCTTCGCCTTGTCAATCCTCTGCTGCCTTCCTAGGTCGGGATCTCTAGGAATGTGGTTGAAAAGATTATCCCACGGCCTTTCTGGGTTTCTTCCTAGATGAAGTCGCATCGGCACTTCTCCTGTGCTCTCCTGCACTGTAGAGTTCAGACATTCCTCAATAAGGGGTACAAATCTCACCCAACCAGAATGATCATTTGGACAGAAAATTCGACAGAATTTCGAAAATTCAGCCATATATCTTTCTGAGGAATTCGATTCTGGGTAACGCACGCTTGAAAATAAGTGCTTAATGCCAAGCCTTTCCATATCCGCTGCAAATTCCACGGATGTAAACTGCGTTCCATGATCTGACAGTAGATATTCTGGTATACCAGCTTTAGGAAATACAGCATTTTCCAGTCTGCTTACTACGTTCCTTGTGTTAGCTTTCTGCATGGGACTCATTGTAACAAATTTTGAGAAAACATCCACGGTAACCAACAGGCACTGGTTACCCTGATATCCCTTCGGACAGGGGCCAAATATATCCGTCGCCATTAGTTCGTTTGGCTTAGAAGGAATATAGCCTTCGGTTTTCCTTTTAATAAAGCAGAAGCATACTTTGCTCTTTGACATTTGTCACAAGATCTAATGACCTTGGCAATGCTGGAACGCATGTTAGTCCAGATAAATCTCTCTTTAAGAGTATTAAGAGTTTTATCTAAACCGGCATGTCCAGTTGCGTGATGAGCTACCCACACTAAATTGACAACAAGTTTAGGTGGCACGACTATTCGGAGTTTTGTATGCGCAGAGTCAGCATACTTGCATACGATGTCTCCACTCAAGACAAAGTGTCGTGAATTTCTCCGTGTAACTGCATAGTCAACATCCGTATTGTCCATGTAACCCTTGAGGAACCTGTACATTTTCCTTATTGGAGCGTGTCTCTTCTGTGACACACCGATTCGGGCTAACCTCCTAACGGTTTCTTGATCTTCTTGCTCCAATTGTACATGGTGTATCTGCACATTTTTAATAGGGTTACGTGATAGAGCATCAGCCAGTAAGTTATCTTTCCCAGGCTGGTGGACAATAGTGGCGTTAAACTGTTGGGTGAACAAAGCCCAACGTGTCAATCTATCACTCGACATGTCAGTTTGCAACATAAACTGTAGTGCTTTATGGTCAGTAATAATGATGACCTTATGTCCCAGCAGGATTTTCTTCCAGGCTTGCAATGCTGTTACAAAAGCTAACGCTTCAAGCTCTGTCGTGAAGTAGTTTTCCTCGTGTTTCTTCAACTTCCGACTAGTGAACGCAATGTAGTGCTTGTTGCCTGCCTCGTCTTTCTGGTATAAGACTGCACTAATGCCTACTCTTGATGCATCAGACTCAATATAGAACACCTTCTCAAAGTCTGGGTACTCCAGTTTCACATTATTTCTGAGCATCTCTTTTGCTTTCTCAAAAGCCTCGTCTGCAGCGGTACTCCATTTCCATCTGTTATTCTTCTTGAGTAAGTCATACAGAGGAGCCATAATTTCAGAGTATCTTGGACAGTGGCTGCTAATAAATTGGCATGCGCCTACAAATTCTCTGACTTGTTTCACCTTAGTTGGCTTTGGAAATCTCGTGATCGCATCTACTTTTTTCATGTTTGGATGATATCCATCTTTATCAATAGTATGCCCCAAGTAATTTATCTCCTGCTTCAAGAATTGACATTTTCCAAAATTCACCTTGATATTGGCCTCCCTTAAATTCTCGAACAACTTTCTCAAGTGCACTAAATGTTCTGCGGCGCTGGGTGAAGATACGATTAAATCGTCAATGTAGCAGATTACATTTTCTTTCACTTCGTCGGTGAGCTTACTATCAAGTGCTCGAATAAGTGCTGGTCCACTGTTAACCATACCAAAAGGCATTCGGACAAAGACCCATGACGTCTGGTCAAATAGGAATCCAGTGTACTGCATACTATCTTCTTTTGCTGAACTTGATAAAATGAAGACGTCAAATCAAGAACGCTGAAACATGCTCTCCCTTTGAATTTTCGAAGCAGATCTCTAATCTTGGGTGGTCGGTCATTTTCGGGAAGAATCTTCAAGTTGATGGTCCTGGCATCGAGACAAAGACGTATCTGACCATTACTTTTCTTCACTACTGTGATGGGGTTTATATAAGACGACGCCTGTTTTTTAATAATCCCGTCTACCTCCATTTTTCTGATTAACCCTCGTACTTCTTGATAGTATTTCTCAGGAATGGGGTATATTCTCTTCTGGTAAGGGGTTTCATCTGTCAGCCTTATCTTGTATTTATAATCCTTAATCAATCCAGGCTTTTCATCAAAAATATCTTGGAATTCCTTAATCAGATCCTCAAATTCCCCCTGAATTTCTTCAAATCCTTCAGTTTTTCTACTGGGTATTTCTGCTAAATTTTCCACTTCATTAATTATGGTATTCAAAATTTCTTCCCTAAGGTCTATTTCCAGACTGTTTTTCACGTCCTGTTTTTCTATCTCTTCTGTGATCATGTACCCATCATTAAAGCTAATACTTCTGTTCTTCATGTCAATAATAGCTCCGACCTTCGATATAAAATCGATTCCAAGCACCATATCAAAATTGATCTTGCTCACTACAATGAAGATCTGTTCATAATTCCTTCCATTGATCTCAAAGTTCAATAACACTTGAATCTTGCACTTCACTGCCTTATCTTGGAATATCCCTCGCACTTTAACGGTAGAAACAGGTAGAACTGTCATGTTCTCTCCTCTTAGCAGACTTTGATAACATTCCTCTGAAATGATGGAGATAATTGCACCAGTATCCATCACGGCTTTGTACTGTTGGCCATCTATCCGTACAGAAATAATAGGTAAGGCACATGGTCTTTCCTCTTTAACTATACCCCTCTCTTCTAGCAAATCTTCATCAGTCACTTCATATATCTCATTAATCGTAATCAGGTGTGGTGTGGCAATGTATTTACAAGTTCTCACTGACGTTGAGAAATCAGCGTTTTTTTTTGTGTTACCAACCTCAAAATTCTGTTGGCTCGTAGAAGGCCCAGGATCGATTACAACATCCTGCCTTTTCTTTTGGTTGTCGGCTTCTTTTTCCCGTAATTCTTTTAGGTATTGCTGGCTTTCCTTCTCTCTTTCCTGATACTGATCGGGTGTCACAACCTGACCTTGAGGATTCTGATTTCTGTTTTGGTTCTGGTTATTCCTATTATAATTTCTATTATAACCATTATTGTTGTAATATCTGCCTCTTCCATTGTAATTTCCTCGGTTATAGTTCCAGCCTCTTCTCTGTTGATACGGTCGGTAACCTTGCGATCTGTTATTTCGAAACTGATTATTCCTGTGAGGACCTACATTGTCAGTTTTCTCCTCATCTGGCTTGTCAGTTTGTTGGACTTGGTCCATATATACAGTATTTATTTCTTTGAAGTCATGCCTTTGACCTTTCTGTACCACGTTAGGCATTGGACTTGTGTAGTCTAACCTCCTCAGTAATTCATCCATGCTGGTTAAATCCCTGATGTTTGACGAAATTATTAGTATCCTCACCTCCACAGGTAGCATACGAGAAATCGCATCAATAAGTTGCTCCGTTGACAATGGGGGTTGCAAAAATCTCAAGCGGGATAATTGACTCGTAAAGAAATCAGCGTACCGCGTTGGAAGAGTACCTGAGTATTTTCTTGAATACACCTCCGCTCTTAACGAATTCTGCGCTTCTATGGACCAAAATCGTTTGATTAATGCCTCTGCAAACTTTTCAAAGTTACTGAATGTGTATCTAAATGCGCAAACCATTCGAGGGGTCCTCCAATCAAATATCTCTCCACTATCTTCACCTCTCTCTCTCTGGGAATGTGAGCTTCGATAAAATAATCTTTGAGGTTCCTTACATATTCTATGGGTGTCAAACTATCAGTGTTACTGAATTTTTGCGGTTTATCTTCAAAATTCCTGATGACCGTTACGTTCCTCGGATATGAATCCGGGTAGTTTTTTCCACTATCTCGATAGTTCCACTCAGGTTCCATATTCCTCTCGTCATCTTCCTCCCTGAATCTGGATATACGTTCTTCAGGAGTCACGTCTCTCTCTTCTGGATCTAGGTTATATCTTCTGGCATAATTCCTATTGGTTTCGCAAGCCAAGCCTACTGTATCCTTGTCAGTGATTTCCGTTAAGACTTTCTTGATTAACTCTTCTTTGTAGGTCTCCATTAAATTAGCTTCTCCTAGCTTCAAATTCTGCAGTTTGCTCGACGTTTCATTCACATCAGAGACAACTTTATGAATCTGTTCCTCTAATGCAGATTTTAATGTTTGCACATCCCGATCTAATTGTGTTCTATCTTCAACTTGTCTTTCGGATAGCGAATCCATCCTGACGCTTAAATCTTTCCTAATCTGTACTACTTCATTGTTAATATCAATTTGAGTACTGGCAAGTTTCCTTTCAATACGATCCTGAATTTGGGTTACATGTTCCCCACTTGACCTATTCCACTCGTCTTTCCATATTGCTACATTTGCCGTTAACATTTCTGCTATGTCTATTTCGATATCCTCTTTCAATACTTTATTATGGTCTAATACTTGGGTTCTCATGACCTCTACAGCAAACTTTAAACCTTCTAAAGACGCTGTCGTTCTAACTGACTCATCAACTAGCCTAGTCGTTAATGCACTTATATTACGCGTACAAAGGGTTTTCGAATTTTCTATCTCTTCCCTGACTTTATTTACATCAGTTTGGACTTTAGTAATATCTACGAAAACTGTGTTGACCTCTACTTGAATTTTATTTATGTCACTTTGCATCTCGTTTACATCCGAATGAATGTTATTAATATCAACCTGAACATTGGACACATCAGTTCTAACATTTTGGATTCCTCTTTGGACTTCCTCAACCTTGTCTTGGACAGTCGCAACGTCATTTTTAACAACAACTACCTCAGCCCTAGCACAATAAATATCACTTCGGACATTAGCTACATCTAAATTCAACATTGTAAGATCTTTATGCACATTAGCAACATCTATTTTAACATTGGACATGTCTGAGCGCATGTCAGTTACAGCATTCTCAATTCCTTGGGTATTAATCTGTAAACGCGACATATTATCCTCTAAGTTAACAGAACTAGTCTGAATAGCTTTCAAACTTTCATCCATGCTAGCTTTCAAATTACTAGCATTCTCCTCCATTCTTGCTTTCAAATTGGCAGACAAATTACTAGCATTCTCCTCCATCATCTGCTTCATGTTACTATTCATGCTTACTTTCAAGTTAGCATTCTCCTCCATCATCTGCTTCATGTTAGCAGACATTTCCTCTAACATCATCTTCAAACTTTCATCTGCCATTACAATATTATTCAAAAATAGACTGCTGTAGGGACATACATCAAAAGAGCAAAATAACAACATTTGAGCAACACTTTTCACCATATATAAATTTGATCAATTTTCTGTCTTAAATCTAACTTATAACTACCTTATAATTAACTTTCGAAGACACTTCATGTTGAAACAAACTCAAGCACATGTTCAAATTTCCCTGGCTCATTTTAAAATATCCTAACACAAATAATTTTACATTTACAATCCAAATAATTTAATTTTATCTTTAATATGACTAAAATGTCATAAGCCGGTCAAATAAAATAAGATTCCAGATCATAGGCGATTTTCTAAGTTTCCAGCCTATTTAACTTTTCTCAAGTCGTATAAGATCTGATCTTTTCTGAGTGTAATTTTCCTACTACAATCCAACATTTAATTCCTATATAATCACACTCTTAAATTCTACAATTGGCCTAGACATCTAACAAAGAATCAACCTCTTTATTTGAGTCTAATCGATCCACACGTTTTAGGTTTGCCAATCCTACTGTTGACTCAGCCCCACGTTGGGCGCCAATCCTTCTGTCCCCGTTTACCCGGATAGTAGGCTGTCAGATATCCGCCCCCTCAATCGGATTGCCAACAATCAATCGCACCGGCTCAGCTACATCAATGAAAATGGCACTGACAGATACTACCGAGGTTTGAACACAGAAGTTACCAAGAAAATTATTGTGGAACACACCAAAATAGACGGGGTTTCATACTTACTTTTACTTACCTCTTAAAAATAATCTCGGGGATTAGGTTGACAACAGGATCTTTAAAGTATGCTCCCACAATAATCTTGACCATGGCATTTAAAAATGAACCAAAGTGAAGGAAAGAACTTTGAACTGTACAAAAGCTTTATTTCAAATAAAGGGTATGACTTCAACAACTCAACAAAATAAATGTGGCTATCAGTAGCCCATGTCAATCTGACTATGTCCTCCTAAAGGACTTGCAAAGTTATCAAACAATATGTTAGCTCCCATGAGCTCAAAATAACGTAACATTCAATACACATTTGGATTGGATGAGGAAGTCAGGATACGACATATATAGAGCATTTGGTTTCTTTTAATAAACATTACACTTGTATTAATAGGCGCAAGGCCAGAGTATCGACCTCACCCGCTGATAACCAGATGTCGAGCCAGCTGGTCTACCCTTCAACCTGGCGCATGCCTGTCAAATGGGGCTCACTCGTCACGCCACACTGCGTAAGAATTCAGCTCCTCTCAAAGCTTTAAATGTCTACAAGACAACTCATATATATTGACGCAAATCTTTCAAATGCTTAACGCACATACCACTGGATAATTCTGACAATCCCTAAACTTGTTAAGTTATCATCCAAATGTTTAATAAGCATAGTTTAGAGTATGAAACACACTCTTAAATGTTTATAACAAAATCACATAAATTATTTATAACAATTAGAAATTGTTTATAATATTGTCGAAGATAATTACAAAAATTTTAAACACGCCTTTAACATTACTTTCGTTCCACATTATTGTCAAAGATATATACATTATTATTTACAATATCAACATTTAAATTATTTAAATTATTAATTTAAGAAATACATTGAACCACATTTTCATCCGGTTGGTAGATTCATAATCGTGTTTATATAATCGACCAATGAAGGTTAGTTATACATTTTAATGTCACAATCTGGTTTAATAAAGGTTGTAATAATTATAATTATTTGTGACGGTAATCTTCATTCAAAATCTTATCTCAAATTCTTTCAAAACTCTTGTTAATTATAACAGTAAATTCACCTGATTAATTTTCAACGAACTATGACAATACACTCTAGCGGAAAATACTTCGCTTACAAAATAATGCACAAACTGCATTAAAAATAGGCCCAAAATTCATCATATATTAAAATATACGGCAACAAAATCTTCCACAGAATTTACAAAAAACTTCCACTAACACAATCTTTATCATAATTACTGTGGGAATCTCCTTCATTTATTTAAGGGCATTATACATCAGCGACTTTCAACATGTCCGCTGCACTATCGATTATACATTCATAGTTCCACTTAAAAATTCTTATAATCATTAATTGTTTCAAAACTGTTGTCATTTAACCTTCGTGGATTTCATTCATGAATCGAATTGAAATAAAAATCTGCCAATCACAAACAAATTTAATAGTGAATACGCTTATATACGCCTGTCTGGTCTATCAAAATTTAAGATTAACATCTTCAAAGAATTGTAGTATAAAAATACTATCATCAAACAAAGTGCGATTAAACTGTAAAATAGTCTAATAGAATCCAATTAGACTGGGGAATGCAAACATCATTATATAAATCTCTAATTGAAAAAAAATTCCTAACAAAAGTTTCACGAATTTAATGCATTCAATAATTCATAATTAAAGTTCATCTTTCACAAAATTGTCTATGATGCAATGATCGTTCATAACTGACGATAAATGTCTGTGTTGCAATCAATTCAAATAACGACTAGTATTTCCAAGATCGTCGACAATGTACTGGATTTTAACGCTCTAAAATCATTTAAATGTTCTTCCTTCTTGATGATGACAGAAAATTGGTCAAAGTAATTAAACTGGGGTAGAATTACTTTAATAAAGTGACACGCTGTCTGAATTTAAATCTGCCATAAAAATCATTAACTTACAGTCAAATCGTGACTACAAAAAAAATAAGCAAATTACTGAAAAATCTAAATATCAGTCTCAACTGATCCAAAATCATTTAACTATGCCCATGACATAACAATGTCTTAATAAATCGTCGAAAAAGGCATAACTCATCAAGGTGTACTGAGAATATGAATCTCAAACAAGAATATAGGGCAAAATACATGAGGACAAAAATATGGGGAAAATGGTTGCTCAAATATTGCTAAGAAACTCAAATACAATAAACGTTCACGACTACCTTATCTGCCGATTGACGTTCCAGAGGAAAATTCCCCAAAGAAGACAGTTGATGGATCCATTTCACCAAGTTAAAGCTGAGCTCCATCCTCGAAACAAGAAACAGCACCCTCGGAGAATCGAACTGCTTCACGAAGACGAACGACATCCTTCCGGCAATAATCTTCTTTGTGAGTCGGGACAACCCTGACCTCTCTTGAAAAATCCCTGAAGTTCCAGTTGAAAATCGCCATGAAGTTTTTGTAGAAATTTCCGAAGAAATATTCATATTCAGAAAGTATGAAATCATTTCTATTGCTGTTTGATAGTATTCAGCCTTTAATCACGAAACATGGGTGTAGATGGTTTGTTCACCACATGTTCGCTTGTGTGGAATAGCAATTAGCGAAGTTCCATGCTGCTATCTTACTCCGTTGAAATATGTCCCAATTGCATTAAGTCCTTTAGCCTTCCATCTTCTCTTCGGTTATGGTAATAGAAGAACAAACTGCCATATTAAACTGTTCCATAATACTGTAGCGTTGTGTCACAAAAGCAATCTGAAGTCTCCCTATTTCACTAGCCGTGTCAGCCGTAGCGGAGATTCTGGCTATACAAAGTGTTTCTCCTGTGGCGAGAAAATCACTTTTGTCAGTCGTCTAAAATTGTCAATAACTTCCAAAATACTTCCTCGAAATTGTTCAACTTTTCTACACTCCTTACTGTAGCAATGCACAATAGAATTAGCTTATAGGCGACCGCTAACTGTTCACAGCTAATCTCGTAGAAGCGTTATAATGTGCGTTTCAACTTCACCTAGATTTACACACAGTAAACCTGCACTGCTTGTCAGCTCGACTCTCGTTTAATGCAGTGGATTCACCACGCGTTATAAAGACGACTTTTTCACTAATAATCTCACTCGACGTTTCACTGAAATGACTATTTGAGATCTGACGATTGAGAATGAGGCTCCTCTCTTCTGCGCAAGGCCTTTTATGAACTTCATGAGGGGCGTATCTATCCCTTCCATCGCGCGTTACTGCGTCATCGCTAGAAGTTCCAACTTCGTCAATACATGACGGATTTTCAAAATTCAAAAACTGAAAATAAATTTCACCAAAATTCCAGAACAATGCCTCTACTGCAAATGGATTTCCACAATTCTGCATTCCAAAAAGTAATAAAAATACCATAGTTTCAGCAATCTCCGTCTTCCTTCAGACTATCGTTCATTGGTTCAAGCCTCCCCTCCAATAGCATACTTTCTTCCTCAGCAGAATTCCACGTTTCCTGCTACTGCGTCGTACATCTTGGATCTTTCTCGAATAAATGCTGACGTCACTGAGAATCTCAGCTCAAGTAGCCTGCTGGCATATCGTCTGCGTCATCCGTGCTTACGTCATGACTACCCACGTCATAACTATGACAGCCATAACTTTCTTTATAATTTCCAAAATAGCCACCGTGGTCTCTATATAATTCAATTACGGGGGCAGTACGAAACATATAAAGGCAAACAGGTTACCAAAATTAAAGGATTTACCCTCAACCATGAAAATGCCAAAAAACTTAACATGAAGACAATGACCGACCTAATACAAGGTTTTAATAATAATGTTGTTATAAGCAATAACATGATAACAAGAGATACGAAAACAAAAAGCCTTGTAAATAAAAATATTGCCAAAGAATTTAAAGTCGACTACGACAAGCGTTTCATCCAGAAAGAAGAAGACAACATAATTGATACACTTCCTTGGGGGTACTAAATATAATAGTGCACATATTATTTTATAGCTATTTACCCCCTTGTTTTAACCATTATTTTATCCTTAATTCGTTAAAAAGTTACTAATAATTTTAGCCTTAAATTTAGCCATTATTCTGTCCATTGTTTCTAAAAAAAGTTATTAGAAATTTTAGCCTTAACTTTAGCCCTTGTTTTATCCATAATCTTTTAAAAAGTTACTGGTAATTTTAGCCTTGTTTTAACCATTATTTTGAAAAACATCGTTAGAATTTTCAATGGTTAATTTTAGCCATTATTTTAGGTGTCTGTAGGATCAATTTGTGTTACGTTTTATAGGTGGAGGTAAGCATAATTTTGTCATTTACATTTTAGAGCCATTTTTATGGTTAATTTTAACCCTATTTTATGAATCTCCTAAATTTGCATTACAGCGTCATGTAGACGACGAGGATAAAACATCGTTACAAGAAATGAAAAAGGTATGAAAATTTAAGTTATAATGACGGGAGTGGATACGTTAACCATGACTTTTCATAGTTAATTTTTATAGATAGATTAACCATAACTTTTGATTGTGTTTCATGGTTACCTTTAACCATAATTATCTTGGTTAATTTTTTGTTAAGTTTAATGGTTACTTTTAACCAGAAATTAGAAAAAAATCTGGCATTTTAAAGGTTATTTTTAACCATAATTTTTTTTAATGGTTACGTTCTGCCATAAAGTAATACGAAATATTATGGTTACAAGTAACCATAATTGTTTAGAAGATTTATAATGGTTAAGATAACCATATGTTCGATCAATAATTTTTAAATGATGTTTAAGGTCACTTTGTCCATTATTTTTAATAGAATTTTAATGGTCACTTTATCCATTAATTTTTAATAGAATTTTAATGGTCACTTTATCCATTAATTTTTAATAGAATTTTAATGGTCACTTTATCCATTAATTTTAATAGAATTTTAATGGTCACTTTATCCATTAATTTTTAATAGAATTTTAATGGTCACTTTATCCATTAATTTTTAATAGAATTTTAATGGTCACTTTATCCATTAATTTTTAATAGAATTTTAATGGTCACTTTATCCATTAATTTTAATAGAATTTTAATGGTCACTTTATCCATTAATTTTTAATAGAATTTTAATGGTCACTTTATCCATTAATTTTTAATAGAATTTTAATGGTCACGTTTGACCACACTTAATTGTCTGTCCCATATCTACGTCTATACTACTCAGGATTAATTTACTAATTTATCTCATGTAAAGGTTTTTCAGTATTAGGGAATAACCCACAATTGGGTACAATCGTGTTGACCGACTGAAAACATCAAACTACATTATGACGGTCATTTAAACACACTGCAAGGGATAATAATGGAATTAAATTGAAATCTAAAAATCATGAAACCTAATTTCTTTGGCTAAAATGAAACATAATAATCTGAAATTTAACAAATATTTTAAATCTTTGACCTGTATTTTCCATTCTTCGGATGGACGCTTTAGGCACATGTGAGACTTTAATTAGGACGGGATTACACTACTTTGAGACGACAATAACTGTGATCGCCGTGATAACCTGAAGGCACGTGCGGTTATCAAGCATGTGATGTGAGCCGTAGTTGTCACTACACAATCGCCAACGTAAATTAAATGCACGCGGGTGACAAATGAGTGCAAAGAGCAACCAATTTGCGTAGGCAGATATGCAAAGGGTGTAAACAGTAGGAGTGACATTCTCATTCTGTTAATTTATTTGTAACCTGTTTGTAATAGTTATGTTATTTTATCAGGCATGCGTTATGTTAGCTTTTGGGTTTCTTTTCGTGTAGGCGAGAAGTTTAGCATTAGTTTGAAGTAAAGTTAAATGTTGGAAGTGACGCCATCAAATCGTAGGTATTGTTATTGGTGTGCTTGGATGTAATTGGAATTCTTTTGATTGTGAACACGTAAATTGAATTGTTTTGCCGTAGATTCAGAGTGTAACTATTTTTATTTTTAACGAACCTTTGTATTTGCGTAGGGAAATCTTGTGCGTCATATTCCTAGCATGATTATTGATCATTTATTTTTGTGAAAAGGTCTTCGAGAGGGCTTAACTTAAATTCAGTTGAGGGTTATAATTCTCTGTTTCATGTTCTTTTATTATATTTGCGGACTAGCCAAATTTTACCCTCCGAAGTAGGCTAGGGATTTGTGGTTTTTATGAATAATTTTTATGCTCTTTTACTTAAGACTGACTTTGTTATTTTAGATTTTGTACTTTGAGGGTGTGTTCTTCGGGCTGGTTTATAACTAAATACCTCTCACCCAACCCGTTTCTACCCGAGTTGACAATATTGTGCTGGCTAGTCTGAGAACACATTCTATCCTCTCGGGGTATGATTTCGAAGGATGGGGACGTCGGAAGGGCGGTTGGTGGTCTGTGGTCCTTCGGCAACACTATCTAACGGGCACAGTATAATAAAATAGTCACTATAAAAATTCAAGTCTGCATTAGGATAAACAGTATGTCATTAAGAGTCTCCCGCACACTGATATTGTGGGCAAGTGTAGCTTCACTGACAGAGGTCTTGCCCACGTATGACACCTATGCCACCTATGACAGCGTACTACCTGTTTTGAAATCCATATGCAGTAATCCCTCGATTTAGCAGACCTCGATTCAAAGAACTTCTGTTTTAATGAACAGAATTAGAACAACGGACATATTTTTCTTAAGGGGGGAGGTACACCTTTACAAGTGTAAAAGCCACTTCCTCGGTATCCCTTTTTTTCTGACATTTTGCACACTCCTAGAACTGTCCTTCATCTTTAGTTTTCAACTTGAATACTTGCAATTTACTTTCCCTAGTTATTAAAAAAATAATTTCAAAACATTGGACTATTTTATACATTGATCATGCTTTTCCTTGATAATTTCTACAAAACTTCACATTTCTGCACGATTATTGTTTTAGAATGTTCATAATGCTTGTGGTAATAATGTGAACTAAAATATTTCGCCTATCGTTATAATAATATTTTTTCTCCCGTTTTTATAAGAGTAGATTTCTTTTTGACATTTTAGTGAGGTATGTTCACTCAGAAAATACATAACACAAATGTTACAGCAATGGTTCTAGTTCAGATTCTTAAGACACAAGCGATACATGTGAATACTAAATTTCATCAAAATATCTCAAAAACTGTTTGAGTTATGAAGGAAAACAAAAGAAAAATATGAAGTTTTGGGAACGAGCGTTAAACTTATCAATGGGGGGAATTTTTTTTGAGATATTTTGCTGTAACATTTGGTTTTTTGTATTTTCTGAGTAAACATAGCTTACTAAAATGTAAAAAATCTACTCTTATAAAAAAGGGAGAAAAATATTATTTCAAAAGACAGGCAAAAGAAGTTAGTTCACATTGTTAACACAAGCATTGTGAACATACTAAAACAACAATCTTCCAAAAATGTGAAGTTTTGTAGAAATGTTCAAGGAAAGCATGATCAATGTATAAATTACTCCAATTTTTTGAAATTATATTTTTAATAACTAGGGAAAGTTAATTGCAAATATTCAAGCTGAAAACTAAAGATAAAGGACAGTTCTAGGAGTGTGCTAACTTTCACATCAACAGAACAAAGGGATACCGAGGAAAACTATTTTAAATATCTGTGGTTTTTACACTCGTGAAGGTGTATTTTCCCCCTTAAGTTTCGCACGCCCTCGTACGCACGTTCACAGCGAAACGGAAGTGTTATCTACAGAGCGTGCGTCCCAAGCTCTTCCTATTTAAAATGTACAGTAAATACGAATAATTAGTATTTATTACAGTAAAAGCTCGTTAATTAGTGGCCAACAGGATATAAACCAATATACGTAAACATAACCTTACTGCTCTTACAGTAAGAGGAATAAATAAAACCGCGAAGAACATTCCTGGTTCTTAGCGCAACCAAATGAAACTATGAAATAATTTTCTGAAAATACATCGATTTTATTGGCTATAATCGTGGATGCAAGAATAACATACAGGCTTCTTTTAAATAGAGCACATCTAATCAATCGTTCTGCGGGCACTACGATCGTTCTATAATTCACAAACATCAATATACCTATTATTATTCGTTAGTAAAACGTCGATATTTTTATCGCTCGAGACTTGCGCATCCGAGGACGCGTATCTGAAAGCGTGGGCCGATGAATTTTGTGAGATGAATCGCGTTATTTTTAAAGATATATCTCTTTTTACTATTTAGAATTAAAAGTTCTAATTTTTAAATTCGCGATTTAACGGACTCTCGATTTAACAGATGAACCTGAACCTCGATTTGTCCGCTCTATCGAGGGTTTACTATACTGCATGTAAGTAGTTCATGATGTTGTTGTTGATTCGTTTAGGGGCTCAGCGTCTTCGTGGTCATGTATTCCCGATTACTTGGATGTGTATAGAATTTGTCTGATAATCTGTGTTATTTGCGGCTAGGATTGGGTAGGAGGGGTCAGGTACTGAACCCATATTTAAAAGGACCTAAGTGAAGGCAGGGGTCGGGAGTTGAACCGAAAGCTCTCAAGTACGGAGGCGCGAAGGCTATGCGCTGGAAAATTAAAACTAACAGCAAAGGGATGTGTATTAAGATTACAGCTATTGCCAGAATAAATGGGAAGAGTTTTCGTTTATAAATAGCGAGGTTATAAGAAGAAATATAAAACGCTATTTTATTAGCATAGAGGAATGAGATTTATAGACATTGGAAACTGGCCAGAACGACAAGTTCTATGAAAACGGCAATTGGGAAAATCCAGTTTATGGATGGCACAAGCCCAAGGTGAATTTGAAGCGTGGCAGAAAGGAAATCTGACCGCATAAATGGAACAGGTTCATCATGTGACCACTTTTTAACCAATAGCAATATTATATATTGGCGGTCACCAACATTTTAATTATATTTGGAAATAACTTAAAGAAAAGAATATGTGGTAAAATGGAAAGCTGACGGTAAATGAAAGTTGATGGTATAAATTAATATTTTGAGATTTAATAGGATGAGACCGATATTTAAAGATGAAAGATTTTACAAGGTCGAATGCCAGAAACGCCATTTTTTTATAATCGCTATTAGAGCAGGGCAGGAGGCATTCTCTTCAGGTCTTCGGAATCGACAAGACGTATATTTCTGAAGCCGCGAAAGTTACATACAAGATTGAGAACGGGAAGAAAATATTATTGCGCGACTACATAGAAGATGAACACCAATGAAGCAATTACTATGAAAGGTGAAACAACAATTAATATATAAAACCAATAATTACGGCAGGAGAAGATATATGGAAAATCTTTGAAACAGCGGAGAAAACTATAGAGTGATAACACCATTGCCAACAAGAAGAAACGTGTGTCTACAATCTACAAGTATTACTCAAGAAATAAGGAATTTTAAGAAGATGTCATTGAATTTGGGGTCAACGAAGATATTTAATATGAATTACTCTTCGATTGATATGGAACGCTACTAAATCATGAAGGGGAACTAACTACTTGCAACATGAGGATTTCAGCAGTGATTTAGCTCACATACTAAGGCTTTGTCGAGGCAGGTGAAAATCCAACATCATGATTCACCAAATAACATCATATTCGCATCTACGACTGCAAGGTATTTCCTTAAATATCAAAAGGAATACCTATAATCTACAACAACAACAACAACCATTCGATGGGGAACTTCGAGTTTGCTGTTCGCAAGAAGATCTCGCCAATGACACCGAGAGTATGCAGATGTCGCAGGACTCGAGCCAGAAGGGGACGGTGACGGCAGGAACGGGTTCTCAGCTGATGAACGAGGGAAAGAGAGGGAGCGAGCAGGTGGGATCCAGACATATGAGCACGCGACCAATCCAGGTACCGGTATCTCGGCTGATCGACATTCTACAGAAAGGCGGAGACAGCTGCGTGGGAGTAACAGGTCCTATTTGGATTCTGGGAACTGTTTTGGCAGAAGGTAAAGAACACCCAACGAATACTTAGTAGTTAGATTGCAGTAATGTAGATTCCTTGAACAGACCTAGTTTTGCGTGGCAAAATTGATAGACTTGTTTTTAAACCATTTTAATAGGTTAATTGAGTGAGGAGCACCGTTATCATCGTTTAAATGATTATATAAATATTTTGAGAACGTCGTCATTAGGATTTTGACGTATTTAAGGTTGTATAGTCGTCATATTTCGTGACTGCGAGTTTATTTGATTTTTACTTGTGTTTGCATAGATATAGTGGAATATTCTAAACGTGCGTTAGTTCTGACACCCGAATAAGCAGAATGTCATTGTTGACATGATATATATACAAACAATTTTATGGCAGAGATGTATTTTGGAAAGTAGTATAGAGAGACAAGTCATTGTTCGGTTTTGTTGAGAACAACAATGAACTTATTGTCATAAACCAGACTTATTAAGAAAGATGTGCGTTATTTAAAATACTCTGTTGTATTGACACGGATAACAACGCTATGTTGCAGTACAGAAAAATACGAGGTGTATAATGAAACAGTAAAGAAACGAATTCTTGTAAGAAAAGAAAGAAACGTACAAGATGAAATGTATTTAAGATAGGCACACTTAAATGAAGTGAATGTAACGTATTTTTACTAAGCAAAGACGAGAATATCTAGACCGTTTGTATAATGTTAGAATGTTTGATGAACATTGGTTCCACATATGAAAGAGAAGTAATGAAATCGCATAATAAAAGGTTATTAAGTACAGTGGTGACAGAATTCGCATAATAAAGGAACAAGAAGGCAAATACAGGATGTTTATTAAGTATTGAAGAAAGGAAAGGAATGTATAATCGGTAGAAGTATTGTAATTTGAACCATATGAGTAGGATTACTGAATTTCGTGGATACCTAGAGTATTAAAAAAAATGGGATTATTATTATTATTGCGTGTAGTTGAAACGAATATGAAGGCGTAGGAAATGACGCTACTTTTTGTTTTGTGGTTGAAATAATGAGATGTTCCTAAGAAAGTGTACAATAAAATGCGAAGGTATAATGGAAATCCGACTATGTTGTCGAGGTATATATGAAATATGCGATAAAAAAAGGGTCACTCTAATGAAGTAATGGAATGTAATGCGTGTAAGTAAGGAACCGTAGAGCATCTGATATATCTCAGTCTTATATTTTATTAAACCTATTGAATGGATTTGTCAATTATAGAGCTGTTTTTAGCTTTACCGTTTGAAACATTTGCTCTATGGAAGTAAAAGTAAAACCCTAATATGACATGAAAGTAGAAATATTATTATTATGAAAGTTAAAAATGATAGTTACGAGCAGGACTAGTGAGAAAACACGTTATTGCGTAGCTAACGATAATGGTGTTAGTTTTGTAAATACACTGTAAATATTAATGTATAAAGTAATAATTTAGAATGTCAATCCGAATCAATCGTATACCTAGAAAGTTTTAGAGTAGAGCAATAATGTGTGGAATGTATCATTTAGTGAGAGAATGTAGATGTTTACTTGAGGAATATTTTCGAATGTTATAAGTACAGTATGAGCCACAAGTGTGACTACATAATTTTTAAATGTTAATAATTGTTATTCAACGTGGGAGAAATACTTTATTTCTCGTTGTTTTAGTCAAGCAGACTTGTTATTAGTGACGAGGAGATCACTTCGTTTATTTGTTTTAAATATACTCTATATTTAATTGTGAGAAAGAAAGTTGTACGATGTGAGTGTAGATATGACAGGTCGGAGTGTCCTACTTTTCTGAATTTTATTAATAAATTAGCAGGCGCTAGTTGGCGTTTGGCAGATCATTTTTATAGAACATCTCGGCCTTCTATCTTTAATAATCAGGAAACGATAGTGCAGCTAATTAGGTACTGGCGCTCATTGCAAATTTAAGTAACCGTTCACCCTCGAGATTCTAAGAATCTTGTCCTACGACATCTTGGTTCGTAGGAAGTTTTATTTTTGTAGCTAAGTAGACGTACTATAGTATTTTTGATGAATATACCAGTATTCAGAGGTTACTAGCTATCCATCTAGCAAGGATCCGTTGATCTTTTCTAGCTGGGTATCAACGCCCTGTGCGATCTCTTCCATCCCTTAGGATAATAGGTGGTGGCTACGTCAGCTTCGGGTGCAGTACCAACCCGCTACTTGCCTGTAGTAAACGTGGGAAACCATGGAAAACCAATTTTAAGATGACTGAGGTGGAATCATACCCACCTCTTCCCTATTCTGCCTCACGGGTGAATTAACAATAACATTCCGTGGATTTTTTAAATTTAGTTTCTTAATGCACTTGTACTTTTTAATTTTGTTCAATGTGATTTCTTTAAATAGACGTATCGATTTCATTGTATCTCTCTCATCACAATGCCTTTCACAAACTTATGAACTAGAAGATGGACTTTTAAACGGTTATTTAGACATTTTAAACCATATAAAGGCTGGCAACTTTGCTATTCTCTGGTTGCAATGCTATAATTAATTAATATTAAGGTTTGCTCGAAAGAGCATTACAGTTTTCATATGCTGATAGGTTTAGTTACTCTCTTGACTATAGTCTGTTCAAGTTCTGGTTCTCTTGGGCAGTCTATCAGATCATAGCACTCACAGTCTTCAGTTGGTTGATGAAATCTCATGATATGACATATGATGATACGAGTATAATGTGTTTTTTTTACAAAATAAATGTGTTATGTTCTCTTTACAGTATGGTGTATTTATTTAATTACATCATCGTGTTGGAAGTCATTTTTAGCCTATTTTCATTTATGAAAAATCGGCATATGAGATCACCTTTTGCCCGTGTGTCTGTGTGTACGTGTGTGATTCGTATGTGTGTGTTCCCCCCTAATAACTTCTAAACGGCTGGAGCTATTTCAATGAAACACCGTACGTCCATAGCACTATTCCGGACGACCCCGACCGTGCCCTTCAAATTTTGTTACGTCTCACAAATCCAACATGGCGGCTGTGCGAAATATTTCACCAGCATTCAATATCTCCGAAACTATTACCGATATCACCCTGGAATTTTGTACGGCGATAAAGGGAACTACTAGATGTTCACCTATGTGACTTTTGAAAAACTGGTAAATACAAAACCAACATGGCAACCTAGCGAAGTTACGACTTTTAAATAGACGTTTCTCGCGATTTAACCAACCAAACGCAATGAAACTTGGTACAGTATATGTTTATACTCATTGTAATACACCGACATCTAACTTCGTTCAATTGTTTACATAACCTCATGATGGCGGCTGTGCGAAATATTTCACCGGCATTCTATATCTCTGAAACTATTACCAGTATCACCCTGAAATTTTGCGCGGAGATAAACGCCACTATTGGAATATCATCTATGAGACTTTCAAAAACCGGTTAACTACAAAACGAACATGGCGGCCAAGTGAATTTGAAAGTTTTAAATAGACTTTTCTCGCAATTTATTAATCCAAACGCAATGAAACTTGGTACAGCAAATGTTTATACACATTGTAATGCACTGGTATCTAATTTAGTTCAATTAACTGGTATCCAATTTAGTTCAATTGTTTACAAAACCTCAAGATGGCGGATGTGCGAATTTTAAAATTAGGTTTTTATTTCTTGTGTCGTAATCATGCGATCAAAGTGAAAGTTCGAATAATAAACCTACGCAATAAATTTCCATTAATGGTACATGACTCTATGGCCTATACATATAACAATCCAACATGGCGACCATCTGAAATATTTAGACGGTTCTCAACATCTACGAATCTATTACAGCAATCTAACTGATTTTTTTAAATGTTCATAGGGGCTATGAACATAAGTTCACCTATAGGACTTTCAATAACCTGGTGATCACAAATCCAAAATGGCGGTGGCGCGAAGTATAAATATTCACATGGACGTTTCTCGCAGTGGCACTTGGTACAGTAAATCCTTATACAAATGTTAATCCACTAGCGTCTAATTTATTTCAATAGTTTCCATAACCACAAGATGGCACCTGTGCGAAATTTTAAAATCTCGTTTTTACTTCTTGTTCCTAATCATGCGATTGAAGTTTGAATACTTCAAGTACACAATAATCTTCATGTAATAGTGGCCTACATAACTCTAAGAATCCAGCTTGGCGAACATCCACAATATTTAGTCGGTTCTCAATATCTACAAATCTATTACAGCAATCAAACTGAAATTTTGTATGTTGAGAGTGGCAATTAACATAAGTAGGATATATAAAATAGGCTTTAGTTCTTCACGGAACTACTTGTCAGTTTTGCCTTACTAAACGAAATTCAATGTTTTTCAGTCGGCCAACACGATTGTTCCCAATTTTAATGGGCTGTTCCCTAATCGTGAAAAAAAAATTACATGATATTAATAAATGCACTTGGATGACCAGTTTCGATAGCCAAGCGATCATCATCAGATCCTTTTCACTTAGACTATATCTACTAGTATGGGTAGTTTGGGTGCAGTAGTAATTAAGCAGTACAACTAGTCAAGATTTGTTATTAATATGTGATTTTTCGTTAAGTCACAGAAAGTGGTGATTGTCCTTCAAGTCTGCTTGATTATGAGAAAGTTATTAAATGGCCAGGTTAGTGTGGATTGTGAGCTTAGCAGTTTGAACGATGTGTGGTCCGTTCCTGCGCAGTTGCCAGCACCACTACCTGCACTGAACTGTAAGGAATTACCTGTGTTGTCTTGTTATCTCTTACCCTCCTTGGCATCCCCCCCCCCCCCCATTCCTAACTGTCCGTGTTTGTCGAGCAATGGAACTTATGCTTGTTGCCAAGTCTAGAATATCCTAATTAGGTGTATGTTACTGTATTCTGGTCATCTTCAACTATTAAAGGCCAGTTTACATTCTCGCCACGCATAAGCTAATCAGCCCTCTTTAAGCGCACTCTGTCTAATAAGAATGTCCTGGAAACTGTAATACTGCCGATAATGCTGGCCTTGGTTTAATGAAGATATAATACAATGTACATCCTGATCCAACATGTTTCCCTTGTAGCTCCCTTATCTAGCTTGATTGCAACGTTATGTTGTCTCTCGTTTCCAACCGAGGGGTGATGGTTCTAGTAGTGTAAAGAGGGGTGAATTTTCCATTAATGTGTGTTCGTTTAAATTGTTAGGGTTGTTTATTTTAGCTAATTGTATCTCGATTGCTTCCTCTATGTCAAGCTCTTCCTTTAGGTTCGTGATGTAACTTATGCTTTTTAAGTCTGTTTCAATGTCAGTGAAACTGTGTCCCACGTCGAACATGTGTTCGTATACGGCCGAGTGTGACCCGTATTTCTGTGTTTTTTGTATCGCATGTCCATTCTTCTGCCGAATGAACCTAATTTGATTGACACCCCGTGTCTTGGCACGATATTGAATATACCCCAGACTTTGAATACGGGTCTTGTTTACTGTATTGCAGATGCTTTCCTGTTATGTTATTTGTCGTGATCATCAAAACGCCAGGCGTAAGCAACAATAAAATCGTTGGGGCCGGCTTTGTTTAAAGATTCTCCACCACCATCTGTCCAGTAACGTTCTGTCCGTTCCATGCATCTAGGATAATGCTCCATCTCTAAAAAGTAACCCGTTACTTCTTCGTTACCATAAAAATAACCCACTATACCCTCGTTGCCGTAAAAGTACGCGTTACTTCTTCGTTATCGTAAAATAACGCGTTACTCCTTCGTTTTCGTAAGAGTAACGTGATACTCCTTCGTTATCGTAAAAGTAACGCGTTACTCGTTCTTTATCGTAAAAGTAACGCGTTACTCCATCGTTATCGTATAAGTAACGCACTACTTCTTCGTTATCGTAAAAGTAACGCGATACTCCTTCTTTATTATAAAAGTAACGCGTTAGTCTTCGTTATCGTACAAGTAACGCATTACTCCTTCTTTATTATAAAAGTAACGCGTTCCTCTTCGTTATCGTAAAAGTAACGCGCTACTCAGTTATCGTAAAAGTAACGCACTACTTCTTCGTTATCGTAAGAGTAACGCGTTACTCCTTCGTTACCGTAAAAGTAACGGTTACTCCTTCGTTATCGTAAACGTACCGCATTACTCCATCGTTATCGTAAAAGTAACGCGTTACTCCTCCGTTATCGTAAAAGTAACGCGTTACTCCTTCGTTATCGTAAAAGTAACGCGATGCTCCTTCTTTGTTATAATAGTAACGCGTTATTCTTCGTTATCTTAAAAGTAACGCGCTACTCAGTGATCGTAAAAGTAACGCACTACTCCTTCGTTATCGTAAGAGTAACGCGTTACTTCTTCGTTATCGTAAAATAACGCGTTACTCCTTCGTTTTCGTAAGAGTAACGTGATACTCCTTCGTTATCGTAAAAGTAACGCGTTACTCCTTCTTTATCGTAAAAGTAACGCGTTACTCCTTCGTTATCGTATAAGTAACGCACTACTTCTTCGTTATCGTAAAAGTAACGCGATACTCCTTCTTAATTATAAAAGTAACGCGTTAGTCTTCGTTATCGTAAAAGTAACGCATTACTCCTTCTTTATTATAAAAGTAACGCGTTCCTCTTCGTTATCGTAAAAGTAACGCGCTACTCAGTTATCGTAAAAGTAACGCACTACTCCTTCGTTATCGTAAGAGTAACGCGTTACTCCTTCGTTATCGTAAAAGTAACGGTTACTCCTTCGTTATCGTAAACGTACCGCGTTACTCCATCGTTATCGTAAAAGTAACGCGATACTCCTCCGTTATCGTAAAAGTAACGCGTTACTTCTTCGTTATCGTACAAGTAACGCGATACTCCTTCTTTATTATAATAGTAACGCTTTACTCTTCGTTATCTTAAAAGTAACGCGCTACTCAGTTATCGTAAAAGTAACGCACTACTCCTTCGTTATCGTAAGAGTAACGCGTTACTCCTTCGTTATCGTAAAAGTAACGCGTTACTCCTTCGTTATCGTAAACGTACCGCGTTACTCCTCCGTTATCGTAAAAGTAACGCCTTACTCCTTCGTTATCGTATAAGTAATGCACTACTCCTTCGTTATCGTAAGAGTAACGCGATACTCCTTCTTTATTATAAATGTAACGCGTTACTCTTCGTTATCGTAAAAATAATGCGCTACTCCTTCTTTATTATAAAAGTAACGCGTTACTCTTCGTTATCGTAAAAGTAACGCGTTACTCCTTCTTTATCGTAAAAGTATCGCGTTACTCCATCGTTATCGTAAAAGTAACGCATTACTCCTCCGTTATCGTAAAAGTAACGTGTTACTCCTTCTTTATCGTAAACGTAACGCGTTACTCTATCGTTACCGTACAAGTAACGCGTTACTCTTCCGTTATCGTAAAAGTAACGCGTTACTCCTTCGTTATCGTATAAGTGACGCACTACTTCTGCGTTATCGTAAAAGTAACGCGATACTCCTTCTTTATTATAAAAGTAACGCGTTAGTCTTCGTTATCGTAAAAGTAACGCGCTACTCAGTTATCGTAAAAGTAACGCACTACTCCTTCGTTATCGTAAGAGTCATGCGTTACTCCTTCGTTACCGTAAAAGTAACGCGTTACTCCTTCGTTATCGTAAACGTACCGCGTTACTCCTCCGTTATCGTAAAAGTAACGTGTTACTCCTTCTTTGTCGTAAAAGTAACGCGTTACTCTATCGTTATCGTAAACGTAACGCGTTACTCCTCCGATATCGTAAAAGTAACGCGTTACTCCTTCGTTATCGTATAAGTAACGCACTATTCCTTCGTTATCGTAAAAGTAATGCGATACTACTCCATTATTATAAAAGTAACGCGTTAGTCTTCGTTATCGTAAAAGTAACGCATTACTCCTTCTTTATTATAAAAGTAACGCGTTACTCTTCGTTATCGTAAAAGTAACGTGCTACTCAGTTATCGTAAAAGTAACGCACTACTCCTTCGTTATCGTAAGAGTAACGCGTTACTCCTTCCTTATCGTAAACGTACCGCGTTACTCCATCGTTATGGTAAAAGTAATGCGTTACTCCTCCGTTATCATAAAAGTAACGCGTTACTCTTTCGTTATCGTAAAAGTAACGCGATACTCCTTCTTTATTATAATAGTAACGCGTTACTCTTCCTTATCGTAAAAGTAACGCGCTACTCAGTTATCGTAAAAGTAACGCACTGCTCCTTCTTTATTATAAAAGTAACGCGTTACTCTTCGTTATCGTAAAAGTAACGCGCTACTCAGTTATCGTAAAAGTAACGCACTACTCCTTCGTTATCGTAAGAGTAACGCGTTACTCCTTCGTTATCGTAAACGTAACGCGTTACTCCTTCTTTATCGTAAAAGTAACGCGTTACTCATTCGTTATTGTAAAAGTAACGCGTTACTCCTTTGTTATCATAAAAGTAACGCATTACTCCTTCGTTATCGTAAAAATAACGCGTTACTCCTTCTTTACCATAAAAGTAACGCGCTACTCCTTCGTTATCGTAAGAGTAACGCGTTCCTCCTTCGTTATCGTAAAAGTAACGCGTTACTGCTCGGTTATCGTAAAAGTAACGCGTTACTGCTCGGTTATCGTAAACGTAACGCGTTACTCCTTCTTTATCGTTAAAGTAACGCGTTACTCCCTCGTTACCGTAGAAATAATCCACTATACCCTCGTAACCGCAAGGTAACGCGATATTACCTCGTTACCGTAAAAGAAACGCGTTCGACGTCGTTATCGTGAAAATAACGCGTTATTACTTTGTTACCGTAAAAAAACGCGTTATGACGTCGTTAGCAATAAAATTAACGTGTTACTACGTCGTTACCGCCAAAAATAATGCGTTATATCCTCGTTACCACAAAAGTAACAAGTTACTCCCTTGTTACTACAAACGTAATGCGTTACACCCTCGTTATCGAAAAAGTAACGCACTATACCCTCGTTACCACCTCGTTACCCCTAAAGTAACGCTTTACTCCCTCGTTACCACAAAAGTAACACTTTAGTTCCCAACGCGAGAGTTCCTATTGACCAGTCAGGCTCAAGCTCTGTTTATTACAGAATAGCACTTGATATTACTTGCACTCTCGTCACGAAATTACTTTAGCAATATGTTGTACTCATTGGCTAGATGAGAATTAAAAACAGAATGAACAGAGATGTTGGACAAATGTGCCGGTGTATCTCACTTATTTAGTACTGTATTTGATAGCTTCCTCTTCCAGAAAATAGATTTCAAATAATAATTACAAAATTTCACTTGCCACTTTAGGGCTGACGATGTATTCTTGGTTGATGATGAGAATAATATTAATAATACAAATAAATCCATAATAATAATAATAATATCGTATGGCCTCGGCTGCCGGGTGCAAGCTTTGTAATTTGACATCCAGAGGTAGCCTGCATGTCGATTTTCGTTGTTCCTTGAATCACTATGAAAGTCAAGGAAGTTAGGTATCCAAGCTCCATGAACACTATAGCGCGTTCTAGTAGAGAAATTAGGAACTTTGTGTTTTCGGAAACTCCCGAGATTAATTTTGCCATTATGAACACGGCCTACTGAATTCAAATGGGTTCTTTGACATGCCAACATCGTATGACATGCGTGTCGATTTTTTGCCGCGTTTCAAAAATCACTTACCACGGCCAGGAGCGAACCTGCAATCTTGGGGTTAGTAGATCGACACGCTATCCACTCGCCCACCATGGCAAGCTAATAAATTCATATTGTTAAAGTATTAAGAGGAATAGACACGGGTTCAGCACACTACATAGCCAATACCAAATTAAACGGACACCACCAAAGAAAAAAGAAACCGAATATCAACAGAGAAAAGAGGAATTACGACTCACACCAATTAATCAGATATGACCAATATCAGGATGTCACACGAACTATAAAACTAACAGATGATTTAGAAGAACTGGTACCAATTCTCAAACAGAAAGCCGAACAGATAGCTCCCTTAAATCCACGTAAAAGACGTGCCTGGTGGACACTAGAATGTAATAAAAGTCATGAAGAAAGACACCAAGTATGGATAAAATGTCAAGCTCACAAAACAGACAAAAATGAAATCAACCTCCAAAATATCAGGAAAAAATTCAGCCGAACTATTAGACTGATTAAGAGGAAATCTCAAAACGATCTAATTAGCTCAACAGAAGAGAACGCCCACAAAATCAATTCATGAGATTATTACAATATCTTTGGAAGACAGTTACAAAAGGTATGATCCACCTATGTCATCATCATCATCATCATCATCGTTGTGGACCAGGCCACGCCAACTCAGGTGCTCCGTGAGCAACGGCCGGCACCGGCAAAAGCATCCGTGCTCTGCTGTAGGAGAAGAACGTGTAGTAGCAGCGCTTAGCGAGGCGACAGTCGTGTTGTTGCTGTTGTTTGGTGAATGGGTCTGGGCTGGGCATCAGACAGCGTACCGGTATGAAAACGAATAATAATAATAATAGTAATAACCACGAACCTACTACGCTGTCGTAGCAGGCGGAGAGGTGATACTCCGACGTGGCGCGTCCCAGGTGGTGGATAGGGGTCCTCACCGGCTTGCCGGCGGACTTGAGCGAAATAAAATAGCTCTCACGGACCAAACACACTTAAGCCAGATAAGACCTAGAGGCACCTCTCGATCTCAACAATCGAGTAGTAATTTCGTGATCTTATCTTAAGATCACCACTAGTTGTATATTCAACTTGTAACTAAGGCATGATGGAACACACACTACTAACGCAACTACCCCAGGCCCCGGACACACGTCCGGTCTTTCCCGGTCATCGGATTCTGGGGGATCGGGAACGAAATCATGCTTCATAGAAGGATCGGAGCTTCCCAAAATCTCTTCGCCCCAAGAAAAAGAACTTCTTGGGTACTATTAACATCAATACCCTGTTGAAAACAGGAAAGCTCAAACAACTGACTGACGTCCTGGACAAATTTGATATTCAAATCCTAGCAATTCAGGAAACACGATTCCAAGTTGAGAACCATTTTGACTCTGAAAACTTCAGGATATTTAAGGGTAAACCAGCCATTAATATCACAGGCAATTTATTAATGTTTGGGACGGCTTTTGCAGTGAGGAAAACTATCTTAGATTCAGTTATCGACTTCACATCGCCATGCGAAAGAATTTCAGTGCTTACAGTAAAATCAAACAACAAGGCATATGCCTTGGTAAATGCCCATGCTCCCACTAACATAGGCAATAAGAGAAATCCACAGAATGTAGAAGACTTTTGGGAATTACTAGAGGAAACTACAAGTAAAATCCCCAAACATCACGTGAAAATCTTAATCGGGGATTTCAATGCACAGGTTGGCAGAGAGAAGATATACAGATCAATAGTAGGACTCCATCCCGCACATCGGCGGACTAATAAGAATGGAGAGCGTGTAATAAACTTTTGTACATTATTCATGCTGAGACTCATGTCCACGCACTTTATGAGACCATTACACAAAAAGAAAACCTGGAGATCCCCTAACCCGTTATTGGGGTAATTTCAGATAGATCATGTAGCTATTTCCGCAAAGAATATGCTGGAGATTCAGAATGTTAAGGTACGGAAGGGAGTGGTAGATTCGGATCACTACCTCACGCAAATCAAGGTTCGGTTTCAACCAAACAGATCCAAACCTAAAGGCAACCGGTTTCCAAGAGTTGATCCGGACTGCTTGAAGAAGAACGCCGAGGTTTTCGTACGAGATTTACAGGAAGAAAATCCTAGGGAGTGGCCAGACCTTCGCAAAACATTACAGTCATCAGCCATGGAATTATGACAACCACATAGGAAAAGAAAGCACAGATGGTGGAACACAACGTGCGATGAAGCCGTCAATGACCGAATCAAAGCATGGAATCAGTGGAATGGACATCGAACAGTGGAAAGATGGGAGAACTTCCTAAAAACTCAAAAACTGACCTCTAAAACAATCCGGCGCGAAAAACGTGCCTACAACAAAATCAGACTCGAAGGGTTAGAACAGGATTTCCAGAAAAAGAACACTCGAAATTTTTACAAGACATTCCGTGAGGACTTGTCAGGGTACAATCCACCAACATTAAGTTTCCGTCGCCGTAATGGATGACTAGAAACAAACAGTAAGGAGAACTGCAAGATACTGGCTGATTATTTCCAAACTCTACTGAACTGTGATCCTCCAGTGGAAAGGCTGGCGTTTGAAAAACCTGTACCAAACCCAGACTCACTTCCCCCAACAACTCAAGAAATAAAAGAGATAATCCAATCGCTCAAAAATAACAAAGCCCCTGGGAACGATGGAATAACTGCTGAGATGTTGAAAATAGGAGGAGATAACCTCATAAGGAGAATTCATACACTCCTAACAGAAATATGGGAGAGCGAAATAATTCCGAAGGACTAAAGACGATATTAAGGATACGCCGCAGTACCAACACATTTGCCACATTCGTGGATTTTAAAAAGGCGTATGATTCTATTGACAGACAAACTGTTCTGAACACCCTAGAAGAGCTCAGAGTTGACAGGAAAACCAGGGACTTAATCCGCCAGACTTTCACTGACACAACATCTCAAGAGAAGTTTCTAGGTGAAATATCAGAGCCTTTCGAAGTACATAACGGAGTTCGACAAGGTGACAGCCTCTCCCCACTGCTTTTTAACTTAGTGTTAGACGAAGTCATCAGGGAGTGGGAAAACAACATCAAAGGCATAAGCATTGGTACTCTGGAACAGAAAATAAAAGTAAAATGTCTAGCTTTTGCTGATCATCTAGCTATCTTTACCAAGACTAGTGAAGAAACCAAGTATGCCATAGAGAAGTTACATGAGTTAGCATCAAAGACAGGACTCCAAATATCGTATGAGAAGACGCATTTCATAGTAAATGGACACCAGAATATCCCGAGATCTCCACTACAGACCAACTATGGAATAATTAGACACGTACCTTCCTTCAAATATTTAGGAGAAATTATTGTACCGTCTGGATTGGACAGGAAAGCTAATTTAGAAAGAGCTACCAAACTTCAGAAAGCATACCGAATAACATGGAATCACTATAATAAAAGAGTGATGTCACGAAATGCAAAACTACGCCACTACCAGACAGTTGTTCTTCCGGAAGCATTGTACGCCTCCGAAACTATATCTCTAGGAGGCCACTCTCAAATTGGTGAAATCGAAATCCAGGAACGTAAAATTCTCAGGAAAATATGGCCCCGTTTATGTTAATGGTATATGGATTAAAAGGAAAACCACAGACTTGTACACAGTAATCAATAAGTTCACTGATACCGTGCGTAAGAGACGATTGAAATTTTATGGTCACATCTGCCGAATTGACAACACCAGATATGAAAAAAAAAACTGCTTGATATAATTAATTCAAAGAAGGTCAAAATCAGTTGGTTAGAAGAAATCAAACAGGACTTAAAGGAAATAAACATTACAGAAGATAGCATCATGAATCGCAAGACTTTTGGAACCCGAGTTACAAATCACTCTTTCACCGAAAAAGCTAAAAAGACCACTGGAAAAAAAATGGACGGAGGAACGTAAGAAGGGGCATAGCGAGTTCATGAGGAGATTTTGGGAGGAGAAGAAGAGGAAAACTCCATCAACCCGAGTCAACAAGTTCAAGAGCGCTCCCTAAGTGGGCAAAACGAAGAAAGAATAATAATAATAATAATAATAATAATAATAATAGCAATTTTGTTTAGAGGCAGAAATATTACTTTTATTGCGCTCCTTATTTTGCACTAATTTTCAACATTCTTTGTTTATCTTTGGCATCGCATTGAAGCCACTAATTCTCCGATATTTGGAACAATCGTTTTGGAAGTTGCAATCCGAAGTAGGCTATAGCTTCCAAGGAAGCATCAGACAAACTTGACCTTCATTTGGTTCTGTTAATATTCATAATTGAAAACTTTTGTTCACAAAGAAACGTTGTTCCGAAAATAGCAACAAATTTGAGGGCAAGGGCATGAATTCTTGGGAATTTTTGTTCCTCAACGCCTTTATAAAATGAAATCAAATCACAATTGTAATGGTAATTGCGGTCTGTCAAAATAAAATCGTACAGCTCAACTTGGAGACTTGATAGGGCATCCTCTGGGTGCACTGAAAAAAAGCGTCTTATATACTATTAGTGTCGGTTTAACTTGTTTTATTTCTTCAAACCTATCTTCAAATCCTTTGTGCAATGACTGTAACGCTTTTGTGTACTCACTGATATGTTCATAAATTCAATATTTCCTTATTGAAGCTGACTTTCAAAAAGCACAAGCTGCAGTTTGAAACTTTCAATACGGTCACACATAGTACTGATTAATTTATTTTTGTATTGCAACGAGATATTTAAATCATTTAAATACCCCGTGATGTCTTTCATGAAAGCGAGGTCAGTGATCCATTGCTCATCATCCAAGTCTGACTGTGCTACTGCCACTGTACGGGGAGGAAAGAGGGAAGGGAGGGGGGAAGCACCAGTGCTGGCACTGGGGGGCGCAGGCACTAAGTGCTCGCGTTGGCGTGGCCTGTTGTAGACCAACTCCAGTTTTCCGGGTGTGCTTTATGTGCCTCTTCCATCTTTGTCGGTCCAGATAGATCTTGGTCTTCTCAATCTCTGTCCAATCCATTCCTCTACCAGTTATGTTTTGCTTAACTGTATCAAGCCATCTACTTCTAGGTCTTCCTCTGGGTCGAGTGTCTTTAACTGTTTTCTCCAGCCATACTTTTGCTATTCTGTTGGGTGTCATTCTTTTTACACGTCCAAACCACCTCAACCTTGAACTTTCAATTTCTCCTAGAAGAGATTCCTGAACCTGTGTTACTTCCCTTGTGCCTTCTTGTTTTCTGGACCATTGTCCTTAGATATTTCATTTCTGCACTTTACAGTCCACTGCCATCCTTCTTGAAAATTGTACAGGTCTCAAGTCCATATGTTATTATGGGGAAGTAAAGCCGGCGGTCCCATGTCATAGATTTATGGCATGTTAAAGATCTTTCCACTAATTACACCTGTGTGAAACTAAATTGGATAGGTTAAGAATGTAAACAACGCTCTTAGGTTGCTACGTTCGTTGCCAAGAGCCGACTGCGGTGGCTTCTAGTAGCTAGTTCTGAACTAGGCCTAGTAGTCGTTGACGGTGACGTTTGGCGGCAAAAGTAGGAACTATTTGAAAATTCAAAGTTGCAGTCCCTACTTGAATTAAAAAAAAAAAAACAGATACACACAATAATACAGTCATCACAATTAACACCGGTTATCAGACAGATTCTACACACACCCAAAGTACACGGGGCTACATGACCGCGTTGTCGCAGCCCCTAAACTAAGGAACCAACCAACCAAAATAGCTTTTATATAGGATGTGTTTAACTTCAGCTGGTATTTTGGTGTCCCAGGGAAGTTTTCTTACTTGATGGTAAAATTGTGCACCTTTTTGTACTCTGTGTCATATTTCTTTATCACGTCTTCCATATCTAGAAAGTACATAGCCGAGGTACTTGAAGTGGTCCTCTTATATCAGTTTGTTTCCGTCTAGAAGGATGTTGGCTGGTTTGTTTTGTCTGGTGGGAGACATGACTACTGTTTTTGAGGCACTTATTTTTAGGCCAAACTTCTTGAACTGGTCATTCCATTCATCTAACCTCTGTTGGACTTCTTCTTCCGAGTTTCTCCATATGACTACATCGTCAGCAAAGGCTGCAGCTTTCAGTTCCTTTTGGTTGAATTGGTATTTTACATTTTTACGCGTACCCCTTAAACATTTGAAAACATTTAAGAAAATAATATTGGTACATTTTGTATCTTACGACTTACGACTTGAAAGTTCATCTATCAGCTGGCGTCAATGCGCTGTTCACAACAGCTGGAGGAGATTTCGAGTTATCCTCGATTTAAAATGATCTATTGAATAAGTTTCTTTTGGTCGGCAACTCGGCACTCCATTCTATAAGCACGTAGGCTAGTGTTTGGAGGCGGGTTAGGTTGTTATTTTGTGGGCGGGGTTAGTTTTGAAGGACGAAGAAAATAACAAACTATTTAACATCCACTCAGGCATCAAAAAAGCTGAAAGTTAATGATTCGAACACAAACAATAACCGGACTCTGCAAATTGCCGAAAATGGCAAGATCGTGATGTTTTGTCGACTACAACTGAGAATACCCCTTAAATTGTTTTTTTTTAGTACTGGATTACATATATGTCCCACTAATGGCATGGAGTTGGTATACGATACAATAATATGGTGTCTTCAGCCTAAAACCTAAATAAGCAATCTTGTAACAAAAATTGCCAGATAATTCCGATAAATTAGAAATCGGCTGGACATAACCGATAGGAATGAAGAGCAGGACATGTCTGGCAAACGCCAGATGGTTGGTAACCCTAGGCTAAGATGGAACCGAACCAGTGATGTTGGGATCTCTGCCACTGATCCGCGGATGTATGTTCTACTGTACCATGATAAGCCTACCTGATTTATTAAAAGTGTTTTGTGCTTATGAAGAATGAGTTCTCTAATCAGCTACTATGAGTTCGTTTTGAGATTTTCTATACTTCCTAGTCTTCCATTATTGTTTTACATCTGAAGAACTACTCACCATTTTCTTGACAGGAGATTAAATTTCCCATCCATTTCCTTCAGTTTGATTTAGTGAACTTCTGTTGAGATTCCTTTATAATGAGAGCGAAGCACATTCCATCAGAAAGGTGTTGCGAAGTTGTAACGTATTTCGGAATGAAGGAGATCTGCCTGCAGAGTTAATACGGTACCATTAATCTCCCTCGGATGAACAGCAGAGAAACCCTTATATGAACAAAGCCTCACAGGTCCTTATTAAGCCTGAACAGGAAATGAGGGAGACAGCGCAAACCAAGAGAGTTAAAACTTGGTTAGAAGATGACATAATATCACGTTACAATAATAATTAGGTATATGCCGCTGAGCGTGGCATCCACTCCACCTAAAAACGTACTGACTTCGTGGACCCTCCCTCATCTATTCCTGTTCTGCGGTGATACATATTACTCCTATTTTTGGCTTATAGCGAAGGCACATGAGCCGTATTGATCCTGTAATAATTTTAAATACTGTACATTTTCGCAAACTGTTATGACCCTTAATAACTGTGTATATGATTTTGAACAATGCGACCTTATCACACACTTACGCAACCCTAGATTCGCTGATATATAAACTGATTGTAGAACATTGGGAGAAGTCCGACAATGTTTGACTCAACATAATCCTTTTGTGCTTTGGTATAATCAAGATACTGTACATTGCAGATTGCAAGAATCAAATATATTTTATCAAATTAAAAACCACATGTTTTTCATGTAATAATGGTATTAATTGGTTGAATGTGAACAAATAATGTTAGCCCTATTCATGTGACATTATTTCTCTAACGTCTAGTTGTATTAGAATATGAAATAAAGAATTAATAAAAATATGCAAATATGTTTAATATCCAAAATACTTACTGTATAAGTTAGCACTACAAAATAGTTTTTAAATTATGGTAGACCTACTTTCACAAAACATTAAAGGGGAGTGTTGGCGCAGCGGTCAAGCTATTCGCCTATTGATTCCCGGTCATTGCGTGTGAGATTTTCGACGTGAAATGCCACGTCCTGTGGTTTGGATTCCATGTAAAATGGAGGTCCCGTGGCTCATGATCGCAAGACTAACGGTCACGTAAAACTACAAGATTCTTCTTCTTCTTACAAAACATTAAGTCAGCTATGATGAAGAAAGTTCAACATGTATCAATGGGAAGGATGAAGCTGTTTCTTTGATTTAATTATATCTAAGGTTTTGAGGAGGATTGTCGAAATTCTCAATCTGAGGGTAGCTTCAACATTCTTAACACGATTTCTTATTACAAGTTTATGTTCGACGATGTCCAAATGTAAATATTATATGTCAGAAAACTGGATCATAATTGGGGTCATTATAACACTATTTTTCATTATGAAACAGTTTCTCCCACCAATTAGAGCTCAAGAAACAGTTGTGTGACCAATTGTGTAAGGATAGCATCGCATCTGCGCTGACTTCCACGGCCTTCCATTTTAAATTTCACTGTGTGGCTTCTAGAGTCATAGAGTGGTATTCCAGGAGGCCATGGTATTCTCCGAGACCCATGCGCTCTGTTCAGTACATAAAACTAGCGAAATCTCGACAGATATTTATGAATATTAATGTTCGAACATAAAATAGTTATAATTATCGTCGAACATGAACAGTCGTATGCAACTCGCCTATAATGGTAATTAAGACACTCGTATGGAAATTATAAATCTCGCTTGGCTCGTTTTATAAACATACTCGTGTCTTAATTATTGCCATTATAGGCGCGTTGCCTAATGTACTATTATTGTTGCAAAGCGTTGAAAACCCCAGTGTCGTCTCAAAACTCACGAGTCTCAAAATTCACAAATTTCAAGATGAGGGTTAGTAAAAGTGAGTTCTATCCGGTTTCTGTACTTGAGAAAATCTCAAATCTCACGATCCAAGCCAGTTATTCTTTGAATGGGAAAAGGTCCATTGTTAGCGCCAGCCGGAACTGCGGCAAAATTCCGGCATCCCGGCGTCTCTAAAAGCCGTAGTACAGTACAGTAGAGTCTCGCAAACTCGGCACTCGGTAACCCGGCAATCCGGATTTCTCGGCCATCCTGACAGGAGAAAAAAATCATGATTTTTGTTTGTTTTTGTGTTTCCGCACAGAGCGTTATTATGTTTTCTTTCGTGTTCTCCGTCAATGGAATTATCGACAGTTAAATACGACGTGAAACAATTTGATCTACAGTCCATAGTAAGAAGAGTAACGACGACCTGATAAATACAGGCAATAGTACAGTACAGCACTGTAAATGCACAAACTGTTGGCAGTACGAAGTAAACAAACGGTTCTCGCGCAGAGCGTTGTATTTATTTGATTGCGCATTCTCCGTGACACGCAGCAATACATTCTGTTGGATGCAGATATTGTAGCGGCTGTCACAAGAAATGATGAAATCGACGATCATGATGAAGTTGAAGATTGCTGAGTAGTGGAACCAAAAGTCACTCATACCGAGGGACTTGATGCCACTGAAACTACTCTTCGGTACTTTGAACAACAAGGTGAATCCGCTATGGACATTCTGTTTCTTCGCCGTCTTCGAGACGAGGCTTCAAGAAACAGGTTTCAAAGCGAAATGCAAAAGAGCATCACTTATTTTTTTGCAAAAAAGTAAATGGTAATTTTCATTAAGTGAAAAAACTATTTGCCTACAGGAATTGTTTTGTACATATACTGTACAGTGTACATATTATAAAAATAATTTGTAGTCCTAGTTTTTCTAAGTTTTCTTTTATAATTTACAGTTTTTTTTTCGTGTAGCCTCCTGAGAGGCCGAGTGCAGGTCTTTCTAGTCGACGTCTGTGGGCGACCTGCGCTTCGGGATGAGAGATGGAAAGGATGAAGATGAATGAAACTGGGCAAGGATGTGGAAGGAAGCGGCCGTGGCCTGTCAGAAGGTACTGTCCCAGCATTTGCCTGGTGTTGAAAATGGGAAACCACGGAAAACCATTTCAAGGACAGCCGACGGTGGGGCTCGAACCCACGCGTCTACCGAGTCAGCAGCGAGCTTGGCCCCTTGACCTAACGCGGAGCTTTAGCCCGCGTGGCCACTACTGTCGGTATAATTTACAGTAATTGTTTTCCTTGATTTTTATGCAGCACAATAGAACAGTACTGAACTATATATTCAAGTACTGTAATTGCAGTGGCTTAATCGTTTTAAAACTTGTGTTCCTGTTAAAAACAAATAAATGTACTGCATTGCATTACTTTTAAACCAAAACAAACAGCTTATTTCTTCTTTTTAATACATTTCCCGATAACCCGGCATTTTCGTGAACTCGGCCTCCCTTCGGTCCACATTACGCCGAGTTTGCGAGACTCTACTTTAGTTCAAAGGGACCTAACATTACAGTATTCTTACTATTATTATTCTAATTATTGTCGAATAAGCCACTAGTCATTTTTTCTGTACAGGACCAACACAATGGACACCTAAGTTACTTGATAGGATGGCATTCTACGTGCTTACTGGGCGCATTTCAATTGTTTTGCTAATGACCATTGTCTGTCGCTTTATATCCAAACAACAAAATAACGATCTCCATGATTCCAATGAAGTTTTTAAGACCGACACCAAGCAGAATGACTGAGTAAAAATCAGTGCTTTACTTGGGGAATTTGGTCTATGGTAGGTTGATAATTCCTGTCCAATACAAACAAAATCCCTTTCTAAAACTGGGTGGACATACATGGGTTGAAGGGCAGTGTGAGTCACCGTACAAACTCATACTTCCTGCGGTCATCGCAGGCGCGTGCTCTCCGGAGTCGTGAGTTTTGCGACTAATTATGTTATTTCAGCTACTAGTACTGTTAGTAGTCGTGAGTTTTGATACTATTTGTTACTATTTGTAGCTCGTTAGTTTTGAACTCGTGAGTTCTGAGACGTAACCGAAAATACCTGTTTACACAAACAAAAAATAAGTGAAAAAAGCCATGGGACGTTTTAGTGCTTTGTTTGCTAAATCTACGTACTTGGTTTCTTGATCATAAGCAAAGTGTGTGTTTTATTCAGGGTCAAATTTTTCTTTTCCATATTTTGAATTTCTTTAAAGGAGCTCGTTTTTCACCCGGACGGCCGTGGTTCGAATCCCGGTGACAGCGGGGTGGAATTTTCACCTGAAAAATCACGTGGCGTCAGGAAGGGCATCTGGACTTAATTCCCGGCCAAAATCAAAATGAGCCTGGTTGGCTCCGGCGACCCCAATTAATTTGGAAAAGCCGTAGAAAGAAAGAATATTTTGAATTTCTTTAGGCTTGTCGCGGACCCGGTGTCACACTTTGAGAAACTCAGGTCTAGGGCAGTGTTAGAGCTGGAATTTGAATACTCTGAACTTCCAGCCTCGGATATCTAGAGATAGGAAAGAGTGGTACCCGTTCTTCGAACGACCTATGGTACTTAATGGCCAAAGACTATCACATTATCACGTATTATTATCGAATTTATGTTATTACCTGTTTCTGAATGAAATTCATAGCTTAAAAACCGGTGCCAAAATAAATAATATTGTTATTCAGTGTTGGTAGTGATTAGATATCGTGTTATATGACACTGAAGCAGAGGAGAGAGAACTTCACACAATAATGATCTTCCGAACTACACACATCAAAAAAAGTTTTGCATCACCTCGGTTCCAAGAGTTCCGGAACCGTTAAATACAAAGGGAATAGAGATCAACACAAACAACATTTCAGCTCGTTTTATTGCTCATGAGACCCACACATTGCATGTTGTACCATCATACAGCTAGACTTTCAGCATTTGTGGTCCAGATTGCAGTACACACCACTACCTCTAATACCCAGTAGCACGTCCTCTTGCATTGATGCATGCCTGTATTCGCCGTGGCATACTATCCACAAGTTCATCAAGACACTGTTGGTCCAAATTGTCCCACTCCTCAACGACAATTCGGCGTAAATCTCTCAGAGTGGTTGGTGGGTCAAGACGTCCATAAACAGCCCTTTTCAACATATCCCAGGCATGTTCGATAGGGTTCATGTCTGGCGAACATGCTGGCCACTGTAGTCGAGCGATGTCGTTATCTTGAAGGAACGCATTCACAAGATGTGCACGATGAGGTCGAGAATTGTCGTCCATGAAGACAAATGCCTCTCCAATATTCTGCCGATATGGTTGCACTATGGGTCGGAGGATGTCATTCAGGTATCGTAAAGCCGTTTCGGAGCCTTCCATGACCACCAGAGGCGTACGTCGGCCCCACATAATGCCACCCCAAAACATCAGGGAACCACCACCTTGCTGCACTCGCTGGACAGTGTGTCTAAGACGTTCAGCCTGACCAGGGTGCCTCCAAACACGTCTCCGACGATTGTCTGGTTGAAGGCATATGCGACACTCATCGGTGAAGAGAACGTGATGCCAATTCCGTGGGGTCCATTCAGCATGTTGTTGGGCCCATCTGTACCGCGCTGCATGGTGTCGGGGTTGCAAAGCTGGACCTCGCCATGGACGTCGGGAGTGAAGTTGCGCATCATGCAGCCTATTGCGCACAGTTTGAGTTGAAACACGACGTCCTGTGGCTGAACGAAACGCATTATTCAACATGGTGGCATTGCTGTCAGGGTTCCTCCGAGCGGCAATCCGTAAGTAGCGGTCATCCACTACAGTAGTAGCCCTTGGGCGGCCTGAGCGAGGCCTGTCATCGACAGTTCCTGTATCTCTGTACCTCCTCCATGTCCGAACAACATCGCTTTGGTTCACTCTGAGACGCCTGGAAACTTCCCTTGTTGAGAGCCCTTCTTGACACAAAGTAACAATGCGGACGCGATCGAACTGCGGTATTGACCTTCTAGGCATGGTAGAACTACAGACAACATGAGCAGCGTACCTTCGTCCTGGTGGAATGACTGGAACTGATCGGCTGTCGTACCCCCTCCGTCTAATAGGCCCTGCTCATGCATGGTTGTTTACATCTTTGAGCAGTTTTAGTGACATCTATGAACAGTCAAAGGGACTGTATCTTGGTTACAATATACACAGTCAACGTCTATATGCCGGAGATCTGGGAACCGAGGTGATGCAAAACTTTTTTTGATGTGTGTAAATAACGAAGAATGTCATTACTTTTAATCAACAATGAAATTCCCGACTCAACATAGACAATATAAATGACAACACAAACAAATTCGAAACACCAGTAAAAAGACATAGAAATAACATAATCGAACGACTATATTTTTTCTAACAATTGCGTGTTTGGAATACAAAAAATGTTTTAATAATTACTTATGCGATTGGAAGGAACATGACTTTCTTTCCTTGTGCCAGTCAAGGGGTAGATGACCTCGTAGTTCCGCCCCTTAAGACAATAATAACTAACTAACTTGAGTCAGTAAAATTGTAAGTCACTCTGTGAAGTGCTTCTCTTTTGCCCAGCAAAATGGGAGATTCAACAGCGATCGAAAGGCCTCATTTCAAAGCCATAGCTGACTTGAAGATTTGTTAAATCTAGTTTGGTTCGTTAAATTAATTGCCTAATTTAGGGCATATGATATTGTTGTTGTATCCCCTAACGCAACCATCACCACCATAACCTATCCATTTAATATATTTTCAACATGGAAAAACCGTGGATATTTATACAATCAAAATCAAAATGCGAGGGGAACATCTGAGACATTACTCAACATCAGTATACCTAGGAGTAATGCTGGATCGTTCTCTGACATTCAAAGAACACTGGACACGAAAAGGGAAGTAAACTCCCGTAATGGTAGTCTATACTTAGGATGCTGATTGGAAGCACTTGGGGAGCCAGTCCACACATTCTGAGGATCTCTGCACTTGCTTTGTGTACGTCAGTTGCAGAATATGCTGTTCCTGTGTGGAATGCATCTGCTCATGCAGAGCAGGTTGATATTGCGGTAAATTATACTGTCCGTATAATCTCTGGATGCCTGAAACCAACGCCAGTACGGAAACTGTACCCACTTGTAGGAGTAGCACCGCCCAACATTCGGAGGGCTGCCCGTTGCTGCAGATGCCGAGAGAACAAAGCAGGAGACTGACCCTCGACACCCAATGTTTGGTCACCAGGCAGCAAAATCTCACCTCAGATACCGAAAGAGTTTCATTGCTAAGACTCTTCCACTGCTGGGAACACAGGAGGCAAATCGTCTTAACAGATGGAGGAGTTCAGTGTCCCAAGATATGTCACCCTAGGAAGAACTAGCTCCTGGCAACGAACTTCCTTACCATGTATGGAAGTCTCTTGGTCTAAGAGTGGGCGTCCTCCGATACAAGACTAACTTTAAGAAATGGGGTATTCTTCCGGCGGACGCAGACACTTCGTGTGAATGTGGACCGAACAAGATCTAAGACACCTGCTCATCTGCCCTCTTTTGGACAATCCCTGCACTATGGAAGGTGGTTATAATGGAAGTGACAAGGCCATTGCGGCAGCAAAACTTTGGAATTGTTAACCGGACTCGGAAACGAACGAACTAATTTCAAAAATAAGGCAATCCATTTATTTCAATCTTCTTCATTTTCCATTCCAATTGTGATTTTTGAACTTTGAACTTATTAACTGTAGAAATGCATAATTTCTTTTCTATCACTCCACCGTATTGTTTCTATAATGCATTTATAAACATTCATCCACATCTTTACCTTGGTGTACTACATTCTGCATGCATAGGTTGTTGCCAGCTTTTTTTTATGGCGTGCCTTCTTAATATGGACACCTCTGGTCAGTCTTCTTTTAAATCAACACTCCATTCTTGATGGCTCCTGTGGTAGACTATACAAATTAGGTAGCATTTTAAATCAATAGGTTGAGTTATTCCAGAGACAATAGGATTTGACAGTCAAATATACACGCAAACATCGGCGTGGCATGAAGAGTCCTCGTAAGAGATCCTGTACCCTAAATAAGTTGCCCCTAGAGCAACAAATTGTAACCAAACGAAAATATTTCGAACTTGATCAACGTTCTTTAGCTTTAACCCATGGCGAGAGAAAAATCTTCGATATTGCCGCAAATCGCTTTGTCGTTGCTTATTTTAGGGTCTGCGACATCGTGGTCACATAGCACTCTGTATTTGGGTGTGTGTGGAATTTGTGTGATAACCTGTGTTATTGTGATGGCTGTACTACTGTGTGTACTGTATTTGTAAATTGGAGATAGGATTGGGAAGGAGATGGCCGTGGACTAGGAACCATTCAAGCATTTGCCTGGGGGTAGAAGTGGGAAAACCATGGAATACCACTTCCAGGTGGAAATCGAACTGTCTTCTCAGTTTTGCATCACGAGGATGAATGTATCCCGTTCCAGCCCTCCCACCAAAATTAAAATTTCTCGGCAGAGCCGGTAATCTACCCCGACAACGGGGGCGACAGCCAAGAACACTAGCCTCTACACCATGAGTTGGTCTTAATAAAAGAAAAATGCAGATAAATCACACTGCTGTGATGCCTCATTTGCTAGTTTAATTGAATTGAATATTTACCAATTTTTGTAGTATACATGAATTCCGAAACATATCAAAGAATGCATTTACTTAAAGATATAGCCTATTGGAATGTAAATCAAACATTATTATTTATTCGGATGCGAGTATTTGGAGGGTGTTAATGCTAATGTCACACATGATTCTAATAATAGGACCACGTCTTTAGTGTATAGCGTTAAAGAGTAGGCTACGAGCATAGTGTCCACTTGATGTGAACAATTTTACCCTTTGTAATAATTAAATTAGAATTACATTTTAATCCTCCCTGCGGACCAAATGTCACATCTTCGCGGACCACAGGTAGAGAAATCCTACCTAAAGAGATTTTTTGGATTATCATAGTCTATATATTATTTCAGTAGTATAGATCCCTCCGGCGGCGCCCGCAAGCGACCGATCGTAACAAATGAGCATTCAAATGAAAGAGAATAGACATTAGCAGTGACGAATTCCACTCTAATTTCATAAATATCTATATTTAAAAAAATGACTTTAAAAATGTACGAAGTGTGCGATTTGCACATACTGTTACTGTAGGCAAATATGCTCCATAATTGCTGTCCACTTCACATTTTGGCATCTGTGACGCCTGTTTCATGTCATTTTAACATTCTGAGGTCTTTTCTTTTTCATTTATTTGGATTTCAGAATCAGTAAATCAAAGGAATGAGTTCTCAAATCGTATAATTTCATAAATATCGAATAACCGGTGAGTATTATGATGATTCAATTTCCAGTGATTGCCTTCTTAAGTTAGGGAACGTAGGACTTGGAATTCTCACTGAAATGTAAATAGTGTTATATAATCATTCAGTTGAAATAAAAGCATAACGACCCCCGTATGCCTCTCATTATAAACCTATTGGAGAAAGTGTGGTTTATGAACATGCGAGATTTCTCGCATGGGTCCGCTAGTCTTATAAAATCGAGCCGTATTAGGCTTTTCATAATGTGACGGGAACGAGGGTAGCGTGGGGTACTAATCTCTAAATTTTATTATGTCTGTTGTTAAATTATTTACACAATTCTCGCTCAGCAGGTTGCCAAGTCCTCAGTTCACAGTCTTCACTCGGTAATGTACCGCCATGCAGCTCCCGCCGACTCCACACGTCGTGAACTCAGGGCTTTCAGCACTATTCGCTCGCTCCCACCATACAACGTTCCGTGGCACAGCACTCCGTACACAAACGTACTGGCTTCCCTTCTCCGCTGCAGAAATGTCACTGCTGCTCGCAGCTGCCAGTTACTGTTGAACTCAACAGTACTCGGCTGAACTGTCAACTCAACTCTCGACAGAACTTTCCGCCCCTGGCTTCGTGGGCATTTTTATGCCTGCTAACGGGACTCTCGCAGTTTCTGGTCTACTCAAGAACTATTAGCCGATGACTTGTTTCCCGCAGGCTCACCCTACCACCAGCGGCTATAAGGAATATAACAGTCTATTAGTTCGGCGTATCAATGGCCTGCATGACTCAACAGGGACTTGGTTTGCCCCGCGGCGTAATTGGGGTGTGGCCGAGAACTCTGTACTCTGTTCTCCAGCCGGGCAGGACTGTTGCTTTAGTATTAGGAAGGGTTTATTTATACTAATTCGGAATAATTAACGTTTTTCAGACATCTCATGGTAATCATCACCAAGACGCTGCGAGTACAAGACGAGAAGCTACTCTAAAGCACATATAAACCAAGATACAGTAGCTCCTTTAGTCAATTTTATATATAGCTTTTGGCTTAGGATACTAGATGTACTGTATTTGAAACTATTGTTATAAATTGTATTTAGTATTGTCCTATTTTATAGCTTCATGTAATTATTCATTTTATATCTTGCTTTTTGTCTATTTCATTAGGTTATAGCCTATTTGTGTTTGCTATTTTGCACATGTGTTGCTTTTAATAGGTTGCGTTTTACTAGTAATATTGTTTCATAGATTTGTTATTTTGTCCTTGAAAATTATTCATAATGTATGCATTTATTTCCTATATTTGTACTTGTTGATGTATATATTGCCTCATATCAGACTTCCAATGAAAGAATTTAATAAATAAATCAATTAATTAAATAAATAAGCAATATTGAATTTAAAATAATTATAAGTTAAATTATAAAATAGTGTGTTATATCACCCAGGTTTACGTTATGAGTATTCCAGCGCTTCTCCAGAAATAAAACACTGATTAGTATTCTCTAAAGGAGAATTCCCTTTCGTTAACAACACTGAAAGAGCTTATATGGAGCTCTTTGTTAACATGCGTAGAGGACATCGCGTGGTAAAGGTGTTATAAGGCTGTTTATAAGCGAAGCATTGGCGGGATTGGCATGCAAAGTTAATATCATTAATCTCCCTTAAATGAGCAACACAGAGATTCTTAAATGAAGAAGACACGAGGCTTTACAAACTTAAGCTTCACTGTGAAGTACGGTTCCTAAGTTGAGATCTTAGACTCGGGCGATACAATGTGGTGGAAGAGTTACCATAAGTACGATTCTGGGGTTCAAAAAGATGAGGATACTTATTCAAACGCACGTTATATTATTATTACTATTGTTATTATATTATACCTTCTGCCGTGTATAATAGAATGCATAATGTCTAATAAAATGCCAAAAATGTATGTAATTTCTGTAGTTGTAGTAGGATTTTTTGTTTTCTCAACTTAAGACCGTCTTCACAACAGCAAACATCAAGTGAAAACCACCGTGCATTTAACTTAACTTTAGTTCACCTACATCTAGTTTTTCATTTGATTAATCGTTTGTGAATTTCACCTTCTTTTAACCTAACTTTGGTTTAATTGTATTTAGCTTTTTATTTGAATAGCCGCCATGAATATTTTGTGAATTTCATCTTCCTTTAACTTATTTACCTTTTCAGTCCGATTAATCACCAAACATTTGTGAATTTCACCTTCTTTTAACTTTATCTACCTTTTTAGTCTGATTAATCACCAAATATTTGTGGATTTTACGTTCTTTTTAATTTAAGTTTATCTTACCTTTATCTAGTTATTAGTTTGATTTATCACCAAATATTTGTGAACATCTTCAACTTAAGTTTAGTTCAGCTTTATCTAGCATTTTAGTCTGAATAATCACCAAATATTTGTGATTTTAATGTTCGTTTTAATTTAGTTTAGTTTAACTTGATCTAGTTATTAATTAGCTTAGTCGTCTAATATTTGTGAATATTGATTTCTTTTTAATTTAACCTTATGTTTGGTTTAACTTTATTTAGTTATTACTTGAGGATTGTATGAATTATTGTATGTATCATGAATTATTTAATGTGTAATTATGATCATGCTATGCAATATGGGTAAATCTCCAGAAATTGAAATGTTATTTTGTTGGAGGCAAAGCATTAAATACCGAAATAAATAAAATCAAATAAATAGTTTACCACAATCCTGTGCAAACGTTTCGCGCATTGGATACCGGTATTTTCTTTATGTGTATGAAAGGATAATTTACAAGAAATATGTTGAATTAAGTGTTGGTTATGTTTCCTTTACAGCATGATTGATTTGTGTTGGGTTAAGTTTCTCTTTCACAGCATTGTTTTCCTGTTGGGAATGGATAGATTATTTCGTAAACTAAGTTAATGTTGATTGATTCAAGGGGTTTGAAACATAGTGGTCATGTATCCCCGTGTACTTGTGTGTGTGTGTGTGTAATTTTTCTCATAACCTGTGTTATTGCATTGTCTGTATTAGTGTATGTAATTGTAATTCAGGTGAGGATGGGGAAGGAGGTGGCCAGGACCTTAAGTTAGGCACCATCCCGGGGTTTGCCTGGAGTAGAAGTGAGAAACCACATAAAACCACTTCCAACATGGCTGAGATGGGAATGGAGCCATCCTCATCTCAGTTTTGGCTTTCGAGGCTGAGTGTACCCCGTTCCAACCCACAGACCTGAATTTATATATCTGAGTAGAGCCGGGAATCGAACCCAGACCTCAGGGGCGACATTTAGACGCTACACGAGGTGGTCTTTCATAAACTAAGCATGAAGGTTAGTACTCACTGTTGCACGCTCATCTCATCACTGTTTCTGTTTCGAGTCAAGGTAACCTAATATTAAAATTCAATATGATTTACGATACCTGAGCTGTCTGCCCATTCATCCCCTCGGGCTCGTATATTATTTTTGCTGTTCTTTAGTACCATGGTTGGGGCTGCAACTTATCAGAAAGAGACTGCAGGTGATTGATAATTTGGGCAAGGCCAAAACAACAAGATGAACAAACGCGAAACCAAGTTATCAAGATAGATATTTAGTTTGTGGTTAGTTGTTAATGATAACCACGTACACCATCTTGTTCACTCACTAACAATATAAGAATGAACTTTATTTCGAAATACTTCTAACTACATTATTGAATACCTAAACAAGTGAAGTGCGCATCACGCTTACAAAATGTTCTTGGAATACAAAATGTCAATCATGTACCCTTAGAAATATAAGCACTACACAGGACTTAGATTCGGGGTCGTGATCGGTCCACAAAGAGTAGTATGAGGAGAATCGTGCTTCTTACATTTTCCAGGATTCATAGGGGAACTTATAAATACAAATAATTTACATGACATGTTAAAACAAATAACAATTTAATTCAGGATCATCTGACAAGACAATAAATTAATTCCTCCCTCATGTGTAACTATGAGTAATTTGCCTGCCACAAGTGACCTGCAAGCAACCCAGTAGACCACATGCGACTTCCAGGTATCCGACACTATGTAAACAAAACAGCCATACTTGTCACCAGAGTGCCGTCAAACCATGTTAGCCGTCAAAACAAATGACTGACTCAAAACGTCAATCCACAAAAATAACTAAATCAAGACAAATCAGCTTAGACAGCTGTAAAACACAAGGTGAACCAAAATGTCACCTTAAGAGAAATCTACACTGAATAAAATACAAAATGCCAAAGAAACATGTTTATGTGTTGTGTGCGCTGTCGGACAACTAAAGGAAATGAGTACTAGACGAGAATTCATTCCCGTTCGACCATTCTATTAAGTCATGAATTCCCGTTCTGGGGGTTAGAAATCACGGCAATTTGGGAATACACACTAAATGGCTAATACAGAAATAAACAAACTGACATAGTCTAACCCTTTATAATCAATCAAATAATACACGAATTATATATTTACAATTATCAGCAGCTGAACTAAGCGGCCTTACAGCTCTACAAATCAACACAAGGCAATCACGTGACATGCAAGAACATATGGTTTGCCGTATGCAACCTTAAAGTGACATTTACAAATCTTGGCAGGAACTAGCCAAGCAACAACAGCAAAATAAGAACATGCCTCAACAGGCGAATAAACAAGATACTACACTTCGATAAATACTGTCGGAAATTAGTTACATTAGTGGCATGAATAGCTTTTCAATTAATTCAAAATATTATAATTTATCACGAAAACATTTAATTATTTAACGACGAAGAATGCATAGCGCGCACGCTACTGCTTATCAACATTCCAGATATGAGTGCTGAGGTCGCTCAAGCTCTCCCTACTGTGCTTTTAGTGTGTGCAGACAAAATACCCTAGCCTCTGGCCTGGATTCTCGAAGATAGCCTCACTGGCTCCCTGAAATCGCGAGACATAACAAATCAATGTCATCGTATTCTTGAAAAATCCCCCTTGGGATATCAAGATTCAAACGTCAGCAAATACGCCCCGCAGGTCACGTAAGCTGGAAAATATAGTAGCAACGATCCTGGATCTACTGTCCATACCTGCTCACTATCGAAGAATTCACACATAGCACACACACACCTGATAAGGCTTGACCAAATGACCCCCTACTCGTACTTCAGAGCAAGAATAGATTACAACACAAAACTAATGACCTGAATACAGTAAGGTAGACGGCCTTCTGTGACAACCAAAGTTGTACCAAACAAAACAAAATAAACAAGCATTTGCCTGATCAATCATAATCAAAAAGAAGAAAAATTTCCCTCCAAGTCTAACATTACATATAATACAGATCCATTTGTCACCACTATCTAACATTTCAGCCGTAAATAATCTCACTAGCACCATGCTTTCATGAGCGCAAGGCGACATGAGAGCAGGCACTCTAATAAAACAAGCAAATGGCAAAAGCCGCAATAAAACAAACAAAATCTAATATTTACAACAAATTGTCAGGTGATGCTAAGAAAAAGAATTATGTCAGCGAAAAGAATTTACATTTAAAACACAGCAAATCAAAAATTATTTACACACAAATTTCCCAACATTGCGCGTGATTCCGCCTCGTCCAAAATTAAATAAATTTAATTATGTACTCATCACTTTCAACTTTGCCCGGTGTCTGACGACACCCCTGTCATCGTCCATCAGATGACTTAGCCCATCATACTATTCATCATGGCAGATGAAATAACATTGTCCAGATCTTTCATCTCGTGGGCGAACATCTTGCAGTAGGAGAATGTTATTATTATTATTGATTAGGCGACTAGCTAGGCTGCGTAATAAGCTACTAAATTCACTCATACAGTTCGATGCAGTACCGAAGACTTTCCCTAAAAACAGTGGAATTGTGTCCACCTAATACACAGTAATTATCACAACACATGTTGCACGACACACAACACAATTAAACTTCCAAATCCTAAGTGCTGCCATCGCACTCGCAAAATGTTCAAGTACCAGAGTGCCTCGTGCTCGGACAGAGTTCCACCCTATAAACGTGTCAGATTTATAAAATCAAGTGTAGAGTCTGTTCACAGACCGTAGTATTTATATGTTTTAACACAAAACTTGGTGGAAGGGGAACATCGCTCCGTAATAATTCTTAATAATTGTCACACAGACTTCAGACACACCTCAATCAACTTGTAAAAATTAGCACTTTCAAATGATACTCGCGTGCAGAAATTCGCATCGTGGCAACACTCATTTCTTGAATTCGCGGGCAAATATCCATCCCGCTGAAAAGTAGCATCATGATGTTATTGGCTGTTCATTCAAATAATTTGAAACACTTAGGCGGTGAGCTCCTCCCACTACATGACGTCGTACAGTAGCTCTGTCCTCACCTGGACTCTGCGCTCTCTCTCTCATTCCTCCTCGAGACAAGGAAAATCAACTGACCTCTCGTTTGAAATAAGCAACGGACATTCATCTCGCAACTGCCTTCCCCCTTTCTTAGAATTGGTTAAACTTAGCCTGGCCGTTGTTCTAGCTGGCGACAGTGACAAGATACTTTGTTCACCCAGACTGACTACTATTACAAAATATGACCATCAGTTTCCTCAACTGGGCTATACCAGAGCTGAAGAAATAAAATATTTGAAGACTTAAATATGCGGTATATTTAAGGGTTCAATAATGACCACTACAAGCTATATCATCATCGTGGAACACATGTGACTATTGTCCGTCTTGTCGAGAACTCGGGCGTATATATCCCACATACAGAAGCTGCTCGAGTCATGGGGGTACCGTACCCTACCATTTGCCCATGGCACTAACTTTCTCACATTGCGCTTATGAATCCAAACTTCACAACCAAATGTTTTTAACATACCGGTAAGCAATTCCTGGTCTGACAACTTTCTACCTGTCCATAGTTTAAATGGGATGTCACTCACCTTTTCTTTATATAGCACGCTGTGCTGATGGCTTCCCCTCAAAATTGTACTGGTGGTGAGAAGTTGCTGGTTAAGGCGTTCATCAACGTTGTTCTGTTGGGGAGTAAGCCATTGTTAACCTACGAACAAAACCTTCCTTTTCTAGATTATTATAAAATGCAGTACTTAAATACTCTCCACCGTTATCTGAATGGTAAGATATCAACTTGGTCCCTTGTGCTGTTTTTGTTAGGGCTTTAACCTTGAGAAGCTCATCAAATGCCTCACTCTTATGTTCACTGATAGAATGTAAAGTTGTTCGGTCTCGTGGTTGATTTGAATATCCCGCACGAAGCCGAGACTCTTCCCACAGCCTACATAAATGTATTTCATTTAGTGCAAAGGGAAGGCCAATTAATACTGTACACATTACACACATTTATTAAAACTAATTACACTGTACAACACAAATACAAATTGGACGTTGTAGTCCATGCTTTGGCACGCTGCCACGAGCTCCAGTTCAACACATCTTAGGCCAGTGCTAACGGGCGAGCGACTCCCCCCACCAGCGAGAGCGTTACCTCTCATCTCCCGCCAGGGTGAGCCCAAAGGCAAGCTTGATGAGTGCTGCCCTCTCGGAGACAAACATATAACTAGCGTTCAAACATACCGCCCTCCTAATTTATACATAAATTACAACAAAAAAGAAAATAAACCATTACAATGCCAACACAGTCAAGCAAAAAACAAATGTCACATGTAAGATGAAGTTAGCACATAATTTGTTACACATTTTCACTATTTACAGTTTCAACGTCTTCAGGAAAGACACAAATTTTTGTCACTGGGCGCTTGAATGTCCCTTTGGAAGTGCGAATGGTAGCGACTCGCACCAAGCCGTCAGTTCCAGCTTGGGTATCCACTACAATCCTTGTCTGCCACACGAGAGGTGGCAAGTTGTCTTCCTTCAGGAGAACCAGAGTTCCAGGTTGAAGGTTGACCCTTCCTGATGACCACTTGGTCTGCTGTTGGAGTTGAGACAGGTAGTCCCTTGACCACCGCTTCCAGATGTACTGCCTACAACGCTGAAGTAACTGCCACCTGGACAGACGAGAACCTGAAACTGCAAGTAGGTCTGGCTTCGGGATGGTTGTGAGAGGTTCTCCGATCAGGAAGTGACTGGGAGTCAGGAAGGAATAATTATCGGGATTATCAGAGAATTTACTGATAGGTCTTGAATTCAAGCATGCCTCAATCTGGACCAATAATGTGGAGAGTTCTTCGAAGGTCAGCACAAGATTACCTGCAACTTTCTTTAAATGGGTCTTTGTAGATTTTATGCCTGCCTCCCACAGCCCACCAACATGAGGCGCATGGGGTGGAATGAAGTGCCACTGTATTCCACACTGCGATGTGAAGTCATCAACTTTCCTTCGATGTATCTGCGATCTGAAGAGGGTGTGAAGCTCTCGTAGCTCATTCCTTGCTCCCACGAAGGTGGTTCCGTTGTCACTGTATATGTTACGACATATACCCCGACGTGATGTAAATCTACGTAGCGCAGCTAAGAATGCGTCAATATACAAATCAGAGACAAGTTCAATATGGATCGCCTTGGTCGCCATACAGACAAATAGAGCGATGTAACATTTCACCTTAGTTCTGCTCTTTCGTGTCCCTTGTTTAATGCACAGTGGACCTCCGTAGTCAACTCCACAGTTAAGAAACGGTCTGTTGGGTTCTACCCTGTGGATTGGGAGTTGGCCCATGAGTTGGGTTGATGTGCTTGCCTTCAACCGGTAGCAGGGGAAAACACTTGTGCGTGATGAGCCGAATGGCTGACTTGCCATTAGGTATCCAATATCGTTGTCGGATATTTGCAAGCAGGAGTTGGGGTCCAGCATGCAAAAGTCGCATGTGCTCACACATGACGAACAATCTAGTCACATGATCATTAGGAGGTAGAATGACAGGATGTTTCTGGTTGTACGAAACTTGCGAGTGATCCAATCTGCCGCTCGCCCGTTAGCACTGGCCTAAGATGTGTTGAACTGGAGCTCGTGGCAGCGTGCCAAAGCATGGACTACAACGTCCAATTTGTATTTGTGTTGTACAGTGTAATTAGTTTTAATAAATGTGTGTAATGTGTACAGTATTAATTGGCCTTCCCTTTGCACTAAATGAAATACATTTATGTAGGCTGTGGGAAGAGTCTCGGCTTCGTGCGGGATATTCAAATCAACCACGAGACCAAACAAAAGTTATTCGTCTTTTTAATATTCATATTTATTTATTATTATTTAAAGGGTGTTACAGTTTCCTATGAATAATAATAATAATAATAATAATAATAATAATAATAATAATAATAATAATAATAATAATAATAATATCGTATGGCCTCGGATGCCTGGTGCAAGCTTTGTTAATTGACACCCAGAGGGTAGCTTGCATGTCCAATTTCGTCGTTCCTTTGAACGCTATGAAAGTCAAGGAGGTTAGATATCTAAACTCCTTGACACTACTACCGGTAATAATAATAATAATTATCTATCTTATGGCTTTTAGTGCCGGGAGTGTCCGAGGACATGTTCGGCTCGCCTGAGTCTGTAGCTGCTTCCAGCTACAAGTTCCGTTCAATTTCAAGTAGTTCCAACTTTCGTTACCAGATGTCAATAATACCTAGTGGTGACCGTTGGAACTTTGATAGAGCGTTGTGACGAAATCTAACAGTAGGTAATATAAGCCGGTTCTGGCGCAGGGGCTAATGGGCAAGATGGCCGCCGCGCAACCAGCCCTATGTTATTCTTATGGAGGGGACAGTCATACTGAGGGATTTTTAACGCTATTAAAAAATCCGACGTCTTCGGTCGGGTTTGAACCCTCGACCTTGGGCATAGGAGCTCATCATGCTACCAACTACGCCACCGAAGCCGAAAACAAAAGGGTTACTTTAGGCCTTAACGAGGAAAATGGGATGAGAGTTATTGAGAACTGTTACGAGAGTAATACAGTTATGATTTAGGGAAGAACCAAGGAATTATGGTATCGAGGGAAGGCTGCTACAGGCAAGCAATAGTATTTATATTGATGATGAGACAGCAGTGAGAATTGCTAGTAGGACGAGTTCTTGGTTTAAAGTTCTTACAGGAGTGAGGCAAGGCTGTACATTCACACCACTACTGTACATTGTATATATGCCACCTTGTTTGATCTCGGAGTTTGTATTTAGGCTTCGGTCCCATAGGTCCTGGGTTCGATTCTCGGCTCTGTCAATAAAATTAATTCTGATCTGAGGGTTGGAACGGGGTGCACTCTGCCTCGCGTGGCAGAAGTAAGAAGAGATGGGTTCGATTCCCACCTCAGCAATCCTAGAAGTGGTTTTCGTGGTTTCCCCTACTTCTACTCCAGGTGAATGCTGGGATGGTTCCTACCATAAGACCACGTCCATCTCCTTCCAAATCCCAGTATTGATTACAAAATACACACACTAATACAGGCATCACTTTAACACAGGTTCTCAGACAAATTCTACATACACCCAAGTACACGGGGCTGAATGAACACAATGTCGCAAAGCCCCTAAGCGAATCAACAATAATCTTATTTTATATAAGCGCCATATGATGAAGGGCATAAACTGGCAGGGTGGGATTCAATTAGGTGGCTTATGCTGATGATCTAGTTGTAATGACAAACTCTGTCGAAAGTTTACAAGCTAACATATCGGGACTTGAATGAAAATGTAGAGAATATACTGTAGTATGAAAATCAGCGTTTCAAAATTTAAGGTGATGTCGGTCGGAAAGAAACACAAGAAGATAGAATTCCTGGTAGGGGGCAACTAACATTTTAAGTACTTGGGTTGTGTACTCTCTCAAAATGGTAGTTTAGGGTTAGGGAAAGAGATGGAGTTGAGGTAAGGAAAGGCAACGCAGTGACGCAGTTGCTGTCTACGTAGTTTGAAATTATGTTAGTGTAGGGATAAAATTTCTCTCTACATCGCTGGGAGCATGGTGGCGCAGCGGTCAAGCTGTTTGCCTCTCACCAAGGCGGACCCGGTCAATGCATGTGAGATTTTCGAAGTGAAATGCCATGTCCTGTGGTACGGATTCTACGTAAAAAGAAGGTCCCGTGGCTCATGATCGCGAGATTAACGGTCTCGTTTAGCTACAAGCTGCCTTTCTTTTTTCCTTCTCTACATCGCTCAGTATTTAGACCGACCTTGCTATATGGGAGTGAGAGTTGGGTAGATTAAGGATATATCAAACATAAACTGGAGATAACATATGCGGGTAGTACGATTGATTGCCGGGATAAATGGGTGGGAACAAAGACTAAGTTGGTTGGTTGGTTGGTTCCTCAGTTTAGGGGCTGCGACAACGCGGTCATGTAGCCCCGTGTACTTGGGGTGTGTGTAGAATCTGTCCGATAACCGGTGTTAATTGTGATGACTGTATTAGTGTGTGTTATCTGTTTTTTTTTAATTCACGTAAGGACTGCAGACTTGGAATTTTTCAAATAGCTCCTACTTTTGCCGCCAAACGCCACCGTCAACGACTACTGGTTCAGAACCTGGCTACTAGACGCCACCACAGTCGGCTCCTGGCAACGAACGTAGGAACCTAAGAGCGTTGTTTACATTCTTAACCTATAATTTAGCTTACACAGGTGTAATTAGTGGAAGGTTCTTTAAAATGCCATAAATCTATGACATGGGACCGCCGGCTTTACTTTCCTCCGAAGGAAGGCATACTGAGGGATTTTTGACGCTCTAAAAAAATCCGACGACTTTGGTCGTGTTTGAACCCGCGATCTTGGGCTTAGAAGCTCAGCATACTACCAACTACGCCACCGAAACCGCTCTAATCTACAGTAAACATAATACTGGACAACCCTGTTTTATGAATAACACGAAATATGCTAATTAGACTCGACTGTCCACACGTAAATGTATCTTATCTGCATGAGTCATGCAAGCAGTTGCAGCATGCCTGGTGAGTGGTGAATCACTAGCTATTTATGCACTTCTGAGGGAGTGAGAGATGAGAAAAGGAAAGACATTCGCTTGCATATTGAATAATAATAATATATTGGATTTAATGGTGCTCGGGTACTTGGTATGGCCCGAGGGTGGTGCTGAGAACGCCTGGTGTAGAGCGTAGGAGAAGAAAGGGCAGATGGCGTCATAGTTCCGCCCCTTAAAATCTGAATAACTAACTAACTGGGCTAAGAGAAGGAGGGCGATGATTGGTTTCAGTGTTTAACTATTTCAGGGAGAGGCCGCAGTGCTAACTGCTAGTAGGGGAATCATAGAGGTGACTTGTTTGCAAACTTGGCCGCTGATAGGCAAAACAATCTCAAATGAATATATATGTGTGTATATCTTTAAATGCTCGATGATACAAAATATCTTGCATTAAGATGAAGTACCACAACAACTGATCGAAACAATCTCTAAACTGTAATTCTGTATATTCAAGCAACTTGATAAGCAGTCAGAGATAACAACACAGTTACACCATGGAAACCAATCAACAGAGGGGTACGACAAGGTTGTGGCCTTTCCCCCTTGCTTTTTGTCATATACATGAATGCCCTTATAAATGATTGGAGACTTCTCCCCCACGGCAGTATCACAATCAACAGAAACCTGAAATTAGACACGCTTCTGTACGCTGATGACCAAGTATTATTCGCCAGCACAGAGGACGACTTACAACGTTCCATACATCATCTCAGTAGAATAGCCACTGAATATGACAAGGAAATATCTTCAGAAAAAACAAAAGTACTCGCTTTCAAGGGCAAAGAACCAATTCCGAGTAAGATCTGCCTCAACAACAAACTGTTGGAAAGAGTAAACACCTTCAACTACCTAGGATACTTTTTATCTTTCGACAATGATGCAGATATTTCTAATAAGATCATAAAGTATAATGAAACCATAGGCACAGTGAACTCGGTAATGAAACCATCCTTAGTCCAGAGCGACACAAGACTACGAGTCTACAAAACGCTAGCTAGACCTGTCCTCACATATGGAAGTGAAGCATGGCCACTCCGAAAACGAGATGAAATTAGGATCACTGCTGCTGAGATGAAGTTTATGAGACGAACAGCAGGATACACACGTTGGGACCACACAAGTAATGAGGACGTGATGAAAGAACTAAAGACAGAACCTGTATTAAACTACATAGGAACCTATAGGAAGAACTGGAGAGACCACGTCAACTGAATGCCCAGGGAACGAGTCCCAAAGCAGATTGTACGATAGCAACCAAAGGGGGTTCGATCTATTGGACGTCCAGCTAAAATATGGCCTATTACTTGACTGGCAGATGATGATGATGATGATGATGATACAAAATATCGTACTGGCTCATTAAACAAACAAGTAAGGTAATTTACAAGTTCTCTGTAATTAACACTACTGCATGTTGAAGTTTTAGTCCAAACCGGAAGATAACATTGCTACAATTGACAATACGATCAATATAAAAGACCACCTCGTGGTGTAGTGACTAGCATTCTTGGCTTTCGTCCAAGAGGTCCGGGTTATATTCCCGGCTTTGTCAAGAAATTTAATTCTGATCTGAACCTTGGAACGGGGTACATGCTGCCCCGTGAGGCATAACTGAGAAGAGGCACGTCAGGCATCCTAGAAGTGGTTTTCTCATTACAACTCCAGGCAATTGCCGGGATGGTTCCTAGCTCCATACCAATCCTCAGTTACAAATACTCACACTATGCAGACACCACACTCACGCAGGTTTCAAGTAAATTCTACACGGGGCTGAAATGACCAAGATGTCCAAGCCCCTAAATGAAACAACAACCACCACTTGGAATATTCAGAGATCAATACTTTCTATCACAAGCCAGAACCTTAGTTTTGCTTCTATAAAACTCTAAGAATCAAGAACAGGAAAGCCTCTCTTTGCGTCAGAGTTCCTTCACTAACGTTTATTATTTTCCTTCTTGCTTTTCACCTGCACGAAACCGTTAGCTTCTGGAGATTCAAAATCTCTGTCCAACGAACTCTCATTTGTGATACCTTTACAGTATGATCATAATGAATCATCGTCATCTTTTAAACTGTAGGTACCGTCGTCTATCCCGAGTGTCTCGTAGTTGTCAATCTCATGAGTCTCATCGTTATTGACAATGTAGCATTGACAGTGTGAACATATTGAATTGACTCGTAGTTGTGCTATTTTATGTTTTTCTATTAATCCCATGGTTAGTATTTCTGGTCTTTCATTATAGATTAGGTCTGAAACAGATTCCCTTTTTCTAACTGAATTATAAGGTGTATACCGTCTATATATTGGAGTTATAATTTTTGGTGGCTCTTCCTCATCAATCTTCTGAGTAGAGACTGTTCGTTGATTACGATTCTTCTTCTTCGTCTTCTTCTCCTTCTTATCTTCAATCTCTACAGAACTGTCACTCTCTGAGGTTTCTGAGAATTTCACGCGGCTTCTTTTCCATTCACTGTTACTTTCACTGTCCTTCACTGTTATTGAACTCTCTCTCCTTTTAGGTTTGCTTTTCTTCGGAACGTGCTTCTTCCTTTTATACCTCATCTTCTTCTTCTCTTTATCTTTCTTTGGAATACAGGATAGAGAATCATTTTCAGTATCAGAGGAAAGCCTGTTGTGCAATTTTCTTTTATCAATGTTAGACGATCTTCTTTGTCTTTGTAAATGCCTAGAATCACTCTCCGAATATGAAAGAGCATCACTGTACACACTTCTAATTGATTCCATTCCATCGGTGTCATCGTCCTGTATTTCATCAGTTTCCCTCCCTTTTATTGGTTTAACAACTCTTGGTCGTGGATTTTGAAGAGCTTCACGACAGCGCAAACAATCAGGCCCTTTATTTTCATATTCTAAATCTGATTTACAATGTGAACATATTGTAGCATTCTCTCCCTTCCTATATAATACACGCACCATCTTTCTTGGATGAGATACTCTACAATAAAATCGTCAGTTTCATCTATATTTTGGGCTGTGAAAAAAGGACTATTTACTAAGGGTTACTTGTTGTATTGTGTTACAGTCCACGTTTTCTTCGAAATTATATTTACGACCAGATTCCTCTATTTTGTCCATTGTTTCGTTTTTAATACAGCCTCTTGTTAAAACGAAACTGTGGACAATAGTAGGCTACAGCTTCTATGAAGACGTATTTGATTATGTTAATTCCTCGATTCTCCATGGTGCAGTGATTGAATTTTTTCAGGCAAGTGCCATTTCTTTACAGTTAGTAATTCCGTAACCCAACTTAACCTACACACTGAAACCTGACTGACTTTCTCCTTCTGCTATACAGCATCGTCATGATTTTACACCAAGAAATGACATGACTACTGAGTCATGATCACTAATGAAACAGTGTATTAGGTCATTCGGAGGAGAGTGGAATGAGCGACAAAAATTTATGTCGTGGATAGGAAGATTAATCAAAGCGAGTGGTCTCCAGAGATATTCGGTGCTCTCAGGAAAGTAAATTAATAAGAGACATCCAAAGAACTTATGACTTTCACCAGATTGCTAACTCTTTGCTCGTTGGCTAACTCTGAGTTTCCGAAACGGCTGTCACTCTTCAAAAGCAAGTTAGTTAGTTATTGTTGTTTTAAGGGTAGAAACTACGAGGTCATCTGCCCCTCTTCAAAACCAAGAGTACACTCTTGTATTGAACTTCTTGCTGTGTTCAGAATAAAACAAACTGTCGCTAATTACAATCCTGTCCGCAGCACCATGTGTTGTGAAGTGATAAACTAGATTCAACTCCACATTACCAATTATACGACCGCTCTTATACCAACATAAAAAACATACTAGTATGAAAAAGAGTTTTTAACAGCATTGGCAAAAACTGAGCATCAGAATACACAGAACATGCAATTTACATAAAATATACAGAACAAGCGGCCATGTTTGTGCTCGGAAACACACTAGAGTCTATCTTCAGGTTCCATTAGCCAAACGAACATGACACTGTTAACGTCATTGACAACTAAGTTTGGTCTGTGTGATGCACCGTGGAAATAATCAGATGAAGGATACTTTTCTCTAATCCTAACCTGCACTCCAGTTTCATGGCCAGCCATTGTCAAACAGCCATCCAATTTATAATAATAACAATAATAATAATCTTTATTGCAGCCTGTGGCCATGTTGTTGACGTACAGTATACATTTCGTACACTAGTCTGTGCTGTATGCCACTATCGACATGGTTCGTTTTGGGCAAGAAACGATATGGTACATTTCACATACATCCCCACATAGTTCACAAATTCAATTTCCATCTGGATTATGGAACACCTTCCTTGAGCAGATCTTGTGGTGAAACCCATGTACTGCAAGTCTGGTCACGACATGTCGCATTTCACAGAATGGATGCATCCATCTTCGGTCCAACATCGTATTTGATGTGTAGAATTCCCTGGGTATGTCCTGTTTTTTATTCTGTAGATCTTGCAGCAGTTTTCTGTAATTGTCTGAAATTGGCAGTAGTAGTAACATTCGTAGGTCTTCTATTAAAAATGTTTCTCTCTCTGGCAAGCTCGTATACAAGTCTAGACTTGGTTGTCTTTGATACTCCAAGGACTCTTTTGAGAAATCGAGATTTTACTTTTTCTATTTCATCTAACTGTCTGTAGGTAAGAAATTCCCATGTTAGCTCAAGTCCGTATGTCAAAACGGGCAGTACCTTTGTTCTAAAAAGTCCCATTGCTGTCTCAAGTGATATTAGGGTAATATATCTGATGGCATTTATAGCTTTTATTGCAGCGGCTGTTTTTGATCGTATTATATGCTGTTGGAAACGTTTTCCTGTAACCTGTAGGGTGAAGCCTAGGTATTTGAAATTTGTGACGACTTTTAGTTTTTTCCCGTTGCATATCACTTGATCAGAACTTGATGGCCTACCATCGTTTCGAAAAATTATCATTTCTGTCTTGTCTGCATTAATTGTAACTTCATTTGTCTGTGCTTAGTATGTCTATAGCCGTTTAGGGATGTAGCCGGAGGAAGTTCGTGCCAGATAGTGCTCGTGTAGTACTGGGTAAGCGCAAGGCGATCGTCTTATGTTTCTCCCAGTCAGTTGCGAGGAATGTATAAATTGTGACCGAGTTTTCTAAGCTCAAGTAAATTATATCTTCTCTAATTTTACTCCAAGACTATATTAATTAATTCTATAGGTTTATCTCCTAATATATTATGGACGAATTTCAGAGTTTAAGCGTTAAACAGCTGCGAAATGAGTTACGGACCAGAGGCGCTAAAACTACCGGGAGGAAGGAAGAATTAATACAGCGGTAATAACAAAATTCTAACACGCTATGTTATTCAAAAAATAATGAATATGAGTCAGCATGCTTTCTCCTAAAGATTACAATTACTTGAGTATTGTGGGCCTATATTGATAAATATATCACACCATAAGACTTAAATCATAAATAGAGATTTAAATATTCACTTGGTCCCCATACTTATAGACTTCGATTCATATCTTTTTTTAGGTTGATAGCTTACATGAAACTGTCATGTTTTAAGGTAAACATAATCAAAGAAAGTTGACACCGGCATTGTACCGGTATACCACGAAAATGCTCGCAACGTTTGGTTTTTATGTAATTTTGTCAATTTCTCTATAAGAATCGTTCCCATACCCCTGGGAAAGGACTTGGGGGTACAGTTTTTTTTTAAGTTTGAGAATCCCTGCTTTAGAGCCATGAACTGTTTCCATTCATCTGACTATGTCTCAAGAATGTAGATTTCAGTCGCTACCACATTCTCCGTCGGGCAGATGGAAGTTGACGATTAATTCTGATTTCAAGAAACCAACCATAATACGTTTGTGACTGTTAATGTTGCGATATTTATTCTTTAAATATTTGTCCGAGTATCGATGTCTTTGAAAATGGGAGTCAGAAATGTTACATTCACTTCTTCGTGTATATTGACGATTTCTTCCCGTACTTCAATGGAGATGATTTCTGCAGATTCCGATATTGTAGGCTTATCGTGATAATCCTGAAAGTTTCTAGTGTATGGCCTCTTCCTTATTTTTGTTGTGTTCGTGGACCACGGAAAAAGCGATGGAACAGCACCCGGTTTTAATCTTGCTCTCTCTCCTTCAAATACAAATGCATAAATTCAATGGTTGTTATCGAAATGTCTAATAAGTTTATAGGTACAAAATAGGAATTATTTCCCTTTATAAATCACACTTATCCAACACAGTTTTCGTGAAGTCATCGGGTTGTAAATGATGGGAACACACTTTAATATATTCGGTCAGATTTTTCTCACCGAAAATTTTCCATCCAATAGCATGTACCGATTTCTTCCTCATTTCTTTCTTTTATGGAAATTGGTGAAACGAAAACGGGCTTCCCTGATTTTTGCAAAGAGGAACACATCAATAGCTCGGCATAGTCTCGAAAATAACAATTTAAACAACTTAAATTCGTACGTATTAGCGGCATGAGAACACAGGAGACAAATGAAGAGCGCCCTGCGCTTACCCAGTACAACAGCAGTGCGCTCTATCGGTGCTAGTTCTATACATCCCTATTGCCATATCGTCTGCATATATGTATAATTTAGCTTCTGTTGTTTCCCGAATTCTGTCACCAACATCATATGTAAGCACATTGAATAATGTAGGACAGAGGGGGTCTCCTTGCAATACCCCATTTGTTTGCATTATCCAGGTTGACTGTCCAACTCCATCATAGATTTGTATATAGTTTTCCGCTAATATGTTTGATATATGAGCGTTGTTACCCTTGTTCTGCCAGTTAGTGTTTCCAACTTATTTATTAACAACTTTCTGTTCACTAAATCAAAAGCCTTCGAGTAATCAAGGAAAACTACATAGAGTTTACCTTTAGGCGCTTCTAGCGTCGTTGTTATGTGTTGTAGGAGGTTTTCTGCAGCCATAATCGTTGACCGGTTTTTACGAGCGCCACATTGCTCATCTGGCAACAACTGATCTACAATTACATTTATCCTTGTAGTCAGTATCCCTGTTAATAATTTTAGGATCACTGATTCCAATGCTATGCCTCGGTACGAGTCAGGGCTGTCAGGACTTCCTTTTCCCTTATACAGTAGCTTGATCGTGGACTTCCTCCATTGAAGTGGAATTTGTCCAAGTTCCAAGCATTTGTTCAGTAGTGCTACCCATACTGGCAACAATACTTCTGCTGTTTGTTTTAGATGTTCATTTCGCACTCCTTCGGGGCCAGGGGATCTATTATTTCCCTTTCTTTTGATAGCCGTTAAGATCTCTCCTTCTGTTATGATTTCGGTTGAGTCCAGGTCATCCGTGGATCTAAGTTGTGGTCGAGTTTCCTTAGCACATGCGACTTTCTTTATGTGCTCTTCCCATAATTCCATTGGGATACTGGGTTGAAAGTGTTGGAATGTTGGCCTTAAAGCCCGATATGGATCTGATTCGGCTTCTGCAATGATCTTTTTTGTGTTTCTTCTATGTATTCCCTTTTCTTCTCTGTGAGCAATTCTTTGTAGGTTTTTCTTTGCTGTCTATAATCCTCTAGTGTTTCGTCGTCTTTTTGTGCCCTCACTCTGTGAAGTTTCATTAAAGTCGTTTTCCTCTGAATATAACACGATTCGTCAAACCAGAGTTTCGCTTTCCTCCCTTGCATAGATGGAGTCGTTGCATTAGTGATGCAGTTTTCAATACGTTTTGCAGCGTCGTTTATGTCTCCTATATGAATGCATGCCATTACCTTGTGTATGTCTTCCAGATTTTCGTTAAACTTGTCCATGTTTAGTTTCTTATTTGTTATATTCGTTAATTTCGGTATATTATCATTAGCTTCACCATCTATTTCTATACTGACTGGAATATGTTTGTGAATAGCAGCACCTTGCGAGGTTATTGGATTAGCGTTCCTGTTTCCGGATATTCTTCTCGTGCATATGAGGTCTATTGTACTAGACCCATTTGGGCCTATGTACGTCCAGTCTTGACTGCAGTTACGGATTTCGAAGCCTTCCATTCGTAGGTAGTTTATTACTTCATCGCTTTTCGCATTCTGCATATCTAATCTGCAATTTAGATCTCCGGCTATGATGGCCTTTCTTGTGTTTGGAAAAGTATTTAAAGCTGCTCCTAGGCAATATATTATATCTGTTGCAGTGTGGTCAGGATTAAAATAAGCTGCCACTCTCACACACAGTTTGGTATCTACAACTAGTATATCCTGTTCCTTCCATAGTAACTTCATTGGGGCTAGATGGGGCTTAAGTAGACAGACGACACCGCCTGATGGCCTTCCTCTATTTGTGTATTGCCTCGCATATGCATGAAAGTTGTAGAAATGTGGAACATCAAATCTTGATTCTTCCTTAACCATGGTTTCTGTGAGAATGCAAATATCAAATGTGTTTAAGATATCTCTTGATAAAAGGTTCAGGGCACCTCGCAGTCCTTCCACATTCCATGTTAGTACCTTCGCTGTCCAATTTAGTTAGCTATGCAAACCCTAAAAATTCTTCTATTACTGTAAAGTTCAAATCTACAAATCGTACTCTCATCGATAGTTGTTCTTTCCCACTAATGTCAGTCGTTTCATCAGCCAATAATGAAACCGCTAGTGAACTGTTTACCTCATCGACAATCTCGTACTGTTACACAGAATCACATGTACTTATTTAATTGTTTTGAACTCTGTGTGATGTATATTTTGATTTTCTACTATGGTTTAGTAAATGATCCTACAACACTTTGTCGCCCGCACTTACTATAAACAAAAGTAAATCTTGAAATTTCGTTCACTCGAATTATTTCCTCTAATCTAATGGATATGTCGTAAGTGCCACATAATATTAAAATAGCAAGAATTGATTTCAGTTTTTTTCCTATTGTTATTTACAAGCTCTGTGATCCCACTGTTCGATCACGGTTTTCTTGCTCATGTGTAAGGAATCACAAAAACCTTTGGCCTTACTTATAGATTCGAGATGCCAACTGCTCTTTCCATGGCCTCGAGCATCTGGTTTTGCTGTTTTTTATGAACCTTTATAACATAAGCACCACATGTTCCTCTTCATAAATCTGGTTTGCAAAGAGTAAAGAACTCACAAAGTCCTCCCTTCAACTTTGGCGAGTATAGTAACCATGAGTACTTTTCTAGCCAAGTTTTTTGAAAAGGCCTTTTATAGTTTCTTTCTCATCAATGCCCTTTTTGAAATCATGAGACGAATTTAGAGCACGTAGGTTTGTTAGTAACTGATACTTGACTCCGTCTGACACTGGATGGTTGATGTCGTCGCCTATATCAAAGCCGCGATTAACTGCAAATGAATGTAGGGACCAGTAGGGTCATTTTTCGCCACATAGCGCTGTTCGATATTTCGTACGTGTGCCAAACGGCCTAAATCTAGGGAATGGAGAGGGCTATCCCAATTACAAGTAGACAGTGTTACCTGCAGAATTCTGAAAGGTAAGTACATAAAATTTGGTTTAGATCAGTGAAACGGTGTAGATTTGTATAAATAACATTCAGCTTTATATAATTATATAGATTGCACTTATTGCTTCTGATAACCTCAATGATCTGCCTCAACAACATCGCACTTATACAAAGGCCTAATATTTGGTTTACAGATGTGGCCTACAGTTACGCATGATGATGACGATGATAACAGTTTTACGGGGCCTAAATCGTTTTGTACTAATTACTCCCCTTGACTATAGTTTGTAAGCAACGTCTTTATTATAAGATGTAACTATTTTTCGCAATTCCGCACCAGGACGCTGGTAGGGGCGGCATGATGCAGCCCGCTTTGCCAGTCAACATTAGACTTAAAAATATTCTTACTACACCTTAATTCCCAACATCACTGGACACTTGCGTCTAGCTACCGATATATCAGCGGAGCTTCGGGGCCCTTCGCCTGTTATCGGCAAACCTCGCGTTAGCACGGTTTTCCCTCCATTGTCAGCTAAACACGTGCTACTGAGCAATGCTTCACCATGCACGTGGAATGCAATAAATCTGAAGTTCTGTTCTCTGAAGTATTTCAAGTTATTCGTGCTGTAGTACAGCTTTGTAATTCTTCTGTGATTAAATTGTTTAGTTAACGAACTACCTTGTTGAATGATGTAATGGAAAATTATTATTATTATTTATGTCTTTACAGAATATTATGACATTGTGAGGTTTGAGGCCATTTTTCAGTGTTGCCTAAGTAAACTAAAGTTTGGTGCTTTTCAGTCGGTCAACACGAATGTACCCAAATAGAGCTGGGTTATGCCCTAATCCTGAAATAAATTACATGAGATTAATAAATACACTAGGATGGCCAGTATCGGTCGTCAAGCGGTCATCATCAGATCCATTACACTTAGGCTATAACATCTATGTTTGAGAATACAGGTGAAAAATATATACAATATGTAGAATTATTTAGTTGCAGTGTTGGTAATGCAACTGTCGGTGTATGCTAAATGTAATATATCTAATGTTAGGTGAACTTCTAAAATGGTGATAACATCTGGAATTTGTCTGTTTGGGGTGATTATATGGTTATACAAAATCAACTATGGTTATACTGTAATAATACAGGCTGATACTTATCCGGTTGTTTCCCTAACTGGAACATCAAGCCGTTTCGTGTTCACTCTGGCACCAGTTATGGTCGACTAACCCGGGTGTTAACTGGGCGGGACTGGTTTTTTCCTTTCTCCCCCTTTTTGTTCCTACGTTCTTATGAATATTATGAATAGTCCTAATGTCCATATATAATGTAGTGTGCTAAATCTACAATAAAATCTCTGTTTGCCACGAAGAAGCCACAAAGAAGCTCGTCAAGCCAGACGGGAAGGAGTGCGATGATATAAGAACTTCATTAATAGAAACGGCTCATATGTCCCTATAAAGCACACTAAGAAATTAATTTGGTACATATTTTATTCATTCATGACTTGTCTTGTGAACACTTGCGTTTAATTTGTAATTCTTCTGTGATTAAACTGTTTAGTCAACGATCTACCGTGTTAATTGATGTAATGGAAAATTATTATTCATGTCTCAACAGAATGGTATGATTATGAATGTAATTTTAATTCACATATATATATAAAATAGTGTTCCAAACTGGCAATAAGAGAACTAAGCACAATGCACAGTTCCAAAGCCTGCTGTTTATCTGCACGCTGAGCGCTGAGCGTACCGACCTAACGGGAGGTTTGCCGATAGGAGGCGAAGGGCCCCGAAGCCCCGCTGACATCTCAGTAGCTAGACGCAAGTTCTCTGGACCCCTAGTACAACGCCGAACTTCTTTCAGAGCTTGTTTTCAAAACTGAGTATCACCAAAGATTTAAAAAAAAAGTGTTATCGTTGATTCGGTAACATTTGCCTCAGCTGCATTGGATGGTAAAATCTCTTTTGATGAAATGTTAATGTTTCCCATTGATAAGGCTGTGAAAAAACATGTTATTCGTTCAAAACTGAATATATCCATCACTTACAATTAGTCCAGTCAACGAATGCTCAAAAAAAGGTATAAAGGGAAATGTTTGGAACACAATTTTTGACTTCGTAACTTTGTTTGGACTAGTTAGGAGGTGAACATTTCAAAAGTCCCCGCTCGTAGCATTTGAGCCGGGAGGCAGGGGTTGGGGTTTCAAGGTCTCATTTATCGATTTTTCACTTAAATCTCAGAAACTATGCGTCCTAGCAAAATGACCATCCTATACAAAATGAAAGCTGACTAAATTTGCTACAAGTTTTATTCAGTCAAGGTTTTCGATATCTGGTATAGATTTCGCGTCATCCGCTCTTGAAAGTCTGTAATTTTGGAGAAAAAATGCCTCAAATTGTTTGCTCCTTTTGACCGGATAACTCTTCAACTATGCACCCAAAAATAAATGCCGGCCAGAGGGTCGTAGAACATTAAATTCTCTTCAATTATCTATTTTCCTTCAAATGTTAAAACCCATTCACACAGACTTACGCGCTGGCTACGTATCGGCGGCCCGGGACAGGCCCGCCAAAACAAGAATACAGCTGACATTGCCTAGCTCACCGATTGGTTTGAGAAATTTCCTCCCCTCCCAGAGACCAGTGACGTATCTATCGCGACAGGAGTTGTTGGAGATACAACGATCACCTGCTACAATGCTGTTGCAGTTGGTAAGCAAGCAATGGCTAAAATGGTCAATTCGGCATTTTCTAACATCAAATTGTCTCGAAAAGATCGAGCTCTTCCCCTGTCGACAGTGAGCTCATCGATCAAAATCAACGACGAAAAGATTCCTGTGGACCCATTCTTGCTATTCCGACGTATATCCATCAGCAAAGAAACAGATGAAGATTTAAAGCTGTACATGGGATACGAATTAGCACCGTTCCCATTAGCGCTATTCAGTGAGAGTGGGATGAGGAAATCGACCTAAGTCAGCGCTGTACAAATTATTCAACACTACGACCAAGGATATTCGTGTCGCACAGTTATACATAGTATTTGACTTGGGGATTCTCCTCCATAAAGTAATTTGGCAAAGAGGTGCCAAGGTATCGACAATCTGCGAGAGCAACATCCACTTTATCACGAATAACTACCACGGAAGGAGATGTACTGTAGTCTTTGATGGCTATTCTTCATCAACTTCAAGCACGAAAGTAGCAGAGCAGCAAAGGCGCTATCGACTCAGCAAGTCTGCTGACATCCATTTCACCGAAAACACCGAGATGAACGTCACACAAGAAGATTTTCTGTCGAAAATGTTCAACAAAAGCAGGCTCAACAACATGCTAAAGGTGAAGCTAGAGGACAAAGCGATCAGGACCCTTCAAGCAGAAAGTGACGTGGAAGTTCTGATCGTGGATACGGCTGTGGAATGCCCGAAACAGCAGCTGTCGGCATTGTGGGGGAAGAAGTCGATCTCATAGTCCTCTTGATGGCTAAAGCCGATGCGCATAATGTGCCCGTTGGAGGAGGTTATCTGGTCACCACCAACCGTAATGTGGCTTCCCAGATGACTCCTTCCCCGAGACACATTGTCGGAGAGGATCGGAACGCATTCCTAGTGGGACTAGCCGGCACAAGACTCTGCTTCCCTAAAGGATCAGGTTCCTATCACAGTCAGAGACACCCAAAGAAATGCACCCCCGAATGGTCAAACTACTAAATGATAACATCCAGACTTAAGATATATTCGCGGTTTGTTTATTATAAGTGCCAAACCCCTATCCTACAGCCAGAGGGTTTGGAAAAAACGGCTAATCCGTAGCTAAATAAACACAAAGAAAAACTAAACAACTCCTAGATTTAGTGAAAAACCCTCTCGACAGGTCCTAAATACAGCAAACTAAAAATCAACGCTGGGGAAATGGTACCGAAACAAAATGAACATACAATGGCAAACGATGCTTCTGGGGAGAAGACATCATGTAATTAAAACTTGTCAAACATGACAGAAAAGTTAACAGACTGGTAACATCCCATATTTACATTTGCGATTATTTTAATTCGAACTAATCCTGCATTAACTAATCAACGGCGTTAGGCGTCCGTGATAAACAAACTAAGAAAAATCTAATGATTATCAGTCATCATTACAATACAATTTCTCAATTCTGTACAACAACAATATTATAATAGTATAAGAAACAGTAGGGTAAACATTGGGATTACATGTTAATAAATAAATAAAACACTCAACAAAAATCTTATTATTCCTGCCTACAGTCAGATGAACAACTGTTTGTTATTCACCGTCATCTATCAGTGTGCATCTAAGTGTGAGAATCAAAAACTGCTCAATAACAGCATTCTCTGGATCGAGTCGCGGCCCATAAGTTCTGAACTTTTGGCTCGCTTACGATCTCCATCGAAAAGTATATCCATGTCAGCTACTAGGCATTCCCGCAGGAATAAATCACCTAATGTCTGTGCATTGGCCTGCTAGTTTAAAAACAAGATCAAGATTTAACATGGATTAAGCGTTAACGGTAGTATTAGCATCGTCGGTTTAGTAAACAAATTAACGTTCATGATTTAGTTCAAAGTTTAATGTCGTAGATTTATGAGTTCATTATTTATGATGGTTGACCAAAATACAAGGCTTCTAACGAGTGAGTGACCATCTCGTGGTACACCTCAACAAAGTATACATGACACAGTACGTTAACAATAACACATCGCAGCTCATAAGAGACACCGTTACCATCCCACCTCGGACAATCTTGTTCAGAAACATAGACTTGCCGGCCTACACTAGAATACATACGGTAACCAACCCAACATAGTGTATCAAAAACACGGAAAAGAAACAGTCACTTTCAAGTGAGAATAACAATGGCCTTAAAATATCAAACCCATCAAATGGTTACTCGTATCAACATAATTCATGACAATAATAGACTGAACTCGCTTACAAATAGCTGCGAGGATATTTCAAAAATAATGCATAACTTAACAATACCCCTGTACTGAGACATTCCTCGAAAATAATCATCACTTGATCAAGGTTACAGTATGAGCAGTCACAAGACTTGGCTCGTGATGAAACATTCCTAGCAGTGTGTCTAGAGAAATAAAAACTGTGTCGTTCGTCAACTGTCTCGCAATTGAGATCGTAGGTTAGCCTGGGTATTATGACAGTCGCGACCTTGGCAAGCATCTGTCATATGCCGTCAAGTGCACTGCAATAACCGCAATACTGCGTGTAAGTGAATTCTGCTCAAGGCAAATGTCTTTCACTGGTTTCAATTCACACTGGGTTCACAATAAAGTTCATGAGTGACCCTAGTATACACTCTGTAGAATTATACACATGTAGTGAAGAATATAAGGTAGTTCTAGACATATAAATTACAAGAATAATGACGTATTGGCTTCGGCAAACCAAAGAAGCCTAACGGAAAGATACGTCTCTCCGGTTGAAAGTCTTTGAAAAGTATGCACGACCACTGCTGGTTGCAAAATATACACATGAGCCCAAGGCACGTTTAAATGAGTTTTTATACAGTTCTCCTCACCTAAACCTCTGGTGTAAATTATTGAAATGATACGATTATCGTGTAATCGGGATTTATGTGCAAGTTAACACATGGCTTGACTCATTTACAACGATGTGAATTCATCTTGAATCTGGTGGCATACTGCTCACTCTAAGAAAATATATGTACAATAAAAAAGTAGGCTTGGGACCTCCCATACCTAACCGATACGCCCGTATAATAAAATAAATAAATGCAGTGGCGTGCAGAATAATTATCAAAAATGGGAGCCTTAGAAAAACATGAAAGAATATTCAGCTTGAGCTGAATTAAAAATATTGCTCCCGTCAAATATGACGAAATTCATCTTCCGTTATGCGGAGTTACCATTTTAAACAATATTGCACCGTGTGTAACCACACAAAAATTGGAGACTAACTCTATCTGGAAATGAATGGCATAGAAGCGTGTTAAACGTGAAAATCACCATAGAAGGTGGTTAAAGGGAGAGAAAATCCTACCTGATGACTGACATCAAAGTTACGGTTGCTACTAACTAATCCACCCATGACCATTCACCGTACAGAAATAGAGTTTAGATCATGACTCACAGCTATTTGATGTTCACCTCACCCGAAAGGAAAGGATTGAGGGTTTTTTCCTTTATCCAAGTATCCAGGGATATCTTCTCTGCTTAAACATGAGCATAGTTATCGATCGGTCTTCCTCCATAGCTGTAGTGTAGCTTAGATGTTTGGCGTTCCTCCCATGGGAATAGTTTAAACCATATTCGTCTTCTTGGTCAGAACAGGACAGTTATACATCCGCACGTGGTGTAATGCTGACATCTTGTAGAAAGTTGTAGGATGACGAAAATCACTGCTTCTAGCGTGTATCAATTCACTGCGTCTACACTTCAAACTTTGCAGACTATATTTAATAAATGGCCTCGTCTGCTTTATCACTGAAGCTAGATCTGACACTGGGCACGTGTCTACACACAGAATTTAGCTCACTGCACGTGAAAAATTAGCAATCTGCCTAGATCGGCTCAATCGTAATAGTAACAATTCCGACTTTTACACAGCTCGGTAACGTACAATATTAAATATGTGTAATTATAACTCGATTTCACTGTCGTTTCACTTGAATGAAAATCCCTTAGTGTCACGATGGTCGGCCATTGGGCATTACAGTAAGACCATGTGATCGTGCACTATCACTGGGAAAATACAATTTCCTTTCAAAAATATTACTGATTTAATTATTTCACTCGAATTACTCACATCACCAGCACACTTTGTGCTAAAATAAAACTGTGATTGTGTCGGATTACTTTCAGATTCCTGATTACGACATGCACAAATCCCGGTCTACTTCTGACCTCAAAATTGACGTGTGCGCGCGTCGATCGCACAAAAGGAAGAGTAGTTTCCTCACGGAAGCAGGCGTTCAAGCTCGATCTCCTCCTTAGCCATTTAGCAACTAAATCCGTTCCACTCGCATGTCTGCGACGGTACACCTTTTGTCTTAAATACAATAACTTAAATACAAGCCCATGAAAATGTGGCTAATTATGTTGTATGACAATCAATTATAAATCCAAGGTTGCACATTAAAGAAAAATTCTTTAATCATGATGAGAAATTATCCGGGGCTTCTTAACAGAGTCAATAGTACATCTGAAGCGGTGGCATGCTTCTAGGATGCGTTCATAACTCTCTGACATAATAAATTCCTTTGCTCTCATAAAAGCTATCACCAGCATGAGCTATGCGGGCTCAATAAGGACAATATTTCCATCAAACCTGAACGTGAAAAGATAAGGGATTCCTTCTTCTCGTCCCAAGAGCTTCAGCAACAAGATTTCAAGGACGTGCTGTTTTTGCACGCCTTTACAGGATGCGACACAACATCTTCCGCATTTCGAAAAAGCGAGGTCGCATTTGTGAAGTTTTATCTGAAGTCTTCAGAGGTCCAGAAAGCAGCAGCGGTCTTTTCAGACCCTTCCTCCACCACCACCCAAGTACAAAAGGCAGGTGAAACCTGCATCTTGATGTGGTATGGGGCTCCAGCGAATGAGGTCTCCCTCAATGCCTACAGGTACAAGTCTCTTGAAATCGGTGGCCACCATCAAGTCTGATATCTCTTGTCTTCCTCCCACTGTAAAACAGCATTACCTCCGAACATTCCACCAAGTTTAGCTGTGGCTGGAAAATGACCTGCCTCCTCAGATGTATGGGTGGAAGATTGAGAACAACTGCCTGGTCCGAGTGCACAGTGAGTTAGCTGCTGCACCGGAGGATATCCTGAAAATGATTTTCTGCCGATGCACGAATGACTGCGCTGGCGCGAAGTGTATCTGCAAAAACGCAAGTCTCAAATGTTCATCAGCATGCCAACATTTCCAGAGGAACTGCCTGAAAGGGGTCCCTCAAGTTGACTGCGAATATGAAGAAGAACAGGAGGATCCTCTGACCTTTTCCCTAAAGGGGTCGGATGGAGAAGATATTGGGGAAAAAAAGATGAAAACGAAGACGAGGATGAAGGTCCTTCCCGCCCCAATAGAGCAAGAAATTGACTCAATGGTACAGTACCTACCGTTGTAATGTTTTATGTTAATTCACTTTTCTATGTCAATAAACTTCGTTTTAATTTAATGGTTGTGATTTATAAAACTATTCCATTGCCTTATAAACACTCATATATGCACACACATGATCATAGCTACATATTTTCCTATCTAGACAAATGGTCTAGATCAGCGTGTCCCAAACTGTGGTACTGCTCCAGTACGCGGTGATGTAAAAAAAATATTTTTTAAAATTAGATACGTTACGAAAAATATGTTGTTGTTTGAGTCTTCAGTCTTTTGACTGGTTTGATGCAGCTCTCCATACCTCCCTGTCCTGAGCTAATCGTTTCATCTCTACATAACTACCACACCCTACATCTGAGGCAATCTGTTTAACATATTCTAACCTTGGTCTACCCCTACAGTTCTTGTCCTCGACCCTTCCTTCCATAACTAAGCTTGCTATTCCTGGGTGTCTTAGTATGTGTCCTACCAACCTATCTCTTCTCTTCATTAGCAGTCGCCAGAAACATCTCTCCTCTCCCACTCGTCTTAATACCTCTATGTTTGTAACCCTATCTACCCATCTGATCTTCATCATTCTCCTGTAACACCACATTTCAAATGCTTCTATTCTCCTCTTTTCTGCTGCACCAATAGTCCAAGTTTCACTTCCATAGAGCGCCACGCTCCAGACAAAGGCTTTCAAAAATGACTTCCTAATACCTAAATCTATATTCGATGTCAGGAGATTCCTTTTTTGTAGAAAAGCTTTCTTTGCCTGAGCCAACCTACTTTTTATATCCCCTTTGCTTCGTCCATCACTGGTTATTCTACTTCCTAAGTAACAGAAGTCTTCTACTTCCTTCAGCTTTACACCTGTCAATTTGATCTCCATAGAGGTTTCTGATTTATTTCGGCTGCATTCCAGTATTTTTGTTTTACATTTATTAATTTTCATCATGAATTCTTTCTGTAAGACGGAGTCCATACCATTCAAAAACTCATTCAAATCCTCAGGCTTGTCGGCCAAGATGACGATGTCATCAGCAAATCTCAGAGTTGAAATTATTTCTCCTTGAATCTTCACTCCCACTTTAAATTTTTCTCTAATTTCCTTCATTGCTTGTTCAATGTAAAGATTGAAACGTATGGGTGATAAATTGCAGCCTTTCCTTACACCTTTCTGAATACCAGCTTCTCTCTCATGTCCTTCAACTCGAATGACTGCTGTCTGGTTTCTGTACAGATTGTATATCACCCTCCTATCTCTGTACTTTATTCCAATCGATTTCAAAATGTCAAACAATTTAGTCCAATCAACGTTATCAAAAGCCTTTTCTAAGTCTACAAAAGCCATGAACGTTCTCTTATCTTTCCTTATTCTACCTTCCAAAATCAGCCTAAGACTTAGTACAGCTTCCCTTGTTCCTACATTTCTCCTGAAACCAAACTGGTCTTCACCCAACTCCGTTTCTATCTGGCTTTCAATCCTCTTGTAAATTATCCTAGACAGGATCTTTGAAGCATGAGTAATCAAGCTGATTGTACGGTAATCTTCACAGCTGACAGCTCCCACTTTCTTTGGTATAGGTATGATTACATTCTTCTTGAAATCAGGGGGTACCTCACCTGTCTCAGAAATCCTACACACCAAGTGAAATAACCTGATCAGACCTTCATCTCCTATGCAGCGTAGCAACTCAATCGGTATATCATCTATGCCTGGTGCTTTGTTCCTGCTTAAGTCTTCCAAAGTTCTATCAAATTCTGATCTCAATATTAAATCTCCTTTCGCATCCTCATCAATTTCCTCCTCCCTTTCCATTACATGATTCTCAATCTCCTTTCCCTTATACAAACTCTCTATGTAAGCTTTCCATCTCTCAACCTTTTCTTCCCTATCTGTTAGAGGCTTTCCATTTGTGTCCTTAATATTACAGCACTTAGTCTTCTTTTCCCCAAAAGTATTCTTAATCCTTCGATAAGCTGTGTCTACTTTACCTAATTTCAGACAATTTTCTATACCTGCACATTTCTCTTTCAACCATTCTTCTTTCGCTTCCTTGCACTTCTTGTTAACCTCATTTCTCAGACGTCTGTATTCTGCTTTCCCCTTCTCATCTCTTACATTCTTGTGTTTCCGCCTTTCATCCATCAATTCTAGTATATCCTGAGTGATCCACGGTTTTCTACCTATTCTTTCTTTCCTACCAATGTTTTCTTCTGCGGATTTTGTTATTTCATTCTTCAAAAGTGCCCATTCGTCTGCAATTGAAGTTTGTTTAGGGTTTTTCATTAGTCCTTCCTTTATACTCTTCTTGAATCTTTCGTTTACATCCTCCTCTTTCAGTCTGTCTATTGCCCACCTTTTTGGCTTTTGACTTTTCTTCAGTTTCTTCAACTTAAATCTGCATTTCTTTACGACCAGATTGTGGTCAGAGTTTATGTCAGCACCAGGATATGCTTTACAATCCAAAATCTGGTTTCGAAACCTCTGCTTGACCATAATGAAGTCGATTTGGTAACTCCCTGTATCTCCTGGTCTCATCCATGTGTATATTCTTCTATTGTGGTTATTGAATAAGGTGTTAGCTATGACCAACTCATGCTCGGTGCAGAATTCTACCAGCCTGCTTCCTCGATCATTCCTTTCACCTAATCCGAAATCTCCTACTATTTTCCCTTCTCTCCCCTTTCCTACCACAGCATTCCAATCTCCCATTACTATAACAATTTCATCACCCTTGATATACCTCAGAATTTCGTCTATTTCTTCGTAGACCTTTTCAACATCCTCATCATCAGCTTGACTGGTATCACTGTGGTGCAGGTAGGTTTAGTATTGATTTTTGCTACAATAATCCGTTCACTATATTGTTCATAATATTCCACCCGCTGTCCAAGTTTCCTACTCAATATGAGGCCAACCCCTGCTTGGCCAATGTTTGATTTAGTGCTAATGACCCTATAGTCTCCTGACCAAAAGTCCTGTTCTTCCTCCCAGCGCATTTCACTAATCCCAACCAAATCCAACCTCAACCTATCCATTTCCCTTTCTAAGTTTTCCAACCTTCCACTTCCTAGCAGACTTCTAACATTCCACGCTCCGATCCGTAGAATGTCAGATTTCCTCTTTGTCACTTCTGTGATGTTAACCCCCTCTCGAGTAGTCCCCACCCGGAGATCCGAACGGGGGACTAGTTTACCTCCGGATTGAAATTTTACAAGGGAGGAGGCCATCATCACATGTAATTATGCATAGAGAGGTGCATATCCTCGGGAATAGCATACGGCTGTAGTTTCCCGTTGCTTTCAGCCGAAAAATATAAAATATAAAAACATTGATGTGTTGCCGGAGGACTTTAAGGCCAATGATAAGGAGCAGTTTTATGAATTGAATTGTGATTCAGAACTAAGGCAAACTTTTTCATAAATGACTCTCGTGAAATTTTGGTTGAGAGGCGTGTAGATTATGCAGACATAACTGACAAAGTAGTCAGATTTATCCCACCTTTTACTACTTTATACTTGTGTGAGACTGCATTTTCTTCACTTGTTTATCACAAGAATAAATACCGGAATAGGCTCCTTACAGTGGATAACGATCTTCGTTCGAGACTCAGCAATCTTATACCAGACATTCCTAAGTTGGCTTGTAATCTTCAAGCTCACCCTTCACGCTGAAGTTCTTAGTTGAACTTTGGTTTTTATGTGTAATTATTAAGAGTTCTTTTTTATTATTAGCGGGTTCGGTGGCGTAGTCGGTAGCATGCTGAACTGCTATGCCCAAGATAGCGAGTTCAAACCCCGCCAAAGTCGTCGGATTTTTTAAGAGCGTTAAAATCCTTCAGTAAGCCTTCCTTCGGAGGGGAAGTAAAGCCGGCGGTCCCATGTCATATATTTATGGCATGTAAAAGATCCTTTCACAGACTAAACTTGTGTAAAGCAAAATTGATAGGTTAGATTTCGTCAGAACGCTCTATCGAAGTTCCAACGTTCGCCACTAGGTATCATTGATATCTGGTGGCGAAAGTTAGAACTACTTGAAATTGAACGGAACTTGTAGCTCACCCTTTAGGGTGTCCGCTGGAAGCAGCTACAGACTCAGACGAGCCGAACATGTCCTCGGACACTCCCGGCACTAAAAGCCATACGGTAAATAAATAAATAAATAAATAAATAAATAAATAAATAAATAAATAAATAAATTATTAATATTTCATTTCTGAATGTTTGAATTGAATACTTATTGTAATAAATAGTAACACAACTGGACACACTTTTTATTATTTGAACATTAACTCCAACAGTTAACTCTACCAAACACAATTTACAATCCATCTTTTGGTCTACTACGTAGTATACAACTTTCATAAGAAAATATGCATTGTCCGTTGAGCCATAATATATTTAAACACAAATAGTGTTAAATGTTCCGGCATAACTCAACAAGATGACAGTGTTTTGCCCCGGTGTGCTATTGGGCTCTTCAGTTGGTTAAAGCACACCTCACCAAGACACTGTCTAGTGCACACTGGGAAGGCCATTGCAAGACGTATTTGATACATGTGTATCCGCGTCACGAGCAAGCCAGTGCACTATGGGAGTCGAAACTCCATTCCAAAGCAATTATAACCTTACCTTGGCATTGAATATAAAACTTTCATAAGAAAATATGCATTGTCCGTTGAGCCATAATATATTTAAACACAAATAGTGCTAAATGTTCCGGCATAACTCAACAAGATGACAGTGTTTCGCCCCGGTGTGCTATTGGGCTCTTCAGTTGGTTAAAGCACACCTCACCAAGACACTGTCTAGTGCACACTGGGAAGGCCATTGCAAGACGTATTTGATACATGTGTATCCGCGTCACGAGCAAGCCAGTGCACTGTGGGAGTCGAAACTCCATTCCAAAGCAATTATAACCTTACCTTGGCATTGAATATACAACTTTCATAAGAAAATATGCATTGTCCGTTGAGCCATAATATATTTAAACACAAATAGTGCTAAATGTTCCGGCATAACTCAACAAGATGACAGTGTTCACTCGGTGTGCTATTGGGCTCTTCAGTTGGTTAAAGCACAACTCACCAAGACACTGTCTAGTGCACACTGGGAAGGCCATTGCAAGACGTATTTGATACATGTGTATCCGCGTCACGAGCAAGCCAGTGCACTATGGGAGTCGAAACTCCATTCCAAAGCAATTATAACCGTACCTTGGCATTGAATATACAACTTTCATAAGAAAATATGCATTGTCCGTTGAGCCATAATATATTTAAACACAAATAGTGCTAAATGTTCCGGCATAACTCAACAAGATGACAGTGTTTCGCCCCGGTGTGATATTGGGCTCTTCAGTTGGTTAAAGCACACCTCACCAAGACACTGTCTAGTGCACACTGGGAAGGCCATTGCAAGACGTATTTGATACATGTGTATCCGCGTCACGAGCAAGCCAGTGCACTATGGGAGTCGAAACTCCATTCCAAAGCAATTATAACCTTACCTTGGCATTGAATATACAACTTTCATAAGAAAATATGCATTGTCCGTTGAGCCATAATATATTTAAACACAAATAGTGCTAAATGTTCCGGCATAACTCAACAAAATGACAGTGTTTCGCCCTGGTGTGCTATTGGGCTCTTCAGTTGGTTAAAGCACACCTCACCAAGACTCTGTCTAGTGCACACTGGGAAGGCCATTGCAAGACGTATTTGATACATGTGTATCCGCGTCACGAGCAAGCCAGTGCACTATGGGAGTCGAAACTCCATTCCAAAGCAATTATAACCTTACCTTGGCATTGAATATACAACTTTCATAAGAAAATATGCATTGTCCGTTGAGCCATAATATATTTAAACACAAATAGTGCTAAATGTTCCGGCATACTTCAACAAGATGACGGTGTTTCGCCCCGGTGTGCTATTGGGCTCTTCAGTTGGTTAAAGCACACCTCACCAAGACACTGTCTAGTGCACACTGGGAAGGCCATTGCAAGACGTATTTGATACATGTGTATCCGCGTCACGAGCAAGCCAGTGCAATGTGGGAGTCGAAACTCCATTCCAAAGCAATTATAACCTTACCTTGGCATTGAATATACAACTTTCATAAGAAAATATGCATTCTCCGTTGAGCCATAATATATTTAAACACAAATAGTGCTAAATGTTCCGGCATAACTCAACAAGATGACAGTGTTTCGCCCCGGTGTGATATTGGGCTCTTCAGTTGGTTAAAGCACACCTCACCAAGACACTGTCTAGTGCACACTGAGAAGGCCATTGCAAGACGTATTTGATACATGTGTATCCGCGTCACGAGCAAGCCAGTGCACTGTGGGAGTCGAAACTCCATTCCAAAGCAATTATAACCTTACCTTGGCATTGAATATACAACTTTCATAAGAAAATATGCATTGTCCGTTGAGCCATAATATATTTAAACACAAATAGTGCTAAATGTTCCGGCATAACTCAACAAGATGACAGTGTTCGCCCCGGTGTGCTATTGGGCTCTTCAGTTGGTTAAAGCACACCTCACCAAGACACTGTCTAGTGCACACTGGGAAGGCCATTGCAAGACGTATTTGATACATTTGTATCCGCGTCACGAGCAAGCCAGTGCACTATGGGAGTCGAAACTCCATTCCAAACCAATTATAACCGTACCTTGGCATTGAATATACAACTTTCATAAGAAAATATGCATTGTCCGTTGAGCCATAATATATTTAAACACAAATAGTGCTAAATGTTCCGGCATAACTCAACAAGATGACAGTGTTTCGCCCCGGTGTGCTATTGGGCTCTTCAGTTGGTTAAAGCACACCTCACCAAGACACTGTCTAGTGCACACTGGGAAGGCCATTGCAAGACGTATTTGATACATTTGTATCCGCGTCACGAGCAAGCCAGTGCACTATGGGAGTCGAAACTCCATTCCAAACCAATTATAACCGTACCTTGGCATTGAATATACAACTTTCATAAGAAAATATGCATTGTCCGTTGAGCCATAATATATTTAAACACAAATAGTGCTAAATGTTCCGGCATAACTCAACAAGATGACAGTGTTTCGCCCCGGTGTGCTATTGGGCTCTTCAGTTGGTTAAAGCACACCTCACCAAGACACTGTCTAGTGCACACTGGGAAGGCCATTGCAAGACGTATTTGATACATGTGTATTGTACCCATGTGAGTAATCTCGATGGAAAATATGCTTCTGCCTCCGGCTAGCATCAGGACTCAGGCGTGTACCGTTCTCCCATTGAACAGTTGCATATTTTGGATTTGAGGCTAAAAGGTATCAACTCTACAATGATATGGCACAACTCTACTCTAAAGACTTTAATTCAGTAAAACTCATGGCTTCAAACAAAATAATGAGAACACAAATCCCATAAACAACACATAAACAAACAAAGTTACTCCCACAATCCATTAATTATTCACATAGTTGCACAAATTAAATCCATATCAATAGTCAATCTTTTACCGTTATGTGGACTTTAAACTTTACTCAAATGCACTGATGCACATGTAATGTTTCACAAAACTGAACTGTTACATTCATGTCACCTAATGTGACTTCTTTAGATTCACAAAGTTACTTGTATCCTACAATACATCTGAATTTACATCATGTGTACTATCTGTGTTACATCTCTCTCTCCCACCAAATGCTTTCATGCATTAGCCAACTCATGGTTTGCACTACATCTACTTGCAGCACCACAATTACGTAAGTCTACCCTCCACTCTCTTCTTTTTATAGTTACACTGCATGTCATTGTGATTTCACTAAATAACTTCTGTTATCGTTGTGTTGGATAGTATACTATTACGCTACCCTTACGAGCGTAGCCTGTGGCAACGAGTAACCAACTTCATTAACTAGGTGTCAGTGACAGTGTCAAATACAACATCCAACCATTCGTTAGATTGCTAAATTTTTATATCATCAGGGAAATCTATGATTAGCAATGTGTTTCTAAACCACACACATTTATTACACATTATAACAATTCTTCCTTTCATTGACAAGCAAGGTCTTAAATCTGTCCGCTCAAGAACGCGAACCTTCACAGCTAGTCTAGCAACCCCAGCCCCTTGGACTGCCTGCATACAATGGACAGGGTAGGGTCGTTCACGGCTGTAAACCGCCCCTTTGTCGCCCCGTTTCCCGGACTTTTATCTCCCAAGCAGTATTACAACTTTGAATATAACATTGTGGTCACAATGATCCACGTGATCCCATATGATCTGAACTGAATATTATGCAATGGTTCTGGGTGAGCTTGAATATTTAATCCTATCCTTAGGACATTAATAACGGCCTCAACAGGTCCGTATCACAATATGAAGGCACGAGATTCATAGAACACAGGTCTAGTGGTTAGCCGGTATCTCAAATAAAATATTACGGTCAGTCAACAGCTGCCGCCAATGATTCGCTTCAACGAGCCGAATCACTCAACATTAAGTTCTCGGGGAATCAGGTATAGCGTCGAGGTGTCCAATGTTCTCCCCGCGCTTACCACGGGATTCGGACCCGGAACATTTCATATCCAACATCGGAGATAGGGTTACACACTAAATACGCTCCGGCATAAATTAATATCTCTGTACGCTCATGCTGTACGAGATTTCACACGTCGATTAGATCACCTGGCCTCTTACCTGTCCATGATCTCGCCTTATAATAAAGAGAACTTTAACTGTACTCTACAATGCTTAATCAAGCCACAAATTCAATTCACTGCCAAGCTCCAACATTCCCGTGCATAATTATATTCCCATTAATACAATGTATTTAATATTAACTATTTTATCTTCCCTTAATGTAATCTACTGCTTGGCTAGATAAATAATCCAATTAGCGTAAATATTTCTTGCTTAAAACCTTTCATCCTGATGTATTCAATTATACCGTTTGTCATTATTATAATTATTATTATTATTATTACTGACATAAACTATCCTTCCGACACAACGTAACTGCTTCAATGACCGAACGTTCGCGTTCGTCATGTTAAGTTTCACATAACTGAATTGCCATTTTATTTAGTAGCATTAATAGTGGTAAAGATTAATCCACTCTCTGATGTATACAACATCTTAACTTTACTGAAATCAAACAATAAACATATGAGGATTTGCCTCCTAATATTGATTCTTACTGGCATATTTTATACTTCCGAAATCACATTACATGCAGTGACTATCCCTCTATAGTAACATGATTTGTGGGGTACTTACGTCGGCTTTATCCAGGTGGCCCCAACCACCATATTCCAGTGTCACCTGCCATCGGCTTACTTAGTGACACATTGCCATCTTGCTAATACACATATTATATGACATCTGATTCATAAACACACGACACTTTTCCATTTTTATAATGAAGCTAATGCTTCCAAAACACATAACACTATATAACACTGGTTATATTATGACTTTAAGAGATATTTTACATAACATCGGTGCACAAACACACGTTACACTTTAATTCCTGATTAGTTGACATTCCCTAGCATGTATCGAAAGTACAGGTGCGGATGGCCCCTTTCTTCGGTCCTACCCCTTCCTGATTGAATCTCCCGATCATCTGCTCACGGATTCACCAACAGTTTCTCGATCATCCCTTGATAATCTTCCTACTATTGCAGCGATATGCTTACATCTCGTCATGAACGCTACTTACTGGTATACTCCAAATATGTATAACCAATCACTATAGTTTACTGCGCTCAACATTGTACATTGTATTTACATGAATAATTACTTTTCACAGTCCTGCCTAGTATATCACACGGCACTTAATAAACATTATATAACAGTCTAACTGCACGGCTTCCCACATTGAAGTCCGAGCATCCTCTCCTAACTTCGGTAATATGCATTTCGCATAATCAAGTTTGTTAATTACCGACTTCATTCTTAGTTCATGACCATGCATGAATATATTCTCACATGTGTGTTACATTGCACAGCTAACCCTGATTACCAGTGACATGTTTAAGTCTTTGTGTGCGCCTGGGCGCTGCGTGTCCTTTTCAACTGCGACTGCTTCAAAACAACTCTCCCTCCGACTGGGTCTAAAACTGTCACGAACTGTAACTGCGGTCAACTGTAAAACTGTAAACTGTCCCCTTCGACTGGGTCCACCCTCTTATATCTGTTTCACACAGAAAGTAGGGCAAGAATTCCCGCGATAAATCAGCTCCTCTCCTAGGGTGATTCTGAACTTGGAATAATATCCATATTGTTCCTTTTTCTTCGCTGGTCACAAAAATGTATGTGTGTTCGAGGATCGATCGGCCACTTAATTTATATTAATTATCTTATCCATGGCTTGGGGACGCTACTTCACTGGGAATCCCTGGCAACATCCTCAAGTCCATCCGCGAACACCCATAGTCCTGTAACATTACGCACTGCATTAAAAATGCCTTGATTTCGCCGTTTTATGGCTCTAAAATTAGCCTCCTGGCTAAAGATTCACCTGTGCGCAACTCTCATGTCATTGCATTGCTCCAATCATGAGTAATCAATGATTTTCCTTGGGATCTTCCCGTTCCATTCTCAAGTCTATTCTCAAACGGGGAATAACCTGGTCATTATTTAACCTCCCGACCCCTTGCAGACGACTTATCTGGGTCAGCAAGATTGACGTGGCGCCACGGGCCTCCTCCCACAATTCTGGGGCTATTTGCTAAACGTCAAGCTTTGAAACTCCTGTGTTTCAAATACAGCATAGCCTACTTCATGTAGTCCAAATAATGCTATCTTCCACTATTTTCCTGCATTATTTCACTAAATAATGTCAGTAACAACTGATATCACACCAGTAATTAAATATATAATTTCTTCTAGGGGTTCTTACAATGAAATACCCTCCACAGATCTCGGGTTCGTTCCCTGGTGGAACCTTCATTCAGAGCTCAACTTATCTCCGAGATCCACGTTCGAGACCAGTCAGCATGACCACCTCGGGTTCATATTCCCCTTGCAAACTTATAAAAGTCAATTGCAAGTGACTTTATGTAAGTAACCAGCTGACTGTCCGACTGTCTGTGTTTACATTAGAGGTCTTTCACCTCGTCTGGCTGTGAGTAGGTTAGTCTGGTTCCCCTTTCCACTCTGCGCTCAGCCCTAAGCTGTTCATTCTCTAAGCGGAGGGTCACATTTATTGCCTCAACCTCTCTCGCTACTCCAACCATTTCTTTGTAAAATTCTAGCATGCACTGGCACTCTTCTTGTTCGCTTCTTTCACTGGGCAAGCTGTCTGCTTCCCGTTCCGTCCCGCTGCGTGAAACTTCAGGTCTGACTTCCTGGCTGACTTTGCCATCCACGTTCATTTGGGTGTGCGCTGCTAATATTTCTTCTTGTTCGTCAAATTCTTCTGGCGAATAGTAAACTTTTAAGTTGGCAGCATTCATAACGACCTCATTTCCTGTTTCTAAATGCCTTATTCTGTATGCATTGTTCTGTAGGTCTCTGATAACCTCGAACAGGCCGTGATATCCAAAAATGAACTTCTTATATTTTCTTGCTCCTGGATCTGAACTGGCTGGCCTCCTGACTAACACTTTCTCACCGACGAGAAGCGGTCTGTGATACCTCTTCGCACGATTTCTCCTCTGACGTCTCTCCGCTCGTGCCTGGAGATATTCGAAGGTTCGTTGGATCCTCAATTCTCGTCCTGGCTGTGCGTCTACTGGTAATGGAATAACACCATTCCACGGTCTTTCCGGCCTCTGATCCAAATGTAGAGTCACGGGAACCTGACCTGTCGCCTCATGTACCGTATTATTTATACAGTATTCAATTACTTCTAGGAATTCTATCCAACGCCAATTCTCTTCAGAGCAATAGATCTTCATGTACTTCTGGATCTCTCTCATTACTCTTTCAACTGGACTTGCCTCAGGATGGCGAATGGTAGATAAAATCTGCCTAATTCCTAGAGTTTCCAGTTCTCGACTAAATTCCGCGCTTGTGATGCAACTTCCGTGATCTGAGAGGATGTTATCCGGCTTCCCAAGAATCGGAATAACTCTCTCTTTCAGGCGTTTCAATACCTGCTTCGAACTTGTCTTCTGTATGGGGCATAATACCACCATGTCTGAAAATACATCCATTGCTACAAAAATGTGTCTATTGCCTCTACGTGCTCTAGGCAATGGCCCAAAGTTATCTATGCTTAATAGCTGCCTTGGCTTCTCCGGTAACAACGGAATAGGTCGTTGTCTCATTAGAAATGGATTTGGCTTTACCCTTTGGCACAAATCGCATGTCCTAATGGCATTTCTCACAGTTTCTCTCAACTTTGGCCAAGTGAATGCTTCTTTCAACAGAGCGGTAATTTTATCTATCCCGGGATGTCCAAATGCTCTGTGTGCTAGCCACATCAATCTCCTCTGCAAAGATGCAGGAATGAAAACTCTTTGTCGGGTATAGTCCACATCATCCCACTTGTGTAGTATCTGATTATACCATACATAATCTGTTGATAATGCCTCTGCCTCTCTGTATATTGCAGTTCCCCTTGCTAAGCGTCCCTCGAAGTAATCGATCATCATCTTCAACCAGGGGTCTTCGCGTTGTAGGTTGGTAAGATTCCTCAAGTCATCCAAAGTCTTCTGATCTCGATTCTCAATCTGGACAGCGAGAGTTTCCTCTTCTCTAGGGTAACGGCTTAATATGTCCGGTATTACATTTTCTTTCCCTGGACAGTATTCTATTTCCACATTGAATTGTTGAATATACAGGGACCATCTTGTCAACCGCTGGCTAGACAAGTCCGTCTTTAACAGAAATGTTAAAGCTTTATGGTCTGTTCTGAGGACTATTTGAAAGCCGTACACGAGTTTATGCCATGTTTGCAACGCGTATAAAATTGCGAGCAACTCTATCTCTGTAATCGTGTAGTTTTTCTCATGGGCTTTCAGCCTCCTACTTATAAAGGCAATAAAAACTTTCCTTTCAGGCTTATCAACATTTTCCTGGAATAGCATCGCTCCTACACCAACAAGTGATGCATCCGTCTGTATGATGAATTTCTGGGTATAATCCGGGTATCCCAGCTTCACATATTCCAAAAGCATTTGCTTTGACCTCACGAATGCTTCCTGACATTGCTCCGTCCAATTCCATCTGCCGCCTTTCTTCAATAAATCCTGCAAGGGTGCTACTGTCGTAGTATAATTTGGGCAGTGGTTCGAAAAGAATCCAATTACTCCCAAATACTGTCGGACATGCTTAACTTTCGTGAGTCGAGGGAAATTCCGAATTACCTCCAATTTATCTGGGTTAGGCTTAACTCCATTTGCATCAATAACATGCCTTAGGAATTTAACTTCCCTCTGACAGAAGTGCGATTTCTTGATATTAACCTTAAAGTTAGCTTCTCGAAGGTCATCTAGCAACTTCTTCAGGTCTCTCATGTGCTCCTCCATAGATTCTGATGTGAGTAGAATGTCGTCTACGTATCTGATGGTTCTCTCTTTCACATCATCGGATAGATTGCGATCTAATGCTCTTATCAGGGCTGAACCAGCTGTTTTCAACCCAAAAGGTAGCCTTAAAAACGTATATGTGTGTTGATCAAACATAAATCCTGTCAACAGACTAGTTTTCTTCTCTAATTCAAGATGGTGGAAACTGGAAGTAATATCCAAATTTGTGAATACGGTTTTCCCTTTGAATTTCCTGAGGATTTCCTTAATAGGTGGCACTTGGTCAAACTCCGGAATGACCTTCAAATTTAAATGTCTCAGGTCCAGACATACTCTGACAGTCCCGTCTGTCTTAGGTACAATTACCAATGGACTTACGTAAGGCGTAGGTGTCTTCTCAATAACACCGGCCTCCAACATCTCCTGAATTGCCTCTTTCACTTTAGCATAGTGCTTTTCGGCTATAGGGTAGGGTTTCTGCCTAAATTGTGTCCAATCACTGACTTGGAAAGCATAAGTGAAGTTCTTTATACGACCAGGTCTCGAATCAAAGACTTCCTTCTGTTCCCGTAATAATTGCCTTAGATTTTCCTTCTCTTTTGGTCCAATTTTTGCTTCTTCAAGTTTTTCCGAAATATGTTCTTCCAGTTCGGGTTCCAGATCTTTTTCTAAGTCTGCGGCTAGTGTTTTCAGTTCTTCTTCTAACTGTTCAATAGCTAACACTTCTTCCTCAGCCACATCTCTGTATGTATGCCATACTTGTTCATCTGACCCTGGTTCATTCTGATTGAGTGCGACCTCTAAGCCTTCAGCTTCCTCATTCACACGGAACATAACCCTGTCCTGTGCTAGGTCGATTATCACTCGGTATACCCTTATAAATTGTGCCCCTATAATCAGGTTAAAAGGCAGTTTGTTTACTAATAGAAAACTCTGTGAAAACGTAGAGCCTCCTATCTGTAACTCTAGGAATACTTGATATTTGCATACCATCGTTCTGTCTGGAATTACACCTTTTATTTTGACACTTGAGATAGGTATTTTCAAAACGTTTTCTCACTGCGCTATCTCATTATACAAAGCTTGTGTCATAAGGCACACTGTTGAACCCGTATCCAATAAACTTCTTATTTTCAACCCTGCCACTCTTATCAAAATAATGGGCAATTCTCGTTTGACCATGACCTGTGATCCTCCCGTATCCTCAATTAACTCTTCTGGTTTGGCTATCCAATTGATGACGTTGACTGACTTCCATCCATCATTTCCAAATTCTTCTAATTTTGGCGTTTTTTTTTCAATAGCGCCTGTCCCCTTGGAGTTTCTTCTCTCCTGTTCGCTGCGCTGTAGCTCCAAACTCTTAGCTCCGTCTTCATATCTATCTGGCGACGTCCTATTCTGCATAACTTCTTGTCAGTGGACTTGTTGTTTCGGGGGCTCATCTCCCCTTTCATTGAGGTATTGCAATGAAGCGTGGTACCGTTCCTCTACCTCATCATCGAAGTTACGTCTTCTTTCCTGGGGTCTCCAATTTCTATTGTTGCCTTCTTGGCCATTGTTACCTCCATTGTTTTGGTACGGCCAATCCCTGGTATTCTGCTTATTCCAAGAATTTCGGCCTCTTCCTCTGCCAGCATTACCTTTATATTTCGGCTGCCATCTTCTGGGTTCCTGTTCCCATTGACGTCCGTTGGAATCTAACGTATCTGTGCTCGTAGCTTTGTTGTTCTTTGGAGCTTGATACTGGTCAGTCTGCGTGTTGGTCACATGTACCTGTTCCACGGTTCGATTCTGACGCATCGTATTTGCTGTTGTGAGGTCCAGTTGTCTCAGAACTGTCTCCATTTCCATAGCAGTTTTTGCATTAGCCGAGATTAGCAGTCTCTGTATCTCGTATGGAAGCTGTTTGGCGATAGCAATACATAATTCCAGCTCGCTAGGCTTTTGATCAAGTTCTTTGAACCGACACATCTGTGATATGAAGAATTCTGCATACTTCGTTGGGCTAGTAGTGCTGTACCTTTTTGAATATAAATCCAACCGTAAATTCTGTTAGGTCGCTGGATCCCAGTATCTCTTCAAAAATGCCTCTCGAAACTCCTCAACAGTATCGAAAGTGTAGCGGAAACTGCAAAACCATAATGCGCACTCCCCCTCTGTTAATTTCTCTATAGCTCGTAGCCTGCGCTCTTGCGGTATTCGCGCATCATTCAAATATTCAGACACTTCTTTTAGCCAATATTTCGGTGTCATACTACAGTGGCTACCTGAGAATTTCCTTGGTTTCTCTTCACTTGCTCTGATCACATTTATCACTTGTGTGTGCATAGCATTTTCGTGTGGCGTCGATGCTGCAACTGGCGCACCTGGCGTCATATAAGGACTTTCGCCTGGGCCTGTAGCACTCCTTATTATAGGCTGGTTTTCCAAATCTGCCCACCTATTTCTCCTCATATCGTCCATGCTGCCTTCGCTAGACTTATGATCTTTCATGAGGGTTTCCTCTTGCGCAATTATCCTAGTCTCCATTTGATTGTGGCGCATCTCTGCTCTTTCCAGACGAGTAATTACCTCTTTCTCTATTCTGGTAAGCCTATCTCGATTTTCCTCGGCTACTTGAAATATTTTCTGCTTGTCTTCCTTCAGACTTTGCTTAATATGGGATATTTCATCCTCTACATCTTCCTTTATCTGAGCAAGGGTCTTGTCGTTTGCCTCTGTCTTTTGGCCTTCTCTCACTTCGAGTTCTTCCCTCAATGCTTTGATTTCCTCTCGAAGGTGTCCATTGACATTTGACATTTCATTCTGGATCTTAATGATTCCACCTCTATTCTCCTCTTGCCTTTTGTTAACTACGACAATGTCACTTTGAACTTGGTCCAGTTCTTGCTGAACTTTGCTCAGCTGACCCTTCATATTTCCTACCAGATCTTTACTCTCGTTAACGACAGCCTTGATATCATCTATTTCCTGGCATTGACCTAATATATTCTGATCCTGTTTCTTCAGATCACCGTTAATTGCTCTAGCATAGCTTTTCAATTTCTTGTCCCATTTACTGTCGTTTTCTTCCAACCTTTGATCTACCGTACGGGTAAATTCTGCGAACTGTTTCGTTTGGCGTTCGAGATTCGCCTCATTTTGGATTTGAATATCCTTAATGTCGTTAGATAACGCGTCTAACCTACTGTTGGTTTCATCCTGCGCATGCTTACACGCTTGTAAGTTACTCTCAAGTTTGGCTTCTATAGCCTCGAAACGTTTATCCGTCTTAACCTGCATTTCCGATACAATGCTTACAACAGTTTCTGTAACTTCAGTATTAATTACCTCTTGCATCTGACCTAACTTATCGTTTAACTCAACCTTATTTGCCTCCATTGCCAGCTGATTGGCATTCAGTGTAACCTGACTTGCATTAATTGCCAGCTGATTGGCATCTAACCGGTTACTCAATTCAACCTGGTTATGATTCATTGCAATCTGATTTGCATTAATTGCCTTCTGATTGGCATCTAAACGAGTGTTTATTTCATTCTGGAAAGCCTTTGCTTCCAACTTATTTTGTTCATTAACAGCATCAAAATGCTGTCTTAAGCCTGCAATCAACTGCACGATCTCTTCTGCACCAGACATTCTTACAATAATATACTTTGAGATGCAGGCAGGCTTCCTGGAAATATGTGTGGATACGTTTTGGAGAGAGACGTAAACACTGCACACATGCTGCAAAATTGTATAAACTTTGAATCTATGGATTAATTATGGATTGGGTGCGTAGCGCTCATACCCTTGGGTAATCCTCTTCTCAATAGAGAGATTCTGCGTTACGTCAAAAGCCTACTGAACTCAAAAATCACTCAAACACAGTCTGAGGCAAAAATATAATTACTATGGTTTTCCCCATGAAATACCATAAAAAATCTATGGGTTTTCCCTAAATCCCATAAGCTCCACGAACCTGGGCGCCATGATAATTAAAATTATCATATCATGGGAAGGTGGTCCACGTTAAGACATCGCAGCAACCCTCCAAGGTCTCGGTTGTACTGTCGAATGCCCCACTTGGGTCTCGCCATGATAATGAAATACACCTCTGCGCCTATGGTGACCTGTATTCCAAACTGGCCCACATACCAGCGCCATGATAAATGAGTCATGCTACTAGAAGGTGTTTATCAAAATTTATATTGTTCGTATCGGAGCTTACCTAAGGTTAGGCGCGGTCCTCCCCTAATTCATGTTAGTCGTTATTTTAATAGAGTTGCGTGCACAAGATCTAGACCGACTTTAGTTGTACCTATAGCTCAAATCACTGTACAGGACATCAATTCCCATGTACCCATGTGAGTAATCTCGATGGAAAATATGCTTCTGCCTCCGGCTAGCATCAGGACTCAGGCGTGTACCGTTCTCCCATTGAGCAGTTGCATATTTTGGATTTGAGGCTAAAAGGTATCAACTCTACAATGATAAGGCACAACTCTACTCTAAAGACTTTAATTCAGTAAAACTCATGGCTTCAAACAAAATAATGAGAACACAAATCCCATAAACAACACATAAACAAACAAAGTTACTCCCACAATCCATTAATTATTCACATAGTTGAACAAATTAAATCTATATCAATAGTCAATCTTTTACCATTATGTGGACTTTAAACTTTACTCAAATGCACTGATGCACTTGTAATGTTTCACAAAACTGAACTATTACATTCATGTCACCTAATGTGACTTCTTTAGATTCACAAAGTTACTTGTATCCTACAATACATCTGAATTTACATCATGTGTACTATCTGTGTTACATCTCTCTCTCCCACCAAATGCTTTCATGCATTAGCCAACTCATGGTTTGCACTACATCTACTTGCAACACCACAATTACGTAAGTCTACCCCTCCACTCCCTTCTTTTTATAGTTACACTGCATGTCATTGTGATTTCACTAAATAACTTCTGTTATCGTTGTGTCGGATATTATACTATTACGCTACCCTTACGAGCGTAGCCTGTGGCAACGAGTAACCAACTTCATTAACTAGGTGTCAGTGACAGTATCAAATACAACATCCAACCATTCGTTAGATTGCTAAATTTTTATATCATCAGGGAAATCTATGATTAGCAATGTGATTCTAAACCACACACATTTATTACACATTATAACAATTCTTCCTTTCATTGACAAGCAAGGTCTTAAATCTGTCCGCTCAAGAACGCGAACCTTCACAGCTAGTCTAGCAACCCCAGCCCCTTGGACTGCCTGCATACAATGGACAGGGTAGGGTCGTTCACGGCTGTAAACCGCCCCTTTGTCTCCCTGTTTCCTGGACTTTTATCTCCCAAGCAGTATTACAACTTTGAATATAACATTGTGGTCACAATGATCCACGTGATCCCATATGATCTGAACTGAATATTATGCAATGGTTCTGGGTGAGCTTGAATATTTAATCCTATCCTTAGGACATTAATAACGGCCTCAACAGGTCCGTATCACAATATGAAGGCACGAGATTCATAGAACACAGGTCTAGTGGTTAGCCGGTATCTCAAATAAAATATTACGGTCAGTCAACAGCTGCCGCCAATGATTCGCTTCAACGAGCCGAATCACTCAACATTAAGTTCTCGGGGAATCAGGTATAGCGTCGAGGTGTCCAATGTTCTCCCCGCGCTTACCACGGGATTCGGACCCGGAACATTTCATATCCAACATCGGAGATAGGGTTACACACTAAATACGCTCCGGCATAAATTAATATCTCTGTACGCTCATGCTGTACGAGATTTCACACGTCGATTAGATCACCTGGCCTCTTACCTGTCCATGATCTCGCCTTATAATAAAGAGAACTTTAACTGTACTCTACAATGCTTAATCAAGCCACAAATTCAATTCACTGCCAAGCTCCAACATTCCCGTGCATAATTATATTCCCATTAATACAATGTATTTAATATTAACTATTTTATCTTCCCTTAATGTAATCTACTGCTTGGCTAGATAAATAATCCAATTAGCGTAAATATTTCTTGCTTAAAACCTTTCATCCTGATGTATTCAATTATACCGTTTGTCATTATTATAATTATTATTATTATTATTACTGACATAAACTATCCTTCCGACACAACGTAACTGCTTCAATGACCGAACGTTCGCGTTCGTCATGTTAAGTTTCACATAACTGAATTGCCATTGTATTTAGTAGCATTAATAGTGGTAAAGATTAATCCACTCTCTGATGTATACAACATCTTAACTTTACTGAAATCAAACAATAAACATATGAGGATATGCCTCCTAATATTGATTCTTACTGGCATATTTTATACTTCCGAAATCACATTACATGCAGTGACTATCCCTCTATAGTAACATGATTTGTGGGGTACTTACGTCGGCTTTATCCAGGTGGCCCCAACCACCATATTCCAGTGTCACCTGCCATCGGCTTACTTAGTGACACATTGCCATCTTGCTAATACACATATTATATGACATCTGATTCATAAACACACGACACTTTTCCATTTTTATAATGAAGCTAATGCTTCCAAAACACATAACACTATATAACACTGGTTATATTATGACTTTAAGAGATATTTTACATAACATCGGTTCACAAACACACGTTACACTTTAATTCCTGATTGGTTGACATTCCCTAGCATGTATCGAAAGTACAGGTGCGGATGGCCCCTTTCTTCGGTCCTACCCCTTCCTGATTGAATCTCCCGATCATCTGCTCACGGATTCACCAACAGTTTCTCGATCATCCCTTGATAATCTTCCTACTATTGCAGCGATATGCTTACATCTCGTCATGAACGCTACTTACTGGTATACTCCAAATATGTATAACCAATCACTATAGTTTACTGCGCTCAACATTGTACATTGTATTTACATGAATAATTACTTTTCACAGTCCTGCCTAGTATATCACACGGCACTTAATAAACATTATATAACAGTCTTACTGTACGGCTTCCCACATTGAAGTCCGAGCATCCTCTCCTAACTTCGGTAATATGCATTTCGCATAATCAAGTTTGTTAATTACCGACTTCATTCTTAGTTCATGACCATGCATGAATATATTCTCACATGTGTGTTACATTGCACAGCTAACCCTGATTACCAGTGACATGTTTAAGTCTTTGTGTGCGCCTGGGCGCTGCGTGTCCTTTTCAACTGCGACTGCTTCAAAACAACTCTCCCTCCGACTGGGTCTAAAACTGTCACGAACTGTAACTGCGGTCAACTGTAAAACTGTAAACTGTCCCCTTCGACTGGGTCCACCCTCTTATATCTGTTTCACACAGAAAGTAGGGCAAGAATTCCCGCGATAAATCAGCTCCTCTCCTAGGGTGATTCTGAACTTGGAATAATATCCATATTGTTCCTTTTTCTTCGCTGGTCACAAAAATGTATGTGTGTTCGAGGATCGATCGGCCACTTAATTTATATTAATTATCTTATCCATGGCTTGGGGACGCTACTTCACTGGGAATCCCTGGCAACATCCTCAAGTCTATCCGCGAACACCCATAGTCCTGTAACATTACGCACTGCATTAAAAATGCCTTGATTTCGCCGTTTTATGGCTCTAAAATTAGCCTCCTGGCTAAAGATTCACCTGTGCGCAACTCTCATGTCATTGCATTGCTCCAATCATGAGTAATCAATGATTTTCCTTGGGATCTTCCCGTTCCATTCTCAAGTCTATTCTCAAACGGGGAATAACCTGGTCATTATTTAACCTCCCGACCCCTTGCAGACGACTTATCTGGGTCAGCAAGATTGACGTGGCGCCACGGGCCTCCTCCCACAATTCTGGGGCTATTTGCTAAACGTCAAGCTTTGAAACTCCTGTGTTTCAAATACAGCATAGCCTACTTCATGTAGTCCAAATAATGCTATCTTCCACTATTTTCCTGCATTATTTCACTAAATAATGTCAGTAACAACTGATATCACACCAGTAATCCCTATATATATTATAATTGTGAAAATCTGTGTGTCCGTGTGTGTGTGTGTGTGTGTGTGTGTTAGTTTGTTACCTCTTGACACTAAAACGGCTCGACGGATTTGGATGAAATTTGAAATGGAGACAGCTTATACCATGGGATAACATATAGGCTGCCTTTTGTCCGGAAATAAATCATTGTTCCCGTGGAATGGGCAACATAACTGAAAAGTCACCAAAAATACTCAACCAGGACAAAATATCGAAGTTGTCGCATAAAGACCGGACAAAGCTCATTTTACTCCCCTCGATGCAAGAAACAATACTCGGTAAACTACATTTTAAGGCTCTAAAACCAACAGTTTCAAAGATATTCGCAGAAAACTATCTTCGCTCTGATTGATGAACTAATCGCAAGTCCGTTTCCATGGCAACACTACCTCAGGGTATGACATCCGATTTTCTATATATCCCTCTAGGAGGCAATGCCAATTCATTTATTATCTTTTTTAAGATATATATAAACACAATAAGAACAGTGTAGCGCGCCTGCCTCCCGTCCGGAGGCCCCGGGTTCGATTCCCGGCTCCGTCAGAGATTTTAGACACTGACGTGAGGGCTGCAACGGGCTGAACTCAGATTCGTGAGGACAATTGTGTAGCTGTGAGGCAGCGCGCCGGTCACGAAGAACAAGATTAACGGCAGAGGGGACACTATGCACTGACCACGCGTCACCACAATATCTGCAGGGCAAATGGCCGATTTTCTATATATCCCTCTAGGAGGCAATGCCAATTCATTTATTATCTTTTTCTAGATATATATAAACACAATAAGAACAGTGTAGCGCGCCTGCCTCCCGTCCGGAGGCCCCGGGTTCGATTCCCGGCTCCGTCAGAGATTTTAGACACTGACGTGAGGGCTGCAACGGGCTGAACTCATATTCGTGAGGAGAATTGTGTAGCTGTGAGGCAGCGCGCCGGTCACGAAGAACAAGATTAACGGCAGAGGGGACACTATGCACTGACCACGCGTCACCACAATATCTGCAGGCCAAATGGCCGATTTTCTATATATCCCTCTAGGAGGCAATGCCAATTCATTTATTATCTTTTTCTAGATATATATAAACACAATAAGAACAGTGTAACGCGCCTGCCTCCCGTCCGGAGGCCCCGGGTTCGATTCCCGGCTCCGTCAGAGATTTTAGACACTGGCGTGAGGGCTGCAACGGGCTGAACTCAGATTCGTGAGGACAATTGAGTAGCTGTGAGGCAACGTGCCGGTCACGAAGAACAAGATTAACGGCTGAGAGGACACTATGCACTGACCACGCGTCACCACAATATCTGCAGGCCAAATGGCTAGGAAGCGGTCGCATGATAGGCCTAGGCCCTTCATGGGCTGTAGTGCCAGGGGTAAAAAATATTAGGGGAAGCGCCTTCTAATACCACCTTTAATTTTTAAACACTACAGTAGCGGCTATTAAATAAAGGTAGCGATATAGCTACGTTCAATTTCATAAACACTGGGCTCACAAATCCCGTATAGTTAAGTACAAATATCGGTCTGGTCATAATTTCAATAGCAACGAAGCTCTTAGGCGGCTATTGCCGTTTCCTTAACACTTAAGGCATCCCGCCGTCATATACCTCAATGTGCACTTACCAAATTGTGAACCAGTCTATTTTACTGAAAAGAATTTCTACTAGCGAGTATCCACTCCGGCAAAAACCACTCTCACTACATTTTCCAAAATTTACACAAGACATGATTTTTAAAGCACTCTTCTGTATGTTGAAGTACAGAGACATACCACATGGAAAGATACAATAAAATGTTGGCAAATCTGAGTTCAAGGAACTGCTGTCCAGAATAGGCTTTCGGTACAGGTTATTCGGCCCATGTTCGTAACATGGAATGTTTTCCTTTGACAATGCATCTACACCATGTGCGAGGGCAACGCATTTCAAAGATCTCTAAAAACACAATAATCAGGAAATTGGAGAACAATTTAAAGTCGGAGTGAAGATTCAAGGAGAAATAATTTCATCTCTGAGATTTGCTGATGACATCGTCATCTTGGCCAATACGCCAGAAGATTTGAACGAGTTTTTGAATGGTATGGACTCCGTCTTGACGAATGAATTCATGATGAAAATCAATAAATGTAAAACAAAATTATTGGAATGCAGCCGAAATAAATCAGAAACCTCTATGGACATCAAATTGGCAGGTGAAACGCTACGGGAAGTAGGAGACTTCTGTTACCGGTACTTAGGAAGCAAAATAACCAGTAATGGACGAAGCAAAGAGGATATAAAAAGCAGGTTGGCTCAGGCAAGGAAAGCATTTCTACACAAAAAGGAATCTCTTGACATCGAATATACATTTAGGTATTAGGATGTCATTTTTGAAAGCTTTTGAGTCACTATAAGGAAGTGAAACTTGGACTAATGGTGCTGCTGTAAAGAGGAGAATTGAAGCGTTTGAAATGTGGTGTTACGGGAGAATGATGAAGATCAGATGGTTAGATAGGGTATCAAATGAAGAGCTGTTAAGACGAGTGGGAGAGGAGAGATGTTTCTGGCGACTGCTAATGAAGAGAAGAGATAGGTTGGTACGACACATATTAAGACACCCAGGAATAGTAAGCTTAGTTATGGATGGGAGGGTCAAGGACAAGAACTGTAGGGGTAGACCAGGGTTATACAGATTGCCTCGGATGTAGGGTGTGGTAGCTATGTAGTGATGAAACGATTAACTCAGGAGAGCGAGGCATGGAAGGCTGCATCAAACCAGTCAAAAAACTTAAGACTCAAACAACAACAATCGGGAATTTTAATTACTTAGAGAGGCATGTGAGGCAAAAGGGTTGTTGGAGAATTTCAATCCCTGGGATGTAACACTGGAAGTGACTGCATAATGTACATCAGCGACCAAGGTGAGAGATATTTTACTATAGGTCTATTAATAGCGACATGTTGACGTTCAAATCATCAATAAGTGTGGCAAAATTATACCCAGAATAGCTTAAGGAAAAATACTTTTAATTCCCCATATTCAGATAGATTTGCCATTCCAGGTGTACGTTTAGACAAAACCATTATTTCCCATGGACAACTGTATGTGGCGTGCTGGCGAGTATCCGGACAACAAAATCGTTATGTCTCAGCAGAAGATGGCAAAACCAAAACTAAAATTTTCAAATGTGTTCACAACTCTATAAAATTCCCACTTTGCTGCTCATATCTATATACTGTATGTATCAGAATTCTCAGAATTTGAATCTACCCACCTGTAGCCGCGATTGCTGTAATAGAATAAACCAACTATCAGAAATAATGCATCGTCCCCATTGTCTTGATCGCGAGCGAAGCCGCGGGTACCTGCTAGTTAAATATATAATTTCTTCTAGGGGTTCTTACAATGAAATACCCTCCACAGATCTCGGGTTCGTTCCCTGGTGGAACCTTCATTCAGAGCTCAACTTATCTCCGAGATCCACGTTCGAGACCAGTCAGCATGACCACGACGACGACGACGATTTAAACACAAATAGTGCTAAATGTTCCGGCATAACTCAACAAGATGACAGTGTTTCGCCCCGGTGTGCTATTGGGCTCTTCAGTTGGTTAAAGCACACCTCACCAAGACACTGTCTAGTGCACACTGGGAAGGCCATTGCAAGACGTATATGATACATGTGTATCCGCGTCACGAGCAAGCCAGTGCACTATGGGAGTCGAAACTCCATTCCAAAGCAATTATAACCTTACCTTGGCATTGAATATACAACTTTCATAAGAAAATATGCATTCTCAGTTGAGCCATAATATATTTAAACACAAATAGTGCTAAATGTTCCGGCATAACTCAACAAGATGACAGTGTTTCGCCCCGGTGTGCTATTGGGCTCTTCAGTTGGTTAAAGCACACCTCACCAAGACTCTGTCTAGTGCACACTGGGAAGGCCATTGCAAGACGTATATGATACATGTGTATCCGCGTCACGAGCAAGCCAGTGCACTATGAGAGTCGAAACTCCATTCCAAAGCAATTATAACCTTACCTTGGCATTGAATATACAACTTTCATAAGAAAATATGCATTGTCCGTTGAGCCATAATATATTTAAACACAAATAGTGCTAAATGTTCCGGCATAACTCAACAAGATGACAGTGTTTCGCCCCGGTGTGCTATTGGGCTCTTCAGTTGGTTAAAGCACACCTCACCAAGACACTGTCTAGTGCACACTGGGAAGGCCATTGCAAGACGTATTTGATACATGTGTATCCGCGTCAGGAGCAAGCCAGTGCACTATGGGAGTCGAAACTCCATTCCAAAGCAAGTGGTGGTCGGGGCTATAGTTACTATATCTCCCAACCATTGGGTGGTACGTGAGAGATTCTCATCTCTTAAGTGGCACACACTCAAAGAAGTTTGGGAAACACCGGTCTAGATCATCTTTAATTAAGTCTGAAGAACCTGGTCAGCGGGCCCACAAGTACAGTATATATATTCTAAAATGAGTATCTGTGCTATTTAGACGTCCAGTACTCACTATGTGTACATAATGGTGTATATTTCAGAAATACGTTGACCTGAAATGGTGAGAAATTGAAAGATTCATTAGTCGACAGTTGCCGCAAAACTTCAAATTTCACGCTCAACAATGAAATTGCTTTAATATTTGAAGGAAAATAGATAAATTAGTAAAGTATTATATATTATCAAAGGGAATGCAATGTTCTACAACCCTGTGACCGGCATGTATTTTTTGGGGGCATAATTGAAGAGTTATCATCAAAAAGAGCAAACAATTTGAGGCAAAAAAATATTCCCCCAAAATTACAGACTTTCAAGAGCGGATAACGCGAAAATTATACGAGATATCAAAACCCTTGACTGAGTAAAACTTGTAGCAAATTTAATCAGCTTTCATGTCGTATAGGGTGGTCATTTCGCTAGGATGCATAGTTTCCGAGATTTAAGCGAAACATCAAAAAATGAGACCTTGAACCCCCCCCCCCCCCTGCCCCCCCCCCCCCGACTCAAAGGCTACGGGCGGGGACTTTTGATATGCTCACCTCCTAACTAGTACAAACAAAGTTACGAAGTCAAAAATTGTTTCAAACATTTCCCTGTATTCCTTTTCGTTGCCTGGACTAAAATTGAACTAAATGAATATATATATTTTTAGTTTAGGCATTTAATATCTAATTGTATATATTAATATTCTGTTTAATATAAATATCACGAATTGGGATAAATATTTGAGATAATGTGAAATATCCTGATTTCCACAGCTAAATACAAGCACCATTTTTTTTTCAAAACTGAATACTGTATATCCATTCACTTGTATCAATCTTTTATCAATAACGTTTTACGTACTGTATGTAATTTAGTGCACTTTTGGTGACAGTATGTTGCTCTTTCTAGCTATCATTCAAACTATGTATTACTCCATTTTGATAATCCTGTATGAAGATATATGTTTTCCTCTCTCCTGTAAAATTTATGAATGTGGAGATATTCAGTTTTGAAAATAAGCTCCTCATTTGTTCTAGGGCCCTAAAATGTGGTTTTCGGGTCCCTTTGTCTGTTATTTCTACAAATCTACTCCGTTTTACCAAACTGAACCAAAGTTTACGTCCCGAGTTTTGTTTCTTGCTTTTCCGAGGCTTAAAATGAGCCAAGATTGGACCTTCTATGACAAATTATATATTTTGTCTATGTACCTGACGGCCTAAATCTAGGGAATGTCCAATTTCAAGAAGACAGTGTTACCTGAATGGCTTCGGTGGCGCAGTAGGTAGCATGCTGAGCTTCTATGCCCAAGATCGCGGGTTCAAACCCGGCCGAAGTCGTCGGATCTTTTAAGAGCGTTAAACATCCCTCAGTATGCCTTCCTTCAGAGGGGAAGTTAAGCCGGCGGTCCCATGTCATAGATTTATGGCATGTTAAAGAACCTTCCACTAATTGCACCTGTGTGAAGCTAAATTATATAGGTTAAGAATGTAAACAACGCTCTTAGGTTCCTACGTTCGTTTCCAGGAGCCGACTGCGATGGCGTCTAGTAGCTAAGTTCTGAACTAGTATTCGTTGACAGTGGCGTTTGGCGGCAAAAGTAGGAACTATTTGAAAAACTCAAAGTCTTCAGTCCTTACTTGAATTAAAGAACAGATAACACACACTAATACAGTCATCACAATTAACACCGGTTATCAGACAGATTCTACTAACACCCAAAGTACACGGGGCTACATGACCGCGATGTTGCAGCCCCTAAACTAAGAAACCAACCAACCAACCAGTGTTACCTGCATGGTTTAGAATGCCAAGTACGAAATTAGGTTCAATTTGATGAAACGGCGTAGATTTGTGCTAAACGGCCTATATCTAGAGAAAGGAGAGAGCTGTCCGAAATTTCAAGTAGGCAGTGTTACTTGTTGGGTTCCAAAGGGTAACTACGTAATGTGCCCGCTGGCCGAAGGTTCCGGGGAGTCATCGGTTTCAAATGACCCTTCCACGATCCTCTTCCAGCTAACACACAAGCGTTGGGAACGACACATTCATAGGCTGGTTTCGCACAAGGTCTGCTCTTGGGGGTATCGGGAATATGTGAGGTTCGATTCTTAACCAGCTCAGAGGAATGCATCGACATAAAAACTAATCAAGAAAGAGAGGTCAGTCTTATGTTAAAATCATGAATAAATTTTATTCAGAACAGATCCCTAGCCTAGCATGAGAGTTTCAAAACGTCTAGTCCGTTTCTATATCTGCCCTGAAAGAAAAATATAAAAAAAAGGTCCTATACAAAATCTAAGTTACTCTCTCATGGTCCTAATACAAAAGTTAAACAATAATAATCAAGCTAAGTAGACAGACTCTAATAATGAACAAGAAAGGTCTAATGGAAAAACTAGAGGCTAAAGAAAGGAAGATTTTGAGGAAAATCCTGGGTCCCACCAAAGAAAACAGCGAGTACAGAAGGCGTCACAACCACGAATTGTACAAGCACGCGGAGAAGATCAGTGACACGATTCGAAAAAGAAGGATTGCCTTTTATAGCCACGTGACACGAATGAGCCCAGGCAGGATATCAAAATGGATATTGACGTACTTTCAAGATAAGAAAACCAAAGGGGCATGGTTTACGGAAGTTGAGAAAGATCTACGTGAAATGGAAATTTCCCCTAAAGATATCCAGGAGCGTGTTCCACTTCAGGAAAAACTACGTACGCACAAAGGTTTCCAGGAAAAGCCGAAGCTGAAGACAGGGAAGGCGTGGTCCCAAGAGGGAAAAGATCAACACCGGAGACGAATGCGGGAACACTGGACGGTAGTTAGAGCTCGGAAGAAGAGACAGTTGAACTGACGCGGTCTCTAGTTGGCCGAATCGAAGAAAGAAGAAGAAGAAACAAGCTAAGAGTATGGCACGTAAGATCAACCCTAAGCAATTACATCGAAAATGACTACGGGAGGATCAGACATCAAAAGAATTTACTGCAAATCAAGACATTTACTTGTTTACAAATACTAGAAATCATTTACATTTAATATTAAAGGGGTAAATTATTCCAAGCTATGACGGTGCCATCTCCAACATTTATCTTTACACTTAATTGTTTATCTAGTCCTAACTAACATTAATTAATAAACGAGACGCGTTTATTACAAAGAAAAGAGATACTAAATATGTGCACAATATTACTGAATAAATAAAATTAACTAGTACAACACAAATCTGTACAATAAATAAGCACTCCTATTTTTGTGCAATTGGCACTGCTTGCCTGCCCGATTTGTAACTCTTTGCAACAAATGGTCATAGTGTCCACATGTGTAAAGGAAAAATAAGAAAAATAGAAAGCCTGCAAATGCTATAATAATTAACCAATTATATCGACTCACATTGCTGCCAATTTGATGTGCGTGCTTCAGTTTTCACACCATCAATTGGTCGTTGACTAATGGTGTCAATGTGTATCAAAATGTATCAAAAATAAATCAACAATCAGAAAAGTCTAATATTGGTCCTTCAAAATGTTTTATGTTTAGCGTTCATTTATTATTTAGGCTCAAGGGGGAATTAGAGGCCTTGTTTAGTTTCATAAAAATCTTATCTTTGATTATTAAAGTTGTTACACAATTATTTATGCCTCACAGTGTATTTGTTCAGTTTTATGGACCTTTAATTGCGTTTAGTGTAGTCAGGTATGATCTATAAATCCATCTAATGTTTAATAACCCCGCAATATTCCACTCAGGAATAACCTTAATAATAGACACCTTGTGTCTCCACCATTACTTTTTATTCGACATCCTGTGTCTCACCTATAACACGGATTCATTACTCCTTCTATCTTCGGTCTGGCACGACTCCTATAGTTCATTGCCGCCGGAATAAATTACCATAAACATGTTTGATGGGCGTTCTATTACTATCAGAACTCATCACCTCATCCGTAAAACCTTCAAATTACAATTAGTGTGGATTCCTGAATTATGCACATTTTTAAACACAAATTACAATGTCTAATGTCTCTCCCATAAATTCTTGAGACAGTTAAAGAAATATGTGTAGAAACACAGCTGATAATGCTCCCATATAGCGTAAAGTATTCTGATACAAAACAAACGTGTGAGACTGTGTATGTTATATGTGGCCTCTTCCCTTAAATAAAGTCGAACCTGCGATCTCTCGCTTCGAATTACAGTTCATTTTACATTGTCATTCTAGCTTGTCGTAAAGAAAATAAAGATTTGCTTCAGATGTTCATTTGTCAAGCACGTGGATAACGGGTTCCGTGTTTTGATTATATAATGTTAGGAATCTCACTGCCTTCTAAATTATATTATGCACTGCCTGAGAGTTGTATGGCCGTGCCACGAGTGGATCGCTCGCGCACATGTTGACATTGGCCTTCATTTGCCAACCTGCTGGCACTGGCCTGACAAGCAACAGACTACTTTCTCTGTTTTTAAAATGATACGAAATGGACATTATAAATCTGCCTACCCGCGCGTTAAAGAAATTGATAACAAAACTGATTCTTTCCACACGTGAGCTTATATTAAAACTACCTGTATTGTGCACTTAGTGAAACCATTCTTATAACTAATATATCGTTCCAACCCATTAAATACAGCTTCTGACTTACAGAGTGCAGCGTCAAGAGTCCGAGACCCGCCATGAGGTGTTTTAGCGGTCTCTGTAATGGTCTTAAATCATCTTTCTTTGGTTTCAGCGATCTTCCATCGTTAGCTCCCCACACATACGGTTTAGTAACCCATATTCAGCTCCAAAGCGTGGTCGTTCTTATCCATGTGGTGTAGATGGTTGGTTGGTTCCATTTTATGAGTAGGGGTAAGGTTTTCACAGATTTTAAATTTTATTATGGCGTTATGAAACTCACTGATTCTACTCCACCACTGAGATTACCATTGCTTTTTCAATGCTCACTCGCAATACTTTTTCACGTGGTCAAAGTAATTATGTACAGTTTTAACACAAAATAAAGTTTAGCACTTCCACAAAAAAATAGCATCGTTTATCATTAACACAGTTCGAAATATTTACACATTATCACGATTTCCCATAGCAGCTTGTACATTTCGGCATGCGGCCTAATAGTTCACTCACCATATTTTCACAGTTTGACAAAATCGAGTCAAATATTACACTGATTATGCTCTATTTAGCGTTTCAAATAAATTCCTCTGCTTATTTAACAGGGTTGGTTATTAATTTCCAAAGTATTTATGGATTTCTCCATTTTACTGGCATCTTCAATTACTCGTAACTGGTATCACGTGTTCGATTACAACTTGTCACCGACAGGACTGTCCTTCACGGACGCTCAACTAGAAGTGTGTCTCAACCAGGGTGACGTTAGCTCCATGCTCGAGTATGCCGCGCAAAATTACAGTTTCGCCTTTCTGCGATATGCACAGTAATTTAAATATGCTTAATGACTTCAAATGAATTCTTGACGATTTTCAAGGTAATAATAATAATAATATCGTTTGGCCTCGGGTCCCGGGTGCAAGATTTGTTATTTGACTCCCAGAGGGCAGCTTGCATGTCGAATTTCGTCGTTCCTTGGAACGCTATGAAAGTCAAGGAGGTTAGATATCTAATCTCCTTGACAACATAGCGCTTTCTAGTAGAGAAATGATGAACTTTGTGTTAGCGGAAAATCCCGAGATTAATTTTGCCATTATGAACACGGCCTACTGAATTCAAATGGGTTCTTTAACATGCCAACAACGTATAACAAGCATGTCGTGATTTTTTCGCCTTTCAAAAATCACTTACCATGGCCAGGAGCGAACCTGCAAGCTTGGGGTTGGTAGCCCGACACGATAACCACTCACCCACCGTGGCAAGCATTTTCAGGATATCCAAAAGGTATAAAAGTTGATGATAATTGAATTTTGTTCCGAAATTCTTCCCGCTTCGTTGAAAGAATCTACACTTCCTGTAGGGTGTATTCAGTGCTCTTTAGTGTTACAGCAACTTCTCCTAATGATCTTGTGATCGATTCGCATCGTCATTGGGCGCAGTAAATGCAGAAGCAGCGCGTTCCGGAGCTTGGAAATCCCGTTAAGTTCTCTAAATTTCCCCCTGAATTTCTTCAGCAAAAATTATAAATTTTACCAGTTTAAAATCAACCCCGTCTGTCCTGGTAGCTACCAAGTAGTGAGGAGACCTGTTCACTTGAAAACGCTGAATGAATGTTTCATCCCAAGGTGCATATACCTTAGTATTCGCTCGAACTTCAAGAGACGGCTTTTTAAGGGAGCCACCCTCTGAAAAAAAAAAAAAAAACGCTTATGCATCATCCCTAAATCTTCCTTCCCGAATACTGCCTACTCCGAACGAGGGCGCTACCCAGCCAAGGCAATACCTACCTGGCGATAGTAAGTATTGCCCGGAGTCCCAGTGCCTCGAACAGGCACATGCCCCTTGGCATACCCAGTGAGCGAGTATTCGGCCATGCAGCAGGGACCTTCGTTGTAAGGCGGATACAACCGCTAGGGTACATACCATGGCGGGATGTGGAATACCGTCTAGGCTTTCTGGCCAGATGGCCAAGTCGGTGGCCCTTCCCCAAGCGGCATGCATGTTTTTTCTAAGGGTCAAACCAAAATTGGGACCGGAAAATCGAAATAGACCTTTGAAAAGCCCCCAGTGCCCCCTATTGGTCTCCTTTCACGACAGGCAGGGGATACCGTGGATGAAATCTGCCCTCCCCATCCACAAGAGGTCTTCCAAATCAAAGTATGTCGTGTCCGTCAGTCATGTTGGCCCTATTCGTCGCCTCCTACGACAGGCAGGGTATACCGTGGGTGTATTCTATCCCGCACCCCTACGGGGTTGCATTGGGGTATCTCCGAAAATTTAAAAAAAAACTATATTTCAAGTACTGCGGGATTAGCCATGCTGCGGAGTTTGCAAAGTCTCCCCTATAGGATTACTGTGGTAGAACTTGGAAGCCAATTCATGGGTTTCGGTTGGTTGGTTCCTCAGTTTAGGGGCTGCGACAATGCGGTCATGTAGCACCGTGTACTTTGGGTGTGTGTAGAATCTGTCTGATAACCGGCATTAATTGTGATGGCTGTATTACTATGTGTTATCTTTAAATTAGGTAAGGACTGCAGACGATCAATTTCAAGTAGTTCCTACGTTTGCTGCCAAAAGTAGCCTAGTTCCTAGCCGCGAACTTGGCTACTAGATGCCACCACGATCGGCACCTGGTGACGAACGTTGGAACTTTTTTTTTTTAGCGTATGGCTTTTAGTGCCGGGAGTGTCCGAGGACATGTTCGGCTCGCCAGATTTTGTAGCTGCTTCGAGACGGACACCCAATGGGTGAGCTACAAGTACTGTTGGGGAGGGAAGGAGGGAAGTTGGAATGTAAGGACGAGGAGTTGGAAGGTAGCGGCTGTGGCCTATAGTTAGGGACCAACCCCGGCATTTGCCTGGAAGGAAGATGGGAAACCACAGAAGACCATCTTCAAGGTTGCCGGCGGGGGGATTCGAACCTCCTCGCCTCCCGGATGTGAGCGACTACCAACAGTCATGCCGTAACCACCACGGCTAACTCACCCGGTAACGTTGGAACTAATAGACGCTCTATTAACGTTGGAACTAATAGAGCGTTAATCAAATCTAATCTACAAATTTAGCTTCACACAATTATTGTAGTCAGTGGAACGTTCTTTTACATGACATAAATCTATGACATGGGCCCGCCGGCTTTACTTCTTCTCCGAAGGAAGGCATACTGAGCGATTTTAACGCTCTTAAAAAATCCGACGACTTCGGCCGGATTTAAAACCGCGATCTTGGGATAGAAGCTCAGCATGATACCAACTACGCCACCGAGGCCTCTCATGGGTTTCGAATGCGTGAGTTGTTAGTTATTGTGGTTTTAAGTGACGGAACTACGAGGTCATCTGCCCCTCAAATGCGTGAGTTGACTCGGAGATATGCTTTAATTCTAGGAATGCTGGGATAGTATATCATTCTATAAGCCATAATACCCTATTCCTAAACAATTTGAACATATTATACAGAAGACGTGGACCGCGCTGCCCATAGCCACTAATCTGAAGAAACAACAGTAAAATTAAAATATCTTATCTTTCCGTGAGACTATGTTCCAAGTCAGGCGCGGATTCAAAGGGGGGGGGGGGGGTCACGGGGGTCATGACACCCCCCCCCCCCCAAACCGAGACCAATTTTTTTTGCAAACTCAAGAAACGAAAACACAATAACCAGACAAATAAAACTTACCGAATTTTAACTGAAAAACAGTTTTCTTCATTTTATTCAATACTGAAAAAATCTTTATTGCAATTATTATGTTCTGTTACAACTGTACATATTTACAACTTCATAAATGTTATATAAAAACCATTATTTATAAAACAAAATCAACTCGTCTATGTTGTTTAGCAAACCTTGTGAATACCGAATCGATGTCTATAGTGATGTCACGATGAATGTGCAGCAATGCACGGATAGGAATTTGGGGCTTTTTTCGCACCAAAAAAATTGCCGACGTCCAAACTGCAAGCTTGGTTGGCAATTTAAGCTGTGACTTTCTCCCTTTGTCGGTACCAACTCGACTTGCCGAAACTGTAACGTACCTTGATACTTTTCTCGAAGCTCGATGTATAAAGTCACAAAACACGCCGTTGCAATTTGTACGAATATTTTTGGTGCGCTAAACGCATCAAATTTCTATCCATGTAGCTAGCAAAAAAAATTGGTCTGGTTTTGTACTGTAACCGATAATCCATAAAGTGGCCTGTCAGAAAATCTGTACCCCCATCGGATCGCCTATTTCTACTTGCACCGGTCAAATACTTCAATAGAAATTGCTCTGACAAGTCTTTAAGGATTATAAGACAGCAGTTACGAGAATATTGTGGAACACAAGTCGACGACCAAGAAAATTGAACGGTATAAATTTATTTCACAAAAGGAATTAAACTAACAAACAATAATTATATCTCTCACACAAAAATAAATCACTCATTCATTCTTAACGTTGTGAAATCCTTCACAAACTCTCCTCAGCCTTCACTGGGCTAGTAACATCAAACATAAAACATTTCGGGATTTATAGGTCCTCTGTAAGTGATGAAAAACATAGATTGAAGTTACAATAAACCGGTAGCAGTTCAGAATCGCGCAGCTGACAAGTCTGACGTCTGACAATGCTCCTGGCTTTCATTGTCACACTAACCTACAGAGTTGATCGACCTCGCAAGGAAGACCTTGGCCTTGCGTATGAACTACAATAAAACAAATGCGCATCTAGTATCATCACCTGTGACACACATATAGCGTTGAATGAGCCAAGCGGCTTGCTGGCTGTTACAGCGAATTGTCTCGTAAAAGTATATCATTCATTCCACACAGAAATGCGTATAACTCTTAAACTAGAGTATCAAATTTAACAAAATTTAAATGTACACTTCCTTTCATTCTCTACATTGTTTATAAGCGATTAGTTTCATCATCCATTCTTAACAAAATTCAATCATTTTCTCAACTTCCACTCACAAAATCTTATTTTAAACACGTTTCAAGTTAACCCTATTCAACATTATTAAATTATTACCCTCATTACAAATTTCAATTACATAAGCTGTGTTATATACAGCGTTGCCTAACGTAGACAATACGTTGACGTTCAAGAAAATTTAATTTCATCAGCTTTAAATAAATTTTAAGTGGATATATATGCTGTCTATCGACAAATTATTCAATTTATTATATAGATGTTTATACACTTATATAAAATTCTTTACATTTCTATACGCTTCTATACGTTTCTATAGATTTTTCAAAACGCTGCACACACGGTCATATTGGGTTTTCATTACATAATTGGTTTAATGCAATCGACCGACAAAGGTTAGTTGCACGATGTAACTTTTCCGTGGTTTCATAAAATTTTAATAAGAATATTTGTGACAAGGAATTGCATTCGATTATCCAATTGCTTTTCCGCACACCTCTCTTTGTTAAAACAGCTAAAACGTTTCTTTACATGGATTACATATTTAGTAGAGATCAACATCCCTTAAACTTTGCGGCAATACATCATCGCAATAGCTCACACAAGCACAAAATAACCTCATATATCAACATATATGGCATAAATAAATCCTCCACTCTGTTACACAATAACCAACATCGATTCAATTGTTGTTAACATTTCTTCTGTGGGAACCTCCTTTAAACAGGGAAAAACTCTCAAACAGAAACGTCCAACACGTTTATTGTGCTACGTTAATACATCCAATGGTTCTCACGAAAAACTTTCAACTCTTCCACACATCTTTAGACTGTCATAATTAACCTCCGCGAGTTTACTTCACAAAAACGACATGAAACAAAATTCACCAGACACAAATAAAAGTAAATAGAAGTATTAATTCTGAATCTCCGCACTGGTCTATCATTAAAAAAAATATCCTTGTAATATTATGTCTGCAATACGGCATAATAATACACTCAAAGTAATTTTAAATAATTGCAAAATTATTTAAATGGTCAAATAGAAGTCACTCTTAACTGGGATTCATAAGCTTTGATTCCCTAGGCTAAGATGTAAAAACTTCTACCAAAAAGGTTTTCCTATAAACATGAACTGAATAAAGCCCTCAGCTTTTCAAATTACATAAGGATTGTCAGTGTCGCAATGTTATTCTACTTTCTATCGAAATAGTCTTTGGGTATAAGATCATAATCTTCTTGTACGTCTAGTATTTCTAAGATCGTCGTAAGTTATACAATTCAAATACGCTATACAGTTAGCGTTCGCTGGTTTTCTTCTTCTCTTGATGTTTGAACAGAAAAGTACTCAAATCAAGTTGTTGTTGTTTGAGTCTTCAGTCTTTTGACTGGTTTGATGCAGCTCTCCATGCCTCCCTGTCCTGAGCTAATCGTTTCATCTCTACATAGCTACCACACCCTACATCCGAGGCAATCTGTTTAACATATTCTAACCTTGGTCTACCCCTACAGTTCTTGTCCTCGACCCTTCCTTCCATAACTAAGCTTGCTATTCCTGGGTGTCTTAGTATGTGTCCTACCAACCTATCTCTTCTCTTCATTAGCAGTCGCCAGCAAGTTAAAAATGAAGATAATTTGAAATAAAGACACGCTGTCTGAAAACAAGCTTTAAATAGATACTTAATAATTTTAAAGTCAAACGGAAATCTAATTCCTGAAGAAAATTTTAATGTCAGTTCAACTGATCCTCAAAATTAATTTTTAATGAATAGATGAACGACTATTATCTCTAGATTCTAATGAAAATACTCAAACACATCTCAACTGAATACTACATAAGAACATATAAATACCAAACATGGAGTAAGGTGGTTGCTCAAAATTCACTATACAGGCTCAAATTATTAAAATAAATAGCACTACTACCTTAAGATGTTGATTTGAAGATCCTGAAGAGTATTGGCAACTTCTTCTTTGTTTGCTGGGATATGCCCTAGCATATCTTGAAAATCTTCAGTATAAACCAGAGTTCTTCGTTGTAAAATAAAAGTAGCAGTGATATCGATGATAATTAATTACGGCAGAAATATTCATATGTGTAGTGAATGAAATAATTTCCACTGCTGTATGGATGTTAGATTATCGTAGATTGACTATAGTGAACAAGATGATACGCACACTACGTCCTGTATTCAGAGAATACAATCTAACGGAGTTCCATAGTTGCTCGTTGCACTGCCTTAAATATGTCCCTTACGCATAGGTTTGTAACACATCATAACCAGGGGCGTATATAAGGGGGGTGCTGAGGGGGCTCCAGCCGCCCCCCCCCCCCGAAAAAGCCAACTTGGGTACAAAATACAATGTATTTCACAGTACTTTTAAGAAATGCTTATCAATTTGTAAAATTTGCTGAATAAATTAACAAGTAATCCATTTAGATACTTGCCATTCATACTCCACAGGCTATAATGGAACATTCATTAAGTACTCACAATTTTCCAGGATAGTCAGCCCCTCACCCCCCCCCCCCTCCCCCCTCCCCCCCCCCGAAAAAATTGTATATACGCCCCTGATCATAACGACTACAGTTATAAAGTCGAAAAGAAATGCTGTATGTGTGTTAACTGCCATAATAATAATGAATGTTTGTTGCGCCACTATGAAAATGTTCGAGTAATGGACTGCAGTTCGCCTGCTTGGTGAATGTTCAATGCGCGTCTCACTAAAAGTGATTACTGGCTTCTGAGATAAACACCTTTGTGTTTCCACTTTCTCGGCTAATATTACCGAGATGGTAAATGTTAGAATGCTCAGCCTTTAACATAAGGACATTATCGTCCTGCTCTACTGATATAGCAACTTCGCCGAAGTATTAACTCGAGTAACTATGAGTTATCCTTGTTATAAAACTCGTTTGACTTCGCCTAGATTTCACTTGCTGGAATAAGCACTGTTCCAGCCTACTAATGTCGCGTCCGCTCGAGTGTCTGAACACTGCACTCGGCTTCGAAGCTGCGACCTAAGTTAACCCACTGGCAACTTCCTAACGCTGTGACGACTTTCAGAACAAGAGTCTCGAAGCTTGGCTTCCTTCCTTCAAGTAGTAAAATTAGGGGGCGGATACGCACTCCCTCCACACTTCCATACGTAGATTAACATGGCTAATTATGGCATATATGAACCGATTTGAGGTTTTTAAAGTATCAGATATAATGACTTTTTCTCTTCTTTCCATTCCTCATTAAGAAAATATTCTTCTGAAAGTCTAAATGCAAGTTTTCACCATAATTCGTAGTTGCATTAAACTCCCGTCTTTACTAAGATCTCTGCACATTGGCTCTGAGCTGTCAACCAATAGCATAATTTCTACGAAGAATTATAATATTTCAAGTCCCTCTCGATGTCGCAATAATGATCCAGGCCTTTCTAGAAATTTCTATGACGTCATCTTTCACGTGATGGGATCCTCCCTCTGGCTTGAGTTTGAAGCATGCCTTGCTTACGTCACACTTTCATGATTTTTCTATGACGTCCATAATCTGACATGGGCTCGGGAAAATACTGACGTTTCGGTCCCAGAATAATTCAATTTACGGGGGCAGTACGTTTGGTTATTTTGTGATTGCGTTGTTAGTGATACCATTTTTCTTAACAATTTCGATTCTGTGACCCCCCCCCCCAAAGCCAAACTTTAGATCCGCGCCTGTTCCAAGTCATCAGTTAGTAATAGCCACTGTAAAATGCTATCTGGACCTCGTGTAATACAAGGTTGCGAGCCAAAGCTACTGTAAAGTAAATTGATACACATCACTAACCAGACACAATTAATGCGATAACGAGATGAAGATTGGCGACGAATTGAGGAAGGGCCCAGATGGGTCCAGTAATTTCTGCAAGATTACATTCTGTGGTCATCTGACAACATAATCACAGCCATTACTACATTTATTAACTTCAAAGGCACCTAGCAGTGTCAGGTGTTGCTTTTGATTCTTATTTTAAGGTGAGCAACATCAAGGTCATCAGCCCCTGTTAACATGTAGGGGAGAGGGGGGCACATTTGAACGGGGGGTAGATTTAAACAGTCATGGAATCTTATAGTTTAAGGTAGTCTGAAAGTTAATTTTAGTTTTAATATGTTGGTTATCATGTATTCCAAGACAGTAGTTTGTTTCCCGCCAGTATTGCTTGTTGTTGTTGAGTTGTGTTGATTAACAGTTTTTGAGGCTAAAATCTAAACTTTTGCCAATCCATCTGTAAGGAAACACAAGACAGACCAAGGGAGGCACTTTCTTTCTAAATATACCTGAAGTAAGTACTATCATTTGCATGTATTTTGACATATTTATTTTCATTGTAGATCATAACCTATAAATTTGATGATAATTAAAACAAATTTTTGCCCTAAGGGGCAAGTTTGAACACTGAATCTGGGGCACATTTGAACACTTTTCAAAAGTACCCCTCTACAACTTACATAGTTCATTATAACAAAACCATGTCCTAAATATTAATTCTTGCTTTTTAGGCCTATGTAAAATGGTGAGGAACTAGAAGAGGGAAAGAGATGGACCAGATATAAATGAAACTGACGTAGAGAACGCCCTTAATGAGGTCCCAAAATCCTTCGTTTTCGATTTGTTCATGAAAGAACATTTTAAAGTAAAACATTAATTGACAGCTTGTTTGGAAGTGTTTAACACATGAACTCATACCCAAAAAAGGTCCCTGACACCGACAGAAGGAAAAACTGTCATATGCACAGGTGTCCCAGAATCCTTTGTTTTCCCAGGAGGGACTGTTGGACACATTGGTACACTGATAACACTTCACCACACACAGCTCACAACAAGTGCTTGAAATATCCTCCTCTTGCGTCAAGACATTATGGACTGCTCGACCCGTTGAAAGACTCCGGGCTGGTATCAAAATGTGTCACAGGCGTCCAGGATACGTCGATGAAGAGTTTCGACATCCGGGATGGCTACGGCATACACGAATTGTTTCAGGTGCCCCCACAGGTAAAGTTCTAACGGATTGAGGTCTGGAGACCATGCAGGCCATCGAACGGGTCCTCCTCTACCCAACCATCTGTCCTGGAAGATCTCCCTCAGTGCAGCGCGAACAAGGTGACTAAAGTGTGCAGGAGCGCAATCATGCATCCACCACATACATTGTCGTATTTGCAGGGGCACATCGTTGTGCAGTAAGTCTAGAAGGATGTTCTGGATAAAGTCTATGTAGACAGCAACTTTAAAATGGGATGAATAGCGACATTGAGTAAAATATAAGGGTATTCTGTTGAAAATAAAGTATGTGTTCAAATGTACCCCAGCCAATTTCAATAGTACCCCACGTCCTTTTAAACCTACCCCTTTCTGGGGCACCTTTGAACGGTCATTGTACACAATGAACAGACTGCATAATTATCAGTTTTGTAATATAGGCTATGTTATCATAATTATTGCAAAGGAAAACATTATAATTAATTGCCAAATTGTAAAGATGTTATTTGGCCGTACAGAAGAAAAAAATGTGGAAGCCCAAACTACAGTTCAAAAGTGCCCCCCTCTCCCCTACGCTACAGAAAAAGGTACAGTACACTGGAAGTGTTATAAACTCTCGAGAAAAGAAGAAAAACACGAGGCCCAATAGAGGTTGAAAGGAAAGGGGGGAGGGGGTGGAAACAATCCCGGAATCAGTAGAACCACCATGGTTTCCAAAACATGTGAGCCCCATCATTGTAGTAGATTCTATTTGATGTAAGGTATTATGGCTTTGTTCCGGAAATGATTTACGTTTCATTTCATTATTAGAAATTATGACTGTGAAGCTGACTTCACTACATGACCGCGTTGTCGAAGCCCCTAAACTAAGGAACTAAGCTGACTGCATGTTTTATTGTCTCCGTATCGAGTGCAGAGGCCCTTCAGGATATGCAGCTGTGAACAAAGCCAAGATGAAGAGAACCCGATGGATTTGTCGGTAGAATAACGAGGTTCTAGTAATCCTTGTATCTGAAAGCATCGATTATTGTAAAACGTTTGCTGAATTATACTCCCTCGAATATGATTGTAGGGCGGCTTCGATGGCGTAGTTGATAGCATGCTGAGCTTCTATGCCCAAGGTCACGGGTTCAAACCAGGTCGAAGTCCTCGGATTTTAATAGCGTTAAAAATCCCTCAGTGCCTTCCTTCGGAGGGGAAGTAAAGCCGGGGTTCCATGTCATAGATTTATGTCATGAAAAAGAACCTTCCACCAACTACACTTGTGTGAAGCCAAAATTTGTAGGTTAGAATTGATAACGCTATATTAGTTCCAACGTTCGCCGCCAATGCTGACTGCGATGGCATCTAGTAGCCAAGTCCGCAAGCTAGGTGTCGTGGATGGTAGCATTTGGTAGCAAAAGTAGGAACTACTTGAAATTATCGTCTGCAGATAACACACACTAATACAGCCATCACAATTAACACCGGTTATCAGACAGATTCTACACACACCCAAAGTACACAGGGCTACGCGACCGCGCTGTCGCAGCCCCTAAACTAAGGAACCAACCAATATGATTGTAGGTTCGTAAATATTTACCTCACCAGCTGATACATGAGAGAACAAACGCATGGATATCTATGACGGTTATTTAAGGGATGAAGCGTGCAATTTACAAAATCTCTCGAATCGACACAGGTCACTATCATCCAGTAGAGTTCTGAAGCCAAGTGAACTCTCCCATCAGTAGGTGACTAGAGACACACACACACAATATGACAGTTTTATGGTACCTTCATATTATTTTATTGTACAGGGTTATACTTTAGCTTATACTTAAAAGGAAATGGAGTACCACTATCTTGTCTATCTCTGTGAACAACATCCAGTGGTGTACCCATTTGGCATTGGGCTTCTGCTGTCGAATTGACATATTTCATCATCGAGAGGCAATATAAATCGGTTACATCTGGGGTTGCACACGATTTTCCTCCTTTGCTGCGGATAACAATCGCAAGTACGGTCAGCATTACAACGAGGGCTACACCCTTCATACCGTTTCTTATTCCACCAAGTAATCCTCCTGTTTTTGGAATCAAATTGTCTTGAATATACTTTATCACTACTCGTAGTACTACTACTAGAACTACTTGAACTAGACTCTCTTAGGCAACCGCAATGGTTTTCTTCATCACAAGGAGTAAATATCCCCCGGAGTATTCTAAAATCATTTCTTTTAGGCACATTCCCCGTCCTTTTACCCAAAGGTTTTTTATTCATCTTATTATCATTACATCTGTATTTTCCGAATGGATTGGCTCGTAAATATCTGTTTTCACAACCATCAGAGGGGACCATTACAAAAAAATGATTTTTACTTTTCTTAAAACATTCGAATATTCCTTGGGATTCGTCAACACATGGGCCTAGATTTTCTACGTTTAGTACATAGGCAAGGTCTTGAGCATCTCTTGTAGTACAATCATTATAATCATAAGAACGTCCGTAATCTAAAGGGCTACGTGCTTTCGTTCTACGTTCTACGATCTTTCGTTTCGTACGTTGGAATATATTCGGTTTTCTTGCTTTTGGATAGCATTTGCCGCTACTCCCACTAGTATAGTACATGCTGCTGTATTTTTCACAAAAGCGATCTATTACTCCTTCGGACAACAATTGTTAAAATCTAGTTATTGAAAATTGGTCCCCAAGTCTAGGCTCCACCTAAACTTACCCATTGCATCGTCGAAATTCCTTTCTTCAAACACAGTATCACTATTATAAGGAAGTATTAAACTACATACGGCTAAGTTCCATGAAGACAAAAGTACTGTAGATATCAAAATGCATTTCGGATGATTGACAAACAATTTTGTTCAGTGGACAGGATGTTAGCTCAAAACAAAAACAAAATGTTGCTGATATGCTGATACCACAGTCACGGTATAGTCACAGTATAGATACCAATACAGTATGGACACTTCGGCAAAACCGGAAGAACGGATTTTCAAAAAAACAATTGATAAGGGGGAGCACCAATACACCCGTAAGCCGCTAGGTAGCACCACTTATGGACAAACACATGATAAACAGCTGATTGATGAATGTATATTTTATGTCATTTATTTAACTCTATTTCAACACACTAGCTCTCTTTATAATCAGATATTTTAAGAAAATAAATAACAAGAAAATAGAAAGTGTTAATGCTACTGTGTTTTAATTCTAAGAAGTGTGGAATTTAATGTTTAACACCACATTCCTCCAGTCCTGGGGTGTCGCATTGTGATTGCATCGTAACGATGAAAGGTTATGATATGTTCTTAATGATTAAATTAACACACGATATATTGAAAAGTGTGGGGGAAATGTGGATTTTGTTTCTTAAACGTTTGTAGTCTGAGATAATGCAATTCAAGTTTTCTGCAGTAGGCTAACTGTAAATAAGTGTTAATTTTTAATGTTCTTAGCTTCCTAACGAAAATACCCGGGAATTTATTTAGTCAATAAAAAAGTCATGTAGATGGGTGGGGACAGCCTTATTATGCAGTGTTATTTTCACATTTCATGATATGCCTAGGCCACTTCTTTTACTCCTCATTTCTTAGCCTACTCACACTTCCGTTCATTATCTTGTGTTCCAAGAAGAATTCAATAGCGGTACAGTACTGTAAGTCATGTGCTAAGGAATCTCTTTTCATTACCTTTATTAGTTCCACGTCTTTGTGTGGCTATTATAGGAGCAACAAGTAGCTTTCAGATTCAACAAATAGACTATACATTTACTGGTAGATTGTTTAGTTTTGCCTACAGATGGCCTAAAAATAAGTAAAGCTGAAATACAAGCTCAGGGCTTACAGTAAGTAAACCGGCCAACCACCCTTCGTACAGAGGCCTGCTTCTTTAATCCTCCTGATCTCCATTCGGAGATCCTCAAGTCGTCATATTATAGTTTTGGACTGGGTTTTGATTCTTGGTTAATGCATGTTAGAATTTCAGAGTTGCATCCAGTGGTTCAAATTCCAAATATAAACAAGATGTTCAGTAAAGAACATATAGCCTACTTTCTCCTAAATGTATGAGTATAGTTATAACTCGTTGTTATTATCAAAGAGTATAATAGAACTATTCTTTGTTGAAGACCTTAGAAACGATTTACCTCTACCAAACGCCACGACCTAGATAAAAACTGCTACCATCATTGAAGAAAGAAAGAAAGAAAGAAAGAAAGATAAGAAGTATATCAAGAATGTTATGGATCTGGAGACATAATCGACCGGACTGGCGGCGTGGCTCAGCGGTAACGTTCTCGCTTGCTGGGCCCTAGGTTGCAGGTTCGTATCCTGGCGCAGTCAGCTGGCATTTGAGGGTGCACAAATGCGAGGGAGCCGTGTCAGTACATTTACTGGCACGTTAAAGATCCCCTTCGGGCCAAAATTCCGGCACCCCGGTGTCTCTAAAAGCAGCAGTAGTTAAAAGGGATGTAAAACCAATAACATTATTATTATTATTATTATTATTACGACCTGCCGTGGGCAACATCCAACTTTGAGTTGAAGCATGTCTTTACACGTCTGGTTGTGCATGGCTTTCACAACCCTAATTGAATTAACAAATCTTTCCATGACCCTACAGAGACGTGTGTATACAAACTATGTGGATATTTTCGATAATATAATCCTAACAGAGCGAGTGCATTCTAGCGGCCAGAATAAGAAACTTTTCAATAAAATCTAGAAGTTACCTTTTTGGCAGCTAGATGTCTCGAGTAAATCTGCTGGCGAATTATGTTTTAATTAAATATATATTTTACACCATAATGTGGACAATATAACGCTTAATAACATTTTCAAGTAACGCAAAATAGGCTGTTACAAACCCTTTAAAATAAAAAGTTAAAATGTATCGTAGTATCAACTTGTCATTCTTCAAATTCGATGCGCATAGAATGATAATGGTATAGTAATCAATGGATCCCCACGTAGACTAGTCGGGACATCTAGTGGTGAAATATCGAACAATATAATCCTAACAGAGCGAGTGCATTCTAGCGGCCAGAAGAAGAAACTTTTCAATAAAATATGGAAGTTACCATTTTGGCAGCTAGATGTCTCGAGTAAATCTGCTGGCGAATTATGTTTTAATTAAATATATATTTTACACCATAATTTGCACAATATAACGCTTAATTTTAAAACATCTGAGTCATTACAAAACAATAAACATATAACATTTCAAGCAAAAAACCTAGCTCTGATCGGGTTTGAACCATAGGCATCTGAGCGACAGGCTATCGCTCTACCAATGAGCTAATTGTGTCAACGAATATCGTTCTATTTAAAATGACTTACATAGAACTTGTTAGCAAATAATGATTTATACTAAACGATTTCATCACTGGAGTATATTATTTATATATATAAAGCATTTCATACAAAGTTTATTTATTTTTTATCAGTACGCTATATTGCATTCAATACTCAAATTAGTGAAATATAAGTCAGGCACAAGATATCCGCTGCCATCTTGTCTTATTAATGAATCAGCTGAGCTTTTTAAAATCACGTCTGCACTATAGTATTACAAAATAAACTTTTAATTTCGTACGTGCCTCTTCCTTTAGAACAGTTAAAACGATTCTCGGCTCGATAATCGGAACTGGTGGGTCCCATGATATGGATTATAAAGTTTGCATAATTCGCACGGCCGCCATCCTGAAATGGTATGGCGGACGACCTTGTAGTTTGGTCACAAGACGCATCCTATACGAAGGTATGTTGTTACCAAATTTGGTAGAGATTGGATGATTTGGTTAGTCGTTATTTGATTTTACGTTTTGAACGTTTGAGTGGCCGCCATTCAGTTTTAGTAAAGATGGCGGCGATATAAAACATGACACTGAGGTGTCCTTTGCTAGTGCTACCTTTGTACCAAATTTCGTTCAATTCGCATTCACCGTGTTCGAATTGATAGGGGGGGACAGACATTCAGAGTACACACACTCAAACACACACACACAGACTCACACACACACATACACACACACAGACTCACACACACACATACACACACACAGACAGACACACTTTTTTCGCCCTGTGTTGATCTCATAAGTCTACTTTCATTTTTTGCAAAAATCGAAAGTAGGCTAAAAAGAAAGGTTCTGTGGCTTATGATCACGAGAGCCACGTGAAGCTACAAGTTTGCTTTGCTTTCTGTCGCTAGTGAATGTAATAATGTAATATAACTGGTAAATAACACTATGTCGCCTACGTAGCGTAGCGGTCAGCATGGTTAGCTGCCGCCCCGGAGGTCCTGGGTTCGATTCACGGCTCTGCCACGAAATTTGAAAAGTGGTACTGCCCCCGGAAATTGAATTATATTGAGACCACGATGGCTGTATTGGAAAATATGAGTAAAGTTACGGATGTCATAGTTATGACGTGGATATTCATGACGTAGGCACGGATGACGTAGACTTCATGCCAGTAGGCTGATTGAGCTGAGATTCTTGGTGACGTCATGATTTTGTTCGAGAAAGATCCGAGATTTACGACGCAGTCGCAGGAAACAAGGTATTGTGCTAAGGAAGAAGCTACGCTATTGGAGGAGAGACTCGAACCAATGAACGATACTTTGGAAGGAAGACGGAGATTGCTGAAACTACGATATTTAATTACTTTTGGCATGCAGATTTGTGGAAATCTATTTTCAGTTATGGCATTGATTTGGAATTTTGAAGAAATTAATTTTGAGTTTTTGAAATTTGAAAATCCGTAAAGTATAGTCAAAGTTAAAACTTCTAGCAATGACGCAGCAACAGGCTATGGAAGGGATGGATACGCGCCTTAAGAAGTTGATAAAAGGTCGTGCACAGGATAGAGGAGCTCTCAGAACTCATACTCAGATCTCATATGTCAGATCGCATATATATTTCTGGTGATATATAGTTATTTTCAAGTGATTCAGTGAAGTAAGTTGTCTTTAGCGTGGTTAAAGCCCGGCGCATCGAACGAACTCGGAGCAGTTCCATTTTACGCTGCTCGAAACTAGGTGAAGTTGAAACGCTCACATTAACGTTTCCACCAGTTAAGATATCAAGCGTTAACTTCAGCCTTTATTATAGTTCTATTGGGCAGTACAACATTGAGGTGTATAGAAGATTTGAACAATTTCACAGTTATACTTCGAAAGATATTGGAACTTTAAGGCTGCCAACAAAAGTGATTTTCTCGCCACATGAGAAACACGTTTAAAATTCCACATTATACACTACGGCTGACACGTGGAGTGCAACAGTGATATTGGAGAATACGTTTTGTATTACAACGATACATTCGACTATGGAACATTATAATCTTGCAGTGCTTTCGATGATTATAACAGTAGTTGAGATGGAAGGCTAAGGCTTTAATGCAATTGGGACATATATCGTTGGAGTAAAGTAACAGCATGGAACTTCGTTAATCGTCTTTCTACAAAAGCGAGCATGTAGTGAACATCCAACTACACTCATGCATCGTGAATCCATCGCTGAATTATACCAGACAACAGTGGAAATATTTTCATACTCCACAACTATGAATATTTCTGCGGAAATAACTACAATGAACTTCATGGCGAATTCCTGCAAGAACTTCAGGGAACTTTCAAGAGAGGCCAGGGTTGTCCCGGCGCACAAAGAAGAGTTTTGCCAGAAGGATGTTTTTCGTATCCACGGAGCAGTGCAATTTCGGAGGAGGAAGCAGTTCGATTCTCCGAGGACGCTGATTCCAGGTTCGAGGACGGAGCACATCTTCACGCTGGTGAAATGGAACCAACAGCAGTTTTCTTTGAAAACTTTCCTCTAGATCTTCAATCAACAGATAAGGTAGTCGTGAACGTTTCTTGTATTATTTGAGTCTTGTAGCGATATCTGAGCAACCATTCTTCCCATATTTTCTGTCCTATCTTTTGCCCCATTTTCTTGATTGATATTTCTGTACTCAGTACAATTCGATGATTTATGCCTTTTTCTTCTATTTTTGAGACATTGCTATGTCATTGGCATTCTTAATAATTTTGGATCAGTTGAGACTGATGATTTAGATTCTTTCAGTAATTTGCATATTTTTGTAGTCACGATTTGACTGTAAAGTTAACGATTTGCTATGGCAGATTTGAATTCAGACAGCGTGTCATTTTATTAAAGTAATTCTATTCAGTAAATTACTTTGACCAATTTTCTGTCATCCTCAAGAAAGAAGAATGATTAAATGATTTTAGAGCGTTAAAATCTATTACGATATCGACGATCTTTGAAATACTAGTCGTCTTGTGAACATGATTGCAACATAGACATTTATCATTGCATTATAGACAATTTTATGAAATATGAACTTTTATTTCGATTTATTGAATACACTATAGTAATGAACATTTGATAGGAGTTTTCTCAATTCTAGATTGGAACAATAATGTTTGCATTCCACAATCTAATTGTATTCTATTCGACTATTTTGCAGTTTAGATGAACTTTGTTTGAAGATAGTATTTTTATACTGCGTTACTTTGAAGATATTAATCTCAATTTTGATAGACCAGGCAGGAGTGTCTAATCGTATTTGCTATTAAATTTATTTGTGATTGGCAAATTTTTACTTCATATCGATTCATGAATGAAACCCACGAAGGGTAAATAATAACAGTCATTATTACAATTGATGAATATAAGAATTTTTAAAGAGGAACAATGGATGTATAATCGTTAGTTCAGTGGACGTGTAAAAGTCGCTGTTGAGTAATGCCCTTGAATAATGAAGGAGGTTCCCACAATAATTAATGAAGTTGATGAATTAATAAGTGGAGGATTTTTGTGTGTAGTTTGGAAGATTTTTATGCCATATATATGAAGATATATGATGAATTTTGGGCCAATTTTTGTGCCATTTTTGTGCGTTATGAGCGAAGTATTTTCCCGCTGATTGTATTGCTCTTGTTCTTTGAAAGATTATTCATATGAAGATACTGTTAAAATTTAACAAGAGTGTTAAATAATTTGAGAGGAAGATTTTGAATGGAGGTTACCGTCACAAATATTAATAATTATTATTAAACCTTATTAAACCTGAATTTGACAGTTAAATATAACTAACCTTCATTGGTCGATTATATCAACACGATTTGAGTAATTATCAACCGGATAAACGTGTGGTTTAATGTATTTCTTGTATAAATAATATAAACAATTAATATTGTAAAATAATTTTGTAAATATCTTTGTTAAATAATTTGAAATGATAGTGATTAATACAGGCGTGTATAAAATTTTCAATGGTCATTTGACATTGTTATAAACAATTTATTATTATTATAAATAATTAATGAACTTTTGTTATTAACATTTAGAGTTTTGTTTTTATACTCTAAATAACGCTAATTAAACAAGTGGTTTAAACAATTAATCATGATTTGGGATTATTGGAGGAATCCACTGGTGTTTGAATGAAGCATGTAAGACATTTGCGTGATAATATTTCAGTTGAGATGTGAACATTTACGTATTTGAAAAGGAGAGCCAAGCTCGGAGGTAACACGCTTAAGCTAGGGTTGAACGAACGGGAGTCCGCTTTGACAATACAGGTGCATTGCAGCTGGCCCGGACAACTGTGTTACAGAGGCCAAGGACGGTTCCATAATAGCCTTGTGGCTATAAATAAAATGTGAAGTATATAAACACGCAAAACAATTGATATATGTGTCTCATCCCAGATCCCGTTTCCATTCCATGTGCATTATTATTTTTACGTTGCTATGAGCTTGAGAAAGCTGAAACATTATATGTAGAGAATACAGGTCCTACAGGAGGACATGGTTATGTGGTCGATGGCTTCTGATTGCCACGTTGATTTTGTTGTTTATTTTTGTTAAAATCATTCTTTTTGTGAAATAAATTATTGTGCAGTTTAAAGTTTCTCGTCTTCGTTCTGGTTCATTTTAAATATCATGGTGGAGGTTATTGTGTGGGCATACTTTTAAGTGATCCAGTTGACAACCCAGTCCCCGAGATAAATTTAAGAGGTAAGTAAAGGTAAGTATGAACCCCCGTATATTTTGGTGTGTTCCACAATAATTTTCTTGTTAACTATTGTGCTCTAATCTCGATAGTATCTGTCAGTGCCATTTTCATTGATGTAGCTGTGCCGGTGCGTTTGATTATTGGCAATCCGATTGAGGGGGCGGATATCTGACAGCCTACTATCCGGATATCGGGTACAGTAGGATTGGCGCCGCAATTCGGTGGGGCTCGATTGGCTCGATTGGCACGATCAGCAAAACATTGGATTACCAATTTATTGCAGTAGAATTGACACCACAATTTTTGTGGAGTGTTCGAATAACATTGGATTACCAAGTTATCGATGTCAAAGGGATTGTGAAGACTCAAATAAAGAGGTTGATTCTTTGTTAGATGTCTTAGCCAATTGTAGAATTTGAGAGTGTGATTATATAGGAATAAATGTTGTGTTGTATTAGGAAAATTACACTCAGAAAAGATCAGATCTTATACGACTTGAGAGAGGTTAAATAGGCAGGAAACTTAGAAAAATCGCCTATGATCTGGAATCTTATTTTATTTGACCGGCTTATGACATGTATAGTCATATTAAAGATAAAATTAAACTATTTGGATTATAAATGTAAATTATTTGTGTTAGGATATTTTAAAATGAACCAAAGAAACTTGAACATGTGCTTGAGTTTATTTCAACATGAAGTGTCTACGAAGGTTAATTATAAGTTAGATTTAAGACAGAAAATTGCTCAAATCTATATATGGTGAAGAATGTTGCTCAGATGTTGTTATTTTGCTCTGTTTGATGTATGTCCCTAAAGCAGTTTATTATTGAAATATTATTGAAATGGCAGATGAGAGTCTGAGAATTATGTTGGAGGAGATGTCTGCTAATTTGAAAACTAGCATGAATAGCAGTATGAAGCAGATGATGGAGGAGAATTCTAGTAGTTTGTCAGCTAATTTGTCTATTAGGCTGGATGAAAGTGTGAGGGAAATGGAAGCTAGGAATACTAGTCGAATGGAGGAGAATGCTAGTAACTTGTCTGCTAATTTGTCTATTAGAATGCAGGAGATGATGAAGGAGAATGCTAGTAATTTGTCTACTAGGATGGATGAAAGTTTGAAAGTTATTCAGACCAGTTCCGCAAACCTAGAAAATGATATGTCGCGTTTACAGATCAGTACCCAGGGAATCGAGAATGCTGTAAGTGACATTCATAAAGATGTGTCTGTTGTTAAAATTGATGTGTCTAAGGTACAAAAAGATCTTACCATGTTGAATCTTGATGTTGCTAATGTCCGGGGTGATATTTCATGTGCTAGAGCTGAAGTAATTGTTGTAAGGAATGATGTTGCTACTGTACAAGACAAAGTAGAAGAAGTTCAAAGAGAGGTTAGTAATGTTCGAACTGATGTGTCAAATGTTCAATTAGACATCAATAATATTCATTCAGATGTTAACGATATGCAAAGCGATATCAATAAAATACAAGTAGAAGTCAATACTGTTTTTGTAGACATTGCTAAAGTTCAGACTGATGTTAACAAAGTTAGGGAGGAAATTGAAACTTCAAAAATGCTTTGTACTCGTAACATTAGTGCATTAACAACTCGGTTAGTTGACGAGTCTGTTAGGACAACAGCTTCTTTAGCTGGTTTAAAATACGATGTAGAGGTCATGAGAACCCAAGTATTAGATCACAATCGTTTACTCAAGGAGGACATCGAAGTAGATATTGCAGAAATGTTAACTGCAAATGTAACGGTGTGGAAAGATGAATGGAACAGGTCAAGTGGGGAACATGTAGATCAGATTCAGGAACGAATTGAAAGAAAACTTGCCAGTACACAAGTAGACATTAATAACGAAGTAGTTCAGATTAGGAAAGACTTGAATGTAAGGATGGATTCGCTATCCGAAAAGCAGGTAGAGGATAGAACACAGATAGGTCAGGACGTGCAAACATTAAAGGAACAAATTCATAAGGTTGTCTCTGATGTTAATGAAACTACGAGCAAGCTGCAGAATTTGAAACTAGGAGAAGCTAGCATGATGGAAACCTATAAGGAAGAGTTGATTAGGAAAGTCATCACGGAAATCACAGACAAGGATACCGAAGGATTGACTGGTGAAGAGGAGAGAAATTACGTGAGAAGAGGTAACCTTAATACAGAAGAGAGAGATATTAGTCCTGAGGAACGTATATCCAGATTCAGGGAAGAAGAAGAGGATCGGAATATTGAACCCGAATGGAAGTATCGCGATAGTGGGAGGAATTATATGGATTCATATCCGAGAAATGTGACAGTCATCCGGAATTTTGAAGACAAACCTCAAAAATTTAGCAACACTGATAGTCTCACACCGATCGAATATATCCGGAATCTTAAAGACTATTTCATAGAAGCCCACATTCCTAGAGAGAGAGAGATGAGAATCGTAGAAAGATTTCTAGCTGGAGGACCCCTCGAATGGTTTAGAGCATTTCGGTACACTTTCAGCAATTTTGACGAATTTGCAGAGGCACTGATAAAACGATTCTGGTCAATAGAAGCTCAGAATTCATTAAGAGCTGAGGTATACTCGAGGAAGTATTCAGGTACTCTTCCAACACGGTACGCTGATTTCTTCACGAGTCAACTATCACGCTTGAGATTTTTGCAACCCCCATTGTCAACAGAGCAGTTGATAGATGCGATTTCACGTATGCTGCCTGTGGAGGTAAGAAGACTGATCATATCGTCAAACATTAGAGATTTGACAAGTATGGACGAATTGTTGAGAAGGCTTGACTACACGAGTCCAATGCCAAATTTGGTACAAAAAGGTCAGAGGCACGAATTCAAAGACGTTAATACGGTCTATATGGATCAAGTGCAACAAACTGATAAGCCTGAGGAAGGAAAAACTGAAAATGTAGGTCCTCACAGGAATAATTATTTCCGCAAGCACAGATCCCAAGGTTACCGTCCATATCAGCAAAGACGAGGCTGGAGTAATAATAGAGGGAATTACAACAACGGAAGAGGTAGATACTACAACAATGGTTATAATCGAAATTATAACAGAAATAACCAGTACCAGAATCAGAATCAGAATTCTCAAGGTCAGGTTATGACACCCGACAAGTATCAAGAAAGAGAGAAAGAAAGTCAGCAGTATCTGAAGGAATTACGAGAAAAGGAAGCTGAGAATCAAAAGAAAAGACAGGATGTAGTGATCGATCCTGGTCCTTCTACAAGTCAGCAGGGGAACTTTGAGATTGGTAACACAAAAAAAAAACGCCGATTTCTCAACGACAGTGAGAAACTATGAATACATTGCCACACCACACCTAATTACCATTAACGAAATTTACGAAGTAACTGATGAGGATTTATTAGAAGAGAGGGGAATCGTCAAAGAGGAAAGACCATGTGCATTACCTATTATTTCTGTACTGATAGATGGCCAACAGTATAAAGCTCTTATGGATACTGGTGCAATTATTTCTATCATTTCTGATGAATGCTATCAAAGTCTGTTAAAAGGAGAAAACATGACAGTTTTACCAGTTTCTACCGTCAAAGTGAGAGGAATTTTCCAAGGCAAGGCAGTGAAATGCAAGATCCAAGTGCTGTTGAACCTTGAAATTAATGGAAGGAATTATGAACAGATCTTCATTGTGGTTAACAAGATCCATTTCGATATTGTGCTAGGAATCGATTTTATATCGAAGGTTGGAGCCATTATTGACATGAAGAATAGGGTTATTAGCTTTAATGATGGGTACATGATCACAGAAGAGATAGAAGAACAGGACGTGAAAAACAGTCTGGAGATAGACCTTAGGGAAGAAATTTTAAATACCATTATTAATGACGTAGAGAATATAACAGAAATACCCAGTAGAAAAACTGAAGGATTTGAAGAAATTCAGGGGGAATTTGAGGATTTGATAAAGGAATTCCAAGCTATTTTCGATGAAAAGCCTGGATTGATTAAAGACTATAAGTATAAGATAAGGCTGACCGATGAAACCCCTTACCAAAAGAGAATATACCCCATACCTGAGAAATACTATCAAGAAGTACGAGGGTTGATCAGAAAAATGGAGGTAGACGGGATTATTAAAAAACAGGCGTCGTCTTACATAAACCCCATCACTGTAGTGAAGAAAAGTAATGGTCAGATACGTCTTTGTCTCGATGCTCGGACCATCAACTTGAAGATTCTTCCAGAAAATGACCGACCACCTAAGATCAGAGATCTGCTTAGAAAGTTCAAAGGGAGAGCATGTTTCAGTGTTCTTGACTTGACATCTTCGTTTTACCAAGTTCAACTGGAGGAAGAAAGTATGCAGTACACTGGATTCCTATTTGACCAGACGTCATGGGTCTTTGTGAGAATGCCTTTTGGAATGGTCAACAGTGGACCAGCACTCATTCGAGCACTTGATAGCAAGCTCACTGACGAAGTAAAGGAGAATGTAATCTGCTACATTGACGATTTAATTGTATCTTCACCCAACGCCGCAGAACATTTAGTGCACTTGAGAAAGTTGTTTGAAAACTTAAGGGAGGCCAATATCAAGGTCAATTTTGGAAAATGTCAATTCTTGAAGAAGGAGATCAATTACTTGGGGCATACCATCGATAAAGATGGATATCATCCAAACATGCGGAAAGTAGATGCGATCACTAGATTCCCGAAGCCAACTAAGGTGAAACAAGTCAGAGAATTTGTAGGCGCTTGCCAATTCATTAGCAGCCACTGTCCGAGATACTCTGAAATTATGGCTCCTCTGTATGATTTACTCAAGAAAAATAATAGATGGAAATGGACTACCGCAGCAGACGAGGCTTTTGAGAAAGCAAAGGAGATGCTCAGAAACAACGTCAAACTGGAGTACCCAGACTTTGAGAAGGTGTTCTATATAGAGTCTGATTCATCAAGGATAGGCATTAGTGCAGTCTTATACCAAAAAGACGAGGCAGGCAACAAGCACTACATTGCGTTCACTAGTCGAAAGTTAAAGAAACACGAGGAAAACTACTTTACGACAGAACTAGAAGCGTTAGCTTTTGTAACAGCTTTGCAAGCTTGGAAAAAAATGTTGCTGGGACATAAGGTTATCATTATTACAGATCACAAAGCACTTCAGTTTATGCTGCAAACTGACATGTCTAGTGATAGATTGACACGTTGGGCTTTGTTCACCCAACAGTTTAATGTCACTATCGTCCATCAGCCTGGGAAAGATAACTTACTGGCTGATGCTTTATCACGTAACCCTATCAAAAATGTGCAGATACACCATGTACAATTGGAGCAGCAAGATCAAGAGACCGTTAGGAGGTTAGCCCGAATCGGTGTGTCACAGAAGAGACACGCTCCAATCAGGAAAATGTACAGGTTCCTTAAGGGTTACATGGACAATACTGATGTTGACTATGCAGCTACACAGAGAGATTCACGACACTTTGTCTTGAGTGGAGACATCGTATGTAAGTATGCTGACTCTGCGCATACAAAGCTTCGAATAGTCGTGCCACCTAAACTTGTTGTCAATTTAGTGTGGGTAGCTCATCACGCAACTGGACATGCGGGTTTAGATAAAACTCTTGATACTCTTAAAGAGAGGTTTATTTGGACTAATATGCGTTCCAGCATTGCTAATGTCATTCGTTCATGTGATAAATGTCAAAGAGCAAAGTATGCTTCCGCTCTATTAAAAGGAAAACCTAAGGCGATGATTCCCTCTAAACCAAATGAACTCATGGCGACAGACATATTTGGTCCTTGTCCGAAGGGATATCAGGGTAATCAGTATCTGTTGGTTACCGTGGATGTCTTCTCAAAATTTGTAACAATGAGTCCCATGCAAAAAGCTAACACGAGGAACGTTGTAAGCAGACTGGAACATGCTGTATTTCCAAAAGCTGGTAAACCAGAATATTTACTTTCGGATCATGGAGCTCAGATTACGTCCTTAGAATTTGCTGCAGATATGGAGAGGCTTGGTATTAAGCACATATTTTCAAGCGTGCGATATCCGGAATCGAATTCTTCGGAAAGATATATGGCTGAATTTTCGAAATTCTGTCGTTTTTCTGTCCAAATGATCATTCTGGTTGGGTGAGATTTGTACCCCTTATTGAGGAATGTTTAAATTCTACCGTGCAGGAGAGCACAGGAGAGGTGCCAATAAGACTTCATCTAGGAAGAAACCCAGAAAGGCCGTGGGATAATCTTTTTAACCACGTTCCTAGAGATCCCGACTTAGGAAGGCAGCAGAGAATAGACAGAGCGAAGGAACAACTCCAGAAAGCAGCACAAAAACGACTGAAAAGAGTAGCTGGAAAACGTTTTGGTGCTCCCTTAGAAATTGGAAATCTGGTATTATTACGCAGACCTGTCAAGGCTGACGTGGGTAAGAAAATCTATCCCAAGTTTGGAATAGTATTCATGGGTCCGTTCAGAATTACGAATGCCTATGGAAACAACTGTTATGAACTCTACGATGATGAGAATAATGTCGTTTATGGCAAGTTCAATGCTGGGAACTTGAAGAAATATTATCCAAGAGTAAGCCAATAATAATTCAATTTCGTGTTCAAGTGAATTGAGATATTTATAACACAGAGTTTAAAAACAATTTGCAACTGTTTTTAAAACGTGGTGAAGGGAGAATGCCCCCGGAAATTGAATTATATTGAGACCACGATGGCTGTATTGGAAAATATGAGTAAAGTTACGGATGTCATAGTTATGACGTGGATATTCATGACGTAGGCACGGATGACGTAGACTTCATGCCAGTAGGCTGATTGAGCTGAGATTCTTGGTGACGTCATGATTTTGTTCGAGAAAGATCCGAGATTTACGACGCAGTCGCAGGAAACAAGGTATTGTGCTAAGGAAGAAGCTACGCTATTGGAGGAGAGACTCGAACCAATGAACGATACTTTGGAAGGAAGACGGAGATTGCTGAAACTACGATATTTAATTACTTTTGGCATGCAGATTTGTGGAAATCTATTTTCAGTTATGGCATTGATTTGGAATTTTGAAGAAATTAATTTTGAGTTTTTGAAATTTGAAAATCCGTAAAGTATAGCCAAAGTTAAAACTTCTAGCAATGACGCAGCAACAGGCTATGGAAGGGATGGATACGCCCCTTAAGAAGTTGATAAAAGGTCGTGCACAGGATAGAGGAGCTCTCAGAACTCATACTCAGATCTCATATGTCAGATCGCATATATATTTCTGGTGATATATAGTCATTTTCAAGTGATTCTGTGAAGTAAGTTGTCTTTAGCGTGGTTAAAGCCCGGCGCATCGAACGAACTCGGAGCAGTTCCATTTTACGCTGCTCGAAACTAGGTGAAGTTGAAACGCTCACATTAACGTTTCCACCAGTTAAGATATCAAGCGTTAACTTCAGCCTTTATTATAGTTCTATTGGGCAGTACAACATTGAGGTGTATAGAAGATTTGAACAATTTCACAGTTATACTTCGAAAGATATTGGAACTTTAAGGCTGCCAACAAAAGTGATTTTCTCGCCACATGAGAAACACGTTTAAAATTCCACATTATACACTACGGCTGACACGTGGAGTGCAACAGTGATATTGGAGAATACGTTTGGTATTACAACGATACATTCGACTATGGAACATTATAATCTTGCAGTGCTTTCGATGATTATAACAGTAGTTGAGATGGAAGGCTAAGGCTTTAATGCAATTGGGACATATATCGTTGGAGTAAAGTAACAGCATGGAACTTCGTTAATCGTCTTTCTACAAAAGCGAGCATGTAGTGAACATCCAACTACACTCATGCATCGTGAATCCATCGCTGAATTATACCAGACAACAGTGGAAATATTTTCATACTCCACAACTATGAATATTTCTGCGGAAATAGCTACAATAAAATTCATGGCGAATTCCTGCAAGAACTTCAGGGAACTTTCAAGAGAGGCCAGGGTTGTCCCGGCGCACAAAGAAGAGTTTTGCCAGAAGGATGTTTTTCGTATCCACGAAGCAGTGCAATTTCGGAGGAGGAAGCAGTTCGATTCTCCGAGGACGCTGATTCCAGGTTCGAGGACGGAGCACATCTTCACGCTGGTGAAATGGAACCAACAGCAGTTTTCTTTGAAAACTTTCCTCTAGATCTTCAATCAACAGATAAGGTAGTCGTGAACGTTTCTTGTATTATTTGAGTCTTGTAGCGATATCTGAGCAACCATTCTTCCCATATTTTCTGTCCTATCTTTTGCCCCATTTTCTTGATTGATATTTCTGTACTCAGTACACTTCGATGATTTATGCCTTTTTCTTCGATTTTTGAGACATTGCTATGTCATTGGCATTCTTAATAATTTTGGATCAGTTGAGACTGATGATTTAGATTCTTTCAGTAATTTGCATATTTTTGTAGTCACGATTTGACTGTAAAGTTAACGATTTGCTATGGCAGATTTGAATTCAGACAGCGTGTCATTTTATTAAAGTAATTCTATTCAGTAAATTACTTTGACCAATTTTCTGTCATCCTCAAGAAAGAAGAATGATTAAATGATTTTAGAGCGTTAAAATCTATTACGATATCGACGATCTTTGAAATACTAGTCGTCTTATGAACATGATTGCAACATAGACATTTATCATTGCATTATAGACAATTTTATGAAATATGAACTTTTATTTCGATTTATTGAATACACTATAGTAATGAACATTTGATAGGAGTTTTCTCAATTCTAGATTGGAACAATAATGTTTGCATTCCACAATCTAATTGTATTCTATTCGACTATTTTGCAGTTTAGATGAACTTTGTTTGAAGATAGTATTTTTATACTGCGTTACTTTGAAGATATTAATCTCAATTTTGATAGACCAGGCAGGAGTGTCTAATCGTATTTGCTATTAAATGTATTTGTGATTGGCAAATTTTTACTTCATATCGATTCATGAATGAAACCCTCGAAGGTTAAATAATAACAGTCATTATTACAATTGATGAATATAAGAATTTTTGAAGAGGAACAATGGATGTATAATCGTTAGTTCAGTGGACCTGTAAAAGTCGCTGATGAGTAATGCCCTTGAATAATGAAGGAGTTTCCCACAATAATTAATGAAGTTGATGAATTAATAAGTGGAGGATTTTTGTGTGTAGTTTGGAAGATTTTTATGCCATATATATGAAGATATATGATGAATTTTGGGCCAATTTTTGTGCCATTTTTGTGCGTTTTGAGCGAAGTATTTTCCCGCTGATTGTATTGCTCTTGTTCTTTGAAAGATTATTCATATGAAGATACTGTTAAAATTAAACAAGAGTGTTAAATAATTTGAGAGGAAGATTTTGAATGGAGGTTACCGTCACAAATATTAATAATTATTATTAAACCTTATTAAACCTGAATTTGACAGTTAAATATAACTAACCTTCATTGGTCGATTATATCAACACGATTTGAGTAATTATCAACCGGATAAACGTGTGGTTTAATGTATTTCTTGTATAAATAATATAAACAATTAATATTGTAAAATAATTTTGTAAATATCTTTGTTAAATAATTTGAAATGATAGTGATTAATACAGGCGTGTATAAAATTTTCAATGGTCATTTGACATTGTTATAAACAATTTATTATTATTATAAATAATTAATGAACTTTTGTTATTAACATTTAGAGTTTTGTTTTTATACTCTAAATAACGCTAATTAAACAAGTGGTTTAAACAATTAATCATGATTTGGGATTATTGGAGGAATCCACTGGTGTTTGAATGAAGCATGTAAGACATTTGCGTGATAATATTTCAGTTGAGATGTGAACATTTACGTATTTGAAAAGGAGAGCCAAGCTCGGAGGTAACACGCTTATGCTAGGGTTGAACGAACGGGAGTCCGCTTTGACAATACAGGTGCATTGCAGCTGGCCCGGACAACTGTGTTACAGAGGCCAAGGACGGTTCCATAATAGCCTTGTGGCTATAAATAAAATGTGAAGTATATAAACACGCAAAACAATTGATATATGTGTCTCATCCCAGATCCCGTTTCCATTCCATGTGCATTATTATTTTTACGTTGCTATGAGCTTGAGAAAGCTGAAACATTATATGTAGAGAATACAGGTCCTACAGGAGGACATGGTTATGTGGTCGATGGCTTCTGATTGCCACGTTGATTTTGTTGTTTATTTTTGTTAAAATCATTCTTTTTGTGAAATAAATTATTGTGCAGTTTAAAGTTTCTCGTCTTCGTTCTGGTTCATTTTAAATATCATGGTGGAGGTTATTGTGTGGGCATACTTTTAAGTGATCCAGTTGACAACCCAGTCCCCGAGATAAATTTAAGAGGTAAGTAAAGGTAAGTATGAACCCCCGTATATTTTGGTGTGTTCCACAATAATTTTCTTGTTAACTATTGTGCTCTAATCTCGATAGTATCTGTCAGTGCCATTTTCATTGATGTAGCTGTGCCGGTGCGTTTGATTATTGGCAATCCGATTGAGGGGGCGGATATCTGACAGCCTACTATCCGGATATCGGGTACAGTACGAGGACAGGAACGGGGTCTACTCAGCCTCGGGTGGCCCAAATGAGTAGAGGGGGTTCGATTCCCCCTCAGCCATCCTCGAAGTGGTTTTCCTTGGTTTCCCACTTCGTCTTCGGGAAAATGCCGGGGTGGTACCTTCTTCAAGGCCACGGCCGCCTCCTTCCCTCTTCCTTGCCTATCCATCTGGGTAGTTTATTGGCTGAGGAATAACCCACCCACCAAGGGAAGATGATTAAGAGAAGGAAGTAGATTTTGGATTGGAAAAGAAGGATAGAAAAATAGGAGGAGAGTCCCACAAAATTAATAAGTTGAGATTTAAATACCCTTAGAAGCAGTTGCCAATGGAAATTAACTCTCGGATACCTAAAGTAGGTACGAGCTTGGTCGAGGCTAACGGAAACCGCAGCTAGGACTTGGGCGGTTTGCAAGAGAGAGAGGCTTTAGTATGTTTCCTTCCAAGCATGTATAAAAGTACTATGGGGAAGGGTGATGGTCTGGCAAGACTGAGAGGAACAAATTTACTGTATGTCTTCTCAAAGAAATTAGGTTTTTCAAAGTAATTCACAGAATGCCAATGCTTTAACTCAGGTTTGGTATTTTCAATTTCCAAATTTATGGAGTTCCTGTAAGGGCGACCAAGTGTCTCTAAGAAGAAATATGATAAAAGATTATGCCTTATTGGGTAATCTTGGTAAATGAACCAATGGTTGCATTGGACAATGGCTAAGCTTTTACTCAGCGAGGAGCCGGCTAAAAGTTTAGACAAAAGGAAACACTTATCTTTTAGAAAATTGACCATAAGTTTTCGGAGAGGGTCTCCACAAGCAGGTAGTTGGCTTAGCGAACTTTACTTGCCTTACTGGCCAATTAGAATTAGCTATTAACGCTAAGAAGAACTTTGGTAAGGTGAAAATTAAGAGTTCTTGCTCAAATGCAACAAATAGTGAAAGCCCTATTAAAGATTTTAATGTCATTGAGTGAGGAGAGTCAAGGAAGACAGGATTTTGCCTAAACTTTATATTCGCAAATGAAAAAGCGAAGGGAAAAGATTTGTTTATTTTACAATTAGAAAAATTTTGATGAAATTAACAATTATGCAATATAATTTTAATTAACATAGTTCATTTGAACTTTTTAACAAATAGGGTCGCAGACCTCTCAACATTAAACGGTTGCTCCAGGCAACTGACAATTTACAAGGTTTCAAACCTTACATGTTTCTAAAATTTTCATAAGAGTTAAACCAATAAACAATGAAATAATTAAAGCTTGAACGTGAATTAGAGTACAAAAAGTGTACCTTAAGAAATTCTTGAGAGAACGTTCTAGAGAAAATGACAACTTTGAAAATGACGATAACAACAACGTGAAAATAAGATAGAAGTTCCTACAACTTCTTATATTTATACAGAGTTAATATATGAGAATTACACAAAGAGGGCAGGTCACTTATTGTGAAACCTGAAGAGAGTGAAAAGGAAGTTTCTAGACTTCCTATGTTTAATTAGGAATCACGAAAAAAATGGGGCAGTTTCCATTTCGTGAAACCTGAACATGACTCGCTCAAGAGTTTAGAGAATTGTTTTCCCTGATTTTGAAGGGAGGAACAATGTAAGTTTGAAACGTGTGTTAGACACGTATCACAAAGATTATACAGAGATACTTAATGATAAACCAACAAAAATGGAAGGGCACTTCTTAGAATGACACCTTATTGAAACCGACCTAGATTAAAAGTTTATTGCAGATTGTTAGTGAAAGGTTTAGGAAAGAGAAATGGGAATTAAGGAAAATGTTCATGGCCTTATTTAATATAACCGGACGATCGCGACGCGGTAGAAACGTGGAGAAAGCACTGTTTATCACTGTAGTCTATGAAGATGGATTCAAAGTTCACTATAGAAACACTAAAGTTCATGAAAAAGAAAGGTATTGCAATTATGGAAAGAACTGATTGCACTATATAGATGAGAGTCTATTTCTTGAAAAAGTTGTAATTTACAATTAAATGCGCCATAGAATTTTCCAGAGGTTCCAGCGGTGGAAGAAAGTTAGCTATTGCAAAAATTTATAAGGAAGATTCCTCATTTTAACTAGCATTTTCACAGTGCGTGAACAATACTTGACGACAAGACTCGCAGATAGAGAACAAGGTCTAGAAGGTTCCAGAACGACCTTAGCAGAAAATGGGGTTGAGAAAATCCAACGGAGGAAATAGTTTTATAATTATAGGCAGTGGGTATTAGATAATATCCCACGTAGCGAGAGGATTTCTCGTTTAAATAGCTTAAGAAAAGCTCTTTTTTAGTAAAGTTGGCTTATACAAGCAAAAGCTCAACATGGCAAATCCCACGAGGAATGAGTATTGCCCCAAAATAAATGATTTCACACTGTCTATAAATTATAATTAAAAGCACGAGGAAGTTAAAACCATGAAGATGAGGTTAAAACTTTTAAAATTGTACTTATCTTGATTTCATGTTGAAGCTGAAGTTTCCTACTATTATGCCAACATGGCGTAGAAGAGTGTGAGCCTCTTGGTTTGAGGAGGCAAGCTCGAGCGGAGCTTTGACTTAACGAGTCAACTGCAGACTAAGAAGTGAGAGCAGCTCAACGGAGCACGAAGGGACCAAGAAGGGAGGAAAGAGTGGGGGGTAGGACACAAAAGGAGAACATATAAGCATTACCAACTTAAATACAAAAAAATTATCTTCTCTTGCTGAGCTGGTCTTCTAAGAGTTGATAACAGTTGATACTAGCGCAGCATGGTGAGCAAAGAAGTGGACGTAGTCCTCTTGCTCCAAGAGAAAATAGCTGACGATGGTAACAGGATCTGGTAGCCAAATGGATAAGTAAGTCCTCTAGCACCAGGAAGAATTGAGGAGCTTCAGAGATTCGCTGCGAGGTGACGCTAGGTGGGTCACAGAAGTTATATATCTGAAACATACTTATGAAGACATAAGAGATATGCCCAACAAGGAGAAAACAGATGATCACTGTTGGTGTTTGGCAAAGAGGAAGGAAGAAATGAACATGCAAAGAGCAATAGACTTTATTCTCTCGTACTGTGTATTCAAAGAATACACCACCATCCTCACCGTCCCTTACCTTCCCTCACGAGGCCCCTGTTCGCTTTGTAGGTGAGGCCGCCTGGGCGAGGTGCCAATCCCACCTCACCAGTTGTATCCCTTCCGATTCGATGTTCCCAGCTCTAGGACACTGCCCGTAGAGGCGGTAGTGGTGAGTTCCCTCGCTGAGTCCGTGGGTTCCACCAACCTGGAGGGTAAACGACTAAAAAAAAAAAAAAAAAAAAACACTATGTGCAATGGTGTCGCCAATCAATCAAGTAAAACGCTCAGTCCTAAACTTGCTCTAACCATAGCTTAAATCAGACCTAACTTTAACCTCGTCACGACTAATAAGTTGCCATATATCCGCACCGCACTTTTTACTTGTCAGTGGTATGTCAACTCCTTATTCTCCCCATTCTGCAGAAATGGAGATAATGTAGGATGAGTTTTCCATGCGATGGATGGTTTTAACACCTGGATGAGAGAAGTGTTAGGCTCATAATGCTGTGTGGCTTTTGGAGAGGCCTGGGGCAGGTCTTTCCAGTTGGTACCTGTAAGCGACATGTACATCATATTGGAATTAATACTGGTCATTAGGAGGCCTAACTATAAGCCATAGCTTCAGTTACTAGGCCTAAGTCAAGAGATAACAAAGGGCTATCGTGGTGTAATCAGTTCACACTCTGCGAAGAGTGCTGGGATTCAGTTTCAAGTCGTAACAGCAGTCTTATTTTAAACACTAAAGTTCCAAATTATGTATAATTTTATTAATGCAACCAATGGACGTGTACTTTTCTTTTCAGGACGGGTCAGGGAAGGGATATTGGAGGGAAATTGGCCGTGGATTTATTGAAAGGAACCGTCCCAGCATTTGCCTGGTAGTGAAAATGGGAAACCACCAAAACCATTTTCAGGACGGTAGAGGTGGGATTCGAACTCACGCTCTCCCGATGCCAGCGAGGCACGAGGTAGCACATTAGCGCTCTCGGCCACCAAGGCCGGTTCAAAGTATGTATGCCTCTTGGTAAACTATAATCTGGAGTCATTTATATAACCATATTTTTTGACATACCGGTACTGTATATATTATTATAGTTCCAATTAGGACCTCTTTGGTCTATGACCCGTGTACTTGTGTGTGCATGGTATTTGATAATCAGTGTTGTGGTGAATGTAATGTACAGATCTGTTCAAATTATTAGACTCAACAGACAAATTCATGATATTTTGTAGTATATTTAAGATACATCTTCACAAAAGGAACTTTTCTTGTCAGATTATTGGTGTACATGTGCAACATGTTCCCACACAGTTTATGAATGCACCCAAGATGTTGGTAACTCTGTTTTGACCTTCAGCTGTCTTGTTTTGGAGGGAGAGTCATTATTGCCTGCTCTGTGACTGCAAATAGCAGTTGGATTCTTGCTTCAGACAACAGTGAAAAAGTGTAGTTATGGCCATTGTTGTTGGATGGTACTGTTGCCAGGGAAATGTAGCAATCTCTAACCATTAATTTTGAAGAGATTTCATTCAGTTTTATTCAATCAGTTGTTTCTTTCCATCTTTTAGTGCTGTGCATCGTTTAATCGGATTGTTTCTGATAATGGGGAAAGGCAAAGGCATTTCCCCACGTAAAGTTGTTGTTGTCAACACTCTGTTGAGTGAAGGAAGGTATTCACAAATGCAAATTGCACGTAAAGTGTCTTTAGGCCAAAAATCAGTGAGTAGAATCAGTGTAGAATTGAGGAAGAATACCACTTATCATCAAAATAGAGTGGGAAAATGTGGGCAAAAGTCAAATCTTTCCCCACGAGGCATTAGAATACGAAAAAATTTGGCTCTTCTCAATAGAAAATGCACGTCTAGGGAATTGAGCATTAAAATTGCAGGTTACGGAGCAGATGTTCCTCTTGGAAGTGTCCGGAGGATCTTGTGTAGCGAGGGCATCAAATCGTGCAGACGAAGGAGGAAAGCGAAGATCACCCCATCAATGGCACTTTCACGTTTGGGATGGGCAAAAGGACTTCAGCACTGGTCTGAAGAATGGGAGAAAGTGTGTTTTAGTGATGAGTCATATTTCAGCATTTCTGAAGAATGTTCAAGATATGTACGTCGTCGACGAGGAGAGGAATACAAGTTGGAGTGCATACAACAGATTGTGAAACACTCAACCGCAGTGATGGTGTGGGATGTGATGTCCATCTATGGGCCTGGAAGAATTCAAATTGTAGAGGGGACAATGAAACAGGACAATTACAAACGGGTTCTTGAAGAACAACTTCTTCCTCAGGCCGAAGAATGGTTTGACGATGGATCTTTCATATTCATGCATTATAGTGCACCCTGTCATAAGGCCAAAAGTGTCCCAAATTTTTTAAAGGAGAAGGATATCAGTGTTCTTCCGGACATGAATCCAATAGAAAATGTATGGAGCTTCATGAAACACAAGATGATGAAAAATAACAACCAACAAACATCAGCTGATTGCAGAAATAAACAATCTGTGGTATGCGGATGTGGAACTGAAAGACATGTGCGTAAATCTCGTGAAAAGCATGCCAAAACGGCTAAAGATTGTCATTCAATGCAAAGGGTACCACACAAAGTACTAAAATACTCAGTTGTATTCAGGGATTTAATTGTAATGATGTAGTAGTAATTTTGTAGGTTGATTAAGTTATACGTATTGTTCCCATTTTCAGACGGGTACAGTATGAAGTTAAGAATTTGGTGTGATGAAGGACAAAAGTGGGCTAGATTAATTGGGAGCCCTCCAAAACGCAAGCAACTTATGCAAGGGACTGATGTTGTGCTAAATTACGTGTTTTGTTAATATAATTATGTTTTTAAACATGATTTTGGGAAGAGAAATAAAAAGAAGTGCTTGACCTGTCTCTTGAGTCTAATAATTTGAACAGATCTGTAATTGTTGTTTTAAGGGGTGGAACTTCGAGGTCATCTGCCCCTAGAGTGTTGTGGTGACTAGCAGTGTTTGTAACTTGAACAGTACTCAAAAAAAGGTTTTGCATATTGTGATTTAGTGTTTTGCCATGTGTACTATCCTACCAGCGAATTGTTACCAGTGGCGGAAATCGGAACTAATGCGCTCCGCCCAGCCACACGCCTGCGATAGACGTGCAGTTGTCGCCAGCGAAACCTCATCGCATGTCATTTGTGTGCATGATTCGTGCTGGGTCGTGCGCTGTGTTCTCATTGTACGACTGTGCATGCGTTCCCCCTCTTGCCCAGCAACCGCTCGCGGCAGCCATAACGAGGCAAGCTGACGTAATGTGTACACAATAGCCGTGCTCCACGTCTAGCAGTAACAATTCCCTGGTAAGGTAGTATGTAATGACATACAAAGAAAAACAACACACAATATGCTGTGCAAAAGAGACAAACACTAAAGGCATAACAAAAGTGGCAATCTTTTTCATGTTGGGGCATATCAATACCATGTATGGCCACCAAGAGCCCTAAGGCATGCTTGCCGACAAAGAGGCATACCGTACTGAGAACCAACGAACCAACCTGGTTTGGGGCAGATTATCCCACTCTTGGAAAGCAGCTTCAATCAGTTGCTGAATGTTTGTTTGTTTGTTTGTTTGAGGATTGGGACAGTGCGGAACTGCATTCTTAATCTTTTCCCATGCATGTTCGATACTGTTCATGTCCACAGAATATGCAGGCCACTCCATTCTCCGTATGCCTTGCATCTGAAGGAACTGATGACCACCCTAGCTCGATGGGCATTATCGTCCACTAGTGTAAAGCCCTCACCCTTTGTGGCATCGAATCCTGTAACGACAGGTTTGAGGATGTTGTCTCTGTATACCAGACCGGTCATGTTACCATGGATAGGAATTAGAGGCGTACGTCGACCAAACATGATCCTTGCTGTTGGAGGCGTTACTGGATGAAGAGCTTGTGAAATCTCTCACCCACCCGTTGCCACACTCGATTGCTCCTGTTGTATGGGTTTCTTCTCACGCCCAAGTATGCAGGGCTGATGACCATGATGTACAACCTCCTACATGAAACAACAAGCATTAGCATAGCCACCTGGCTATGGCTTCATGAGACAGTGACGGCAGAGAATCCCAATCTTCGTGCTCCAATAGAGGAACAGTTTGACTATGGTATGATAATGCACCGGATGTTACAGCCATTCCAATAGACCAAGAGGCACTAAGGAGCAATCTGGCCACAATGTTAGACAACTTCTGTACATCGACTGCAATCTGTTGTTTCATGTCAGGGGCCTGGACATCGTGGTCATTTAGCCCCGTGTACTTGGGCGAGTGTGGAATTTTGATTGATGACCTGTGTTATTGTGATGCCTGTCTTAGTATGTGTATTTGAAATTCCGGTTAGGATTGGTAAGGAGACGGCATTGGCTTTAACTTAGGAACCATCACAGCATTTGCCTGCAGTAGAAGTGGGAAATCTCGGAAGACCACTTCCAAGATGGCTGAGGTGGGAATCAAACCCTCCTCTTCTCAGTTGTGCCTCACGAGACTGAGTGTGCCCTGTTGCAGCCCTCAGATCAGAATTACATTTCTTGGCAGAGCCGGGAATCAAACCCAGACCTCTGGGGCAACAGCCAAGAATGGTAGTCACTACGCCACAAGGTGGTCCATGACTGCAATCTAGATCCGCTGTAAATATTCTCAGAATTGCTCATTAACATCACACATAGTATGGATAGTTATTGTTGTTTAAGGGGTGGAACAGCAAGGTCATCTGTCCCTCTTAACACAAAATAATACAAATTTTAGTTGAGTTAAAATTTATAGGCGGATGCCTAATATTAATAAAACAATCAAAAATAATATGTGTGGAATAAAAATTCAGAAAAGGAAAAGTTCTTTGAGCAAATGCACATACAGGTACAGTATTTTCCTCACCAAGATACGATGAACTATATTATTAGTAGGGCCATGATTCTTATGCAAGATATGTTTACGTAATAGTAATAATGTGAGAGTCCTCCAGAGAGACTCGTGCGGGTATTTTTTAAAGTTAACACCCATATACTGTACATTCTAAGAAGACTATTGAAACCGTAGTCTCCGAACTACCATTAAAACGAAACAAACAAACCCCGTGGCACTACAGTCCATGAAGGGCCTAGGCCTACCAAGCGATCGCCACCCAGCCATTTGGCCTGCAGATTATGTGGTGACGCGTGGTGAGCGTCTCGGGTCCCCTCGGCCGTTAATCTTGGTCTCCATGAGCGTGGCGCTGTCTCATTGTCAGACAGCTATTCAATTGTCCTTGCGAGGCTGTGTACACCCAGTTCCAGCCCTCACGCCTGTTTCTGAAATCCCTGACGGAGCCTCGATTCGAACCCGAGGTCTCCTGGTGCGAGGCAGGCGCGCTACCCCAACACCACCCGAGCTATATTACTCCATTTAATTGGGAATGCAAAATAATTTGAAGATGGAATGTTTGGTGCATGGAGCATTCTGGGAGGGGGAAGGGGAATTAGAAACCATAGAAATTCACTTCTAATAGGACCAAGAGGTGGATTAGAATCCATCCCTTTTCACTTAGATCACCTCGTGGTGTAGCAACTAGCATTCTGGTCTGAGGGCTGGAACGGGGTACACTCAGCTTTGTGAGGCAAAACTGAGAAGAGGTGATTTTGATTCCTTCTCGGCCATCTTGTAAGTGGTTTTCCTTGGTTTCCCACTTCTACTGCAGGTAAATGCCGAGACGGTAGGCTACCCCTAACGTAAGGCCATAGTCGTCTCCTTCCCTATCCTCACGTAAAATTATGAATGCACACACTAATACAGCCATCACAATAAGGCAGTTTATGAGACAAATGATACACACATCCAAGTACACATGACTACAGGCCAAAATTTAAATTCTCCTTGGCAAAACCAGGGTTCAAAACTGGGCCAACCAGTTAGAAAGCAGCTATGCTTACTTCTGGACCATGGCAGTAGCTGTGGAAACAATGGGCTTATATGTTTGGCTATTTTTATTTCTTGGATATGAATATTTCTTTTATCCCCTTACTTCACTCCCAAAGTCTTTTTCATCCTAATTGACAGTGTCATGGAGCCCTTTCATTCTAGAGAAAAGGATCATCCATGCAGCCTCAACGTAGATGGAAAGTAGAAGAGGCTAAGAAAGGAATGGGGAAGTGACTGTGGTCTATGGGAAGCCACCATCTCAGCATTTTGAGATGAGAAACAAGGAAGCTAACTTGAAAAGACAGGTGAAGGGACATGAACCAACTTATTTCACAAACCAGGTCTTCAGTGTGGTGATGTGATTTGCAGTTAATGTTGTACAACATCCTTAGGTCTCAAACCCCAATCCTTCCATTTTCTAACGGGATGGGATAACCCAGAAGTAATGGATCGTTGCACCTGTCTAAAACCATGGAGGATTATGTTAAGTCCTTTGGCTTTCCAACAATAAAATTGTAAGTTATTTTGATTTAGAAGTTATTGCTTTATGAGATTACTTCCAAATCCTTTGTTGTAATGCAATGAACAAACATTCCTGATATCGCCATGATCTCAGATCACTGATTTGATTTCTGATAGAGAGAGTCAGTTTTTGAAATAATGAACTGCTTCAGACCTGTCTATCACATTTGTTGACAACAAGACAAAACTATAGTTATCAGTCACAGAAGCTGCAGGTTATCTGACATGAATTCTAGTTTCTCTACTAAAAGGTAGCGATAATCAATAATGAACCCTTATTGATCTTCGATAAATAAGTATTCATATTTATTATTATTATTGCTACGGCCCAGGCAGCACATAAGGAAGTCGACTTGGATATTAGGGAGGCCAGCATTTCGTAATGGTTGCAACAGAAGCTGAGTTGGTAGCTATTCCTGGGGACGGCCAGAATTAGTCGAGTTCAAGGCCAAATTGTGCAACTACTGTACCAAAATTGGAGACATAAAGGGAGAATCACGAGGTCCTCTCAACGAACATACGATTGAATCAGCCAATCGCAAGAGACCAAGCCGTGACCACGAGGTGGACGGCGTCAGTAGTAAAAAGCGCGCGGAAGTGTGTATCTAAGGAACCGCCGAACGGATTAATCTCCGCTCGAGTAATTTGAGACGTTGGATTCATTTGGAGAAGAATGACACTAGCCCCATCTTTGTGAGACATAAACTCTGGAAGTTTTTATCCGACTCCGCCCCACTCCACCGCCCTTGTCAGTTTCTCATAAATAGTCTGGCCTGACGCCTATCTAAGTACTTATCTTGTGGAGCCTTCAGAGGCATACTCCACGCCAGTTTGAAGTGTGATTTTGACGCTCGAATTTATCTGAGTACTATTCGTGTGGAGCCTTCAGAGGCATACTCCACGCCAGTTTGAGGTGTGATTTTGACGCTCGAATTTATCTGAGTACTTATCTTGTGGAGCCTTCAGAGGCATACTCCACGCCAGTTTGAAGTGTAATTTTGACGCTCGAATTAATCTAAGTACTTATCTTGTGGAGCCTTCAGAGGCATACTCCACGCCAGTTTGAAGTGTAATTTTGACGCTCGAATTTATCTAAGTACTTATCTTGTGGAGCCTTCAGAGGCATACTCCACGCCAGTTTGTAGTGTGATTTTGACGCTCGAATTTATCTAAGTCTTATTGTGTGGAGCCTTCAGAGGTATACTCCACGCCAGTTTGAAATGTGATTTTTACGCTCTAAAATCAGTGAAGCTAATTTTATTTTGTGAGCTCTGGGGAGCTAAAGTCGCAGCGTTGGCAGTACCGAATTTTATAAGCTATAATACATTTTGTTCTAAAATCAACTAAATTGTGTGATCTAAATATTTCACGCCAGCGCGTGATAAACTGTAACATTCTTTAAAAGACGACGAGTTCAACTTTAAGGGGGAAGTATCGTATCACCCTCATTAGCGCTTACCAGAACCGAAGTCCATAGACGGGACGGAAATACCGGACGAGATAGCGACTGCGAGTGCAGCCAGGATTTTGAACTTGTTAACGAGCCAGTGGCGCGGACTCGAGATGTATATTTTATGTATAAATTGTGTGTATTGTATGTGTTTTTATAGTGCGTATGTGCGATATAATTAGGGCCAGTCTTCGCTATTAATCGCAGTAGGACAATTGTGGGTGAACTGAGTAGCCTGCAAGCGATTATAGATAGGCAAATATTTAACATTGAACTTTTCTGCCAAGGAGTCGAGACCAAGATGATCAGCACGTGGTTTGAAGTTGGGATGAGCTTCAAGAAATCAACGCAGACGACTACTATGGAGTGCTAAATTGTCCATAGGGCAATGGGTTGAGGAGGATGTCCTTAGTCCTGCATGCAGAAGCGGTGATGTACTAAAATTGGATTATTTCAATTATGTAGTTAGATTTGGCCGGGGAACTTTGTAAATAGTCATGTTTTTCTTTCTTGTTTTTAGCTGTTTTTCTTGTACCGACACTATATGTTTAAATGTCCGTTGGCGCGTGGCCAAAGTGTTTGTTGATATTTTGATTTTTTTTCTTGAGTCATATGTAATGTACGCGGCGTGCGTGCGTGATTTTTATCCTTGCAATTGCGGAACCCGTTACATTCGATAAATGGTGCTTTATTAACGTTAATATTTTGAAATAGGAATGGGAGGAAATGATTGTAAAACATTTTGCTGAACAGGTTATTATTCATGTTAGGGTAGCCGAGTGCACCAACTTAAAAGTAATTATAGAACACCTTCGTTCTAATTTTGATAGATTTTTCTTGAGTCCTTTTCAGGTGACTAGTCACGGCATAGAACGATGGCGCCAGCATGTGGATATTATTTGTGTCTTTTATTTCAGGGTCTGTCACAACCCATACGTGTGATTCAGTGTGTGTTGATGTGTCTAGTGTGTGTTGATTCTACGTGAGGAGGGGGTAGTTGTCCTACCGCCCTTATATATTTTTGCTGCTGTTGTATTTTTAGATGGAAAGACAGAGTGCTCTTGGGAGACTGCTGATTCTTGTCCATATGTTTTTCTGACACACACGTATTATTGTGCTTTGGGGCACATTTATTCGAGGTTCGACCCCATGTTCTGGGAGGTCGAGGTTATTGACACGTGGGTTGACAGACATGCAGAGTTCCACAAACCGCCCGTTTTGCCTGTGACTTATTTTGATAGGCAGTCCTATTTGTCCGACTGAACCCTGTAAGCTTTCATGTAGCAAACCTGTTCATTGTGATGGCTAATTTTTAAGCCATAATTAATTGGGGAGTTCGCCATGTGTGTAACGGATTGTTGTACCTTGTATGGATAAGAATATTGTGATTAACGTAAATGTTGGCTGTTTGCCTATTGCTTTGTTGATGACTCGATTTCATGTAATTTTGTTTGTCACACCCGTGTGGTGTAGTGGTAGAGTATTTGTAAATTTTGACAGCGGTCATTTGAGTATTTTTTCTATTGGTCACGTGTTAATGTACTTGTGTTGATTTGTGTGAGAAGTCCTAAGATTTGAGGCAGTAAATGTTGCTACGGCAATTTAAGTCCAATTTCACACGGAAATTTTGTGTTTGTTTATAGTAGATTTAGGAAGTGTCGATTTAACTTAAGTATTGTAGTTGTGTTCCCTTGTGTCGGTCTAGCTCTAGGAAATGCGGATTCGTTGTTTGAAGGGTCATTCTGGATGATAACGAATCACGCATTCAAAGTACACATCGTGGTGCATGTAGAACGGCGTACGCACTTATATGGTCATTTTTTTTTGTATCTTTATTTAAGGACACTTGGTCCAGGTAATTAATCTCTCCAGAGATATCGCCTAAGTTTTTTGGCATTTTTATTAAGCGGGAGTCAATTGGGAGTTTTTTGTTGTTAATTGTTTATGTAAATATGGTGATTTGTTATTAAATTCAGTTGTTTTAACCCTGGCTTCACTCTTTCCTGCATGTTATTTTGTTATATGTTACCCTGCAAGTTAATGAAGCGCCCTGACAGCAACTTACGAATATGACCTGTTACGCCCCGAATCTGAGTCTCATATGCTTCTTTGCAAGGGTTCATAAAACAAAAATGGCTGCCCAAGTGGGGATTGTTGTTGTTGTTGCTTCGCTGATCTCATATTTGTTTCGTTGAGAAATGATGCCAGGTCAAGCGGACATGTAAATTCAGTAAATGGAGGCGATGTTGTACCGCCATGTGCATTAGTAAAATCACTGAGTTCCTAAAGTTAGAAATATTGAACAAGGTTAGAATTTGATTTGGTATTTGTTATAAACTTGTTCTGGCGCCCACATTAAAATTAGAAATTTGCATTATTGATGAACTCAGTCAAAGCAGGAAGATGTTGCCTTATATTTGACATTTAATTGACTTCGGTTAATTGGTGTTTCGTAAATTCTGTTGGTTAGGAATTTAAAAGCAGATCACTAGGGGTTATTTTGTTGCTTGGGAATAAATGTCATTGTATTCAGTAAATTTTGTTACTGAAATTTTCATTAAATTAGAGCCAGTAATATTTAAATGTGTGACATGTATGTGCGTATAGGGCTGAAACCTTAGCCCATAACCCTGTTTTTCTCTGAATATATTTTGTGTGTGATATGGCGAGTGTTGATGAGATAAAGGCATTGTTAGAACAGATGTCGATCCAAATGTCCGCGAAAACGGAAGAACAATTAGTGCAGATGTCCGTAAAGACGGAAGAACAATTAAAAGAACAATTAGAAGCTCAGCGTGAGCATAGTGAAAAACAATTAGAACAAATGTCCGCGAAAACGGAAGAACAATTAAAAGAACAATTAGAAGCTCAGCGTGAGCATAGTGAAAAACAATTACTTGATATGAGCGGTAACATTTCGGTCCAGTTAGAAGTCCAGAAATTAGACACGGACAAACAATTCAATGAACTAAACCACAAATTGTCACAACAGGCGGTAACACAAACCGAACAGTTAGGACAAATCACAAATGATATTAATCAGAGCGTTCAAAAAGTAGAGAAACTGGCAGGCGAGGTTGCGGAAAACAACATCAGACAGTTAGGCGAAATGAAGAAATTGGAGGCGAAATTTGATAACAAATTAGTACAATTTGACGAGATGGTGGCAGATAAACTCAAGCAGATAGAGGCAGCATGTGTCAGTAACACCGCGCGAGTGAAGAAAACCCAAGAGAAACTACAGCAGCAAATTAATTCGGTAGATAACAACGTGCTGGAATTAATAAAGGAAATAGATAAAGTCGAAGTTAAGGCTGAAACCGAGCGGATACACTTGCGGGAAAATTTAGAGGAGCAATTAGGCAGAACACAAGAGATCATAAGAAAAGAGATGGAAGGCCAGCTAATAAACACACAAGAGGTCATAAGACAAGAAGTAGGGGAGCAGCTCGTCAAAACTCAGGATAATTTGGAAGAACAACTAGTGAAAACGCAGGAACGGATACGTGAAGAGCTAGAGAAAAATCAGGAGAGGAACGAGGAGAAAATAAATAGCTTAAAAAGTAGGATCCGGCGAGATTGGGACCAGCAGGCTCATGCGAATAAGGAAGACAGGCTGGCAGTTTTAAAGCGAATGCAGGCACTGGAGGAAAATATGAAGTCGAAATTACAGGAACACTCAGAATTAATCATAAAAAACGAGATTAGATCGTTAGAGAATGCGACATTATTTTCAAACGAAAATATTCCGGAAAAGCAAACAAGTATTGGAAGTCCGGCAGGTTCGAAGTTGGCTGAGGACACGAGTCGGGGTCAAAGTCCCAGACTAACGACTAATGCATTCCAGCAGTACAGGGGGGAGACTTCAACTCCGCAACCGAACTTGGCACCAGCCCAAGTCATCCAAGTCATTCGGGGTAATGATTTTAAGCCCGATAAGTTTAAAGAACATTCAGGAACTACTCCCAAAGCATTTCTACGGCAATTAACTGACTACTTTAATGACCAACACATCGGCCCGGAGAAACAATTAAGACTGGTGGAGAAATTTTTAGAAGGACCTAGCCTGACCTGGTTTTTAAGTTTCAAGTACACGTTTACAGACATGGCTCAATTCCGCGAGGCGTTTTTGAAGAAGTTTTGGAGTCCTTCGTTACAGCAGGGGTTAAGAATGGACCTGTACACGCGCAAATACCACAGTACACATCCAACCCGTTTTTCAGAATTCTTCAGTCAGCAATTGGTAAAATTCAGGGATTTTGATGACCCGCCTAGCGAGCCGAATATGGTTCTAACCATCGGAAAACAACTCCCAATGCATATCCAACAATTATTAGTCGCAGGAAATATTCAGACCGCAGTCCAAGCCGAAGAATTACTCAGACACTTAGATGAGACGAGTATGGTAAGCCCACAGACAGGAAGAAGGAATTTGGAATGTGTCAACACGGCAGAGGTAGTTCAGGGACTCCAAAATAACCACGGCCAGGGGAACCAAAGTAAGACACAGTCCACAGGGACACAGTTCACGCCAAGAAGACAAGATTTTGACGGCCGAAACCAGTTCCATAACAACAATCAGAATTATCAGAATAACCGCGGGAGATATTATCAGAATAACCAAAATCAAAATAATCAGTGGACGTACCAGCGGGAATACACGAATTGGAGGGGAAACCAGAGACAAGGTAGACCTTACCAAAGAAATGGAGATGGTAGATGGAGTAACGGCAGGGACTATCGCCAAGAAAACAGAGGGGATTATAGGAATAACTGGGACGAACGATATATTGAATCCCGTAAATACTTGGATCAATTAAGTAATGAAGAAGCGGAGAAGGAGAAGTGGGGGCGTGCCATGGCGAACAGACAGAGCCCAGACAACCATCAAGGAGAGGGGGCAGAGAGTTTACTGAGGCAACAGGAGCGACAGAATGATAACCGGCGAAACACATCTAATGGGGCCCGGGATAAAAAAAAAAACCCAAATGAACTGAAAGGAGACAGGCTAGAAACGGAGATCGCCAGGGAGCAAGAAGAGATGATAGTGGCCAATATAGAAGAGTGGGTAGCATTCCCAGACGACTGCCTGGAGGAAGTGGTGAAGAACCGTGAAAATGTTATCAGACAGCTACCAATTATTTACGCGCATATTGGAGGTATGAGGGTGAGATGTTTGATTGATACAGGTAGCCAGGTGAGCTTAGTCACTGAAATTTTGATAAAAGAAATAGCAAGAAAACAGACTGTTCCTATTATGCCGGTACCGCTAATGAAAGTCAGAGGTGTCATTCCTGACAAAACTATGAATTGTAAACAGCAAGCATTTCTAGATCTGGAAATATTGAACCATACTTTTTCACAAACATTCATTGTTATTCCAAAGATGAACTACAATATAATTTTAGGAGCCAACTTCATCTGCGATTTTCATGCTGTAATTGATTTACATAACAACACTGTAAGCTTCAAACAAGTAGAAGGATTGGATCATGTGGGTTTAAATATGGAAGAGAATCCGCTGGAGAGAGAGGCAAATACTTGGGTTGTTGAGGAATGCACTAATGAGGCCGAAGATAAGATCTTGAGGGGAGAGCAAGTTAACCAGACAGCAGTGCTAGAAATGGACAGCCGAGATATTTCGCAGGAACTTTGGGTGCATTTGGCGGAAGAAGAAATGGGCGGAACCAAATTCGAAATTCTACTTCAGGAGCGACTTAAGGAAGCCATCGTAGGGGAATCTGATAGAAGAAGATTGGAAGAAATTTTAAGATTACATAAAGGAGCGTTTGACACCGTACCTGGGAAAGTTTTAAATTTTCAATATGCGATGCAGGTAACAGATTGGACCCCATTTAAAAGTAAATTGTACCCGATCCCAGAGAAGCATTTTTCTCAGGTGAGGGATATCATTACTAACTTATTAGATTCTGGCATGATAAGGAAAGCTGCAACTCCTTATCTGAACGCAATATTGGCTGTGACCAAGCCAAACGGATCAATTAGGCTATGCCTAGACGCGCGAGTTTTAAATAGCAAACTGCTAGTTGAGCACGACCAAGCACCGAGGATCAAAGATGTTTTGAAAGGCTTCCGTGGGAAGAAGATATACTCAAGTGTTGATTTGACGAATAGTTTCCACCATCTTGAACTTGAAGAAAAATCCCAACTGTTGACGGGATTTTTATTCGATAATCAAAGTTATATCTGGTGTCGAATGCCCTTTGGCGTGAAAACTGCGGGATGTGCACTCATTAGAGCACTCAATAGAAATCTGACTGAGGAGGTCAAGAACTTCACCACGAGATATGTTGATGACATATTAATCGCTTCTGAGACAATGGAAGAACACTTGATAAATTTAAATAAACTGCTGGACAACCTGAGAACCATGAACTTCAAGATCAACTTAAAAAAGTCACATTTTTGTCAGAGCGAAATTTTATATTTGGGACATATAATTGATGTCGAGGGCGTGCGGCCTAATCCAGCCAAGATTGATGCTATTAAGAAATTTCCCACACCTACCAAAGTCAAACATGTTAGAGCATTTTTGGGAGTGACAGGTTTCTTCAAGGAAAATTGCCCTGGTTACACAGAAACAGTAGCGCCCATGCAGGAGATGTTGAAGAAAGCGAATCGATGGTCGTGGAACGAGGAGTGCGACAGGTCTTTTAAAGCAACGAAGGATTTATTGGAAAACTGTGTGAAACTTGGATATCCGTATTTTGAGAAACAATTTATCATTCAAGCAGATGCTTCGTTAATTGGGATTGGTGCTATGCTGTACCAAGAGGACGCTGAAGAACCCAAGAAGAAATCCTATTTGGCATTCACGAGTCGTAAATTACGGAAACATGAGAGGAACTATACAGTTACGGAACTTGAGCTACTAGCAATTCTATATTCTCTCCAACAGTGGCGCAAGATGATCTACGGTTATTCCATCATTGTTAGAACCGACCACCATGCACTGACATTTTTATTTAAGACAACAATAGCAAGTGAGAAAGTTACGCGCTGGTCCATCTACATACAGCAGTTTGACATCACAATAGAGCATTGTCCTGGGAAATTGAACGTCATACCAGATGCCTTGAGTAGAAACCCTGAGGACGGAAACGAAGTAACAGCGGAAGTTCACAATATTACCTTGACACCTAAGGCTCGTGAGTTTTTGGCAAGATTGAAGGATATTCGGAAGGAGCAAGAAGCTGACCCATGGATGATGATGATGATAAAATTCTATAGGAAGGAGTTACAACCAAATTCACCGGAGTACCGGGAAGCCAGTGCTAAACAAGCGAGATTTCACTACTTGAATAACTTGTTACATAAGTACGTGGTTGAGCATCATACTAAACTGCGGATCTTAGTTCCAGCATCACTACAGAGGGGATTAACTTGGCATGTTCACGAGAGCCTAGCACATATCGGCACGGATAAGACTGAAGCTACGATAGGGGAGACCTTTACTTGGCCCAAGATGAGATTCACCATTGTTGAAGTAATTAGAACGTGTGACGCTTGTCAGCGCACAAAGCCGAACAACTTTATTCTGAAACAACCTCCAAGACCACTATTACCGCAGAAACCATGCGAGATGCTCGCGATTGATTGCTTTGGTCCTTTAGTAAAAGGAAAGCGTGGATGCCGACACCTCTTGGTATGTGTCGATGTATTTTCGAAGATGGTCGTGCTATGTCCTATTCAGAAGACGACATCAAGACAAGTCCTTAGTCGAATTAAGAACAAAGTCATTCCGATGCTTGGGAAGCCGGAATCCATTCTATCAGATCACGGTACCTATTTCACAAGCAATGTTTTTAGGCAAGGTTTGGAGAGCCTAGGAATCAAACACATATTTTCAAGTATTCGTCATCCTTGTGGAAATCCGAGCGAAAGAACAATTCGCTGTGTCGTTAAATACTACAGAGTAATGATTCCTAACGAACACAATAAATGGGTATACAAAGTAGGGGAAATTGAGATGTGCATGAACACTACTAAGCACGAGTCGACGGGTCAAGTCCCACTGATTGTACACCACAACATATTGCCGGAAAGAACTTGGGACAAGATCATTCCTTGCCCAAGGGATCCATTATTAGCGCATGATTTGCGAATCCAGCGAACGAGGGAGCACATGAGGAACCAAGCGGACCGAAGGCTGAGACGGTACCGAGGAAAGAAGTTTCACCGAGAGTTACAAGAACAAGAATTAGTGCTGGTTCGTAGACCACCGATCTCCGACCCTAAGAACAAAGTCTTCGCCAAGTTCTGTCCGAAATTCATTGGCCCGTTCCGGGTAATTAAGAATCTGGGTAACAATGCCTACAGATTAGAAGAAGTGAGCACTGGTGCAAAATCTGTTTTTAATAGCGCCAATTTGAAACCGTACTACAGAAGGGAACCATTTGATGATTAGGAAAGATGATTATGCAGAATCTGTATTGCCAGAATTTTTTTTTTTTGAAAGCAAACACTCAAATCCACGGGGAGCGCGTGAGTACGCACTTTGTTTGTAAACAACGAGCAGCTGAGACGACGGGAGCGGCAACTACGTGAGGAGAAGGGGGAGACCTAATGAAAATATGAATGACATTCCAGCGAGAAGGGAGCACACTAATTGAGTCAGTGGGGCATACACTCGAGCAGCTGAGTGAGATTTAAAGAGATGTGTTGTTACTACAGTGGATTTTGTTTTTGAAATCCAAACCAATAAATTGTTTCGAATTTCAAAACCTTGCTGAGGATAAATGAACCCTTATTGATCTTCGATAAATAAGTATTCATATTTATTATTATTATTACTACGGCCCAGGCAGCACATAAGGAAGTCGACTTGGATATTAGGGAGGCCAGCATTTCGTAATGGTTGCAACAGAAGCTGAGTTGGTAGCTATTCCTGGGGACGGCCAGAATTAGTCGAGTTCAAGGCCAAATTGTGCAACTACTGTACCAAAATTGGAGACATAAAGGGAGAATCACGAGGTCCTCTCAACGAACATACGATTGAATCAGCCAATCGCAAGAGACCAAGCCGTGACCACGAGGTGGACGGCGTCAGTAGTAAAAAGCGCGCGGAAGTGTGTATCTAAGGAACCGCCGAACGGATTAATCTCCGCTCGAGTAATTTGAGACGTTGGATTCATTTGGAGAAGAATGACACTAGCCCCATCTTTGTGAGACATAAACTCTGGAAGTTTTTATCCGACTCCGCCCCACTCCACCGCCCTTGTCAGTTTCTCATAAATAGTCTGGCCTGACGCCTATCTAAGTACTTATCTTGTGGAGCCTTCAGAGGCATACTCCACGCCAGTTTGAAGTGTGATTTTGACGCTCGAATTTATCTGAGTACTATTCGTGTGGAGCCTTCAGAGGCATACTCCACGCCAGTTTGAGGTGTGATTTTGACGCTCGAATTTATCTGAGTACTTATCTTGTGGAGCCTTCAGAGGCATACTCCACGCCAGTTTGAAGTGTAATTTTGACGCTCGAATTAATCTAAGTACTTATCTTGTGGAGCCTTCAGAGGCATACTCCACGCCAGTTTGAAGTGTAATTTTGACGCTCGAATTTATCTAAGTACTTATCTTGTGGAGCCTTCAGAGGCATACTCCACGCCAGTTTGTAGTGTGATTTTGACGCTCGAATTTATCTAAGTCTTATTGTGTGGAGCCTTCAGAGGTATACTCCACGCCAGTTTGAAATGTGATTTTTACGCTCTAAAATCAGTGAAGCTAATTTTATTTTGTGAGCTCTGGGGAGCTAAAGTCGCAGCGTTGGCAGTACCGAATTTTATAAGCTATAATACATTTTGTTCTAAAATCAACTAAATTGTGTGATCTAAATATTTCACGCCAGCGCGTGATAAACTGTAACATTCTTTAAAAGACGACGAGTTCAACTTTAAGGGGGAAGTATCGTATCACCCTCATTAGCGCTTACCAGAACCGAAGTCCATAGACGGGACGGAAATACCGGACGAGATAGCGACTGCGAGTGCAGCCAGGATTTTGAACTTGTTAACGAGCCAGTGGCGCGGACTCGAGATGTATATTTTATGTATAAATTGTGTGTATTGTATGTGTTTTTATAGTGCGTATGTGCGATATAATTAGGGCCAGTCTTCGCTATTAATCGCAGTAGGACAATTGTGGGTGAACTGAGTAGCCTGCAAGCGATTATAGATAGGCAAATATTTAACATTGAACTTTTCTGCCAAGGAGTCGAGACCAAGATGATCAGCACGTGGTTTGAAGTTGGGATGAGCTTCAAGAAATCAACGCAGACGACTACTATGGAGTGCTAAATTGTCCATAGGGCAATGGGTTGAGGAGGATGTCCTTAGTCCTGCATGCAGAAGCGGTGATGTACTAAAATTGGATTATTTCAATTATGTAGTTAGATTTGGCCGGGGAACTTTGTAAATAGTCATGTTTTTCTTTCTTGTTTTTAGCTGTTTTTCTTGTACCGACACTATATGTTTAAATGTCCGTTGGCGCGTGGCCAAAGTGTTTGTTGATATTTTGATTTTTTTTCTTGAGTCATATGTAATGTACGCGGCGTGCGTGCGTGATTTTTATCCTTGCAATTGCGGAACCCGTTACATTCGATAAATGGTGCTTTATTAACGTTAATATTTTGAAATAGGAATGGGAGGAAATGATTGTAAAACATTTTGCTGAACAGGTTATTATTCATGTTAGGGTAGCCGAGTGCACCAACTTAAAAGTAATTATAGAACACCTTCGTTCTAATTTTGATAGATTTTTCTTGAGTCCTTTTCAGGTGACTAGTCACGGCATAGAACGATGGCGCCAGCATGTGGATATTATTTGTGTCTTTTATTTCAGGGTCTGTCACAACCCATACGTGTGATTCAGTGTGTGTTGATGTGTCTAGTGTGTGTTGATTCTACGTGAGGAGGGGGTAGTTGTCCTACCGCCCTTATATATTTTTGCTGCTGTTGTATTTTTAGATGGAAAGACAGAGTGCTCTTGGGAGACTACTGATTCTTGTCCATATGTTTTTCTGACACACACGTATTATTGTGCTTTGGGGCACATTTCTTCGAGGTTCGACCCCATGTTCTGGGAGGTCGAGGTTATTGACACGTGGGTTGACAGACATGCAGAGTTCCACAAACCGCCCGTTTTGCCTGTGACTTATTTTGATAGGCAGTCCTATTTGTCCGACTGAACCCTGTAAGCTTTCATGTAGCAAACCTGTTCATTGTGATGGCTAATTTTTAAGCCATAATTAATTGGGGAGTTCGCCATGTGTGTAACGGATTGTTGTACCTTGTATGGATAAGAATATTGTGATTAACGTAAATGTTGGCTGTTTGCCTATTGCTTTGTTGATGACTCGATTTCATGTAATTTTGTTTGTCACACCCGTGTGGTGTAGTGGTAGAGTATTTGTAAATTTTGACAGCGGTCATTTGAGTATTTTTTCTATTGGTCACGTGTTAATGTACTTGTGTTGATTTGTGTGAGAAGTCCTAAGATTTGAGGCAGTAAATGTTGCTACGGCAATTTAAGTCCAATTTCACACGGAAATTTTGTGTTTGTTTATAGTAGATTTAGGAAGTGTCGATTTAACTTAAGTATTGTAGTTGTGTTCCCTTGTGTCGGTCTAGCTCTAGGAAATGCGGATTCGTTGTTTGAAGGGTCATTCTGGATGATAACGAATCACGTATTCAAAGTACACATCGTGGTGCATGTAGAACGGCGTACGCACTTATATGGTCATTTTTTTTTGTATCTTTATTTAAGGACACTTGGTCCAGGTAATTAATCTCTCCAGAGATATCGCCTAAGTTTTTTTGGCATTTTTATTAAGCGGGAGTCAATTGGGAGTTTTTTTGTTGTTAATTGTTTATGTAAATATGGTGATTTGTTATTAAATTCAGTTGTTTTAACCCTGGCTTCACTCTTTCCTGCATGTTATTTTGTTATATGTTACCCTGCATGTTAATGAAGCGCCCTGACAGCAACTTACGAATATGACCTGTTACGCCCCGAATCTGAGTCTCATATGCTTCTTTGCAAGGGTTCAATATGTTGGTTTTTGGTGTAAAGATTGTAAGTTATTGCATATTACTTTTCTTGCAGGTATAGTATTATTAAATTTCTTTCGTGTTATACCAACTTAAATGTTACAGTATTGTAAATTTGCTCCTCAATGACAATGCCAGGGCATTAAAAATCACCATTGAGAAAACCTCTTTACGATTAAACACTCGCTACCATATTTTATATACTGTAGGCTTCTAGGCCAAGCCACTTCAGGATATAGTCACAGAATTGGTGAGCTTCACCTCTGAAAATTGAAAACAGGAAAAAATAATGTTTCTTAAAAAAAAAAGTCAAATGAATCCATGAAAATATATCAGAATACCCAAACATTTGCAGAAAAATATGCCTGTTTGAGTTGGAATGTTTAGGCTTTCATGGCCAGAAAATAAATTACTGCAAATTCTTCTAGGTACGGTACTATGGATATGATGGGGCACAGACATGGCATAATACCTAGAAGAATTCACTGTAATATTTGTACGAGTTGTTTCTACATACCGGTACCGTAAACCATGTAAACAAGTAAGTAATACTGTAATGCAGAAAAAATGTGCGATTGCAAGCAGAAGTTTGTTCTTGACACTTTTCATTCTCTCTGTGGAGTTACTTCAGGAAGAATATAGTGGTCGTAACCAGATGTGGCTGGTTGAACAATATAGGGGAAATCTGCTGGGACCTTTCCTTTCAATAGGTCACAGGCTTTTCCAGTACCTTGCCCAGTTTCATTCATCTCTAATTAACTCTGATGAGTATAATATTTCTTGAATTGTAATCTTCTGTAAATCTTTCTGCCTAATCAACCCTTAAATGAATAAATAATGTGCAAATAGTAGGACATGTTCTGTATATTAATTACATCCTTCATCAGCCATTACAATTTTAGTATGTCATTATAAAGACACACCACTCAGTCCTTCACACATCCTTAAAAAGAAAGGAGACAACTTTTCCTAGCATCACTTCACAATCCATACGATTCCTGACCCCCACATAAATATGAATAATCAAGGGTAGAAATTAAAATTGATGCACATTCTGAAATGTATACCGTACCACATACTATGACAAGTGTAGCAAGCACAATGCCTATGTAACATTGACATAGAGGTACTGGTACTGGATACTTGTGATAAACATTTATACCAAATTCTACACCTTTAGCTTGTACCACATGAAACCTTGGCCATGTTTACAGCTAGTATTAAACAGATTATTTCTGCAATGATGAGAATCAAGTCCTTGCCCAACAATAGAATAGGATGTGAGTTGCAGTTTGACATTATCTGAGGAATTTCCGACATCCCTGAACAGGTTTGAGCAATGTGGCTTAATGTAAACATTGAAATCTGTTGCTATGACTTAAGATAACTGTAGGCCTACATTTTAAAACCATTGAGCTTTAAAATGGTATATGAAACTCAAATTTATGAAAATGTTTGGATAGGCAGTAGGCTATTTTCATGTAGATTTATATAGCCTATATTTATGACCAATACATTACATTTTCGCGAGACCACCTCGTGGTGCAGCAGATAGCTTTCTTGGCTGTCACCCCCGTAGGTCTGGGTTTGACTCCCGGCTTTGCCAAGAAATATTGATTCTGGCCTTAGGGCTGGAATGGGGTACAGTCAGCCTCGTGAGGCAAAACTGAGAAGAGGAGGGTTTGATTCCCACCTCGGCCATCCTGGAAGTGGTTTCCCTACTCAAGGCAAATGCTGGGATGGTTGTTAACTTAAGGACACAGCCACCTCCTTCCTAATCCTATCCCCAATTTACAAATACACACACAGCCACCACAGTAACACAGGTTATCACACAATATGCCCACCCAATTTCTCAATTCCCGAGTGATAGTGTACGGCTTGTTTACACCCAGAGTTTGGTGTTACATCTCCTCACTTATGCAAGGCTCCACTCTTGTATGATTATTATGTACCGGTATTCATTTTCAAATAAGATGGACCTATACGGTATTGCTTTAGTGGCACCATGTTCTGCATGTGACATAGTGAAGAAAAATCATCCCTAGGATCGTTGCTGAAAGTATAGAAGTATCCAGGAATTTGATTAGTGTGTATCGAAGATACAGTTGTTGTTGCTTATTTTAAGGGCTGAGACTTCATGGTCATATATCCCCGTGTATTTGGGCGTGTGTGGAATGAGAGGGAGGTATCACTTGAGAAGAAATTGGGTGGGCTTATCTTTTACATGGGTGGGCAAACTTTTAGTGGTCTCACAGAATTAAATAAAATTAAGGGCATTGTGATATGTCTATGAGGTAGGAACATCAAGGTTAACAGCCCTGGTTTTAAGTCACACAGCCTTAATGCCATGCCGAGCGTAGTGAGGGGGTTGCTAACCTCAATAGTTTGTCTCTGAAAGCAGCACTATTTACAATTTTGAGGGACTGGAGTACCTTCAGTCATTTCATGGGATTGTAGCTTTGGGTACACGACAATCCAAACTTCTCCAGAACTCTTCAGGAGGGAGCAAATGTTAAATCTGATTTGCATTGTAGCTTGTAATTAAAGCACTTAATTCACTGTAAAGGGCTGCAGCTTAACAAATTACATTTAATAAAACACATCAACTAACTTCAGTCAGGAAACCATTTGCCTCCTAGCTTCTCTAGGGTGGAGATTTAATGTTTGTTGGGCATTATTACCTAATCTCAGCCTAGCACTGCCCTCCTTGTGGTTTAAAACACTTCCTTTGAGAAATAAAGGCTACATACCCTATATATTGACGTGTAGATTTGCCACGTATGCCAGTAAATCCTCCTGATTACAGGCCTTTATCCAGTCATTATATCTGGATTAGGAATGAGGAATTTGTGAATTAATGGATAGGTGTTTGAGGGACTGACATCTCATGGGTATTAAAACCAGAATTATTCGATGAAACGTGTGATATTTGTATTTACCGCTCCAATGCACGAGGAAACCGGAATGCTGTTATGTCCAGTGTGACAAGAACTGCGCAAAAAAATACCGCACAGATGTTGGTTTCTCACATTTCTGCCATTGGTTAAAATGCAAAATTATATTTCTGAGTTGATTTTAATAATTACAAACAATGTTTTCATCAGACAAAATCGACATGCCGCACTCAATGAATACGGGTAGACTGCTCTCTCGCGGATACATGGTGAACCGTCGCCGCCATGCGTGCGTGCGTGCGGTGATTCCGGAACCGGCCGATTCAAAACCATGACGAAAAAATTACATGGTAAAGGCCTGATGTGTCCATACTGTATTGATATCTATACTGTGGTATAGTAATCATATACAGTATGGAAACGTCAGGCCTTCACCATTGAATTTCACGTCACGGTTTTGAAACGACCGGCAGAGACGGCACTACTTCACCATGTATCCGCGAGAGAGCAGCCCACCCATATTCTTTGAGTGAAGCTTGTCGATTTTGTTTGAAGAAAACATTGCTTGTAATAATTACGGTTTCCTTTAAAAGTGTCAATTTTCTAACCTCTCTTACTAGTCAAATGTTTTTCGGACTGAAGTTACTTTTTATTAAGTAGGTCACAGTATAGTAATCACATACAGTATGGAAACATTAGGAAGCTTTTAGTTTTACGTGAGTGTTAATTCGATCATAGCTTGCCACGGTGGGTGAGTGGTTATAGTGTCGGACTACCAACCCCAAGATTGCAGGTTCGCTCCTGACCGTGGTAAGTGATTTTTGTAAGGCGACAAAAATCACGACACTCATGTCATATGTTGTTGGCATGTTAAATAACCCATTTGAATTCAGTAGGCCGTGTTCAATGGCAAAATTAATCTCGGGATTTTCCGCCAACACAAAGTTCCTCCATTCTCTACTTGAAAGCGCTGTAGTGTCAAGGAGTTTAGATATCTAACCTCCTTGATTTTCATAGCGTTCAAAGGAACGACGAAATTCGACATGCGGGCTACCCTCTGGGTGTCAATTAACAAAGCTTGCACCAGGCACCCGAGGCCATACGATATAAAAAAAATGCTATCATGAGCCACGGGACCTCCTTTTTACGTGGGATCCGAACCACAGGACATGGCATTTCACTTCGAAAATCTCATATCTCATATCGAACCCGGTTCACCTTGGTGAGAGGCCAACAGCTTGACCACTGCGCCTTTACCATGTAAGTTTTTCGTCTTGGTTTTAAAACGGCCGTCACCGGAAGCACCACACGCACGCACGCATGACGGCGACGGTTCACCATGTATCCGCCAGAGAGCAGTCTATCCATATTCATTGAGTGTGGCCTGTCGATTTTGCCTGAAGAAAACATTGCTTGTAATTATTAAAAACAACTCAGAAATATAATTTTACAATTTAACCAATGCAGAAATGTGGGAAACCAACATCTGTGCGGTAATTTTTTGCACAGTTCTTATCATACCGGACATACCAGCATTCCGGTTTCCTCGGGCATTGGAGCGGTAAATACAAATATCAAACGTTACACCAAATGATTCTGGTTTTAATACCTATGAAATATCAGTCCCTCAAACATCTATCCATTAATTCACAAATTCTTCATTCCTAATCCACATATAATGACTGGGCAAAGGCCTGTAATCAGGAGGATTTACTGGCATACGTGGCAAATATACACGTCAATATAGGGTATGTAGTCTTTATTTATCAAATGAAATGTTTTACACCACACGGAGGGCAGTGCTAGGCTGAGATTAGGCAATAATGCCCAACAAACATTAAGCTATTGTCTCCTTTAAAGTGTCCGTTTTCTAACTCCACTTAGCCTAGGAGGTAAATGGTTTCCTGACTGAAGTTAGTTGATGTTTTTGATTAAATGTAATGCATCCCTTCACAGTGAATTAAGTGATTTAATTTCAAGCTACAATCAAATCAGATTTTACAATGCTCCGTCACCTATGGGATTTGGTGCTATTCCTGAAGGGTGCTGGAGAAGTTGGATTGTTGAGCACCCAAAGCTACAATCTCATGATTGTTGAAAACGACTGAAGGTGCCTCAGAATTGTAAATAGAGTTGCTTTCAGAGACAAACTATTGAGGTTATCAACTTCTTCTCAAGGCCTCGGCATGGCATTAAGGGTGTGTGACTTAAAAACAGGACTGTTAACCTTGATGTTCCTACCTCATAGACATATCACAATGCCCTTAATTTTATTTAATTCTGTGAGACCACTAAAAATTTGCCCACCCATGTAAACGATAAGCCCACCCAATTTCTTAAGTCTCAAGTGATACCTGCCTCTCATTCCACACACGCCCAAATACACGGGGATATATGACCACGATGTCTCAGCCCGTAAAATAAGCAACAAGATTTGTACCTTCGATACACACTATTCAAATTCCTGGATAGTTCTATGCTCTCAGCAACGATCTTAGGGATGATTTTTCTTCACTATGACACATGAAGAACATGGTGCCACTAAAGTAATACCGTATAGGTCTAACTTATTTGAAAATGAATACATAATAATCATACAAGAGTGGAGCCTTGCATAAGTGAAGGGATGTAACACCAAACCCTGAGGGTCAACAAGCCTTACACTATCACTCGGGACATGTGTCGCCCAGTTCCATAACACGTTATGTCCAAAAAAATGAAATTCCTTTTTATTGCGCCATTTTGTAGAGGGCATTCATATGCATGTCTTCAATATGCCAAACTGTTCCGTAAGTCGCTATTTCACGCTTAAATTGAGCATTGAAAATGGAGTACTGTTCCAAAACTCGTCATGTCCACAGCAGAAACTGTTCCATAACCCGTTATGTCCATTACCAGAGCACAGAAACAAAACTCGTCATGTCCAACTCATTTCCCACACTTGGCAAGTGTTACAGTTCCATACATCGTTATGTCCGACAAATTAATTCAGCTGGTTTTGCCAACATATTTCGGGTATTAAGGTGTTGTTCCGTTTCTACAACTGAACAAATGAGGTTAGGGAACTTTATGGAGGTTGGTACACTTGTTTTGTTTTGAAAGGGGACTGTAGTAAAGCCATAACCTGGCATTCTGCTTGTGTGTTAGTTTTCAGCTGTGAACGTTTAATTTTTCTCTGTTATACAGTGTTTGAAAGTGTTTTAAGGCTAATTTAAACATGGGGAATGACGAAGGGATTGTTGAGGGTGACGTTATTACTCCGGCACGACCAGGTCAATCAAGGAAAAGAAAGAAAAACCAGGAAGCATGGACAAAAGTTGTAGCCAAGAAAATGAGGTTAGTGCTATAGCCTAGACAATTTATGAGCCTTTTTATTAAAGAATGTATTAATTTACTTCATAAATCTAATAATGGGGTTTCTCTTTCAGGTATTCTTCAAAAGGTCCACCATCCATGCCTACATGTGGTCATGTAGGGGGAGTTTTTAAATGTAGTGAACTAGGAATGCAAGACATCCGACGAATGAACCAACATTTTTATTCAACACAAAACCGCCAGGTTCAGAATGAATACATTTTGAAATATGTAACAGTTGAAACTCCACACCGCAGCAGATCACGAGTAAATATGCAACAGAAAAATGTGACCATCAAGTATTTCTGCAATAAGCAACGAGATGGAGTTGTAACGAGGTTGCAGATATGTAAGAAGACCTTTATTAATATCCTTGGTGTTAGTCGGGATCGTGTTCAAAATGTATGCAGAAAGTTTTTTGAATCAGGAACCACACCTGTGGAAAAACGGGGAGGTGACACAAGATCAGGCCACTTTCAAAGTAGGCGAGATGCTGTCAAATCCTTCATTCTATCAATTCCTCCGCTTGGGAAACATTATTGTAGGTCCAGAAATGTTCATAGGTACTATCTACCAAGTGAGCTGTCAATAACAAAACTATATCGCATGTACAATGAAAAAGCTACTGAGGATTTGAAAGTTAAGTATGAATTTTTCCGAAACATTTTTGATAACAACTTCAATATTGGATTTGGGTCCCCGGCAACTGACGTTTGTTCCTTTTGCCTAATGCATCAAGAAAAATTAAAACGTCTGCCTACCGGAGAGGAAAAACAAACGGTGCAAGCAGAACTAACAGTTCACAAGGCAAAGGCCAAGGCCTATTACGATAATCTTCGAACCGAGATAGAAGGTGTCAAAGTTATTAGTTTTGACTGTCAGAAGAATCTGATATTACCAAAACTACCAGATCAGTCATCCTACTACTTAAGACAGTTGTATTACTATAATTTTACTGTTTGTGAAGGTCTATCAACTGCAAGTCAAACCAAAGATAACACGTTTTGCTATGTATGGCTCGAGCATGAATTTCCCAAAGGTTCTTGCCAAATTGTGTCTTCAGTTTACCACCGTTTGTGTAACACTGACTTGAAGGAAGTAACTACCGTTAAGCTAGTTTCTGATGGTTGTGGTGGACAAAATAAAAATTCAACCATGGTTGGAATGATTTGTATTTGGCTTGCACAAAATGCTCCAGATAGTGTAAAGAAAGTCATCCTTTTGTTTCCAATAGTAGGCCACTCCTACATTCCACCAGACCGAATATTCGGACGTATTGAGAAAGAAGTTAAGACCAAAGCTTCAATTTTAATTCCAGAAGAATATGAAGCCCTGTTTGACTCAATTGGGACCGTGTTTAAAGTTGGGACCGATGTAAACGTATATGATTGGAAAACTGCTGCAATGGGTGCTCCTAAGAAAGGTGAGATCCCTGCCATCCCAGGGACTGCCAAGCCAATAGGTAAGTGGCACTTCAAGTTCCAGCCCAGCAAACGAATAATTATCACCAAAGAGTCTAACAAAACCATAAAAGTACGAGGTGAAGTAGCCTACAACATGAATTTGGGGAGTTCCCGAAGTATCTGTCGAAAGGGCAAGTCCTGGACCGAAACCACACCCAATCTCATAGCCAAAGGTGTCCTCATCAAGCCTCAAAAATTGAATGATGTAAAATCACTGCTACAAACCCACTTCGGGTCAGATTGGAAGATGGATCCAACCCTTAAGTTTTATTCTCAACTTTGTGCCGATCAGCAAGCTCTTGTCGATCAAGGTGATACACTTCGACAGGAAGAGGAGGATGATGTCGGGGAAATTGCTATGGAGAGTGAGGACATTTTGGGAGTGTAAAATGTTGAGACTTTAGAAAACAAGTTACATTGCTCATTTTCATGAATATGTTGGGGAAATTGCTATGGACAGTCAGGACATTTTGATATTGTAAGATTTTGAGACTTAAAGAAAACAAGTTAAATTTTTCGTTTTTATGATTGTATCCGAATGAACATTTATTTCATTGTAACAATAAAACATTTCCTTACAGAAAGCAATATTTGCATCTTATTAAAACCAAAATTAAAAACTTCCATCCTAAAAACCTGTTCCAAAACTCGTTATGTCCATTTTCCAGTTCCATAACTCGTTATGTCCAACACAATTATGCATTTTTAACAGAAACCTCCATGTACACATTTTGTAGAGTGAGACAGCCTAAATCTGTACGGCTTAATGTATAACTAGAACGAAAATTCGGTAAAAAATCTCTCATAGGAGAGAAGATACGAGTTTTTCGTGTCTCCTGTAAAATTTTGGTAAATGGACATAACGAGTTATGGAACTGGACGACACACATGAGAAATTGGGTGGGCTTATTGTGTAATAACCTGTGTTACTGTGGTGGCTGTACTAGTGTGTGCATTTGTAAATTGGGGATAGGGTTGAGAAGGAGGTGACCTTGACCTTAAGTTAACAACCACATCCCAGCATTTTCCTTGAGTGGGGAACCCACGGTAAACCACTTCCGGGATGGCCGAGGTTTGAATCGAACCCTCCTCTTCTCAGTTTTGCCTCATGAGGCTGAATGTACCCCATTCCAGCCTTCAGACCAGAATTAAAATTTCTTGGCAGAGCCGGGAATCAAACCCAGACCTATTCTGTGACAGCCAAGAAAGCTATCCGCTACACCACGAGGTGGTCTCTACGAAATGTAATGTATTGGTCATAAACATAGGCTATATAAATCTACATGAAAATAGCCTACTGCCTATCCAAATTTCATAAATTTGAGTTCCAAATACCATTTTAAAGCTCAATGGTTTTAAAATGTACAGTTACCTTAAGTCAAAGCAACATATTTCAATGTTTACATTAAGCCACATTGTTCAAACCTGTTCAGGAATGTCGGAAATTCCTCAGATAATGTCATGCTGCACCTCGCATCCTATTCTATTGTTGGGCAAGGACTTGATTCTCATCATTGCAGAAATAATATGTTTAAGACTAACTGTAAACATGGCCAAGGTTTCATGTTATACAAGCAAAAGGTGTAGAATTTGGTATAAATGTTTATCACTAGTATCCGGTACCTCTATGTCAATGTTACATAGGCATTGTGCTTGTCATAGTATGTGGTATAAATTTCAGAATGTGCATCAATTTTAATTTCTACCCTTGGTTATTCACATTTCTGTGGAGGTCGGGAATCGTATGGATCGTGAAGTGATACTGTACTAGGAAGAAATTTCTCCTTAAAAAATGTGTGACATACTAACATTGTAATGGCTGATAAAGGATGCAATTAATATCTAGAATATTAGTAGCCTACATTATTTGTTCATTTAAGTGTTGATTAGGCAGCAAGATTTACGGTATATATTAAAATTCAAAAAATATTTTATACTCATCAGAGTTAATTGGAGATGAATGAAACTGGGAAAGGGACTGGAAATGGCTGTGACCTATTAAAAGGAAAGGTCCCAGCAGATTTCCGGTGTTGAGACAGAAAAATCATTTCAAGGACAAGACATTGGGGTTTGAACCCACTTGTTTCGGGAGCCTAGAGTTAGCCTGTTCATATTGTCTTACAGTTTAAAGCACTGAGCAAACTGGGTTGGTTGTTTTTAAAAATGTCTTCTTCTTTGGCGGAAGTACTCAAAAGTAGTCAGAATGCTGTACAGGACATTTTTTAGTTAAGATCTCAATAAAGTAGTTCTAGATTTTATAAATTCAGTGAGTTGATAACAAAATACTAGGTGATAATCAGTCACTCTTGAGAAAAACTACTTGTGAATGCTTCAGAAAGGACATAGTTTCCTCCTATGATACCAGTACATTCTATATTGACATGGCTGATTAAATGATGGTTTAAAGTACACATGTCACTAAGTCACTGTCTACCGTCAGACCAGGTGAAAATGAAAGGTATGTATGCCTAGATCAAACGTCTGCTCCCAATATCACATATTTCAGCAGCGGCATGCCCTAAAATACTGCAGCACCCGTATCAGTTTCCCCTTTTCCCCTATATTGTTCAACCAGCCGCATCTGGTTACGACCACTATATTCTTCCTGAAGTAACTTCACAGACTATGCTATGTGAGTGTTTGCTCTCAGGGAGAATATAATTATATAATTGTGTTATTTCCACAGTTGACAAGAGATTTTTATTTATGTTTAGGTTGGCAGCAGTAACCTATACACAGAGAGTGAAGTAGCCATCATGGCTGAATGTGTTTGTGTTTCGGAGCATCAGCTCCTTCGCATATCAAGTGTTGTGTCTTTTGTATCATGTACATTTTTGTAAATACAGTCCACTAGAGTTAATTCGACATTTTCATTTATCCCCTGATGTTTCATCTGGGGCACGTATGTCGCAGACAGACATATGCTTTGGTCCTACACGGGCAGGATTCTCGCTATATCAACTGAGGCCATGTGGTCTCGACAAACGCTAAAACTGCTGTATTTAAGTGAACCAGTGCGAAATATGTATGTAGAGAAAATACTAGTACATTATTGTGAACAATGCAGGCGTAATTGCAATTTATTTATCAATGTTTGTGAGTTCGATCTAACTTATTTTGAAAAGTGAGCATAGTGGCTGCGAAACAAAGCCACCGTTGTGCTTTGGCTTCGTGTCGCCTCGGCTAGCATCGGTAAGCGTCGATACACGTGCTTGATGGCAGCGCCAGCAGGCAGCGCTCGCCAGCCTGTTTGATTCATGTTTACAACGCAGCTGTTGTATTACAAGTTTAATATGTGAATAAGTTAATTCATGTAGCGGGACTTGCAAAATTAATCATGATGAATTGTATATTCGTAAAAGCATATCCAGTATTGTGAACGTTTCGGTGTGCAGTTGAAAGCATCAATGGACGCATGTTTGAGGCCATGCGTGAGTTCTCGCGACTTCCATTCAGCTGTGCAGCCTTCGATTCCTGACGGACGCAGTTCCATTCAGCGGTGCAGCCTTCGATTCCTGACGGACGCAGTTCCATTCAGCGGTGCAGCCTTCGATTCCTGACAGACGCAGTTCCATTCAGACGTCCTGACTTCGATATCCAACCGTTGGGTGACGACGCAGACTGAAAGAACCTCTACACCAGATAAGTTAACAAAGGCATTTCATAGCAATTCCTTCCCATACCCAGCAATCATTCCTGTGCATGAACCATTTTAAGCATGTCTACTAAACGTGAGATAAAGTCACTGACCAAGCGCAGAGGTGTTCTCCGAGCATCCCTCACGAGACTCCATACCCAAATTAATGAATTTAATAATGAGACTCCTAATGAAGTATTAAATGTGAAGAATGAACGTTTATTAGCTCTATTACCAGAATTTAATGAAATTCAAAGCAAATTGGAGGATTTGGATGGCAAAAATCCTCATGAGCAGGTCCGGTGTGAATTCGAAGATGATTATGATGAACTTAGGGCTAAGCTACAACAGTTATTAAATACCCATTGCACACATGCCTCATCTGTCTCTAGCAACGGTAGAGAATCTACAAGTAGTAATACAGGTTCGTACAGTTTGCCCAAGATACGGTTACCAGAATTTTCAGGTGATGTTACACAATTCATGCATTTCCATGACCTGTTTGATTCGTTAAAACTGAAGAATCAGTCTTTGGGTAATGTTGAAAGGTTCCATTACTTAATGTCAGCACTGCGTGGCAATGCTCATCAACTCATTCAAAACATTCCTCTTACTGCAGATAACTTTGAGCTAGCTTGGGAAACGGTCTGCAAGCGATACCGCAATTCAAAGGTAATAGTAAATCCACATATCAAATTACTGTTATCTCCAGATATCGTCCAAAGGGAATCATCTTCTCGTCTACACACTCTTTTTAATCAAGTACAGTCCAATTTAAAGGCTGTTGAGTCTTTGAATTTGAATATTCCCCTACATGAAATCATAATAGGTCAAATCATACTTGACAAGTTACCTGAAGCCACACGCAAGCAATGGGAAATGAGCAATAAATCCAAGGAACTATCTACACTTACGGAGTTGTTAGAATATCTTGAAAGACGGGCTCAAACCCTTGAATTAATTGATTTTTCACCTTCTAAGGGTCACAGTGATAAGATCAGCAGATTGTATCAAGATAAAACTTCTAAGCATGGTTTCAAGCATGAGAAACAACCATTTACAAGTAGTTCATACATTGCAATTAACAATAATTGTGAAGCCTGTAAGGGGCAACATCCAATCTTCAGATGTGATAAATTTTTAGGTTATGATGTTAATCGTAGATACAACCTAGTTAAGCAGCGTAAGCTTTGCTACAACTGTTTGCATGAATCACACGCTATAAGTTATTGTCCTTCGAAGTCAACATGCAAAACTTGCAACGGTCGTCACAACACACTGTTGCATTTTGATTCTGGGAATCAGCAATTCAATGCCAACTCGTCTAAACAGTCTCAGCAAGGAGCTATCAGCAGATGCTCAAACCCTGAGTCCAACCAGGCTCACAATGCTCAAGTTCGTGGTAACTCCTCCAGTTATTGCACTATGAAACTCAAACCACGAACTCAAGTTCTACTTTCTACAGCAATCGTAAAGGTAAAGGATAGTGCTGGTAGGCTACACTTAGCTCGTTGCTTATTGGACAGTGGCAGTCAAAGCAATTTTGTAACCGAGAGTTAGGTTCAAAATTTGGGCTTAAGAAAGGCCAAGAATCTCACACCCATCGAAGGTATTTCTCAGTCCATGTCTGAAGCCAAGTATAGTGTGAGCGTTGAAGTGCAATCTTCCATAAGCAACACACGCCACAATGTTGAATGTCTGGTCCTATCCAAAATTACAAGCGACATGCCTAGTCAGCAGGTACCCTATGAAGAGTGGGAGCTCCCTAATGATATTCAGTTAGCAGATCCGAGGTTTTATGCCCCAGCCAAGATAGACATGCTTCTCGGTGCTGATGTATTCTTTAGAATTCTACAGAGGGGACACAGGACGAGACCAGGGAAGTTTCCAGTCCTACAAAACACAGATTTTGGATGGATTGTGTCAGGTTCATATGAATCCACCTCGAGAAAGAGAAACAATGCAGCAGGAACGTTTTTCCTTCGTAATGATGTTCACCTTCATAACCAAGTACAACGATTTTGGGAGATCGAAGAACTTCACGAGCCAGTCAAGTCGCAAGAAGAGATTGAATGTGAACAGCATTTTTCAGATCATGTGACATGAGATGCATCTGGGAAATACATAGTCAGACTACCATTTAAGCAGGATCCAAGTATATTAGGCAATTCTTTACAAACAGCTACTAGCAGATTTCAATACCTTGAGCGTAGGCTTAACAATGATACGCAACTGAAGGTAGATTATGACCAGTTTCTTACTGAATACCAGGAACTAGGTCACATGGATATTGTTAATTCTAGTATGGCAACATCGGTAGAATACTACATGCCGCACCATCCGGTATTCAAGAAATCCAGCACTACTACAAAAATTAGAGTTGTCTTCGACGCTTCTTGTAAATCGAGGTCAGGAAAGTCACTTAATGATATTTTAATGGCGGGTCCTACTATTCAACAAGACTTATGTTCGATTGTCGCTAGATTTAGAACTCACGCCATAGGCTTTACAGCTGACATCGAGAAGATGTACAGACAAGTTAAGGTTGATTCCAGAGACAGCAGCCTTCAACGCATCCTTTGGAGAGCTTCTCCTAATGAGCCTATCAAGCAGTACCAACTTCAGACGGTCACATATGGCACATCATCAGCTCCATTTCTAGCAATAAGATGTTTAAGGCAATTGGCATATGATGAGGGACAACAGTATCCGCAGGCAGCATCTGTCCTTCTTCGTGATTTTTATGTAGACGACTGCATTTCAGGAACAAGTAAGGTTTACAATGCATTACTCCTACAACGTGAACTGATCCAATTGTTATCCAAGGGAGGCTTCAAGCTACGCAAGTGGTGCTCTAACCATCCAGCATTGTTAGAGGCGGTTCCAAAGGACTGCAGAGAGACGCAGCTTCCCCTTCAGATTGATTCTGGAGAAAATATAAAGACTTTAGGTCTACTTTGGCAACCAGCGACAGACAAACTACAGATATCCAGTGGTGTGCAGAAAGAACAAGGAAGTGGATCTCCAGTTACCAAACGCAAGGTGTTATCGATTGTGTCGTCAATTTATGACCCTATTGGGCTAATCAGTCCTATTGTCATCGCATTCAAGATGTTTTTGCAGCAACTATGGCAAGAGAAGATAGGATGGGATGATGAACTTCCAACGGAACTTCTTACAAGATGGCGTACTCTGCATTCTCAAATACCCTTGATTGACAATATATATATTAACAGTTTTGTGCTTCAAGAAAATTGTACTCAGGTGCAGTTGCATGGCTTCGCTGATGCATCCTTGAAGGGCTACGGTGCATGTTTGAAGGAAGGAAGGAAGCTTGTAGTTTAACGTGACCGTTAATCTCGCGATCATAAGCCACGGGACCTCCGTTTTACGTGGAATCCGAACCACAGGACATGGCATTTCACATCGAAAATCTCACATGCATTGACCGGGAATCGAACCCGGTCCACCTTGGTGAGAGGCATACAACGGTGCATGTTTATTCCTACGCTCGTCAACAGATCAAGGTCACGTAATAACACATTTCCTGTGCTCCAAGTCCAGAGTGGCTCCACTGAAACAGATCACGCTACCCAGACTAGAGTTGTGTGCAGCAGTACTATTGTCACAAGTGGTTAAAAAGATGTGTCATGTTCTCAATATTGAATTCCATAGTATTCATCTGTGGACAGACTCAAAGATTGTTCTCGCATGGTTAGCAGGAGAACCGTCAAAATGGAAAACCTTTGTTGCGCACCGTGTGGCTGAAGTGCAAGGCAATACTTCAGTCAAGGATTGGAAGCACGTAGCATCAGCAGACAATCCTGCAGATCTAATTTCTCGAGGAACTGATCCTACAAACCTTTTAAATAATCATCTTTGGTGGCATGGCCCTGAATGGCTACAGTGTTCGGAACGGAACTGGCCCACTTCCAGTCAACAACCTGAATCAGAGATTCCTGAGCAACGCAAGATAGTGCTTAGTTGTTCAGTCCACTCTAATCCTGCAGACGTGCTCACAAGATTTTCTTCCCATCTCAAGCTACAAAGAGTGTTAGCATACTGTTTAAGATTCGTGCACAACACTAAACACAAACCTTCAGAACGGAAACATGGTCCATTAACAATAGAAGAGTTGCAGCAAACTAACATGAAAGGGGTTAGACTAGTCCAGTCAATAGCATTCCGCGAGGAAATAGCTGATCTTTTGAAACACAATGCAGTGTCAAGACGTAGCAAACTTCAAAGTTTAGTACCATTTTTAGACAAGGATCAAATCCTGAGAGTTGGAGGAAGACTAGAGAACTCCAATCAAGACTACGATTTCAAACATCAGATGATTTTGCCCGCTAAACATCAGTTTACTGATTTAATAATCAAGAGGGAACATGAAAGACTCCTACATTCAGGAAACCAGTTGACTTTAGCATCCATCAGACAGTGCTACTGGATCATCAATGGAAAGTCGGTGGTTCGAAGAGTTATTAACACTTGTTCAAAATGCTTCAGGTTCAAAGCCAAAACTACACAGCAAGTAATGGGACAGTTGCCCTCAGTTCGTGTGTCTAAAGCAAGACCATTCCGCAACACCGGCACAGACTTCACGGGCCCTTTCTACTTGAAGATCGGCAATCCACGTAGCAAGACCATTGTCAAGGGTTACATATGCATTTTCATATGTATGTGCACCAAGGCCATTCATTTAGAAATCGTTTCCGACCTAACCACTCAAGCTTTCCTCGCAGCACTCAGGAGATTCATCGCAAGAAGAGGATTATGCAGTAATATGTACTCCGACAATGGTACAAATTTCCAAGGTGCTAGTAGAGAGCTCAAGGAGCTCAAGAAATTGTTCACTCAGGAACGGACTAGAGAGGAGATCAGTAACTTCGCCAGTAGTTGTGGAGTTAAGTGGCATTTCATACCTCCTCATGCCCCTAATTTTGGAGGGCTTTGGGAGGCCGGAGTAAAATCCCTCAAACATCATCTAAGAAGAGTTCTCGGAACACTTCATTTCACGTATGAAGAATTGGCTACATTAACTGCGCAAATTGAGGCTTGCTTAAACTCACGTCCCCTTCTAACCCTGTCAAATGATCCTTCTGATGCATCTACCTTGACACCAGGTCACTTCCTTATAGGCGAACCCCTCACTACTCTTCCCGAACCTGATTTAACATTATGTAAACGGCCTTTGTTAACTAGATATAAGGTTCTTCAACAAAGACTCCAATCCTTTTGGAAGAGATGGTCATCAGACTACCTCACTCATCTGCAGCAGCGCAGTAAATGGACGACCTCCTCCTGCAACGTATCACCAGGTACTGTGGTGCTGATACGGGAAGACAATGTTCCCCCACTCCAGTGGCCCCTTGGTGTTATCACAGAAGTGCATGGTGGTAAAGACAATGTGGTAAGACTGGTTTCAGTGAAGTGCAACAGTGGTATTTTTAAACGACCAGTTTCCAAGGTAGCTCCGCTACCAATTGAGCAGACACATAATTTTGACTGTTAATATGTCAGTGTTTTAAGTTAGTGAATATTTTAGTGTTTCATGTCCTTGTCATTGGAACATTTCAGTGTTTCCATTTCAGATTATTGAAATCCATGTATTTCAAGGTGGGGAGTATGTTTGCTCTCAGGGAGAATATAATTATATAATTGTGTTATTTCCACAGTTGGCAAGAGATTTTTATTTATGTTTAGGTTGGCAGCAGTGACCTATACACAGAGAGTGAAGTAGCCATCATGGCTGAATGTGTTTGTGTTTCGGAGCATCAGCTCCTTCGCATATCAAGTGTTGTGTCTTTTGTATCATGTACATTTTTGTAAATACAGTCCACTAGAGTTACTTCGACGTTTTCATTTATCCCCTGATGTTTCATCTGGGGCACGTATGTCGCAGATAGACAGTGATAATGAAAAGTGTCATGATCAAACTTCTGCTTGCAATCTCACACTTTTTCTGCATTGCAATATTACTTAGCAACTTCCAATGTGTTTACATGGTTTATGTTGAGACAACTCGTATAAATATTACAGTGAATTCTTCTAGGTATTATGCCATGTCTGTGCCCCACCATACATATCCTTAGTACCTAGAAGAATTTGCAGTAATTTATTTTCTGGCCATGAAAGCCCAAACAATCCAACTCCAACAGCCTTTTTTTTTTTTGGCATATGTTTGGGTATTCTAATATATTTTCATAGAAACATTTGACTCATTTTTTTAAGAAACATTATTTTTTCTCTTTTCAATTTTCAGAGGTGAAGCCCACCAGTTTTGTGACTATATCCTGAAGTGGTTTGGAATGTATAGACCTAGAAGCCTACAGTACATAAAATATGGCACAGAGTGTTAAATCGTAAATAGGTTTTCTCAATAGTGATTTTTAAAGCCCTGACATTGCCATTGTCCATAAGTGGTGCTACCAAGCGGCTTACCGGTGAATTGGTGCTGCCCCCTATCAATCGTTTTATCATTTCAAATGATCTTGTCGACTTCATCGTTATGCTTGGGTCCAACGTTATGCGTTACGGAGACGGAGACGGAAGTGACGTCATGCAGCCGCGCGGGAAGCGAGTGCGTGACGTCATGCAGCCACGCGGGATGCAGAAGCTAATGGTTATTGGAGTCTGTTGAAAGAGTCCTGGGGCGTCGAGCGACCTGGGCTTAGAGCGAAGCGAACACAAGAATACAGGGTGACTTCTAAAGAGATGTACAAGATGCCATATAAGAATAGGCTACAGTGTGCCTCCTAAAGAGGTGTGTAGGATGTCAGAGCAAAATACAGTACAAGATGCCAGATAACAATACAGGGTGACTCCTAATGAGATATACAAGATGCCAGATAAGAATACAAGGTGACTCTTAAAGAGGTGTACAAAATGACAGAGAAGAATACAGGGTGACTCCGAATGAGGTGCACAATATGTCAGACAAGAATACAGGGTGCCTCCTAAAGAGGTGTGCAGGATGTCAGAGCAAAATACAGTACAATATGCCAGATAAGAATACAGGGTGACTCATAAAGAGATATACAAGATGCCAGATAAGAATACAAGGTGACTCTTAAAAAGGTGTACAAGATGGCAGAGAAGAATACAGTGTGACTCCTAAAGAGGTACACAAGATGTCAGAGAAGAATACAGGGTGACTCCTAAAGAGTGTACAAGATGTCACACAAGAATACAGGGTGACTTCTAAAGAGATATACAAGATGCCAGATAAGAATACAGGGTGCCTCCTAAAGAGGTTTGCAGGATGTCAGAGCAAATTATAGGGTGACACTTAACGAGGTGTACAGTATGTTAGATTCAATTCAAATACAGGGCGACCCTTAAAGAGGGAAGCCTAAGTTAATGGGTAATGGAGTCTGTTGAAAGAGTCCTGGGGCTTCGAGCGAAGCGAGAAGCCCTCCTGAGCCTTTCTAACATGTGTAGCATTTGTAGCATGCGTCATTTGAAATGATATAACGTCTAGTCTTTCAGACTGACTGTATTTTTTTTTTGAAAATCCGTTCTTCCGGTTTTGCCTGTGTCCATACTGTAATGATATCTATACTGTGCGTAGGCTAACTTGTTAAGCTGCATTTCTTCACATGGAATTAAGTGATTTACTTTCAAGCTGTAATGCATATCACGTTGAGAATTTGCTCCCTCATGTACTGTATGGGACTTTGGTTCTATTCCCGATGGATGAGTGCTGTGAAAGTAGGATTGTCCTTGTTACGTCTCAAAACTCACGAGCTAAAAATAGTAGGAATGAGTATCAAAACTCACGACTTCAAACTAGTAGCTAAATTAACATTCTAATCAGTCTCAAAATTCACAACTCCAGTAAGAGCTCGTGCCTGAAATAGCCGTAGTGAACTACATAGTCGACTAATATTCCGGATGTGACGTCAGAAGTCATGATCCGCGGCCAACGAGAAAAACTGGCCCTGTTGCGCTTTCGTGACGTCAGCAATGTAGTGCTGTTGCTCCACTTCCGGTAGGGTTATGTATGACGGGAACATAAACCGTACTGTCTACAAGATGGTGAAATCACAGAATTAGAACATCGTACTTAACCCATACCATAATTAAATATTTATTACAGCCAATGGCCAAAGAAAATTAAATTACAATACTACATTCCATACTAACATGAAGGATCATTGTCGCTACACAGTTCCTTGAGCGACAGCTTCCGTTCGCATTCCAGAGCGTGATACCGTTCACAACGTTTCCCACAAAATTTACACATACACTCTGCAGCAGGCGAATGGTAAACTTCCGTCTTACAGACTCGAAAATGAGAACCATGCACTGCAAATCTTGTCCATGTGTGACGCAGCTCATAGTCTGGTCTTTTCCATTCTGCTGGGTTCAACGATAAGACTTTCTAAGTTAAAGCGACTATAAATTAATTTAATTAAAAATAGCTTCTGTGGATTAGAAATCTAGCCAAATCGCCTCTCGCTTGGTTTGAATCTCTTCCAGTATTTCCTGGTAGGCGCCTGTAGCTGGCAAGAGCAGCTTTACACGGAGTTCTTCTATGAAGAATGGCTCACCAGTAAGCTCGTAAGTTAGTCTGGTTGGTGTATTTTTGGAAACACAGAGAATCTTCTTCAGAAACGTCGATTTAATTGTCTCAATTTTCTTGAGGTTTGTTTTATTAAGGTACGATAACCCCAAAACAACTCAATACCATAGGTCACAATGGGAATTATTTTAATGGGGAAAATCTTCATGGCTGTATTAATAGACATCCTTCTAAGGAGTTTGATGTCATTCATCGCTATTGTTGCTGCTGTTGTTCGATTATCGAGATGTTTCGTGAACGTATTACCAGAAGTCTGTAGCGTGATTCTTAAATAGTTAAAGTGCTTTGCTAATTTCAGTGGCTCTCCTTCATGATACAGTTCTTCACAGGCTGCTATTTTTCCACCCTTTCTAGAAAACATATGGACCGTTTTGTCCCTATCCAGCTGTAGGCCTAGGTTATTCCTTTCTGCCCTAAGTGTTAATCTGTTCCAGCATTCCTGCAGAGCTCTAAGATCATAAGACCCTATCACCATATCGTCTGCGTAAGCGTAGAAGGAAACTACTTCTTCGTGGCCTTCAAGAACTTCTATGACGGCTGAGGTACTCAAGATAAACAACAGCGGACTAACAGGATCTGCCTGCAAGACTCCTTTTGCTTGAACAATGGGTGCTGATGACTGTAGGCTGTCATTGATGATAATTATGTTAAGCTGTAACATTTCAGTTATGATCTCTCCTGGGTAGTGACCGTTCCCAAGTAGTCGAAGAAGTTTATCTGCGATAAGCTGACGGTCTAATAGGTCGAAAGCCTTTCGATAGTCAATAAAGATGGTATGGAATTTCCTTCCCTTATGTCTGAGAGTTTCGTTAATGTCTTCCAGGATATTGCTGATTGCATGTAGGGTGGATCTGCCTTTCCTAAAACCAAATTGGTTATCGGGTATCATACTAATTGTTTCTTCTGATAATCTGTTGGCTACTATTTTGCTGAATACTTTGAATGTAGTATTTTCCAGCGCAATTCCCCTCTAGGAATCAGATGAGTCCGGGGAACCTTTTCCCTTATATAGAACTTTCAACGTTGAAGTTCTCCAGTTGGATGCTATCGTGGATGTCTCCAAGCATTTATTGAACAATGCCGTCCATATTTCTTCTAGGTAGGGTAAAGCTTCTTTCAAATGCTCGTTGAATACTTCGTCTGGCCCGGCAGCTTTGTTGTTTTTCAAATTCTGGATTGTTTTTCGTACTTTGAAAACAGTGAAATGATTTTCTTTGGCTTTCAACACTAATTCCTTACTCTCCTCTTCCACCCAGTTTGCTCTTTTTTCCTTTAGCAATTGTATGCTATTCGAAATTCTTCTGCATTCGAGTTCTTTGTTTTGTGAAGTAGCTCAAGAACGACAGTTCTTCCTTCGAAACACTCCTTGTCGAACCAAGCTTGGGATCTTCTTTCCCTCCGAGGGGTTCTCACCTGTGCTCTTCTAAGGACGGCCTCTAGTGTATACGCCGTTGCTTCGATATCGGATAGATGAGGAAGTCCTCAAAAGTATTTCAGTTATTGAGTACATGGAAAGAGAAGGTTTCATATTGCAAAATCATCCACAGGATCAAACATACATATGTTACAATGGTGCGAGTACGATTGACCTAATTTTTACCAGCACTTCTATCAAAACCTCAGAAATAAAGGTACTCGCAAAATCTGAGGTGGCGCCACTTAGAAAACATCTCCCAGTTATGGCCAAGATATCTGTCAAAACATGCAAAATGAAGTAAGAGCAATGGACAGATAACATTCAAAGAACATTATGTATCAGTGACATTGAAGAATTTACAAAAACTGAAGGATTCATATCATATCATAAAACATGCTGTAAGAAGCATTGGCCCAATATAACAATGGCTTCTGGCAAATCATACATGGTAATTACAACTCAAGTCTTACACTGATCAATCTTATGAAGTCCAATACTGAGCCACAATTTATTTATTTATTCATTACTCTAAGTAGAACCAGTAGATCATTTATCTTTAATCGTTGTAGTTGATCACAAGGTAATACTTTTCAGGAGTATGTTATATTTTCCTGGCGGTTGCTTGTTAATTATGTGGAACTACTTGACGGGTACAAAGCGTTCAGGAAGGTTATGAAAGCTATGAATAGTGCCGGACAATGTATGCATATATAACTCTTAACTCTTATAGTTGAACGATATACATAAATGGGTAATAGAAAGATTTTCACAAACATAATATTCTATGGTCTTCGTTTTACTGACGGTGTGGTAGTCATCTTGTCTGCATCATTGAACCTGTATAGATGCTGGTATTCATTTACCACTTGTCTTCATATAAGTTAGTCGGTGGCGAGTGTATTCCGCAGATCTCTTCTATAAACGCATTAATTTCTGTTCCGCCCCTTCAAACAACAGTACGGTAAGTAATACTTTCACTGCAAGATTCTTTGATCTAATTATACTCGTGTGCAAATAATTTAAAACACAACGAAGGTCACAGGCTCTACAACTCAACTTACTGTATTCGTTGCAGCTATTAAAGACACAACAAACCCTCGAATCCTTGTTCGCGTGTATTTTTGTTACGAGTAACTTCAACATATAAATAGGCTATCTATAGCTGGCGTAGTTTTGTAAACCTATACAGTATAATTTACCAATTGAAAACACACGGAAAATCTAAACTGGGTCCATTTCAAGAAGATTGATATAAAATGTCGTATTTCTGCTGCTCGTGGGTTGCCTACCGTTGCCTACTTATACTCCTGCGAAGCTAACGCCATCTATGCGCCGTACTCTGAAACAGCCTGTCCGCCATCTTGTTGTAAAGGCCAGTTGGTAAACCAAGACCAAGACCAACTACAATCCTCAGACCTTAATGTAGAAAAAACATGGCGGCGATGGTTGCCCTACCAATACCTAAGATCATGTCATCGGGCTTGTCACAGTTCGTGTAAATTATTATTTTTACTCACTTAAGAGCATAAAAGATATCACTAGACAAGACTAGGTTCCAAAGAAATATGCATCAATACTATTGACTTACCTGAATTAATTTATCTATATAGTGCTGGCCTCGAATTATAGGTTTCTTAGTCTTCACCCAAGGGGCAGCTACAATAGTTTCACTGTTTCTGTGGTTGAATAAGAAGCTTTATGGCGAGTTATCACGATTTGTATTAAAGTTCAGTGATTATAGATTAATATAATTAGCAAAAAATCAAACAGATTCTGAAGTAGGAGAGAAGAAAGTACCCGGTTACTGAAGTGCTGTCCCAGCACATGCAGAGTATTTGTGTACACAATCGGAATGAGAACAGTTGCCTGAAATAATCAAACCAACGCCATAGAAATACAATTCAATTAAGACCTCTCGTGGAATTGTCTAAAATCTCGGGTAAAGCATCACACCGAATTAGTTGATTGAAATATGCAAAGAAGTCGTCGTGTGGATATCAGAACATAATTATGGAGAATACTACACACAAGGGACACGATAATATGTTACCATCTAACCTATTAAACATTCGCTGTGACCGTTTGGAATAGTTGTACGCTGGAAATAGTTGATTTAGTAAAGTACTATAGGTTGGAAAGCACCTTCTCCCTCTTACGGAATTATCGCGTCACGCCATCTCGCAATAGAAGTACATAATTGGCAAGGTACTCCCAACACTTTATTACACACATCATAATAAAAAATAACTTGCAAGCTGTAAGAATCACAAAAGTATGAATAATGACGGAGCACAATGAGTTCACTGTTTGGCACAGGGGGAACATCTTCCTTAACCAATAAAACAGAAGTTCACCGTATTATTTAGCGTGTATACAAGGCAGTGTAGAACATCAGCCAGACTGGTAAGGATTTACGGAGGCACATATTGCTGAGCGTTCAAGATAACGTCAACGGTTTGGTCTAGCCGTAGATGCTCATTGCGGTTTCCCTTTACGTACTTAAGTTCGACACTACTGAAGTGTACTAAGCTATTATTACATTGTCACTAACTAGTAAATCATTGCGGTGTATATTCTTGAGACACTTCTATTATGCTTTAGACTTAGGTACTTCAACATCCGAAGTAAATGACACAATGCCATCAGTTGACTGGACAATCATCACACAAACGAACCAGTCCATATTAAGCGTATTATCACATATTTACATACGATTGCAGTACATTAACGCGAACTGGACTTTACAGACATACAGAAGACACTAAAAATAACAGATGAGCGACAGTTTATCCCAACTTTCATCAAACGAAGCTAATCAAAGCTAAATAGTGTATCCCAGCAACGAATGTAAACAAACAATATGCCGGGGCCTCAGCATACGCCATTTTCACACTTTCGAGACCTGCATTAAGGTCTGAGTATTGTAGTTGGTCTTGCCAAGACCGACTACAATCAAGACCAACTACAATACTCAGACCTTAATGCAGGTGTCGAAAGTGTGGAAATGGCGAATGCGGAAGCCCGAGATATTGTTTGTTTACATTCGTTGCTGGGATACAATATTAGCTTTGATTAGCTTCGTTTGATGAAAGTTGGGATAAACTATTGCTCATCTGTACTTGTTAGTGTCTTCAGTATGTCTGTTAAGTCCAGTTCGCGTTAATGTACTGCAATCGTGTGTAAATAGGTGATAATACGCTTATTATGGACTGGTTCGTTTGTGTGATGATTGTTCAGTCTACCGATGGCATTGTGTCATTTACTGCAGATGTTGAAGTACCTAAGACTAAAGCATTAATAGAAGTGTCTCAAGAATATACACCGCAATGATTTGCTAGTTAGTGACAATATAATAATAGCTTTTCAGTACCGGTAGTGTCGAACTTAAGTACGTAAAGGGAAAACGCAATGAGCATCTATGGCAAGACCAAAGTGTTGACGTTATCTTGAACGCTCAGCTTCATGTGCCTCCGTAAAGTCTTACCATCTAGCAGATGTTCTACACTGCCTTGTACACACGCCAAATATTACAGAGAACTTCTGTTTTATTGGTTAAGGAAGATGTGTCCCCTGTGCCAAACATTGAACTCATTGTCTTCCGTCATTATTCATACTTTTGTGATTCTTACAGCTTGCAAGTTATGTTTTATTATGATGTGTGTAATAAAGTGTTGTGAATAACTAGCCAATTGTGTACTTATATTACGAGATGGTGTGCCGCGATAATTCCGTAAGAGGGAGATGGTGCTTTCCTACCTACATTACTTTACTTTACTAAATCTAATATTTCCAGCGTACAACTATTCCAAACGGTAACAGCGAATGTTTAATAGGTTAGATGGTAACATATTATCGTGTCCTTTGTGTGTGGTAATCTCTATAATTATGTTCAGATATCCACACGACGACTTCTTTGCATATTTCAATCGACTAATTCGGTGTGATGTTTTAGCCGAGATTTTAGACAATTCTACGAGAGGTCTTAATTGACTTGTATCTCTGTAGCTTTGGTTGGATTAATTCAGGCAACTCTTCTCATTCCGTGTGTACACAAATAATCTGCATGTGCTGGGACAGCACTTCAGAAACCGGGTACTTTCTACTCTCCTACTTCAGAATCTGTTTGATTTTTTGCTAATAATATTAATCTATAATTACTGAACTTAAATACAAATCGTGATAACTCGCCAAAAAGAGTCTTATTCAACCACAGAAACAGTGAGACTATTGTAGCTGCCCCTTGGGTGAAGACGAAGAAACCAATAATTCGAGGCCAGCACTATATAGATAAATTAATTCAGGTAAGTCTAAATCAGATATGCATATTTCTTCGGAACCTAGTCTCGTCTTGTGATATCTTTTATGATATTAGGTGAGTAAAAATAATAATTTACACGAACTGTGACAAGCCCGATGACATGATCTTAGCTATTGATAGGGCAACCGTCGCCGCCATGTTTTTTCTACATTAAGGTCTGAGGATTGTAGTTGGTCTTGCTACAATATATCAGACCGTAATACGACAATCGATTCAAGAAAAATGGTGGTCATCATAGGGGAAGGTTTTGAATTAACGGCCGTGTGTTTACGTTTGTTGCGAGTGCGTCTCCTATCAAATATTCCTATATATATTATGTCTCAAGTGATCTCGTACTGTTGATAATGTTAATAGTGTACCGTAGATAGGTAGTACATTGCGAATAAATATTAAATACCGGTAAAGGTACCATTTGAATATTAGGCGCCAAAGTCGTATGTGTGTTTTGATAATTTGAACATACATTTATGGTTAGGGAAGATATTTCCCCAAGTGTCTATTTCTTTCGACATAAGTGCATTCTATAAGAATCTTTATGCGCATGTGGAGAAGTTTAAATGGATACTGCAGTGATATGGATCAAGCAAGACGATTTGGTGAGTCATATTTCAAACTACAATAACCTATACCAAGACGACTACAATATATTGTAGTCGGTCTTGCCTATACCTACCGGTACTTTTGAGATGAAGCTAATGTTGGTAGATATTTTAAGGAAAGCGGCGTGTCTATTGTGACAATGGTATAATGAAAACTAAGTTTTCGTGTAAATCAAATCCAGTCTTCTCTAGAACTTTTAATACCGTACTGGCTATTCTCAAGAGCCTATCCGTCAAAGCAAAGAAATGTGATGAACAGATTACACATGTGTTTCTAACAGGATGGTATAGGGTTTTCTCAAATATCATTCTTAATGGCAAAATGTAAACTCTACCATTATGATGAGGTTGTAACAGCCTCCTAGCCGGCCCCGTGGTGTTGGGGACCACGAGTTCGATTCCCGGCTACGTCAGGGATTTTAGAAACTGACGTGAGGGCTGGAATGGGGTGCACTCAGCCTCGTGAGGACAATTGAGTAGCTGTCTGACAGTGAGGCAGCGCCCCGATCACGAAAACCCGATGCGCTGATCACGTATCACCCCAATATCTGCAAGACAATTGGCTGGGCAGCGGTCGCTTGATAGGCCTATGCCCTTAATGGGCTGTAGTACCAGGGGTTATTATATTGTAACAGTTTCATCATTATGTAGTCTCGGGGATCGCATTGAGACTGTGGATCCACAGGTCCTGGATTCGATTTCTGGCTCTGCCAAGAAATTTAATTCTGGTCTGAGGATTGGAATGGGGTATGCCCAGTCTCGTGAGGCTAAACTGAGAAGAGACGGTTCGAGTCCCACCACAGCTGTCATTGAAGTGGTTTTCCATGTTTTCCCCCTTCTACTCCAGGCAAATGCCATGAGGGGCAGATGCCCTCACTGTTTCGCCCCATAAAACAATAACTAACAAATGTCGAGATGATTCGTAGTTTAAAACTACGGCCACCTTCTTCAAAATCCTAGCTTCAATTACAAATATACACACTGCTACAGCCATTGCAATGACACAGGTTATCAGACAGAGTCCACACACACACCCATGTACAGGGGGACAACATGACCACGATGTCGCAAAGGCCTTAAATGAATCAACACCCATGCAACAATCTATGGGCATGACAGTTATCAATGAAACTCCTTATAATCCCCAGAAATGGAAGATTTGAGGCATTTGAGCCGTAGATTGGACTGACATACATATTGCAAAGAAATTTAATTCTAGGGTGAGGGCTGGAACGGGGTGCACTCAGTCTCCTGACGCAACTGAGTAGAGGAGGTTTCAATGCCTACCTCAGCCATCCTGGAAGTGGTCTTCTGTGGTTTCCCACCTCTACTGCAGACAAATGTTGGGATGGTACTGTACCCGTAAATTCGGGAAGTTGCCTGTCGGAAATCCATAGCAAAGCTGGATTGCTAATTTCTAAAAAGGCTCCGGCTAAAATTCCATCAGAAATCGCTCCAACAAAGTCTTCGGGAATTTACAAAGTATTGTACAATGATATTATGTATATTCAACAAAAGGGCTCAGATGAACACCTACCTTTTATTATCAGGGTCTTATAAACGGACTTAGCTCCATCCTAAAAAAAATGGTCCACAATATCATTGTTCCTTTTATATCTAAAATAAATCACTCAAAAGATGATGTAGAAAACGAACTAAGTAAATTTATTAACAATTGTAAGTGATATCTAAAATTTAAACAAATAATAACAATTTTGTTATGGTATATTACCTGACTACGTATAGTATCAACATTTGTCTTCAATTCGGCTAAATACACCGTTGTCTTTAACGCATCATCGACAAACTGTGATCTTAAAGCACCTATATTCCCTTTACATTGAGTTTTAGACCCTTCCTCTTCTCTCCTAATCTTATTAATGTCCCCTTGGAATTAAGTGACATCTACAAACATAGTGTTAACCTCGGTTTGTATTTTCTTTATATCAGTCTGTACACCATTGATATCTGCTTGCATGTTAATAATATTTACTTGTACATTACCGACATCTGTTTGGAAACTATCGACTTTAGTTTGGACATTACTGACATCTCCCTGAACCTTAGCAACATCAGATCTAACATTTCCATCATCAGTTTGGACAATATCGACTTTAGTCTGTACACTAGACACATCAGTTTGGACACTAATCGACTTTAGTTTGGACATTACCGACATCTGTCCGTACACCACTTACATCGTCCTGTACCTCTCTGGAACTGGCCTGTAAACGCGTTACATTTATATTCATATCAGAGGCACTAGTCTGTAAGCCATCCAAGGAAGTCTGAACTCCATGAATTTCCTCTTTGAAACTCTCTTTCACACTATCAGTAACTTTCTCTGTAATGGATTCAACAACATTTTGAACCACCTTGACTACTGATATATCAATATCCTCCTTTCGTTCTCTTTTAAACTGCTCCAGGTCTCGTTTCGCCTCCTGAAATTTACATTGCAAATCCTCCATATTCACTTTCAAATTCTCTTTTATCTCACATATTCTCTTTCATGCTCTCCTTCTTCTCACTTTGGATACTCTTTAAACTCTCTTTCAAGTTCTCTTGCAATTTCTCCTACATCTCCTCCAACAGCTTCCTGACATCCTCTGCTGACATTGTTGTCATTACAACAATACAAATATTCAAACTGCAATGGGAACATATTCAAAACAGACCAAGATAACAAAATTCGAGCAACGCTTTCCTCCATGAATTTGGGCACCTTAATGTCTATCGATAACTTAATATTATCGTAACATTAACTTAACAGACACCCTCTTGTTAATAAACTTACTCATACTGTTCGTTCACTTGTGATCTATTTTAGGTATACTACCATAAAGAAACTCTACATTTACTGTCATTAAAACAAGTTAGCTTTATATTAAACATCATTAACAAGTGCCATGAACCGGTAAAATAAAATAAAACCGATATCATAGGTTGTTTTCGAAACTTTCCATCTATTATACCTTTCTCAGGTTTTCTATCAGATCTGATCTTTTGTTAGAGTGCAACCTTACTAAAACAATTCAAAAATACCTATATAATCACCCTCACATCCACCAAAATTGGACTAGACATCCCACAAGTTTGGTAATTATTTCTTCCACTAGAAATGTTCGAACCAACAACTTCTAAAGGCTCTACGAAGTTAATTTCGCAGCCCCTTAGTTAGGGCGCCATCCCCATTGTACCCTAAATTCAGGAAGTTGCCTGTCGGAAATCCATACCAAAGCTGGATTGCTAATTTCTAAAAAGGCTCTGGCTAAAATTCCATCAGAAATCGCTTTAACAAGGTCTTCGGGAATTTACACAGTATTCTACAATGATATTATGGATATAAAACAGAATACACTGGGGCTCAGATGAACACCTATCTTTTATTCTCGGGGTCTTATAAAGCGACTTAGCTCCATCCTGAAAAGGGGTCCACAATATCATTGTTCCTTTTATATATAAAACAAATCACTCGAAAAACGACATAGAAAACGAACTAAGTAAATTTATTAACAATTGTAAGCTATATCTAAAATTTAAACAAATAACAATTCCTAAATTAATAAATTAATTAATACATTCACACACTCTCCTCTCTCACAATACACACACTACTGAAGTTACTATACTGTCAGTTATTCAGAAATAAATTTTGAACGGCCCAAACCTACTACAAGTAATAAAACGTTTAACAAAAATTCCGGCATGCTTGGAGTTCCTACGGAGCTATTAAAATGGCGCGCACCATGCACTGCACATCTGGATAGCCGACCCATTCATAGATTGACACACATTCAATCAGTCAGTAACCTGTTTCCATTAATCAAGCTGTAGCTTGCCAACAACTCTTTCCATTTTATGTAATATACTGGCCTCGAATTATAACGGGACCCATTTCTCCCTTTGCATTCGTTGCGAACACACTGCTTGTGCGGACAGTAGCCTTGTCTCAGATTTATATTTTCTCTTTACAAAACTGGCTATAACTCTCACAATTCTCGATCAAATACACTCAAATTTTAATACAACCATCCCTGCATTCCCTCGCGACATTCATGACTGCCGGAGTTATCCTCACACACTCTTAACAATTCAAAACACTGGTTTCAAAAACATTCATTCTAAATTACAGTACATTTCAAAACATATGATCGAATAATTAGTATTAAAATTATTCCCATAGTTGAATAATTGTGAAAAGTATTTACAATCATTGTATACGTTATGTTTAACGTTGTATAACGATATTCATACGTTATATATTAGAATCTTATCTCTCTTTCATCAAGTATATTAAATGTGATCCTCACATATAATTTCTTTATCACTCACCAATGTTAATATACTGCAACACACTGTCATAATTGGGTTTATAGTCAATATCAGACTCCACGAATGGTATCCTTACCTTGACGCGTGGTCAAATGATCCTGAGAGCTATGCCGGCGGTAGCTTAGTTACTGGTAGGGTCTCCCAAGCCGGACAGGTCGAAGGTGATGATCCAGACTAAACGGGATATTCTGGCCCTCCAGGTTGGGGGTTGGGCGTGGGGCTAACAACCCCACACCATAAAAAAGAACCTGTTACGAAACAAGGACAATTGCCTCGGAAGGACGGATTTAACAGAAGACAACCTCGGCCTGGATTACGGAAAATAGATTTGTATATTGCGACGTGGAATGTAAGAACGATGTTTATACCAGGAAAGATGAATGAAATAGGAGAAGAAATAACTAAATTTAATTTAGACATTGTAGCGTTACAAGAGGTAAGATGGCAAGGACAAGGAAGGATAGATAAAGGGAATATTCACTATTGTATAGTGGTCCAAATAGCAGAACAGGACAACATGGTACAGGATTTATGGTATCCAAGGCAGTAAGGAATAGTATTATGGAATATGAAGCCATAAATGAAAGATTTTGTACATTGCGCATCAAAGGAAGATTCAGGAACATATCCATATTGTCAGTGTATGCACCAAATGAAGAGAAAGATGAGGATGAGAAGGAAGAGTTATATGAACAATTAGAGCAGATATGCGGTAAGATACAGAGATACGATACATTGATAATAATGGGTGACTTTAACGCAAAGATTGGGAAGGATCTATTGATGAGATGTGCAGGGGAACATACACTAAATGATGTTAGTAACCAAAATGGCACCCTACTTGGGCATTTTGCCATCAGGAACAATATGGTGATCATAAGAACATGTTTCCCACATAAAAGAATACATCTAGGTACTTGGAAGGCTCCTGATTCTACAACCGTGAATCAAATAGACCATGTGTTGATCAATGCAAGATACTCTTCGTCAATTATAGATGTGCGGAGTTGTAGAGGACCAAATTGTGATTCATATCACTATCTAGTCAAAGCAGTACTTAGAGGAAAGCTGGCTAAAACGAAAACGAAATCTGAAACCTGGAAGAACAGTATAAACGTTGAAAGATTAGGAGATGAAAGAATTAAGGAGGAATATCAGAGAGAAATACAAAAGAAATTAGAAGAAGAAAAAGAGAGCGATGATCTCAATGAAGAGTGTAAGAAAATAGAGGAAGTAGTTAAACTGGCTGCAGAAGAAATAATCGGAAAGAGGCAACAATCCCGGAATGAATGGTTTGATCAAGAGTGTAGGGAAGCAATAGAAGAGAAGAATAGAGCAAGAGAAAAGATGATCTTGAGAGAAACAAGAAGCAACTGTGAACATTATAGGCAACTGAGGTTGAATGCCAACAAAGTATGTAGAAGAAAGAAAAAGGAACACGTAAAGAAACAATTTATGGAAATAGAAGAATTAAACCAGGGAAGTGAAGTAAGAAAATTCTATGCAGCAATTGGTAAAATGGGGAAAGGTTTCCAACCGAGGGAAAGAAGATGCAAGGATAGACAAGGGATGATATTGAATGATGAGAATAAGTGTTAGATAGATGGTCTGAACACTTTAAGGAACTTCTAAGTGAAAGTGTAGAGCCAGAAATTAAACAACATAGGCAACAAAATGAGAGACAAGAAGTAATTAGATCAGAATCAGAGAATGAGAATGCATGTATTATGAGTCCTACAGAATCAGAGAATGAGAATGTAAGTATTATAAGTCCTTCAAGATTTGAAGTGGCAAATGTAATGAAGAAAATGAAAAGCAACAAATCACCAGGGGAAGACAGTATAGTAGCAGAAATGATAAAGTATGGAGGAGCGGCATTGGAAGATAGAATACATAAACCATTGGAAAGAATATGCGAAGAAGAGAACATGCCAGATGGATGGAGGGGAGGAATAATATGTCCTATATTTAAGAATGGATATAAACTAGCATGTGAGAATTACAGAGGAATTACAATATTGAATGTTATTTACAAGATCCTATCTTTGCAATTAGGCAAATGATGGAAAAGTTTTATGAACATGATATTGACCTCCACATGCTCTTTATAGATTTTAAACAAGCTTTCGATAGTGTATGTAGAAAAAGACTATATGAATTACTAGGAGAAATGAGGATACCTGGAAAGATAATCCGGCTGATAAGGATGACACTAGATAACACATGGGCACGAGTGAAAAGTGGAAATAAGCTGAGTAAACCCTTTACAATTAATATGGGTGTAAAACAAGGAGATGGATTGTCTGCAGTATTCCTTAACCTTGCACTACATAAAGCAATCAGTAAAGTGGACCAGGGAGACACTATTTTTAACAAATCAAGTCAGATCTGTGCTTATGCAGATGATGTAGTGATCATAGCAAGAGAGAAGCGTACACTGAAAAGAGTATATTTAGAAATAGAGAAAGAGGCTACAAATATTGGGTTATTAGTGAATGAGAGTAAAACTAAGAGCATGGTAAGCCCCACATGATATTACAATAGGCGATAAGACATTTGAGGGTGTGGCACAATTTAAGTATCTAGGAGTACTTATTAACAACCAGTGTGATATGACAAACTGTATTAAAGATCGATTACAGGCTGGAAACAGAGCATACTATGCAAACATCAAGATGCTCAGGAATCAACTTATATCGCGAACACCAAAATGAAGATATATAAGACAATGATAAGACCAGTAGTGACCTATGACTCTGAAGCTTGGACATTAACTATGGATGATGAGAATACTGTGAAGTGTTTTGAAAGGAAAATACTGCGAAGAATATATGGCCCTGTTAGAGAGGAAGATGGATGGAGAATACGATATAACCATGAACTAAACGAATTGATTGGAAAACAAGATATCGTAAAGTTTATAAAGGCACAGAGAATCCAATGGTTGGGACATATAGAGAGGATGCCGGAGAGCCAGATGCCCAAGAGAATGTTGAAAGGGAGGTTATTCTCCAGGAGGTGGAAAGGACGTCCTAAGAAGAGATGGTTGGGTAGTGTGACTGCAGATCTCGTCGCAATGGGAGTGAGAGGATGGAGGAGCAAGGCGATGGATAGACCAACATGGAGAGCAGTTGTCCAAGAGGCCAAAACCCACCCCGGGTAGCGCCATGGGGTAAGTAAGTAAGTAAGTCAATATCAGGCTTTCAACCAACAAAGATCAAATGCACGTAGATACTCAAATCCGTGTTTTAATAAAAAGTTTAATAGAAGTATTAGTTAACATAAACTGACAACATTATTTCCCAAATTATTTTCCGCTCATTAACACTCTCGTCATCTCTTCTAAGTCGTAAATTCACATATATCGGAGTTTTTAACAACAACAACAACAACTACTCCACTGCTATGATGCCATGTTCTTACCAAAAGAACTATACTTTTGTAACTTCCCTCAAATGCGGAACAACCTCGCATGAGCACAAACATCTCTCCACATAGCCTCATATACACCCAGTATATGGTATTAAAACTCTCATTTACTATGTTGAACAATTCCTTAACACTCATTAATTGCTACCAACATCTCTTCTGTAGAACTTGCATTTAAATTACTGGCATATTCCTCAGCATTGTAACACTCAACTGCTGGTATACTGAACACGTCCTTCTGTTCTTAAAAGAAACTTCCATTTATAAAAGACGACCTTAGACGTATCGTGTATGACCTCCGTGAGTTTACTTTATAAAATGTTACTTAATTGTCCACTAAACTGTTACATATACATTTAATAGAAATACTATTATGCTCCACCGCTATTATCTAGCGTTAAAATTACACGTCTTTACAATGTCTTGTCCACAATATGACGTGACACCACATATTGTGTATAAATAACCACACATTTTATTTAAATGTCCAATAGAATTCAATTCTTGACTGGGATAAACTAGCTTTGAATTCCCTGTCGTATGATAAAAATTATCTTCTATGAAGATATTCTCCTAATATAATTACATAATATAATATAATTAGTTTTCTCAAATTAAGTAAGGATTGTCAATTCCGAAATGTGCTTCCATTCTATACAAAGAATGTCTATCAGTACATGACTTCTATCATATCGTGACGAATATTTCTTGTAAGATCGACGTAAAGTTCATAGTAATTATGTTAATATAACAATATATCATTCGTAGTTTCTTCTGTTCCTGAAGCTTTTTATTACAATAAGATGCCCAAATTAAATTATTAAAAGGAATTTAATTGGCATCCACGACTATATGTCTGCATCCTCAATTCAAAATAAAATTGGAAAACGTCGAAAGTTAAAATGACTGGTCTTAAATAAGGAATACTGATTCCTTAAACAAATAAACATGCCAGTTCAGAAACTGCATCGTAGAATGTAAATGTGAAAATGATGAAAGACGATCATCTCACATGATCTTGTAGAATAAAATATTGTTACACATATAAAGTTTCCAATTTTCACCACCAGGCAAATGCCGGGACGGTTCCTTTCAATAGGCCCACGGACGATTCCCTTCCAAAATCCCTTCCCGTCCTGAAAAGAAATGTGCATAGCCATTGGCTGAATATATAAAATTATTAATAGAAACGTAATGCTTTTAATGTTTTGCTTTAATGCTTCTTCAGGAAAAGAGTGGCCTTTCGAAACGTAGCTACATTAGGTTGAATGGAAAATGAAGTAATTCACAGCACTGTAGATCGTGATCCAGCTGGCAGCGGTGACAGAGACATACTGTTTCTTTACGAAAAGGGGAAATAGGTAGGCTAAGAAAGGAGGCTGATTCGGCATTCGAGTCTGAGTTGAATTATAGAACTTCCCGACTGTGGGTTGAACACGATGGGTGTCCTGCACACTACTCGCGTGTGTCTAGACCGTTGGTTTATTTGAAATAAATTAACAAACATAAATGAATAGACTTTGAAAGCGATCTTTGGTTTTATTAAAAGAGCGACTGAATAATATTATTGTACATAGGACGGATCAAAGAGATAGAACGATAAGAATAGTTTGTGAGTGGGTGTTCTCTCATATGGCGCTAGTGTAGTTAAATATCAATGAGTTATTAAATAACAATAAAGATGTGAAGTACATCAACACTCTCCCTTATTTAATAACTTTACAGACCCCCATGTCGTTACATAATTTTCGAAAACGAATTGAAAACAAAGGTTTGGTCAACATATCCGCGAGCTGATTTTGTGTGTCAACTCTTGAAATGTCTATTTCTCCTGCTGTGACCAATTCGCGAACAAAGAAGTGTCTGATACGAATGTGTTTCGTTCTCCGATGAAACACAGGATTTTGTGCAAGCCGGATGGCTGCTTCGTTGTCGACTTGCAGAATGGGCGTCGACTTCAACTGGCCTAGTTCAGTCAGAAGCCTCTTGATCCAGATGATCTCTCTTGCGGCTTCACTGGCAGCCACGATTTCAGCTTCGGTTGTGGATATGGCAACAGAGGGTTGTCTCCGGCTCATCCACGAGATAGGCGATCCAGAGTACAGGCACAGGACCCCTGATGTTGAGCGACCCGTACTGAAGTCACCACCGTGATCTGCATCGCTGAAACAATCAAAAGCCTCCTCTCCCAGGTTGGCTTTGTAGAACAGTCCAAGATCTGTTGTACCTCTCAAGTACCGCAGGATCCTCTTCACTCTGAGCACGTCTCGTTCGGTTGGTTTGTCAAGGTTCCTGGAGGCCACGCTGACAGCATTCGCGATGTCTGGTCGAGTCCCGCACATGAGAAACATGAGTGCTCCAACAGCTTGTATGTATGGAAACTTAAAGTTCCGAGGGCTCTCTTCTGCATCGTTGTCCTTGGTGATTGGAGTAGTCACAGCCTTGCAACTTCTCATGTTGAATCTCTCCAGTATGGTTGCCGTGTAATGACCTTGGCTCACACGTATTGACCCATCTTTTCCTTGGTTGATTTCCAATCCTAGGTAGTACGATGCTGGCTTAGAGGTGATTTTAAACTCCCGTTTCAGATCGTCGATAAATTTATGGAGTTCCTGCTCATCTTCAGCTGCAATCATTCCATCGTCAACACAGAGAACGAAGAAAATCTTCTTTCGTCCTTTTTGCCTCACGAAGAGACAAGGATCCGCTTCACTTCGCCGAAATCCCAGGCTGACGATGTAGTTGCTGAACTTCTCATTCCAGCATCTAGGAGCTTGCTTCAGTCCATACAAGCTTTCCTTCAGGCGGAATACCCTGGCAGATCCATCGCCATAACCTTCAGGTTGTTGCATATATATAGTTTCCTGGAGGTCACCATAGAGAAATGCCGTTGAAACGTCGATCTGTGCTAGTTTCATTTTCTCTTTTGCGGCAACACTGAGCAATGTTCTGATGGTTGAAGTCCTGGCCAATGGACTGAAGGTTTGGTTGCAATCTACTCCTTTCCGCTGTGAATACCCTTTGGTGACCAATCTGGCTTTGAATTTATCGACCGATCCATCGACGTTCGTTTTAACTCGGTAGACCCATTTGTTTGAAATGGCTCTTTTTTCCTGGAGGCAGTTCAACCAGTTCCCAAGTTTTGTTCTCTTCAAGAGCTTTCATTTCACGACCCATGATTTCCTTCCACTGGTCCTGTTTATCTGATCTCATGGCTTCACTGTAGGATTCAGGTTCTTGTTGAGGGCTTGAGAGATACATCACGAAGTCTTGATACTTTGAAGGAGGATTGAGAGACGTTGTTGTTGTTTGAGTCTTCAGTCTTTTGACTGGTTTGATGCAGCTCTCCATGCCTCCCTGTCCTGAGCTAATCGTTTCATCTCTACATAGCTACCACACCCTACATCCGAGGCAATCTGTTTAACATATTCTAACCTTGGTCTACCCCTACAGTTCTTGTCCTCGACCCTTCCTTCCATAACTAAGCTTGCTATTCCTGGGTGTCTTAGTATGTGTCCTACCAACCTATCTCTTCTCTTCATTAGCAGTCGCCAGAAACATCTCTCCTCTCCCACTCGTCTTAATACCTCTTTGTTTGTAACCCTATCTACCCATCTGATCTTCATCATTCTCCTGTAGCACCACATTTCAAATGCTTCAATTCTCCTCTTTTCTGCTGCACCAATAGTCCAAGTTTCACTTCCATAGAGCGCCACGCTCCAGACAAAGGCTTTCAAAAATGACTTCCTAATACCTAAATCTATATTCGATGTCAGCAGATTCCTTTTTTGTAGAAATGCTTTTCTTGCCTGAGCCAACCTACTTTTTATATCCTCTTTGCTTCGTCCATCACTGGTTATTCTGCTTCCTAAGTAACAGAAATCTCCTACTTCCTTCAGCTTTTCACCTGCCAATTTGATCTCCATAGAGGTTTCTGATTTATTTCGGCTGCATTCCAGTATTTTTGTTTTACATTTATTAATTTTCATCGTGAATTCTTTCCGTAAGACGGAGTCCATACCATTCAAAAATTCATTCAAATCCTCAGGCTTGTTGGCCAAGATGACGATGTCATCAGCAAATCTCAGAGTTGAAATTATTTCTCCTTGAATCTTCACTCCCACTTTAAATTTTTCTCTAATTTCCTTCATTGCTTGTTCAATGTAAAGATTGAAAAGTATGGGTGATAAGTTGCAGCCTTGCCTTACACCTTTCTGAATACCAGCTTCTCTTCAACTCGAATGACTGCAGTCTGGTTTCTGTATAGATTGTATATCACCCTCCTATCCCTGTACTTTATTCCAATCGATTTCAAAATGTCAAACAATTTAGTCCAATCAACGTTATCAAAAGCCTTTTCTAAGTCTACAAAAGCCATGAACGTTCTCTTATCTTTCCTTATTCTACCTTCCAAAATCAGCCTAAGACTTAGTACAGCTTCCCTTGTTCCTGCATTTCTCCTGAAACCAAACTGGTCTTCACCCAACTCCGTTTCTATCTGGCTCTCAATCCTCTTGTAAATTATTCTAGACAGGATCTTTGAAGCATGAGTAATCAAGCTGATTGTACGATAATCTTCACATCTGTCAGCTCCCACTTTCTTTGGTATAGGGATGATTACATTCTTCTTGAAATCAGGGGGTACCTCACCTGTCTCATAAATCCTACACACCAAGTGAAATAACCTGATCAGACCTTCCTCTCCTATGCAGCGTAGCAACTCAATCGGTATATCATCTATGCCTGGTGCTTTGTTCCTGCTTAAGTCTTCCAAAGCTCTATCAAATTCTGATCTCAATATTAAATCTCCTTTCGCATCCTCATCAATTTCCTCCTCCCTTTCCATTACATGATTCTCAATCTCCTTTCCCTTATACAAACTCTCTATGTAAGCTTTCCATCTCTCAACCTTTTCTTCCCTATCTGTTAGAGGCTTTCCATTTGTGTCCTTAATATTACAGCACTTAGTCTTCTTTTCCACAAAAATATTCTTAATCCTTCGATAAGCTGTGTCTACTTTTCCTAATTTCAGACAATTTTCTATACCAGCACATTTCTCTTTCAACCATTCTTCTTTCGCTTCCTTGCACTTCTTGTTAACCTCATTTCTCAGACGTCTGTATTCTGCTTTCCCCTTTTCATCTCTTACATTCTTGTGTTTCCGCCTTTCATCCATCAATTCTAGTATATCCTGAGTGATCCACGGTTTTCTACCTATTCTTTCTTTCCTACCAATGTTTTCTTCTGCGGATTTTGTTATTTCATTCTTCAAAAGTGCCCATTCGTCTGCAATTGAAGTTTGTTTAGGATTTTTCATTAGTCCTTCCTTTATACTCTTCTTGAATCTTTCGTTTACATCCTTCTCTTTCAGTCTGTCTATTGCCCACCTTTTTGGCTTTTGACTTTTCTTCAGTTTCTTCAACTTTAATCTGCATTTCATTACAACCAGATTGTGGTCAGAGTTTATGTCAGCACCAGGATATGTTTTACAATCCAAAATCTGGTTTCGAAACCTCTGCTTGACCATAATGAAGTCGATTTGGTAACGCCCTGTATCTCCTGGTCTCATCCATGTGTATATTCTTCTATTGTGGTTATTGAATAAGGTGTTAGCTATGACCAACTCATGCTCGGTGCAGAATTCTACCAGCCTGCTTCTTCGATCATTCCTTTCACCTAATCCGAAACCTCCTACTATCTTCCCTTCTCTCCCTTTTCCTACCACAGCATTCCAATCTCCCATTACTATAACATTCCCATCACCCTTGATATACCTCAGAATTTCGTCTATTTCTTCGTAGACCTTTTCAACATCCTCATCATCAGCTTGACTGGTAGGCATATAGACTTGTATCACTGTGGTGCAGGTAGGTTTAGTATTTATTTTTGCTACAATAATCCGTTCACTATATTGCTCATAATATTCCACCCGCTGTCCAAGTTTCCTACTCAATATGAGGCCAACCCCTGCTTGGCCATTGTTTGATTTAGTGCTAATGACCCTATAGTCTCCTGACCAAAAGTCCTGTTCTTCCTGCCAGCGCATTTCACTAATCCCAACCAAATCCAACCTCAACCTATCCATTTCCCTTTCTAAGTTTTCTAACCTTCCATTTCCTAGCAGACTTCTAACATTCCACGCTCCGATCCGTAGAATGTCAGAGTTCCTCTTTGTCACTTCTGTGATGTTAACCCCCTCTCGAGTAGTCCCCACCCGGAGATCCGAACGGGGGACTAGTTTACCTCCGGATTGAAATTTTACAAGGGAGGAGGCCATCATCACATGTATTTATGCATAGAGAGGTGGTCACGAAGTCGTCGAACGATGGTTTCATCTGAGATCGGAGTACCTTTTTGTTCTGGTTGACTTTCAGCTTCGTTTTCATTATTCAGGTCCCAGAATTCATCTTCCTCCTCTTCTCTATGCGTTTCGTCGTCAGCTTGATATTCTTCAGGGGTCGAATCTTGTTCTGGTTGAACAGAGGAGTCTAAGCTTCCCGGAAGATTGACGTCGTTCTTGTGCTGCAACACTTTCTCATCGAAAGTGACATCTCTCGATCGAATTAGTTTACCTTCCTCTTCACAAAAGATCCTGTAACCGTCATCGTTGCCGTATCCGATGAGAATTCCTTTGGTGGCCTTGGGATCCATCTTCTTCCTTTGCTGCTTGGGAACATGCGCAGAGCAGGTAGACCCGATCACCCGAAGATGCTTCAGATCTGGTTTCCTGCCGTACCATAGCTCGTAGGGAGATGTTCCCTCAGCGTGGGAAGGTCCAGTCCTATTAAGGACGTAGGCTGCTGTCTGGATCATCTCGGCCCAAACTTTTTGTGGAAGTTTTCCATGAGCATACATCATTGCTCGAGCAGATTCGACCACGGTGCGGTTCTCTCTTTCGCTGGATCCATTTTGTTCCGGAGTGTATGGCGTGACGAGTCGTTGAACAAATCCTTCTTTCTGCAAGATTTTTCTGACATACTGGTTGTCGAATTCTTTGCCATTGTCACTCAGCAGCTCCCAGATGTTGTGTCCGAGAGTCTTAGCTTCTGCAACGAATTGGGCTAATTTCTCTGGAACTTCAGACTTTTCTCTGATGAAGTAAATAGTTCTGAACTTCGTGAAATCATCCTTGAAGAAGACGAAATACTTGTATCCTGACATCGACTCGTCGAATTGGCCGCAGACATCTGTGCGAATCCACTCTCCCGGTTTTGTAGTTCCAGACCTCGTTCCGAAAGGCAGACGATGAGCCTTGCCGTAGACGCAGCCTTCACACAGTTCGCTGTCCACCTCAACGCGGATTCCCAGCTCTTTGTTCAGGAGGGATCTCACGTGTCGCTTGTTCTGATGTCTGAATCGTTCATGGTAAAGTTGGAGAAGGTTGTCCTTTTCTGTTGCGTTGACTTCCTTGAATGCAGTGTTGTTCACGCTCCTCACTCTCAGCTTGTAGAGTTCACTAACCTATCTTCAATTACGTCTATAGCTCCGGTGATCCCTCGTAAGCAAATACTTATTTTGTACCTCCATGTGTTCCAGTTCGCTTTTCCTTCCAGAAGGCCAACGTTGATTATCCTAGTTGAATCCATTGTGTGTGCACTTGGTCCTAACCTCAAGATTGGCTTCTCGGAGTTTTCGTCAAAATATCGCGCACAAAATACTTTGTTTTTTATTTCGTCTAATTACGCACTTTATCTCAATGCGTGACTGAACCTATAACCTGTTGGTTTATTTGAAATAAATTAACAAACATAAATGAATAAACTTTGAAAGCGATCTTTGGTTTTATTAAAACAACGACTGAATAGTATTATTGTACATGGGACGGATCAAAGAAGATAGAAAGATAAGAATATTTACTCCAGCTTTTGTGAGTGGGTGTTCTCACATATGGCGCTAGTGTAGTTTGTGCCACCCTAAAGTCTGGCACACGTTTCTGCTCCTCCCGCAGCTCCCCGGCGGCCCTTCTGCGAGGCCTTGTGTCCCTCTGCTTGGCGCATTTGAATGTCCCGCCGCTGCTGCCGTCCTCCCCTCTTCCCGGCGAATGAACTGTCCCGGCTCTATGTGTGAACTGTTCCGGTCAGGCAAGACTAATTCCTGGCCTCCTTCTTGGGCGCTATTGGGCCGGCTATTTCAAATGGACCAATGGTGTGCTCCCACATCATCTACTTGTACTGTGGATAAACTTAACTAAGGCCTGCCAACTGAAATTGCCTTCAGGCTAGGCCAATGTGTGACTTTGGGGACCTACTAATGTTGGTAGTATCTACCTCCCAAATTCTCCGCAAGGCGCGCGCGACACACTTGCCGCCCGCCGACCCGCGTGCTCTGTAAGCGCGTCCCTCCCCACTTCGCCTACAACGATGAAACAAACTGGTTGCTTCGCGACCGGGCTCTCGGAGCTTGGGCATTTAAAGGCCTTATGGCCACATCACAGACTAAGGTAAAGCGTCTGATCTATTCTATAAACTATGTGAATTCTTCGGATATACAAGTGATTCTTAACTCACAGTGTCGATGTGAGAAATGCAACAAATTCCAAGATTAATTAACTTAGCCGATTTAAAACATTTTTGAACTGAAATGGACTGCTGGGCACATGGCCACGACGGCTTGCCTTTTCAGACAGGTTATTTTCAAATCGAACTGCATCGAAACTATTCATAACCCGTGTGTGCTAATATTTCATTAATTCTGACTGTCTAGTTTTGGTTTTACATGTTTGATGTTATATTTTGGAGGGCAAATTTATTATAGGACGACAATGGGTACATTATCCTTGCGTGTGGTCTACAATTGCCAACGGCTTGCCTCTTGCTAGGTAGCCGGCAGCAATTTCGCTATGTGGGAAACGATCATGTTAAGACGTTCTCTTGGAGCTTTCCGCTCTGGGCCAGTGGTTAGCCCTTTTGTCTCTCTTTATTTTAATCCTGATAGTTCTTTAGTTCTGTTGCCTTCCGCATTTGTTTTATTATGTTTCATTTTATTTTAGAGTTTTCGTCTCTTGGATTTCTCCAAAATGCCTCCCGGCATTTCAATTTTGGTTAGCGTGAAGTTATTCATATTTTTTAGCTCGTGCCCTCACCTTCAACCTGTTGCTGGGGCTAGTATTTCTTGTCACCAAGAAATATGTTCCTTTGCCCTAACATGGTAGATTGTCGTTGCGTGACCGCGGGTTCACAAAGACCACGTGGGACCTAGATTACTGTTAGGAGTGGTTATTATGCCTTGTTTGTTTGTTAGGTGTTTTCTTTTCCACATGTTGTTCTGTACCCAATTTTTTTATTATCTCAATATATTTTATATTTACATATTTTCTAACCCATGAGTATATGTCTACCACCTCATTGCATTAACCAGACCCATGCCTTTGTAATTCGAGGCCCTAATCCACACCCCGGGTATTCTACCCGCCTGGTTGGTCATTCCTGGAAAAGGTTGCCAGAGTCGCGTGCCTACGGAAATCCCACCGGATCCCAGGGGGCGCGACAGTAAAGTGTAGCAGAGCGTTAGTTGTCGATTTCGTCTGGTTTTGCTACCGTTGGTGGTAGATGGAAGCCACGTGGCAACATTGTACACTCTGCCCTGATATTTATCAGGATGAAAACACTGAGGAGTGGAATCCCTTTTTTTTTTGTAATTATAACTTCCTACCATGGGCAAATAAGTAAAAATTTGAATTAAAGTCTTGTGGAAAATTAAACTGTTAGACTTAAGGTGTTGTAAAATTCAATTGTTTGACATTTTTGGTTTTTCCTTTCATGCTACTGTCATGGAGCGTCACGTACCAGATCCAAAGTATTTGGATCATGAAGAAATCCAATATGAATTGGAGATCAGAAATTTGGAGGTTCCCGCGAGCACAGAGGTGGCTCGAGCAGTTCTGAAGCCTGTCCTTAAGGATCCTGTATTGTTGCCTGTGCTGTCCGAGGCAGAATTTACAATTGGTGAGTCACAGATTTTCCATAAAGTAGAAGTTTGTGCTAATCTCATTAATTTGTTTTTGCTTGATGATTATGGTACTGAACCCTTTAGTATTGCAGTGTTTATATGTAAGAAATCTTAATCAAGGGGTCGCGCTCAGTTCATAGTGTGATGTTTACGTTCGCCAAACAACATGCTCTACTGAGGCAAGGGTCATAGGATTAAAACTATAATTAAGAAAGAAGTGACAAGACGTAAAATAATAACATAATTTAATGACTATTTGTGCAAAATTAAATGAATATAAACAACAATAATAATAATCCTCCCTGAATCTTCCCATGACAAAAATATCTATTAAAAGTTGAGGAGTCAGACGGATCTCCCCCTTATAAAAAAGTGGATCCAAGTTCCACTAAGTTGCATTGGGATTTCATGTACGCATAATGACTAACTACGAGGAATGAGTACTTTGGATGACTGTTCGTTTACATCGGGTAACAGCCACGATGCTTACGATCAATCATCTCGTAAATCAACGTTTACGGATATGGGACACAACACTAATAAAACCCTTAAAAATTAATGCTGACACACAATCTAAAATCTACTATTTACAGGAATCTCCCTCGAGACCCTCCTTCAATGCGGTGACGCATCTTACAAATGAGCTGCCAACCCGGCCAATTGCTCAATACACAAACAAGGAAAGACAGCATCGCACGTGACTACACGGGTCACAAATATGAAACATAAACATGGAATTAAACCAACAACAACAAAAGCCTCAACGGCTGAAATTACCTTATATGAACAAACATGCACGTTAAGCTAACGCTTCGGAGATTATAGTGATTCGTAGGCAACTCCCATTTATTTAAACAATTTTTACCATTGATCAGTTCTTATTCTGAATTTCAAGTAACTTTACGGAGCCAAAGCACTCCCTAATGACCTTGCTGCAATCCTTTCAGCCCGCCTTGTGAAACAGCTTCCCCTTACCACAACACCTGTCATCGTCCAGCCCAGTGTGTAAAAATAACCAGACCAACTGTCCCGTTATCTCGTAGAATCAACAGCAACAAATCTCAACCACATAAACATATGGTAAGACATTAATCGAAATAGCCACATACGTCCTCGCAAGGTAACGATATGGGCTTGGCATCAAGCTGACAGAAATCAGTCTACGCTGAAATTCCCGCTTGTAATGACCAATAAAATTACACACACACACACTGCTGGAAATGACATAACACTTTTCACTCAGGTCGGTTGAATAAGATTCTCACAAACTAATTAAGAAAATATTAAAACCTACGAGAGAGCTGACTGCTCCTCGCCACAAATCACATTGCTCCAACGGCAATAACTTCACTGAATCTGATCAATAATAAACATTACAAAGGTTAATTTACCCTCCAATCTACTGCATGATTATACTAATTCAGTCCTACTTCTGAAAAACAACATATCTCCGAGAGACGTTTCTCAACCGCATTACGTAAACATATGCGAACACGGTCGTCCACATAGTCACGTTAGTTAATAAAAAAAACAAGAAACTTCAACTAAATAAAATTGTGCGAGCTGTTTCCATGCAAAAGGTGTGTCAGACCAAAACTAAATACACTACGTTAATCAACACAAGCAAGATATTTACAAAAACTATTTGTCCCATATACCATAAGTTAATTTATCAGATAATAAGAATATTATTCAGTACTCATCCTCAGCCAATCACCGTCAACGGACATCTGCAGCCATTTCCCAACTTAATGCTGCTTAGCTCGTCTCAAACATTTCGACGGAGTGTTGTCGGTTCCAAACTTCTTCCATGGTCAGGGATGTCATCTCTCGTGCTGATGCAAAATGTTATAAATTATTATACACTCGATATCTGACTACTAAATTCGCCGTTCTAGGTACTTAGTTCCCCAGAAACAGTCTGTTGGCGAATTGTCGAAGATACTGCCCCTACAAAAATAGTACAGTGACCACCTATCACACTGATTTTAACACACTTTAGTATTAATAAAAATCTGTGTCCTCATGACACGCAAAGTACAGTAACCTACGTCCTTAGACGCACAGAATGTAGTATAACCTGTGTCTTCCGACACACAATGTAAAAGAGTAGAGGTTACCTACGTCCTTAGACGCACAAAATATAGTCAGTAGTAGTAATAACCTGTGTCTTCCGACACACACAATGTAATTATTTTTCTTGGCTCTTCACGCCACTTATAAATGAACTGGCCCTAGGTATCGATAGAGGGGGAAATTATATAAAATTTTCTCAAAATAATAGTGGTACAGGAATGAAACAAATAGCACTGAACTCGTAAAATTGCGCAGGTCAAGAATATGCCCCTTAAATTCAAGAATCGATCGTAGAGATGTTGTCTAGCCGATCTCCCGCGTTAATGCTAGATATCGCGTGCCCAAGCTAGACTTGGCGCGCTCGTAAGCATTCATCTCTCATTGGTTCCACATTTTCTGTTAACTTCGCGGTTTTATCAGACCTCGACCTCGTAGGAGTGTCCAGTGGTACCATCAACCACTCACGTTACTGCATTATATATTTTTTTAGGCGCGAATAGTACAATGCACATGCCATAAGCATGTCTCACCACACGCCCCTTCTATTTTGAGGTAGCCACCACCTGTCCTTCTGAATCATTGCTATGCTATTTCTTTTCACAATCCTTAAGTAACTAGCCTTTTGTCAAACTGCTGCAGGTATGTCCCAACTGTCTCCAACAAATGCTTGAAATTTCCTCATCTTCGTCTGGCTATTTTATGACGCTGGTGGAAATATTAATTAATTGAAGAAATAAAACATCGAATCATTTATCCATCAGAGGATAAAGGGTTCACAACAAGTCGATAATTTTTAAAAGACTTCCGTAGGCCAATTTGTTTTATTTCAGAATCACCCCTTTCTATTACTTGGTCTAGCCGCTCCTGTCTTGAATGGCATTTACTCGTTTTATTTCCTGCTTGGATCTCCCCTCTCAGTCTGCTTGCGTGACGCGCTACTGCCAGAGGCAACACTCTGCCCGTCTCGTTAATGATTGTCAACACCAACTCCACTTCCTTCTTCACGTGCCGTACTCAACTGCCCCCGTACACTTGGTTGATATAGGACGTCCATATATTTAAACTGCATCATTATTTCGGCGCTCCCATGGTTTGCTTCTTCGATAAGTTTTTAAGTTGGCTGCATTGTAGACCGACATTGTTCCTGTGCTTAACTCTTTCACTCTGTATGCATTATTTCCTAGGTTTCTTACAATAGAATAGGGTCCTATGAACTTTTCACAGAATTTGCTGAAGATTTTTTTCTCTGGATCAGATGTAGCGGGTCGTTTCACCAAAACGAGCTGGTTGATTTCTAGATCACGGTGAAATCTCTTATTTCTCAATCGCCGTAATCTGCGATCTGCTTGTTTTCTCATGTAGGCTCTCGTTCTCTCTACTCGCAGGTCAGGTGCTATCATGGGATCTTGTGGGCAGTTATGATGCTTTTCCACGTTCTCACTGGATATTCGTTTTTGTGTAAGACCATAGGGATCTGTCCTGTTGACTCGTGCTTGGTATAATTCATGCATGTCTCTACATCCTTAATTTTATCCACCCACTTATGATGTTCTTTGGGAATGAAGATTCTCAAGTATGATGTTACACATTTTATTGCTCTCTCACTTGGATTAGCTTGGGCATGTCGGATACTGCTTAAAACGTGTTTTTTACCCATGTCCTCCATACCTTTCTTGAATTCGGCGCTTGTAAAATAGCTGCCATGATCTGACAATATAAACTCTGGTTTTCCAAGGATTGGAATAACTCTATTTCGAATACGACTGAGTACTTGCTTCGATGTAGTTTTCTGAATGGGGCATAATACGACAAACTTAGAAAACACATCAATGCACACTAGCAAGTGACGGCAACCTCGCCTTCCTTTCGGGATTGGACCGAAACACTCTAGGGCCAGTAGCTCGCAGGGTTTCTGAGGTAGCAATGGTCTAGGATACTGCTTCATTAAATAGTTATTGGGCTTTGTCCTCTGACAAGGATCACAAGTCGTAATGACGTCACATATAGTTGTTCTCATACGTGGCCATGTAAATGTCTCTCCTATTGTCGCTTCGCACTTGTCTACGCTGACGTGTCCGTAACTTTCGTGAGTATGCCATGTCAATCCTCGCTGTAAAGATGCAGGTACTAGTATGCGTAACTTGGTGTGGTCATTATCTACCCATTTGTGCAGCAAATTGTTGACATAAACATATCTTCCTTCTTTTGCTTTCGCTTCTCGAAATACTCGTGTTCCTGTAGGTAGCTGCTTTCTGAAGTATTGAATTAATAGCATCATCCATGGTTCCGCTTCCTGTTCTCGCTGTATCTCATGTAACTCCTCCAAGAATTCCCGGTCCTTCGGTGTTAACTCCAAGTGTTGTACCATCGCTGTTTCTTCAACATCAGGCTCTGGGTTCCTGCTGAGTGCATCCGGAATCACGTTCATCTTCCCTGGGCAATGTTCAATCTCAATGCTAAATTGCTGAATATATATAGACCAACGTGTCACACGTTCGCTTGCCATCGACGTCTTAAACAAGAATGTTAGTGCCTTGGGATCAGTCCTGACAGCAATGGGGTAACCATAAATTATTCGTTTCCATTGTTGAAGCGCATGAAGAATGGCCAACAGCTCTAGTTCCGTTACAGTATAATTGCACTCGTGCTTACGCAATTTTCGGCTGACAAATGCCAAATATGTTTTATGTTGCAGGTTAGCTGGATCTTCTTGGTAGAGCATGGCACCTATACCAATTAGTGAAGCATCCGCTTGGATTATAAATTTGTGCTTGAAATCTGGATATCCTAATTTAATGCAGTTTTCCAGTAGCTGTTTTGTTGCTTGGAATGCCTTCTCGCATTCCGCATTCCATAACCATTTATTATTCCTTTTTTTTAGCATTTCCTGCATTGGAGCTACAGTCTCCGTGTAACCTGGACAGTTTTCTTTAAAGAACCCCGTTACGCCTAAGAAAGCCCGAATGTGCTTGACTCTCGTTGGTGTAGGGAAATTCTTTATCGCTTCGATCTTAGCTGGGTTTGGCTTCACTCCCTCCTTGTCAATGATGTGACCCAAATATAAGATCTCGCTCTTGAAGAAATGCGATTTCTTCAGGTTTACTTTGAAATCTGATGCATTAAGGTTGCCTAATACTTTATCTAAAATCTTCATGTGAATTTCAATGTTGTCGGATGCCAGCAGAATGTCATCAATGTAGCGCACCGTCATCTCCTTAACTTCCTCGGTTAGATTTCGATCCAGGGCTCGGATTAAAGCACAGCCCGCTGTTTTGACTCCGAAGGGCATTCGGACGAAACAAAACGTTTGGTTATCGAATAAGAAGCCAGTTAGAAGCTGTGACTTCTCATCCAATTCAATATGGTGGAAACTGGACGTCAAATCAACTGATGAATAAATGCTCTTATTCTTAAAGCCTTTTAGTACGTCTCTGATAATTGGCGCTCTGTCATACTCAGGAAAAATGAGTCTCATGTTGAGATTTCTGGCATCTAAACAAAGTCTAATAGATCCATTTGGTTTTGTGACTGCCAAAATCGCATTTAGATAAGGTGTAGGTGTCTTCCTTATCACTCCTGCTTGTAACATCTCATCTATAATGACCTTGACTTGACCACGATATTTTTCCGGAATTGGGTACAACCTACTTTTGAAAGGCGACCAATCCTCGACTTGCATTGAATATTTGAAATTTAATATTTTCCCAGGTACTGTATCAAATACTGCTTTGTGCTTCCTTAATATCTCTTCCAATAGTTTTCTATGTTCACCCCCAAGTTGAATGTCATTTAGCCGCTCCTGTAGTAACTCTTCAAATCGTGCATCACTTTCATCTCCTTCTGTTAATAAAGACCATATCTCCTGGGATTCACTCTCCTCATCTAGTTCCACAACAGCTCCTTCTATGATGTTATCTTCTGCCTTTCGTATCTCCTCTTCCGTCTCTTCTGATTTTGCTTCCAATGCCCAAGAATTTACATCTCTTCCGGTAGTAATTTCATCCACATGCAATCCCACGTTTTTCAGTTGATCATACTCTCTAAAACTGACTGTGTTCTTGTGCAAATCTATCACTGCTTGATAATCACAAATGAAATTTGCACCAAGAATTATATTAAAATTCATCTTTGATTACCATTATAATTACCGTATCTTCCATAAGGCCTCTCATTTCTTCGATTTTCACGCCATTGTTGATATCCTCTCTGTTGATATATATTGTTGCCTTGATATGACCTATTGTTGTAATTATTTTCGTTACGCTGGTATGGTCTGTTTTCTGCCTCTTCCGGGTTTCGCCTAGGTGTGGATGTGCTTATATTTGTACCCTGCGTTTTGGTGTTCGCCTGTTTTGATTTTATGACCTCTGTCGGATTTACTAACTCCAGTTGTCTTCCTCCTCTATAATGATTATGAGATGTAGTCTCATCTATCTGGCGTAATATCTGCTCTGCATGTAAAGCCGTACTAACGTTCGCTGCTACTAGTACTTGTTGCACGTTGACTGGTAATTGCCGCGCTATAGTCATCACCAGATCCGCTTCATTTAAAGGGTAATCAAGGTCGCGAAATTTTAGCATTTGCATGTTAAAGAAATCTGAGTATTTCGTTTGCTGGGTAGTTTGATATTTCCTAGAGTAAAGCTCCATTCTTAGACTCTGTTGTAATGCCGGCGACCAGTACTTGCGCAGAAACGCGATTTTGAAATCCGTCATAGTTCCAAAGGTATATTTGAAGCTTAAAAATCATGTAAGGACATTTCCTGACAAAAACCTCTCCATCATTCTCAACCTACGTGCTTCAGGTACCCCAGTGTCATTATAATGATCTTCAATTTCTTTAATGAAGGCTTTAGTTGTCACCCCTGAATTCTCCGTGTACTTCTGCGGTTTATAATCGTTCGAGCGAATTACTTGGATAAGTTGTGTGGGCTGATGACCGTCCTGTGGCGTGGAACTCCTTTCAATATTCTTGCGAAACCCCTCCGTGTTTGTCAATAATGGGCTCTCCGTCTGAGTCGGACTCCCTGCTGTGCACGTCCCGTCTGGGCTATTTGAGTCGTCCTGCTTGTCTTTCATGGTTCCTGTTTTAAATATCGAGGATTGTTCTATTGACCTGAGTTCAGCTTTAATGATCCTGTCTGATTGTTCTTTATGTTTATTCTTAATTTCTTGTTCTAATGCTTGAATACGAGTATGATTTTCGCCTACTGTCTTAAGGATGGTTGATCTTTCCTCTTTAGAATCGATATTCATTTTTCGCCAATCTTTTCTTATTTGCTCCTTAATTGTGCTTACTTTTTCTTCAATCTGGCTTTTAGCGTCATCCTGATTGCTTTCTATCTGGCTCAGCCTTTCGTCGATGGTACTCTTTAATTGCTCCTGATCCGCTTCTAGGCTTTTCCATTGCTCCGCTGATTTTATTTCGAGACGGTCCATATCTTTAATTATGCCGGATATATTTTCATCTACCGCTGATAATTGTTGCTGAATGACCTTGCCGCTTTTTTCCATTTCCTTAAATCGTCCTTCCAACTTATCCTGAGCTATCTTGACCTCGCTCGTACTCATAGTGCATGCTAGTTCAATTTGCTCTAATTTAGCAAACACCGTTTCATCCAGAATGCTAAGTTTTTGATCAAATATAATTTCCATTTTCTTAATCTGATCTAATTGTTTTTCATTGTTTTTACTAACATCTAGGGCCAGCAATACCATCTGTTGATTAGTGTGATCTTTCATCTCTGCGGTTAACGCCTCTAATTGGTTCGTGTTTTTAACATTCTGCGCCTCTAACTGCGAATTTATAGTGTCATTAATTTCACTTTTTAATAATCTAGCTTGTTCCGCCTGATATTCATTTTGTTCAATCCTACTGTTGTTTAATTGTGTCCGCAATGATTCACTTTGTTCAGATAGTTTTGTGTTTAGTGATTCACTTTGTTCGGATAGTTTAGTTTTTAGTGATTCATTCTGCTCAGATAATTTGTTTATAGACTCACTTTGTTCTAACATACTATTATTTAATGATTCACTTTGTTCTGGCCTGTTTGCCATCTCTTGATGAATACAGTACATTTGCATTTGTCAGTTGGCACAGGCTAGAGTAAAAGGTGGCTTTTCACCGATGTCTCAGTCTCACTCATGGCTGTGATTATATGGAAGCTACTGAGGTATGGGTGGTGCTTAGTAATGGCATTCGGGGCACAGTCTGTGCCTGTGGATGTTGTGAAGGGTTCTACTCATAGGGTTAGGATTACTGTTCTGACTCAGTGAGGAAAGCAATGGCAAACTACCTCACTCCTCTTCTTGCCTAGAACGCCTCAAAATATTGCTGCCTTGGGTTTTTGTGGGTATCTACTCACATAACGTAACGGCGGTACTTTTTGAGGACCCAACCAGCCTTCGGGCTGACTACCTAACACACACGGATAGTTTAGTGTTTATTTGTTCACTCTGTTCTGCCAATTTAGTGTCCAACAATTCCTGTGTCCTCCTAGTCGCGTTTTCAATGATTTCTTGAATCTGTTCTACTGTTGCCATGTTATACACTTTATATGAGACATTAGGGAAATGGCATAAAGCAATGCCCCCTGACACATACATACAATCCCCATGCACATTTAATTTATTTACCCTACTCAGTTCATTTATAATTTACATTTAATCCCACTAGTCGATTGCATCTCTGAGTGGTTCTAATTTTACTCAATTTAATTTAAACCCAAGCAAATATTCAGTCATTAAATTGTTATCCTGATCTGATATTAACACTGACTAATTAACAAAGTATTAATTGTCATTTAAGGCTACCAGCCTCCTAACATTTTCATGAGTTTGACTTTCTAAACAAATCTAGTTTTAATTTTAATCATTGGGCGCCCGGTATCACGTATATTACCTTTTACTTTAATTCAATAGACAAAAAACGTGAACCGTATTTTACATTGCAAACTCCTGATTTTAATTTATCTTTCACACATTTGGCGGTATCCTCTTCGCCTCAATTACTTTTAATAAAAATATCACTTTCCGGTGATTAAAATACTGTCATATCTGCCTGCACTTGCGGCATGTCAGTTTTACTCAAATACGCCAAATAAATGTGTTCCAGCAGCGAACCAGCAACAAAAATACACCTTCATTGTTGCGTCAGTTTGTAATCCCAACTACGCTTACATTGAAATGTGCAATTTCTCTGCCGTTACACCACAGTGAACCGCCCCACGCTTGGCCGCGCCAGTTTATCTCCTATGAACCCTTTAGTATTGCAGTGTTTATATGTAAGAAATCTTAATCAAGGGGTCGCGCTCAGTTCATAGTGTGATGTTTACGTTCGCCAAACAACATGCTCTACTGAGGCAAGGGTCATAGGATTAAAACTATAATTAAGAAAGAAGTGACAAGACGTAAAATAATAACATAATTTAATGACTATTTGTGCAAAATTAAATGAATATAAACAACAATAATAATAATCCTCCCTGAATCTTCCCATGACAAAAATATCTATTAAAAGTTGAGGAGTCAGACGGATCTCCCCCTTATAAAAAAGTGGATCCAAGTTCCACTAAGTTGCATTGGGATTTCATGTACGCATAATGACTAACTACGAGGAATGAGTACTTTGGATGACTGTTCGTTTACATCGGGTAACAGCCACGATGCTTACGATCAATCATCTCGTAAATCAACGTTTACGGATATGGGACACAACACTAATAAAACCCTTAAAAATTAATGCTGACACACAATCTAAAATCTACTATTTACAGGAATCTCCCTCGAGACCCTCCTTCAATGCGGTGACGCATCTTACAAATGAGCTGCCAACCCGGCCAATTGCTCAATACACAAACAAGGAAAGACAGCATCGCACGTGACTACACGGGTCACAAATATGAAACATAAACATGGAATTAAACCAACAACAACAAAAGCCTCAACGGCTGAAATTACCTTATATGAACAAACATGCACGTTAAGCTAACGCTTCGGAGATTATAGTGATTCGTAGGCAACTCCCATTTATTTAAACAATTTTTACCATTGATCAGTTCTTATTCTGAATTTCAAGTAACTTTACGGAGCCAAAGCACTCCCTAATGACCTTGCTGCAATCCTTTCAGCCCGCCTTGTGAAACAGCTTCCCCTTACCACAACACCTGTCATCGTCCAGCCCAGTGTGTAAAAATAACCAGACCAACTGTCCCGTTATCTCGTAGAATCAACAGCAACAAATCTCAACCACATAAACATATGGTAAGACATTAATCGAAATTGCCACATACGTCCTCGCAAGGTAACGATATGGGCTTGGCATCAAGCTGACAGAAATCAGTCTACGCTGAAATTCCCGCTTGTAATGGCCAATAAAATCACACACACACACACACTGCTGGAAATGACATAACACTTTTCACTCAGGTCGGTTGAATAAGATTCTCACAAACTAATTAAGAAAATATTAAAACCTACGAGAGAGCTGACTGCTCCTCGCCACAAATCACATTGCTCCAACGGCAATAACTTCACTGAATCTGATCAATAATAAACATTACAAAGGTTAATTTACCCTCCAATCTACTGCATGATTATACTAATTCAGTCCTACTTCTGAAACACAACATATCTCCGAGAGACGTTTCTCAACCGCATTACGTAAACATATGCGAACACGGTCGTCCACATAGTCACGTTAGTTAATTAAAAAAAACAAGAAACTTCAACTAAATAAAATTGTGCGAGCTGTTTCCATGCAAAAGGTGTGTCAGACCAAAACTAAATACACTACGTTAATCAACACAAGCAAGATATTTACAAAAACTATTTGTCCCATATACCATAAGTTAATTTATCAGATAATAAGAATATTATTCAGTACTCATCCTCAGCCAATCACCGTCAACGGTCATCTGCAGCCATTTCCCAACTTAATGCGATCATGTGTAGGTGTAGAAGGTGAGGGGAACAATATTTCCTTACAGTGTGGTGTCAAAAAAATGAAAACATGAGGGTGTGAAGCTTAACATATATACACTGTCAATAGTCATCCTGATGATAATATGAGTATACTGTCGAGATACAACATTGCAATGTAGAACAAAATATAAAATACAGACATAGTGAAAACATTAAAAACATAAAAAACATTAAAATATTCAACATCGCCAATTCATCTGAAGGGGTGCAGGAACACAACGAGAGGAAAAAAACATCCTAGGGGTGGGGGAGGGGGATATACAATAATCATACCTCTGGTGCGGATGAAAAACTGTCCTCGCGTGCCCTGCACGTGTATAAAAGAGGTAGGGTGGAGAGAAAGAAACAAAGAAATGTCGCAGGGAATATATTTATAAATGTCTTATTTGTGGGGAAGGAATGCGACATTTGTACAACTGGGAGTTTAGAAGAACAGAATTGAAAAACAATGTGTATTCATTCAATTAACGGTATCGAACTCTCGCAACAATAACATTACCATAATACCATAATTACTCAATTAGAACACTATCATACTCTATTAACAACAACAATACTATAACAATACCAATATTTGAACCAATATTTTACATATATTCATAAAAGTTTTATTCTTACTTAATAATTTATTGTTTGAATATTGGTATAAATATTATTTATATATAAATATATATATTATATTATATATTATATTATATATATTTATATTTACTCAATTGTAACACTATCATGTTCTCTTAACTATAACAATATCCTAATAATACCAAATTTTCTCAACTATAATAATATCATACGCTCTCATCTACAAAACCATACTCTGTCAACTACAATACTATCGTGAGAGCACTCTTATTTAATATCTATATCTGATCTACTATTTAAGACCTGCAGGTTATCTAGCTACATGTCTATGTTATGACTCGCTCCCTGTGGGAAAGCGAAGTCATCTTGGCAGCACAACACGTCCTTCACAAAAATAGGCGCGAGTTGTGTGGCCGTAGTGCACCTCTCATTGCAGGTGGGAAATTGTTATCGTTGATCCAACCTCTAGTGGGGGGATATCCCACAGGTATGTCTCCACCGTGGTTCGGATGTACACCTGGAAACGTATATCATGTGTGGGGGGAAATCGTGTATGGGCCGTGTGAGTGTGAAATGTGGGGGAGGGAAATTTGTGTATGAAAAGATACATATATTAGTGGATATATAATGTCGCCATCTGTTGGGACAAATATACATAAAATCACAATATACGGTGTCCACCCTCGGCATCACAAGCCGACCCAGGAAGCTGGAAACGGGAAATGAAGATGATGATGATGGTGGAGCTCACACTAAAATATCTGCTATTGTGCCCAACAATATTACATTGCAATATATTTCATGTCTATACATAGTAATCAGGAACTGTGCAGTGTGTGTAAGAAAAACCACAGACAATGGCTCACAGCACTTGAAAGACATTAAGATAATTAATCAATCCTTCAATAAATGCCAATATTGTGTAGGGTGGGTATTTTGTAAGTATTTTTATTCTCAATTGCATTTTGTGACTATTTTGAATCTAAATTACATTTTGTAAGTATTTTCTAACTAAATTGCATTTTGTAAATATTGTCAATTCAAATAACAGTACAGTAAGTATGTAGTTAGTTTTAGTTGTAAGTAGGTAGTTAGTTTGTCTATTAGATATACGGCATGTCATTGTTCTATTAGACTGTGGTGTGTGAGTGTGTCTGGTAGCAGTTGCATTGTTTATTAGTTATAGTTCATTGTTTCAGTAGACTGTGATGTGTGAGGGTGCATGTGAGTGTGCCTGGTGACAGACTATTTTAGTGGTAGTATTTGTTGTTGGTGGAACATTAGTATTTTTTTCGTTAGTAGAATTTTGGTATTTAATTGTTAGTAGAAGGTTAGTATTTTGTGGTAGAATTGCTCTTTACCTATTCTGAAAGGGAGTAGCAGCCTTTCAGGATAAATCAATTCTTTACTAGTCTTATAGACGGTTAAGATATTGATAATATAAGCCAAATAATGGCTACACTGCGTCCTGCTGCACGGCTGAAAGCAACGGGAAACTACAGCGGTATGCTATTCCCGAGGATATGCACCTCTCTATGCATAATTACATGTGATGATGGCCTCCTCCCTTGTAAAATTTCAATCCGGAGGTAACCTAGTCCCCCGTTCGGATCTCCGGGTGGGGACTACTCGAGAGGGGGTTAACATCACAGAAGTGACAAAGAGGAAATCTGACATTCTACGGATCGGAGCGTGGAATGTTAGAAGTCTGCTAGGAAGTGGAAGGTTAGAAAACTTAGAAAGGGAAATGGATAGGTTGAGGTTGGATTTGGTTGGGATTAGTGAAATGCGCTGGCAGGAAGAACAGGACTTTTGGTCAGGAGACTATAGGGTCATCACTAAATCAAACAATGGCCAAGCAGGGGTTGGCCTCATATTGAGTAGGAAACTTGGACAGCGGGTGGAATATTATGAGCAATATAGTGAACGGATTATTGTAGCAAAATCAATACTAAACCTACCTGCACCACAGTAGTACAAGTCTATATGCCTACCAGTCAAGCTGATGATGAGGATGTTGAAAAGGTCTACGAAGAAATAGACGAAATTCTGAGGTATATCAAGGGTGATGGGAATGTTATAGTAATGGGAGATTGGAATGCTGTGGTAGGAAAAGGGAGAGAAGGGAAGATAGTAGGAGGTTTCGGATTAGGTGAAAGGAATGATCGAGGAAGCAGGCTGGTAGAATTCTGCACCGAGCATGAGTTGGTCATAGCTAACACCTTATTCAATAACCACAATAGAAGAATATACACATGGATGAGACCAGGAGATACAGGGCGTTACCAAATCGACTTCATTATGGTCAAGCAGAGGTTTCGAAACCAGATTTTGGATTGTAAAACATATCCTGGTGCTGACATAAACTCTGACCACAATCTGGTTGTAATGAAATGCAGATTAAAGTTGAAGAAACTGAAGAAAAGTCAAAAGCCAAAAAGGTGGGCAATAGACAGACTGAAAGAGAAGGATGTAAACGAAAGATTCAAGAAGAGTATAAAGGAAGGACTAATGAAAAATCCTAAACAAACTTCAATTGCAGACGAATGGGCACTTTTGAAGAATGAAATAACAAAATCCGCAGAAGAAAACATTGGTAGGAAAGAAAGAATAGGTAGAAAACCGTGGATCACTCAGGATATACTAGAATTGATGGATGAAAGGCGGAAACACAAGAATGTAAGAGATGAAAAGGGGAAAGCAGAATACAGACGTCTGAGAAATGAGGTTAACAAGAAGTGCAAGGAAGCAAAAGAAGAATGGTTGAAAGAGAAATGTGCAGGTATAGAAAATTGTCTGAAATTAGGAAAAGTAGACACAGCTTATCGAAGGATTAAGAATACTTTTGGGGAAAAGAAGACTAAGTGCTGTAATATTAAGGACAAAAATGGAAAGCCTCTATCAGATAGGGAAGAAAAGGTTGAGAGGTGGAAAGCTTACATAAAGTGTTTGTATAAGGGAAAGGAGATTGAGAATCATGTAATGGAAAGGGAGGAGGAAATTGATGAGGATGCGAAAGGAGATTTAATATTGAGATCAGAATTTGATAGAGCTTTGGAAGACTTAAGCAGGAACAAAGCACCAGGCATAGATGATATACCGATTGAGTTGCTACGCTGCATAGGAGATGAAGGTCTGATCAGGTTATTTCACTTGGTGTGTAGGATTTATGAGACCGGTGAGGTACCCCCTGATTTCAAGAAGAATGTAATCATCCCTATACCAAAGAAAGTGGGAGCTGACAGATGTGAAGATTACCGTACAATCAGCTTGATTACTCATGCTTCAAAGATCCTGTCTAGAATAATTTACAAGAGGATTGAAAGCCAGATAGAAACGGAGTTGGGCGAAGACCAATTTGGTTTCAGGAGAAATGTAGGAACAAGGGAAGCTGTACTAAGTCTTAGGCTGATTTTGGAAGGTAGAATAAGGAAAGATAAGAGAACGTTCATGGCTTTTGTAGACTTAGAAAAGGCTTTTGATAACGTTGATTGGACTAAATTGTTTGACATTTTGAAATCGATTGGAATAAAGTACAGGGATAGGAGGGTGATATACAATCTATACAGAAACCAGACAGCAGTCATTCGAGTTGAAAGACATGAGAGAGAAGCTGGTATTAAGAAAGGTGTAAGGCAAGGCTGCAACTTATCACCCATACTTTTCAATCTTTACATTGAACAAGCAATGAAGGAAATTGGAGAAAAATGTAAAGTGGGAGTGAAGATTCAAGGAGAAATAATTTCAACTCTGAGATTTGCTGATGACATCGTCATCTTGGCCGACAAGCCTGAGGATTTGAATGAGTTTTTGAATGGTATGGACTCCGTCTTACGGAAAGAATTCATGATGAAAATTAATAAATGTAAAACAAAAATACTGGAATGCAGCCGAAATAAATCAGAAACCTCTATGGAGATCAAATTGGCAGGTGAAAAGCTGAAGGAAGTAGGAGACTTCTGTTACTTAGGAAGCAGAATAACCAGTGATGGACGAAGCAAAGAGGATATAAAAAGTAGGTTGGCTCAGGCAATGAAAGCATTTCTACAAAAAAGGAATCTGCTGACATCGAATATAGATTTAGGTATTAAGAAGTCATTTTGAAAGCCTTTGTCTGGAGTGTGGCGCTCTATGGAAGTGAAACTTGGACTATTGGTGCAGCAGAAAAGAGGAGAATTGAAGCATTTGAAATGTGGTGTTACAGGCGAATGATGAAGATCAGATGGGCAGATAGGGTTACAAACGAAGAGGTATTAAGACGAGTGGGAGAGGAGAGATGTTTCTGGCGACTGCTAATGAAGAGAAGAGATAGGTTGGTAGGACACATACTAAGACACCCAGGAATAGCAAGCTTAGTTATGGAAGGAAGGGTCGAGGACAAGAACTGTAGGGGTAGACCAAAGTTAGAATATGTTAAACAGATTGCCTCGGATGTAGGGTGTGGTAGCTATGTAGAGATGAAACGTTTAGCTCAGGACAGGGAGGCATGGAGAACTGCATCAAACCAGTCAAAAGACTGAAGACTCAAACAACAACAATGCTGCTTAGCTCGTCTCAAACATTTCGACGGAGTGTTGTCGGTTCCAAACTTCTTCCATGGTCAGTGATGTCATCTCTCGTGCTGATGTAAAAAAAAAGTTATAAATTATTATACACTCGATATCTGACTACTAAATTCGCCGTTCTAGGTACTTAGTTCCCCAGAAACAGTCTGTTGGCGAATTGTCGATGATACTGTCCCTACAAAAATAGTACAGTGACCATCTATCACACTGATTTTAACACACTTTAGTATTAATAAAAATCTGTGTCCTCATGACACGCAAAGTACAGTAACCTACGTCCTTAGACGCACAGAATGTAGTATAACCTGTGTCGTCCGACACACAATGTAAAAGAGTAGAGGTTACCTACGTCCTTAGACGCACAAAATATAGTCAGTAGTAGTAATAACCTGTGTCTTCCGACACACACAATGTAATCATTTTTCTTGGCTCTTCACGCCACTTATAAATGAACTGGCCCTAGGTATCGATAGAGGGGGAAATTATATAAAAATTTCTCAAAATAATAGTGGTACAGGAATGAAACAAATATCACTGAACTCGTAAAATTGCGCAGGTCAAGAATATGCCCCTTAATTCAAGAATTGATCGTAGAGATGTTGTCTAGCCGATCTCCCGCGTTAATACTAGATATCGCGTGCCCAAGCTAGACTTGGTGCGCTCGTAAGCATTCATCTCTCATTGGTTCCACATTTTCTGTTAACTTCGCGGTTTTATCAGACCTCGACCTCGTAGGAGTGTCCAGTGGTACCATGAACCACTCACGTTACTGCATTATATATTTTTTAGGCGCGAATAGTACAATGCACATGCCATAAGCATGTCTCACCACGCGCCCCTTCTATTTTGAGGTAGCCACCACCTGTCCTTCTGAATCATTGCTATGCTATTTCTTTTCACAATCCTTAAGTATCTAGCCTTTTGTCAAACTGCTGCAGGTATGTCCCAACTGTCTCCAACAAATGCTTGAAATTTCCTCATCTTCGTCTGGCTATTTTATGACGCTGGTGGAAATATTAATTAATTGAAGAAATAAAACATCGAATCATTTATCCATCAGAGGATAAAGGGCTCAGTACATCTGCCCAATATAAAAAGTTGCGTGCTCGTCTGCAGTACTTGTTCACTCGTTGCGAAGATGTTTTATCGGTTTCATCTCATCGTTCTGAGGACGAATTAACTAACATTTTTGAAATTCAGCGCATGATAGCCGAATGTGCAAATAAGGTCTTCGATGAAAATTCTAGTGGTTGTGACGGTGTAGAGGCACTCCGTGCAGTCAGTGTAGACAGTGATGAAATAGGTTTTCCTACCAGTGAAGGTGATAATCAGCCTTACGTTCCAACATGTACCGCTAATCTGTTAGATGCAATTAGGTTGAGCTGTGAAGTTTCTAATAATGCAAGTATGTCTCAATCTGTTGGTCGCAAAAACAATGTTTTTCCGGTTTCTACTAACAATGGTACTACAGTAGATAGCAATAGTACAGGGTTGCCAGTAGTTTCTTTAGCTGAAGTAGACGTTGATAATCCTTTTTCTTTCCTTCCTGCGGATTATTCTGCTTATGTTGATCGTGAAAGAGCTGCTATAGGCAGGTCACGTACAATGTCAAGGTTGCCAGCCAGCAGTGTCGATGCTGGTGGTAACACAAGTGTTGTCAAATTGTCTACGCAATACCTCCAGGTCACTGAGAGGCAACCAGTCGATAGTGTTTTGGCGACTGAGTTTAGCCGGTTAAATTTTAACCAAGGATTATCGTCCGACGCGAATTTGGTTGAAGTGTCAAACGCCTCATGGATGAATAATTTGGGTACTAATCCTAGTTTTCATGTACCCGTGTCCGTTCATTCTGTTTCTGCTGTAAGCAATTCTAACGGTGATGTCAATTGTAATTCTTCCGTTTCCGAAATTTTGCAACCGAGTGCTAGAGATTTGTTCATGTCAACTGTAATGCCTCGTTCCGTGTGTGGCACAACTCCTGTGTACACCAAAAGTAACTCCAATGGTGGAGTAACGTATTCCTATTCAAGTGCCTTTTCTCGTCCTACTTGTTCTGTTCTGACGCCCAGTGCGAGGGGTGTTCAAGAAGTAAATTTCCGTAGTCGGAGCATGTATCCTACTCCGAGACGAAGAGCTCCTCAAGACGTTTCTAGTAGTAACTATCCTCCTTCGTTAGGTATTAAACCTCTTAATTTCCGTTGGCCTAAAGATAAACTTTGGTGCAACAAGAACAGAGTTTCTTCTCGTGTAGAACCTCAAGGTTGGGATTTCAATGGCCCGAGCGATGATAGTGGACCTGTTCGTGGCGAACAGAGAGGTCCAGGTTCTAGTCATTCAGTCTTTTCTAACCGTAATTTTGGGAATCTCGCCCACCCGTTATCTGATTGTGTAGCTAAGTTGAAGCACATGAATACTGATACCACTGACGGTATTATTCATTTTCTGCGTGAGTTGGTGGAAATTTATGAGTACGCTGCTGTATTTGGTGTGAGTTACACTCAGGTGTACCAACTTATGTTCCCGTTCACTTCTGGTATGATGAGAAGTATGGTTGTCGAGGCTATGTCCCGTAACACAGGTATCGAAGTGTTCTGTGAGCAAGTAATGTCAAATTTCATTCCGTATAGGAAGATGGGTACTGTAATTCAACGTCATTTGTATCGTGTACAGAAGTATGGTGAATCGTTGGATGCGTACATGCAAGATATGTTAAAGCTAGCTAAGATGTTTTCTGTTAACTTCACCGAGCAAGAGATGGTGGAACACATTTTGGATGGTGTGACGCCAGACTATCGTTCATTTTTATGCTTAGGGTCTCGCCCGAGCACTATTGCTCAATTGTGTGCTTTTGCCGTACGTGGAGAGTCCGTACGCCAGTCTGATTATGGTAGAGATTCTGTTGATCAACCCTCACAATTTAATTCATACAAACCGCAGGGTTCTTCTAATCGTTGGAACAATGCTCGTTTCCAGGGTAAACAAGGTAATTGGGGAAATCGTAAGCCTCAAGAGTCAGGAGGTCGATGGTCGAGTAATCAGCCTCAGAGTAGTCCTGTTCGTAATGAAGAAGTCAGCAGCTCTGGTAATTTTAATTCTGGAAGGAATGTCCGTTTCCAAGGTCCTTCAAAAAGTAGAGGTGATGTCAGACACCAAGAAGCTACTAACCGTGGTGAAAATTCAAATCGCCAAGAAGCTCAAGGTCGAGTGAATAGTAGTTCTGTGAAATGTAACGCTTGTGGTCATTTTGGTCATTCAGACCGCACGTGTAATTCTCCTCAGCAATGACATCCGGAGACCTGGCATCGTGATGTTATGTAGATGTCATCAGTCGTTAATGTAGATAAGCGCAGTGTCGGAGTATGAGTTGTTGTTGTTTTATTTTAGGGTTTTTATTTGTAAATTTTCCTGGACATTGCCTAGTATTTCCTTGGGTTGGTGCCTGTCTCAGTTGTACCCCGGCGTCCTCTGATGACATGGTGTTTTCTCTCTGGTTAGCTGGCTTGTGTGTTCCTTACGTCAACGCTCGGCAGGAGGAAGTGCTATCCTTATGTGTCATGTGTCGAGCTCGTTCGTCCCCTTCTGTCATGTGAACCTGTGGAGTTCACCTTGTGACAGGAGCAACTTGTAGTGTTTGTGTGTCTTAGATAGTTGCATAGAGATTTTATTTTCAGGGTTTTTAGTGTTGAAGAGTTGGTGCCTGTCGACGGAGTCGATTTGTTCTGGTGGCATCGGGTTCTACAGGTAGTTGCGGTGGAGTTGTGTTGTGTCAAGGTATCTCAAGTTGTTGAGATATTTGTAGTGGTATTTTTGGCGTTACAGAGGAGGTCGTTGGAGCGGAGAACGCAGAATGTGAGGTATAGTGTGAGTTGTGGAATATTTTCTGTGCTGTAATTTGGTAACAGTGATCTCTTTTATTGTATTTTGGTATCGTGTAATGTTCTTGGAGTCGTGTGTGTGGTGTTGTCTTGGCGTGACGCTGTGTCGACAGACGTGAAGTTGAAGTGTGCTTCTGTCGTGTTCAATTGCAGTGATTGTGCAATATCTCCACAAGTACATCGTGAGTCAGTTCTTCGCCGAAGTATAATCTCGTCGAGGGATAAGCACAAAGGTTCCTTTGGATAGTTATTTCATCAAGTGATAGACATAATGGGTCTTCTGACTTTCCTTTCAAGCTTTCATTCTTGTTAGTGGGACCTGCTTGAGGTCTTTCTATGCCCCTTGTGGCCTATTTCTTGGTTCTGTATTTGCTATTGTTGAAGTGAACATTGATATGTTCTGAGTCGTAGTACTCTTGTTCTGGTGTGTGTGTGGATATCAGGGATTACTGCATTTGCTCGCAGCCCTGGTGTCGGACCCTTTCCTTGTTGAATTTTGTATGTGTGCTGTATATAGCGTAGAGTTGTCAAGGACTGTTGAGTCGTTCCTTGTGCGTGGTGCACATTGTGAAGTGGTGACTGTACCTGGTTACGTTGTCGAGGTGATGAAGGTTGCTCTGCATATGCTCGCAGGCGCCTTGGTGTCATAGGAGATGACCCGTTGGGTGGAATTGGTAAATTTTCTGTTCTTGGGTTACTGTTCCTGTCAGGGTGTTGGTAAGTTGTAAAGGTTGTAGAGAAGTGGGTGTTCCTGTTCGGTTCTCTGCGTTCCGTATAGGTGTGTTTCCTGTCCTGCGTTCCGTGTACTAGAGGGCATTTGATGTGTAAGTAATGTAATGTAAAAGGTATATTGTAAATGTAAATGTTGGAAATTTGTTGACACCAGTTGTAATCTGTGTGGTGACAAGGTAACTGTTTCATGTCTCCCCTGTATTGTGAGAGCTGAGCCATTCCTGTGGTCGTGGGTTCCCCTAGATTTCTTTCGTGCGATCCCATCTCAGTATTTTCTCACTAAGGTGAAAGATGTATAAAGATTTTCTATTTATTCAATATAGCATTGTAACATTAGGATTTTGGTTGGGTACCAGTTCTATGTAGTTACTAACTCCAGTGAAGTGGAGGTAATACAAGTTCAAGAGAACGCTGTCCAGTGTTTCTTCCCATTTTAAACACTTAACATTAACGTAATTCTGCTAAACCTAAAGTCTGCGTGTGCATTGTGTGTGCATCGCCCCTATGAAAGTGAATGTGATCTCGTATCACTAAGGCAAGTGAATTGCCAAGTCCTTGCTCGCACAGTGAAAAGTCCTAACATGTGCTACGGAAGTTGCTCAAGCTCTCGCCCTGGTCTCTTCTCAGGCCAGTGGCATTCTTCGACCCTGCTGGTGAAGAAGCCAACCCAACCTCGTGTTGCGTCTCTGCGTGCTGTGTCTGCTCTTGTCCTTGGCTGTTTCAGTGGTGGTCCAGTGTGAGGGTGGCACCCCTCATTTCTGGAGATGGTGGTGGCCTGTGCCAAGTTCACTGTCATGACATCGTCCTCCATCTGATGGTGATCCTGATGCCTGCTGGTCGGTGCGGATGGTGATCTCTTCCCTGACGTCGACCCTGAATGCTGAACGACTGGAGCGGTACTATGGTGATGCTGGAGTGGTGATATGGTGATGTTGGAGCGGTGATATGGTGATCATCTGGTATGGTGATATGGTGCTTTTGGCGTCCCTTCTTGCCAACCCTTGGGATCTTCACGACATCATTAGTTGGGCACTTCTACCTTCCTGCAGATTCGACTTCCTGGTGCAGTGAGTGACGCATAAACAAACATTATTTTGCCTGCTGGCGAACCAAGCTATCCTCAGGAGAACTTACAAGGGGGGCCTTCTTCCTGTTGGCTCACCCCTACTGTCGGCTTTATGAGGGGGAGGCTGTGCCACCCTAAAGTCTGGCACACGTTTCTGCTCCTCCCGCAGCTCCCCGGCGGCCCTTCTGCGAGGCCTTGTGTCCCTCTGCTTGGCGCATTTGAATGTCCCGCCGCTGCTGCCGTCCTCCCCTCTTCCCGGCGAATGAACTGTCCCGGCTCTATGTGTGAACTGTTCCGGCCAGGCAAGACTAATTCCTGGCCTCCTTCTTGGGCACTATTGGGCCGGCTATTTCAAATGGACCAATGGTGTGCTCCCACATCATCTACTTGTACTGTGGATAAACTTAACTAAGGCTTGCCAACTGAAATTGCCTTCTGGCTAGACCAATGTGTGACTTTGGGGACCTACTAATGTTGGTAGTATCTACCTCCCAAATTCTCCGCAAGGCGCGCGCGACACGATTACATGACAGTTCCCCACACTGACACTTCCACACACTGCCCAAAATACTGACACTTCCACACAGCCCTTGGACGCGACTACCTGTTTAATGACTCAGAAATATTCCCGACTGACAGTTCCACACACATCCCCCCACCCCTAAGGCTATAGGCTTCAGTGATCATCGTTACAGCCGCACCTGTGACAATGCACCTTAACATAATACTCATTTGAAGTGAAGAAAAGCGCTCGGTCTATGTACTTAATTACTAACACGGTCTCGAAAATATAATTGTGATGTAGTGTCATTTCCATCAAAATCCAGGCTGTGGACTGGCAAAATAATAACAAAACCGATCAGTTTGGTGTTATAATTTTGGCGTGTTTAAAATCAGCTTTCTAGGCTTTGTCAGTTGTTTTGTATATTTTTTAATTTTTTGTTTGTTTTTATTGTTTTTTGTTTTTGTCATATTTGTTCAACAATAATATTAACCTACTCCATTTTCTGTGAATAGGCAACTGCCTTCAGAAAACTTTTCATATTTTTGTCATTTTCGAACTTTTTCTGAATGTTCTCAATCCGTCCGTCCAGTTGGAGATATTTTCGTCTTCTTTTTTTTCCTTCCATGTTGAGCTCGGCCTTTAAAAATGCGCAGTTTGTCTTCTCAGCTTCCGTCTTCAACACTTTGACAACCTCTTTTAATTTGGGGTGAGGTCTCCCGACAAGATTGTTGAGTCGGTTGTTCCAGCCCTCAACAGCATTCGTTGTCCTGTGTCGTGCTTGGTGGCAGTTCCACATCTCGATTGGAATGTCCTAGTTATCTAGCCAGTTGTCAACGATGTAGTCAAAAAACTGCTAAGTTTGGGACTTTCTGGAGCTTGAGGTATTTCCACCCATCCATCGAGCATATCTTCAGGCTTTAAAAACGCAAGTGCTGCGCACATACGGACATGAAGGCGGATTTCGTTATTCTCTCGGTACTCCACCGATAATCCGAGATCCTGTACTTTTCTCCATAAGCATTTTGTCATGTGAAAATGACAGCCATGTAATTTTTTTTGTTGGAAATACGTCTTTCAGAGAAGAAATTACAGCAGCTTCAAAATCCACATTTATGTCTTCTGGTCTCCACTCCGGAACAGCCTGGAGGAGGAGTCTGAACAGTCTCGTATACGTTTGCTTCTTCTTGTTTGGTAGAAGTGCGAATGCGATAGGAAATATATTTGTCTCATCATTGCTACTGCCAAAATCTGCATGAATGGTATATATTTGACAAAACTGCTTGCTAGAGCTCTTAAAAGTACCATCCATAAAAAAATGGCTAAAACATTTCAAGCTCTCTTTTCCTTTGCTGCCGCAAAAAAAGCAATAATTCTTTCTTCATTTCCGTCGTCGGCCAAAAGGAAAGACGAACCGTCAATCACAGTCAACGTATTGATATCAAAAACTATATTTTCTCTGTGTTCCGGCTCCTTTGTGCTTCCCTGGGCACTGCTTTTGTGTCGATAAACTGACCTCATCATAGACTCTGTCCTAGCCATTTCGGTAACGAAGTCATAACCTGAAAACAAATCATCTATCCTATACTCTAAAATAAGCAATGTATGTACATGAGAAAACGAAAACTGGCCTAACAATTTTAATGAAATCTCTGAATAAAGTTTTTTTATTTACAACTAAAAATTGTTTCATAAATAGAAAAAAATATTTTAAAAGTATGGTTAAAAAATCAAAATTTCAATGCTACAGTTTGGAAAAACAAATAAAAAAACAGGGGTCTTCTTTATAAATCTATAAAATGTTGTAAACATGGATACCAACTGAGTAAACAAAATACATTAATAAAGCACCATAGTACAGTAAAACACAAATGCTTAGAAATGTTAATAATGCAGTGTTATGCTTCCAATCCGCGCCTGGAGTAGAAAAGCAGCTCTGCGCGCGTATGTTTTATAATAAAAAAAAAACACTTTTGACATTGATAGTACAAGACCAATGCTTGAAACTTGTTTCCAAATAGTTCATGAACATAAATTAATATATTTTTTTTTAAATTAGATTTTTGATAATTGTAAAATATGAGTGCGTTGGGCTGCATTATCAATAAATAAATTTTAAATAGAAGAAACTACATTATTTACGCATGTGTTGTTTGAATGAGTTTACTAAATTCACTCAGTGGTACCCTACTACTAAAACTAATGCTAAGAACACATACCTTTATCATGAAGGTCACCCATGGCGTTGTTGTAAATTTGACTAATGCTGGCATATTCTTCGCGTGCTCTCTTCACCCCCCTTGGACGAGCTTCGAAACCTCTATACGGGCAACATCAGGAACAGCACACTGATGCTCACTGTTTGGTCCACGGGTTAAAATGTTTTCTTTGGACTGAATTGATGAATAACACTTTATCGAATACTTGAAAACACACACCCACGTCACAACACCACTTTTCGCCATTCTTAACTTTTGGTATTCGTAACCTTCATGGTAAACGCACTCCCTTCCCTTAGATGTCCGACCAAATTCTAACTCTATAGTACTCACGATCCTAACACGGCAAGAATAAAAATTTCTCATTTTTAATGTACTAGTACTTGTACTCATAATAGCTGAAGAGTATTAAACATTTTTGCCTCAAACCTTATACAGTAGTTCAGTAGTTAAAGAATATAATATGAGATTCCAGAGATATTAAAAGTGCTAAACAACAGTAGGCCAAAATTCAACTTGATCTTTTCCATAGTAGCCTTGGGGGAGAGGGGAGATGTGTGTGGAAATGTCAGTCGAGATTATTTCTGAGTCATTAAACAGGTAGCCACGTCCAAGCACTGTGTGTAAGTGTCAGTCGGGAATATTTCTGAGTCATTAAACAGGTAGCCACGTCCAAGCACTGTGTGGAAGTGTCAGTCGGGAATATTTCTGAGTCATTAAACAGGTAGCCACGTCCAAGCACTGTGTGGAAGTGTCAGTCGGGAATATTTCTGAGTCATTAAACAGGTAGCCACGTCCAAGCACTGTGTGGAAGTGTCAGTATTTTGGGCAGTGTGTGGAATTGTCAGTGTGGGGAACTGTCCGGACACCGCGCGACACACTTGCCGCCCGCCGACCCGCGTGCTCGGTAAGCGCGTCCCTCCCCACTTCGCCTACAACGATGAAACAAACTGGTTGCTTCGCGACCGGGCTCTCGGAGCTTGGGCATTTAAAGGCCTTATGGCCACATCACAGACTAAGGTAAAGCGTCTGATCTATTCTATAAACTATGTGAATTCTTCGGATATACAAGTGATTCTTAACTCACAGTGTCGATGTGAGAAATGCAACAAATTCCAAGATTAATTAACTTAGCCGATTTAAAACATTTTTGAACTGAAATGGACTGCTGGGCACATGGCCACGACGGCTTGCCTTTTCAGACAGGTTATTTTCAAATCGAACTGCATCGAAACTATTCATAACCCGTGTGTGCTAATATTTCATTAATTCTGACTGTCTAGTTTTGGTTTTACATGTTTGATGTTATATTTTGGAGGGCAAATTTATTATAGGACGACAATGGGTACATTGTCCTTGCGTGTGGTCTACAATTGCCAACGGCTTGCCTCTTGCTAGGTAGCCGGCAGCAATTTCGCTATGTGGGAAACGATCATGTTAAGACGTTCTCTTGGAGCTTTCCGCTCTGGGCCAGTGGTTAGCCCTTTTGTCTCTCTTTATTTTAATCCTGATAGTTCTTTAGTTCTGTTGCCTTCCGCATTTGTTTTATTATGTTTCATTTTATTTTAGAGTTTTCGCCTCTTTGATTTCTCCAAAATGCCTCCCGGCATTTCAATTTTGGTTAGCGTGAAGTTATTCATATTGCTTTTAGCTCATGCCCTCACCTTCAACCTGTTGCTGGGGCTAGTATTTCTTGTCACCAAGAAATATGTTCCTTTGCCCTAACATGGTAGATTGTCGTTGCGTGACCGCGGGTTCACAAAGACCACGTGGGACCTAGATTACTGTTAGGAGTGGTTATTATGCCTTGTTTGTTTGTTAGGCGTTTTCTTTTCCACATGTTGTTCTGTACCCAATTTTTTTATTATCTCAATATATTTTATATTTACATATTTTCCAACCCATGAGTATATGTCTACCACCTCATTGCATTAACCAGACCCATGCCTTTGTAACTCGAGGCCCTAATCCACACCCCGGGTATTCTACCCGCCTGGTTGGTCATTCCTGGAAATGGTTGCCAGAGTCGCGTGCCTACGGAAATCCCACCGGATCCCAGGGGGCGCGACATAGTTAAATATCAATGAGTTATTAAATAACAATAAAGATTTGTGAAATACATCAACATAGACTAACTCTATTTCAGTCGGTCGATTGGGCGTGAAGGCATTATAAGTTGACCGCCACGTACACCTGATGTGACACCTATTGACTATTTGGTTTTCCTGTTCAATTCAGGCTACTGTATTATTTCTATGCATTTCGAGCTCATGATTAAGTAAGATGATATGAAATTGTAAGCAATATTGATTTTTACATGTATTGAATCTTGCCATTATGATTCTCTGTCTGTGAATTACCTCAACACTGAACACATATTAGTATTTGTTTTATTTGTTCAACCCAACTTCTGTATTATTGAGGGGCCGATAGCCTAGATGTTAAGAGTCATAAAAATTTATCATCATCATCATCATCATAGTACCGACAGCGGTGGCTACGCTCGCTAAAGGGCAGCGTTAGGTCATGGGGCCAAGCTCTCTGCTGACTCGGTAAACATGTGGGTTCGAGCCCCACCGTCGGTCGTCCTTGAAATGGTTGTCCGTGGTTTCCCATTTTCAACACCAAGCAAATGTTGGGACGGTACCTTCTGACAGGCCACTGTCGCTTCCTTCCAAATCCTTGTCCACTTTCATCCATTCATCTCATCTCTCGTTTCGACGCGTAGGTCGCCCACGGGCGTCAACTAGAAAGACCTGCACTCGGCCTCTCAGGAGGCCACACGAAAAAGAAAATCTTCATTGTATTATTTCTTTGTATTTCGAGCATATGATCAAAAATGGCACTATCTTCCTTGTACCCGGGTACATATTGAGACCCTGGTTCCGAAGGTTCTGGGTTTGATTTCTAGCTCTGACAAATAATTGAATTGTTTAAGGGTTGAGGAATACACTCACCCTCACGGGGCAAGAGGTGGATTCAATTCCCTCTCTTGCCAGCCAAAAAAGTGGTTCCTTGTGCTTTCTTAATTCTACTCCAGGTACATGCCAGCATTGTTCCAAATCTAAGGCCTTCCTAAACCTAACAACACTTACAGGTACACGCACTACTGAAGACATCACAATGACACAGGTTAACAGAGAAATTTTCAGGTGCATGGGGCCGTTGACCACTATGTACAAATCCCTAAATGAAACAATGTTAACAACTCAAATAAGGTCAAATGAAATAGTAAATCTCCATCTTACTAAATGAGTTTTACTATGAATGATGCGCTATTTATGTAATATCGTAACCTCCCCCACCCCCAGGGGCTCAATTCTAGTGGGACGAGGGATGGCGACCACGGGACCCCAGCTGAGTCCGGCATTGCTTCCACTCAATTGCGCCGTTCCCTGTCGGCCTCCTTTGGTCAACTCTTGTTCTCTTCCAACCCCGACGGTATTAGGGTATCCGAGGCCTAGGGAGTTTCTTACTTTCCCGCCTTAATTAGCCCTTCTCATTCTTCTAGGGATCAGCCTTTCTTTTCTTTTCATTATAGTTCCTTTTGTCTTATAAGATTCCCGCCCTGTTCTTATGAATTGGCTCCCTGTGTCTCTAAATTACAGTTTGTGAGTATTTTGAATCTCAACCACATTTTGTAAGTTTTTTCAATCTACTTTGCATTTTGTAAGTATTTTTGATCTCAACTCCATTTTGTAAGTATTTTTAATCTAAATTGCATTTTGTAAGTATAGAATTTTGAATTCTAATACACCCAACACCGGTTATCAGACAGATTCTACACACACCAAAAGTACACGGGGCTACATGACCGCGTTGTCGCAGCCCCTAAACTGAGGAACTAACCATCCAGAATTTTGAATCGCGGGCTTCCAGGTATTGTGAATATTTTGAATCGAAATTACATTTTGTATTTTCAATTTCAATTGCATTTTGTGATTATTTTGAATCTGGTAAGGCATTTTTAATCTAAATTCCATTATGTATTTTCAATTTAAATTGCATTTTGTTAGAATTTTGAATTTCAATTGTATTTTGTTGAGTACCGGTATTTCGAATCTACATTGAATTTTGTAAGTATTTTGAACCTAAACTACATTTTTTGCGTATTTTCACTCTAAATTCCTTTTGTGAGTAATTTCCTTCTAAATTACCGTTACTTTCTCTAAGTATTTTCACTCTACATTTTGTGATCCATTTCAATCTGAGTTCCATTTTGTAAGTATTTTCAGTCCAGCTTAATTTTCGTTATGGTTTCCATTTCATTGTCATTTTCGCTTTCACCCAGGCCGATAACCTAGATGTTAGGCCCCTTAAAACAACAATTATCATCATCATCATCATTATCGTAATATCATAACGAGGAGAACAATAAATCTTATTTCATAGTCTGCAGAGGCTTGTTAGTTATTGCTGTTTTCAAGGACGGAACAGCGGGGTCCTCTCCCCCTTTGCTGAGGCTACTCCAATTTTTTAAATAATATTTTCCTTTCTCGATTCCTGTTATCCGCTGGTGAGGGTAAAGTGTGTTATGCATCAGGTAGTAATGACTGAAAAAGTCATGGCAATTCAAAGGCAAGTACTACCTACACAATGTTCAGAGGCGTTAAATGCTTTCAAATAACGGAAGAGGAGGGAAAGGGGAGCGTTGGGACTATGCTGGGAAATCAGATACAAATAGTGAAAATGAAAATCCACAGCCTGCTTCCAGTCGACCGACCGGGTCAGGGAATGGAATGAATGAAGCCCCCATCTAGCGGCGAGGATATGAATCGTGCCAGCTGCCGAAGCCTGTCTCACTCCCCTGGGGAAATGATTAAATGAATGACAGATGAAATGAAATGATAGTGGAGAGTGTTGCTGGAATGAAATTATAACAGGGAAAACCGGAGTACCCGGAGAAAATCCTGTCTGCCTCCGCTTTGTCCAGCACAAATCTCACATGGAGTGATCGGGATTTGAACCACGGACCCAGTGGTGAGAGGCCGGCGTGCTGTCGCCAAAGCCACGGATGCTCTTAAATCAGATACAAATAGTATTTGTTATAATTATTCCAAAATATTGATGATTTTACCACTGTGTAGATGCTATTAATTACTAGTAATTAAAGTAATACTAGTCATTTCACATTTGAGGGTAGGTCACATATTGAATCCCGGGAGAAGTTTTTGCCTTAGTTCGTTCTTACTAATAACTAATAGCCTACTTGAAACCTCAAAATTGATCTTCCTTTGAACTAGTTAATCTTTCAAAACAATGTTGATGTTCTGAATTGAACCCTTCAGTTGAATAACACGGGGGAGTGATGTCCTTGCTATATATTCCCTCCCTCCCTCACCGGAGCCTGTGTCAATGAATTTGTTTCTTTTTCCCATTATACCAAACAGCTAGCGACGTAAGACATTATTAAACAACAAATGAAACTTCATTTCTTTAATTTTTGATCACGCATCTACATTTCCCAAAGAACCAAACTCCGATAATAACGACTACGATTCTGATTTCAGGATATTCATTTTGTTTTGAAGCAGTTTACGCCTGCGAACGAGGCTAGGCTAGGTAAGGGCACCAACAAGCCGTGATTCACATTCAGCCGGAACGTACTAGCCATTAGCACATCGCGTCACCAAAAGGAGGCGTGACCTTGCACAATTTTCATATCCTTGATTTCTCTAAAATGTACTTGTCCGATTTGGGAAATAATAACACCGTTGAATTTGTCTCAGTGAAATCTGTTACCCTGTATGCAAAAAATTAGTTAGTTCCATAAAAAAAAGTTGATACCAATATCTCAGCTATTCACAATAAAAGTAAACAATAGTATAAGTTAGTTTATGAGTCCCTTAGCAGCATTCACAAAAGTGAAAACAGAATACCGATATCTTTCATGGTTTAGACGTTATTGTCGTGTAACATCTTAGCTGAATAGCCTAACCCTGTATAATATCTACACTAACGACCAGCCACTTAACATTAGAACCAGAGCATTCATCTACGCAGATGACACTGCTGTTGCTGCTCAAGGATCAACGTTTGAAGAAGTAGAGTTAAAGCTGTCATCTGCTCTTGAAGACTTAGCCATCTACTACAATGATAACTACTTGAAACCCAACCCAGAGAAAACCCAAATATGCGCGTTTCACCTGCGCAATAGGGAGGCGAGAAGGCAGCTGAACGTCACCTGGAAAGGACACAATCTGAAACATTGTGTTCATCCTAAATATTTAGGAGTAAAGCTGGATCGCGCGCTAACCTATAAACAGCATTGCATGGACACCAAACGGAGGTATGCACCAGGAACAACGTCATTCGGAAGTTCACAAACACCAGATGGGGAGCGCAGCATAGTGTCCTGCGTACAACTGCCCTTGCTCTGAGTTTCTCTGCTGCAGAATATGCTGCCCCAATCTGGAGGAACTCTGCTTATGCCAACCAAGTCGATGATGCCATCCATGAGACAGACCGCATTGTGACAGGCTGTCTACGCCCAACTTCTGTCGATAAGATATTTCCGCTCATGGAAGTAGCACCTCCAGAAGTTAGAAGACAAGTAGCGGCAGAAATAGAGAAGAAAAAGCAAGAAACAGATCCAAGACACCCAATGTATGGACTTGATGTCCATCCACCTAGGCTAAAATCAAGAAAAAGATTCCTCCAAACAACAATATCCATTTCTTCCTCAGTTGAAGATCGCCGAATTGAACTTTGGAAAACAAATTCACCGGGAGGATCGTGGGAAATGAAAGAGAAGCCGGCAGCAGGCTACCATTTACAATACGAATCTTGAAAGACGCTAAACAGACTGAGAACTGGTGTGAGTCGGTGCAAAAGCAATTTAATGAAGTGGGGATACAGTACGGAAGAACGTTGTAGATGAGGTGAAAAACATGACCCTGAGCACCTTCTGAATTGCAGCATGTTATCAAGACCATGTGCTATGCAGGACTTGATAGAAGCTAATGACTGTGCCATTCTATAGAGCATCCAGCGTTTAGAAAAGACTGTGGAGCCTTATGGCGACAGTGTTGCTAGCTCTAAGCAGAGGAACCGCTGACGTCATACGTTATGTTCACCCGCTTCGAGTACTGTCCTTTCATAAGTAAGAGAGACAACACAGCCCCAGCAGCAACCTGAAGTAGAACACGCACAGGAAGGAGCAGTTTTGCAGGTTTTAACGGATTGGACCAGTATTAAGGATACGGTAAGCGAAGAGAACCAATAACGATATTAATTTCGTTGTGATATGACGCATTACTGATTGACAGATGTCGAGAGCACAACCCTTCTTTCCTTCTCGGATATACTGTATGCAGCCGATGTTAACAATGTTTACGTCAGCAATACTGTTGATCATCACTTTTTTGTTATTAGTTAGGCTATAATTTAGTTTCTTTCAATTCTATTCTTGTTGTTTTGTTTAGATTAATATTTGTAGTATTGTAGTGAGTTAGCCATGCGGTTAGGGACGCGCAGCTGTGAGCTTGCATTCGGGAGATAGTGGGTTCGAACCCAACTGTCGGCAGCCCTGATTCGATCGAAGAGAAAATAAAACAGACACACAACAATAAAACAATGACGGATAGTGATTCAGAACTTATGTTGCCGGCGGAACTGAGCACGTGCTCCACTCCGGGCGAGCATGCAGTCCTGGACGAGGCTCTTCTTTCCAGCGTGCTAACCTCGAAAATGTTTAAATTACTAAGACGTAATATAAACGATACTTGTATGCAATAGCAAAGGTAATCAATTGCCAGATAATTGTAGGAAGCTATTATGACGAAAAATATACAGGGTGTATTTGATATGATGGAAGTCCTTTACACTGGTGATAGAAGATGGAATTCTAAGCAAATATCTTCATGAAATTAAGTCGGATCTTAATTAGTGTAGGTGGAATTAAATCACAAAAATCGTCGGTCAATATCTTGGAAACGGGCTTTCACTTCGTTCCCCTCAGCAGCAGAGCTGACTTCTCCCCGTCTCCCTCCCCTCCTACGCTGAGGAATGTTGACCAGAGTCTGCAGTTGAGTGACCTCCTCGCCTTGTCTGCCAATGATATTGAAATACACAAACCGAGCCTATGAACAGCTGATTCACACCTTCATGGGGAGTGGCTACATGACTAGTGATGGTGGATCTGTCTAGGATTTTTCCAGCTTCATGAACTATGCATAGAAAATAGAAATCCTAAAGATTTAGTAAATTAATTTAAGGAACTGTTGGTCTATCTTTGTGTGAAGATAGTGCAACAACTGTAATAAACTTATTAATAATACTAATAATAGTAATAGTAGGCTTTTAGACACACTAACTTCTTTTATGTTTCTTTTTGGTATGTCGAGTTGCCAGACTTTAATGTACGTAGGATTTCTTGTATGTGCCATGAAATCCATGGAGATGATCTTATTAGATCCCATTCATTTACTACATGACTGAACGTAGATCGCACCCTCGGGAAGGTTAGCACTCTACCACCAGAACTACACATGCTGACTCTTATTATTATTATTATTAGACTATTATTATTATTATTATTATTATTATAACACTGTATTATAACAATGTATTTGTATTTTATTTTCATTTTCGTGTATTTTCATATGTATTTACATTGTTGATGGACCAATAAATCAATCCTCCCCCCCCCCCCCCCTCCAGTTAATGGCCACCCGAGGGCTGGAGATGGGATGGGACAATTCACAATATGAACATGTGGTACCATACTAGTATTAAATCTTGGAAGTAGGTTTCCATGGGTTCCCACTTCTACCCCAGGCAAATGTCGGGATTGTTCCTAACTTAAGGCCACGGCCGCCTTCTTCTCAATAATCATAACCGCTGGCAGTGCAGCCCATGAAGGGCCTAGGCCTACCAAGCGACCGCTGTCCAGCCATTTGGCCTGCAGATATTAGGGTGACGCGTGGTCAGTGCATCGGGTCCCCTCGGCCATTAATCTTGATTTTCCTGACTCGGGCACTGCCTCACTGTTAGACAGCTACTTAATTGCCCTCACGAGGCTTAGTGCACTGCGTTACAGCCCTCACGTCAGTTTCTAATATCCCTGATGGAGCCAGGAATCGAACCCAGGGCCTCCAGGTGAGAGGCAGTTGCACTGCCCCAACACCACAGGGCCGGCGCCTTCTTCCGAATCCTCACCTGAATTACAAATACCCACATTACTACAGAAACCACAAAACACAGGTTATCACACAAATTCTACCCACACCCAGCTACATGGGGCTAAATGACCAAAATCGCCAAGCCTCTCAAACAAAACATCAAGTTTTTTACTTCCGTCCTAAATGCCTAGTTCTGAACAGACTGCGGGATGTCGGAATTTTGTCACACTGCATTTCATTAAGAGAATGTTTTTAGTATTTTCAGAAACTAGTCAACAGAAGGTCCGACACGGACGCCAATGATACATCAGGGCTGAGTATCGAAATTATTTTATACATGAACATCAATCAATGAATTCCACACTTACAAAGTAGGCTACACAATACTACCGGTCCTGACGTCCCAAGCCATTGCGTGCGTTGTCAACAACAACAACAAGAACAACGGCAATGCACATTTTCTTACGAGACGGTAGAGCTCAAACAGCTGATAGCCTACCACCCCTCAAGTCAACCGGTAAGGTCAATGCTCCGATTACGTAACAACTTCCCCTTCGCGCGTCGTCACATCGGGCCCCGCCTCGTTTCCCCAGCCTGCCGCACCACTTTCTGCCTGATTAGTTTCTGAAATAACTAAAAACATTGACTTTTTAATGATTAATTATCAATTTCAAGATAGGTGACAAATTTTTTACCTAGGAAGCTTAGAATAGTCTCTTCTATCACCAGTGTAACGGACTTCCATCATATCAAATACACCCTGTATATGTTCAGAGTTCCTTCACGATAAAAGGTGAGGTAACAAAACCAGTGAAGGGGGGGTTTCCGTTAAAAGTAAAAGCCCATAAGACCCACAGTCTTTTCTAAACGCTGGATGCTCTATAACAGTTGAGCACTGGAGAAATAAAATTTAGTGCAATATATTTGTATGTGTTTTGGACTCGGATAAATAAATTATTATTATTATTATTATTATTATTATTATTATTATTATTATTATTAAAATAACAATTGCCTATCACTAGTTTGAAGCTGGCATTGTTTGAAGGTTTCCTTCCAGTTGTTTGTGCTATGGAAAGTCTGTAATTAATATAGAAGGCAGAAGAACCGTTCTAGTTGTGCTCTTAAAATAATTGCCTTCTCCAAAATTCCTATTACATTCCATCGACCCTTTCGAATGAGTAGGCTACACATAGTACCTGGTATATCGCCTTGTTTAGATATACCTAAAATACTCTTATTTTTTAATTCTTGATTAACAGGAAACAAATAAAATGAAATGGATTTACACTTTCCCTGCCAAGTTGTACAAAACAGAACACAGCAGTTAACCATTATAAGAAAATATTCATCAAAACAACCACTTTTTTCAATAACACTATCTGAGTTTAAGCAGGCGTGAATGCTGAAACATGGGTGGTACAATGCATTCCTAGAGGTCACTGACTGAACTTTACGGAGCATCATTGTTAACGCAGAACTCCTTGCATTTCCCGGTCTTGTATACCTTCAGTATAGAGCGTAGGTAATGGTCAGTGTTATGTGCAGTGGGTTCAGAGCAAGGCTCTGTAGTTTAGTAGCCTTGGGTTCAGAGAACACGTTAGATATTTCAAGATTTAAGCCAAACACAAAGAAAAGACAGTTAGTTATAGTTATTTATTGTTGTTTTAAGGGGGTGGAACTACTAGGTCATCTTCCCCTAAAAGAAAAGAGAAGATAACGGATTCCTTATATAGAGTTCTCGTAGCATTTGACTGTGGGGAGCACTGCAGATACAGAAACCAATTTATTTGTACAAAATACTCATGGACCAGTTAAGAGAATGTGATCGGATACAATGCTTTTAGTGCCACAAATAGACTGATTTCCTCATGACTTCATTCTAATTTACAAGTCTTCACGCCGTGAAGTTTCCAAGGAGAAACGGCAGCTATGGAACTACTCCCACAGAGCTAACAAAATGAGCTTCATGCGAAGGCCTTTAAAATCTCGTAGGCAACGATTGCATTCTGTGGTCTTGATTTTACTCTCTTTCAACTCCAAAGATGAAAGGTTTAATGTATTTCAGGTCAAATATGGTATTTATTTGACATATTTGTATTCATTTTATCAGCAACATTTTCTTGTTTGAGCTAACAACCTGTCCACTGAACGAAATTGTTTGTCAATTATCCGAAATGCATTTTGATATCTACAGCACTTCTGTCTTCATGGAACTTTCTGCATGTTGGTTTGTACTTCCTTGTGTCAAATGAAACTGCATATTGGAAGAGAGGGATTTGATGTTCAGTAACATCCTAGAGTTATAACCACTTTTCAAGAACTAGATCTTCACAACTATTGTCCACAGGAGTTCGGTCGCTTTTGTGAGAAATGCAGCAGCATGTTTGCTAATCAAGTACTAAGATTTCGTGAGAGTTGTGACAGACAATACAGCTGCAAATACGTTGATGATAAAGAATTTTATCAACCAAAATGTTGGGAAGAAATACCAGTATGCGAACGAAGATTTATACCCGAAAGAAGAAATGGCTGTTTCCCCTATGATGTATGTACTAAAAGATCAGATGAGTGTAACTCAGAAGCTGGTTCAGAAGGGTTTCCATACAGTGCCTGTGAAGTAAAACTAGGCAGTGCTAAACGTTGTTGTTGCGAGAAATGCACGAATGCAGATAGGTGTAGAAGAGGTTACAAAGAATTTACGATATTCTTAATACAGCCCTATAACAATAGAGTATGCGCAAAATGTGAAGTGAGTGAGGAAATGCCAGAAGAATTAATACTCCCTTGCCAAAATACTGAATGTGCAAATTATGAGAAATGTGAAGCGAGAAATGCAGGAGCTCATGAATATTGCGAGAGAATGGAATCCGTATGTGTGGAAGAGGACGAACGTAGACCTCGTAGAAAGAGAAGATCTATACTAGGTTTTCAACTTCCATCGAAATTTTCAAAGTCACGTAGTAAGAGGAAGAATAGGAGGGAAGGAAAGGGATGTTCTAAAACACGTAAAAGATATTCAGAATGCCAAACAATCCATGAGGAAATGGTTAGTCCTGTTTGCGAATACCATAACTGTTCACCCAGTATTACGACTTGTGGAGATAATTATCCAAGTAGACAGGAGGCTATTAGATATTCCGATTGTCCAAGTAGACAGACAAGTACTGAGCGAAGAGATTCAAAAATTCAACAAATTATGCGGGAAACTTCAAGTTGTGTTTGCGATTGCCACAGTAGATCATCAAATATTGAAGAAAATTATCCGAGAAGGAATTTAGATTTGAACTGTTGCAACTGCCGGAGAAACCTGACGTGTATGGAAAGATGGGATTTGTGTTACCAGGAATTATGTAGTAACAAGAAGAAAATAAAGAGGCAGAGGAATATTAAGTACTGTGAGGGACCTCTTCCTCATGAAGGCTGTTGTGGATATCGTGCAAGAGATGCACGTGATGAAAGCTTGCTTATATGTAGACCAACAAGTATTGATAGTTATGATTGCCAGAGAACATCTAGTAAGAAGAAGGACAGAATGAGGCGTTCTAGAAAACGCAAAAGAGATTCAAAAAGTGGAAGAAATAAGGGGGAAATTACTTGTTGTCCTTGCGATAGCGATAGATTATCGAATATTGAAGAAACATATTCTACAAGTGATTTAGACTGTCGCGATAGTCGGAGAAAGATAACGTGTATGGAGAGATGGGAATTAAATTGCAAGAAATTACGTAGGAGTTGCCAACAACTATATAAGAACAAGAAGAAAAGAAAGAAGCAGAAAAATATGAACTATTGTGATTTGGATTGTCCAAGTACACATAGAAGTACCGGTATTGAGAGTTGTGATTCCCAGAGAACATTCAGTAAGAAGAAGGAAGGAAAGAGACGTTCTAGGAAACGTAGAAAAGATTCAAAATCTCAACTAATCATGAGGAAAACTTCGAGTTGTGTTTGTAGACCAACAAGTATTGATAGTTATGATTGCCAGAGAACATCTAGTAAGAAGAAGGACAGAATGAGGCGTTCTAGAAAACGCAAAAGAGATTCAAAAAGTGGAAGAAATAAGGGGGAAATTACTTGTTGTCCTTGCGATAGCGATAGATTATCGAATATTGAAGAAACATATTCTACAAGTGATTTAGACTGTCGCGATAGTCGGAGAAAGATAACGTGTATGGAGAGATGGGAATTAAATTGCAAGAAATTACGTAGGAGTTGCCAACAACTATATAAGAACAAGAAGAAAAGAAAGAAGCAGAAAAATATGAACTATTGTGATTTGGATTGTCCAAGTACACATAGAAGTACCGGTATTGAGAGTTGTGATTCCCAGAGAACATTCAGTAAGAAGAAGGAAGGAAAGAGACGTTCTAGGAAACGTAGAAAAGATTCAAGATCTCAACTAATCATGAGGAAAACTTCGAGTTGTGTTTGCGATAGCCAGAGTAGATCATCTTATATTGAAGAAGATTATCCCAGAAGGAATTTAGATTTGAACTGTTGCGATAGTTCGAGAAAGCTGCCGAGTATTGAGAGTTGGGATTTGAATTGCCAGAAATTATGTAGTAACATGAATGAAAGAAAGGAGCAGAGGAATAATAATTATTGTGATTGCGATTGTCCAAGTCAGACAAGTATTAAGAGTTGTGATTCCCAGAGAACATCTAGTAAGAGGAAGGAAAGAAAGAAACGTGTTAGAAAACGAAAAAGAGAATCAAAATATAGAAGAAAGGAGGGGAAAATTACGTGTTGTCTTTGCGATAGCCAGATTAGATTATCGAATATTGAAAATAATGATCCGAGTAGAAATTGTGATTTGGACTGTCTGAGTAAACAGAAGAGTAATGAGGGTTGGAATTTTGATTTCCTGCGTTGTGATTCGGGTTATTCAAGTACACAGGAGAGTACCGGTAGTTGCAGTTGTTTTTTGGATGGTCATAAGAAAAGTTTAGTCAAAAACAACAATAATATTTGTTCTAATCATGGTCAGGAGCCCCGTCAGTTACGGACAGTGGCGACTATGACGAAATGGATGATAGAAGAGAGAAAAATCTTAAATCCCATAGGAAGATTTGAGAGAAGAACAACATCAATGTCAGATGTATTAAGCAGGAATCGGCCGGAAATCTTGACAAGTGAAATGGAAGGGAATAATTCAATATATCTAATACCTGAAGAAGAAATGTGTCAATGTGATGGCCCGTATGAGGGGCCTCCTCCTCAAGAAGGTTGTTGTGGATGCTGTGTAAGAGATAGCAACTGTAGTGTAAAAGCAACAATATAACCTACAATGTGTGCCAGGATGAAATTATTTGTAAAGTATACCTCGTCCATAATATAAAGCTGACATATTGAGTAGATCTATGTGTCTCTGCTCTCTACTGCAGGTCTCTGGCGAGGGACTGGAGTGTTCAGTTCAATACAGCGTGCATTACAGATATGTTATAAACCTCATCAACCTTCATTTAAAAAACCGTCATTGATACTCATGAGTTCGTTATCTCATGCATGAATACATTTTTACGAACCTACAATCATATTCAAGAAACGATTCAGCAAACATTTGACAGTCGTCTACGGTGTATGCATTCAGATCCGAGGATTACTAGATCCTCGTTATTTTACCCACAAATCCCTTGGGTTCTGTTTATTTTGACTTTGTTCACAGCTGCATGCCGTGAAGGGCCACTCCGCTGCATACAGAGAAAATGTATATTCAGATCGCCTCTCAGCCACAAATTCTAATCTTGAAATGTAAATAATTTTCGGAATAAAGCCGTATTACCATACATCAAATAGAAACTACTATCAATGCTGGGGCTCACGTGTTTTGGAAACCATGAGGCGACCCGCTATTTTCAGGGCCTCTTTCCTTCGTCTTTTCTTTCATTCTCTCTTGGTCAAATCTTGTTCCTTTCCAACACAACGGTATTAGGGCATCCTACACCTGTTGATGTTGTTGGAGTCTTCAGTCTTTTGACTGGTTTGATGCAGCACTCCATGCTTCCCTGTCCTGAGCTAATTGTTTCTTCTCTACATAGCAACCACACCCTACATCTGAGGCAATCTGTTTTGACATATTCTAACCTTGGTCTACCCCTACAGTTCTTGTCCTCAACCCTTCTTTCCATAACTAAGCTTGCTATTCCTGGGTGTCTTAGTATGTGTCCTACCAACCTTTCTCTTCTCTTCATTAGCAGTCGCCAGAAACATCTCTCCTCTCCCACTCGTCTTAATACCTCTTCGTTTGTAACCCTATCTACCCATCTGATCTTCATCATTCTCCTCTAACACCACATTTCATATGCTTCAATTCTCCTCTTTTCTGCTGCACCAATAGTCCAAGTGTCACTTCCATAGAGCGCCACGCTCCAGACAAAGGCTTTCAAAAAGGTCTTCCTAATACCTAAATCTATATTCGATGTCAACAGATTCCTTTTTTGTAAAAATGCTTTCCTTGCCTGAGCCAACCTACTTTTTATATCCTCTTTGCTTCGTCAATCACTGGTTATTTTGCTTCCTAAGTAACAGAAGTATCCTACTTCCTTCAGCTTTTCCCCTACCAATTTCATGTCCATAGGTTTCTGATTTATTTCGGCTGCATTCCAGTATTTTTGTTTTACATTTATTAATTTTCATCATGTATTCTTTCCGTAAGACGGAGTCCATACCATTCAAAAACTCATTCAAATCCTTAGGCGTGTTGGCCAAGATGACGATGTCATCAGCAGAGTTGAAATTATCTCTCCTTGAATCTTCACTCCCACTTTAATTTTTTCTCCAATTTCCTTCATTGCTTGTTCAATGTAAAGATTGAAAAGTATGGGTGATAAGTTGCAGCCTTGCCTTACACCTTTATGAATACCAGCTTCTCATGTCCTTCAGCTCGAATGACTGCTGTCTGGTTTCTGTATAGATTGTATAACACCCTCCTATCCCTGTACTTTATTCCAATAGATTTCAAAATGTCAAACAATTTAGTCCAATCAACGTTATCAAACGCCTTTTCTAAGTCTACAAATGCCATGAACGTTCTCTTATCTTTCCTTATTCTACCTTCCAAAATCAGCCTAAGACTTAGTACAGCTTACCTTGTTCCTACATTTCTCCTGAATCCAAACTGGTCTTCACCCAACTCCGTTTCTATCTGGCTTTCCATCCTCTTGTAAATTATTCTAGACAGGATCTTTGAAGCATGAGTAATCACGCTGATTACGATAATCTTCACATCTGTCAGCTCCCACTTTCTTTGGTATAGGGATGATAACATTCTTCTTGAAATCCGAGGGTACCTCACCTGTTTCATAAATCCTACATCTAGCGAGTCCTTAATTTCCCGACTTATATGACCCTTCTCTTTTCTATTTTCCTTTTATTATAACGTAATTGATGATAGGGGCTGATGACCTCGATGTTCCGCCCCCTTAACACACAAATAACTGGCAGCACCCTAATAACCACAGCAATGGTTGTGATTATGTTGTCAGATGGCCGCAGATTGTACAGCACCAAGTAGGAATCTATAAAAATTAAATACTGATCCATATTTTAGTATTTTTTTGAATACACCTTCAACTTTCCATTACCTTTTGGGAAGGGAGTCGCATAGGTTCGGCCCGCTCTCGAATTGGACGCCAGGATCATGTAGGCCTGAGTGTGAACAAAATTGTATGGGCACCAGTGGCGGCCTTCGAGAGGAGCAAGGAAGGGATTGCCTCCTTTCATTTTCCATAAAATGTATTAGCATTATTGTTTTCATTATTGCTAATATATTATCAATATTTCTAATAATTATTTTGGTAGTAGTAGTAGCCTCAGTGGCTTAGGCGGCAGCACGCCGGCCTCTCATCGCAGGGTCCGTGGTTCAAATCCCGGTCACTCCATGTGAGATTTGTGCTGGACAAAGCGGAGGCCGACAGGTTTTTCTCCGGGTACTCCGGTTTTCCCTGTCACAAATTTAATTCCAGCAACACTCTCCACTATCATTTCATTTCATCTGCCATTCATTTAATCATTGCCCCAGGAGAGTGCGACAGGCTTCGGCAGCCGGCACAGTTCATATCCTCGCCGCTAGATGGGGGTTTCATTCATTCCATTCCCTGACCCGGTTGCTCGACTGGAAGCAGGCAGTGGATTTTCAGAATTACTTTATTCTCCGCCGCCACTGCTGATGTCACAACAAACGCTGGTGCGATCATTATACGTTCGGTATTCCGAGAGAATTAATAAATGTAAAATAAAAATATTGTAATGCAGACGAAAGATATCAGAAACCCCTATGGATGTCGAACTGGCAGGTGAACAGCTAAAGGAAGTAGATGACTTCCGTTACTTGGGAAGCAAAATAACCAGTGATGGACGAAGCAACAAGGATATAAAAAGTAGGTTAGCACAGGCAAGGAAAGCATTTCTACAGAAAAGGAAACTGTTGACATCGAATATAGATTTAGGTATAAGGAAGTCATTTTTGAAAGCCTTTGTCTGGAGCGTGGCGCTCTATGGAAGTGAAACTTGGACTATTGGTACAGCAGAAAAGAAGATAATTGGAGCGTTTGAAAGGTGGTGTTACAGGAAAATGATGAAGATCAGATGGGTAGATAGGGTTACAAATGCAGAGGTTTAAGACATGAGGGAGAGGAGAGATGTTTCTGCCAACTGAAGAGAAGAGATAGACTGGTAGGACACGTACTATGACACCCAGGAATAGAAAGGTTAGTTATAGGAGGAAGGGTCGAGGACAAGAACTGTAGGGGTAGTCCAAGGTTAGAATATGTTAAACAGATTGCCTCGGATGTAGGGTGTGGTAGCTATGTAAAGATAAAACGATTAGCTCAGGACAGGAAGGCATGGAGAGCTGGATCAAACCAGTCGGAAGACTGAAGACTCAAACAACAACAACATTCCGTGAGTCGCGATTTGTTTGATTTGTTCTTCTGTAAGAAGCCATTTTACAGTGTTGCCATATTAACAATTGATATTGTAAATTTCAGTCAGTCAACACAAAATAATTTCAATTACTGGAAAACGGTATGTAATAAATTACATGTGAATAAGATATATATACTTACTGTACTGTATATAAACAGGATGATTCTTAATTATACCGACAAAAAATCAGGGACGCTCTGCGAGTTACGTAAAAGCCGATGCTGGAATCGGATTGGCAGAGAAAATGTTTGCCTTCGAGAAAATGAGGTTACTATGTTACTTTCGGGCGCGCGATTAAAATTGACGAGCTTGCCGTATTTGCTGAGCCAGAGTGCAAGCCGCTGGCCACTGCGGTGCTTCAGACAAGGGGAGGGATGATAAGACGAAAACAGGGGTATGCACTCGCTCATCGGCCCCAGTGGGCAGTGTACAGTTTGTTCTACACACATTGGGATTGGCTACTACTTTTGCGGCATAAATTGGTGAGAATGGCTCCGTTTCGGTACACTAACGAGAAATGGCTTGATATGCACCTAGCTTATGGCGCAGCAAACGGCAACGGGAGAAAAGCAGCACGTATTTATAGAGTCTGGCACCCTAATCGCCGCCAACCTCATCATTCAACCTTCGAGTCAATTTACAGGCGACTGCGTGAAGGAGGGAGCTTCGTGCCTCAGATGCACGACGCTGGCAGAACGTCGTCAGTACGGCCCCAGAGTTTGAAGGGACTGCATTAGAAGAAATAAATGGCAATCCTTCAAACCAGTACGAGGTCTGTTGCGAGGAATGTTGGCGCTTCTCATATGACGGTGTAGAGGGTTTGGAAGAATCAGCAATTGTCCCTTATCGCTATCAATCGGCGAAAGTACTAACACCTCTGGATTACCTACACTACCAAACATTCGCAAGGTGGGTCTTAAACAGCTACTAGATGAAACCCGTCAAAACATGACGGACAATGGAAAACAAATTTACTGAAGAAGCTTCTTATATGAGTTACATTCTTTGTACGATTACTTTTTAGCACTATTGCAACTTTAAGGGCGTCAAAAGATAGCACTCTCAGCATTGCAACATATTGCTGGTCATGACTGAAAACGTGATGAGGTCATCATCATCTTGCACAGTTTCCAGCCACTGGCCGGGTCAGTTTGGAACACAAGCCTCTCCAACGTCTTCTGTCTTCCCACCATCTCTCAGCCTCCACCCTTGTCCAGTCTTCTCCTCTCTTCTTCACGCTTTCTTCCACCCCCTTCAGCCACCTGTCTCTCGGTCTCCCTCTTGGTCTCTTTCCTTCCCACTTCGTCTCGTGTATCCTCCTGGGTATCCTCTTCTCCTCCATTCGTTTTACATGTCCATATTATCTAAGTCTAGATTTCTCTATACCATCCTGTAATGGTTCCTCCTTCATTAATTCTCTGGTCCTCTCATTTCTTATTCTGTCCCTCTTTGTAGCTCCAATACTGCTTCTCAAGAACCTCATCTCACTGGCCTGTATTTTGCTCTTCTCCCTTCCTTTCATAACCCAGGTCTCCGAGGCATACGTCAGGATAGGGACATAGTACGATATATGATCTACTTGCTGTTCTGAGGGACATCCCTGCTCCATAACATGCTTCTCACACTCCTCCGGAATGCTTCTGCCTGTCTCCCCCGCTCATTTATTTCTCTACCATTTCTTCCATTCTCTTGTATCAGGCTTCCCAGATACTTGAAACTCTCCACTTTCTTCAGCTGTTCCCCACCAATTGTTATTCCCGTTGTGGTCCTTTCCTTCTTCCTTGTTGTGATCACCATCTCACTCTTATTTATGCTAAATTTCATCCCATATCCTTGTATTATTCCTTCCCACACGTCCAACTGTTCCTGTACCTCCTCCTCCTTGTTTCCACAATCATCAAATCATCCGCAAACACCATTGCTTTCATCTTTCCTTCCCCAATTACTTGTGCCGCTCGGGTCATTATGTCATCCATCACCACAATGAAAAGTAACGGTGACAGTGCACTTCTTTGTTTCAGGCCGTTTCTCTGTTCCACCCAGTCCGATCTCTCTCCTCCCACTTTCACACAGCTCACGCTTCCCTTGTACATCTCTTTTATCCTCCTTATAGTCCATTTTTCTACTCCTCTATCCTCCAGGGACTTCCATACTTTGTTTCTGCATACACTGTCATATGCTTTCTCAATGTCCAGGAAGGCCATCAGTAGATCTGTTCCATACTCATAGTGCTGTTCTTGTAACTGACTTACAGCAAAAATCAAATCCACTGTGGACCTTCCTGCTCTGAAGCCATGTTGTTCTTCCCTCATCCCTACTTCTATCCTTGTCCTAATTCTCCTTTCTAAAACTTTCTCAAACATCTTTGCACAATGACTCATCAGTGTTATTCCCCGATAGTTTCTGCATTCTGTTCTACTACCTTTCTTGAAGATCGGGACAATTATCCCCTTTTCCCAGTCCTCTGGGGTCTTCCTTTCCTTCCATGCTGCCTTCATCACTCGGTACAAGCATTGTATCCCCACTTCTCCTGCTGCTCTCACCAACTCCACACTCAACTCATCCACACCCGGTGCCTTCCCTCCTTACATATTCCTCACTACATCTTCCACTTCTTTCCATGTTAAGTCCTTTTCGGTTTGCAGTTCATCTACTGTACCTCTTCCCCGATTTCTTATTCCTCGCCGTGTTTCCATTTGGGTTCAGGAGTTCTTCAAAATATTCTTTCCACATTTTCTTCAGTTCTTCCCTATTTTCTATCCCTTGTCCCCTTTTGTTCACCATTCTGACATAATCCGTAGGATCCTTCCGCCTCTTATTCTTTACCATCCCATACAGGACCTTTTTTGTACCTTCACTATCCTGCTGGTCATGACTTAAAACGTGATGAGGTAAATAGCCCAATACGTTGAAGAGTTTCTCCTTGAGCTTGATTGATTGTGATAAAGTAGGCCGAGCGAATAGGACATTGTTGCCTATTAAAAGAAAATGTACTGTACCTGCAAGTGTTTTATCGGAAGGTGTTAAATCAAGTCGTAGGATTTGTGCTCTCTGCCTAATATTACTGCACCTATTATATCCGAATCCAAGCGATTTCTTACATATTTCTTACAATTAATATATTACCATATATGAGTCCTTGGGAAACGTTCAGATTTCTAAGGAGCATAACTATGGCTCAAACGTTCGGAGTATGTGGAGGCGAATCACTTAATTCCAAGGAATTGAAAAATTCAATAATAGGGAAATGAAGTAGCTGGCTTTCATCTTCAGTATCCAATCTGTTGACGCTGATGTATGTGTTTGAACTACTGGATATAAGTTCAATGACTTTTAAATTAATATCATTACATTGTTGCAGGTTGGCAAATATTTTATATTCCAGCAGATCAATTTTACCCTCACAACAGTAAAGACCAAAGTAACCACGCATGGATTTTACGCAAGAGAAGTACAATGTAGAACAATGTTTACATTTGATCGTCAAAGACCTTACAGTACACTGTACTGCATAATATCTGGAATTGTTTCTGAAATGGCCTATTTATATTGGATTTTAAATGTGGCTTCGTATTATTCGATAACACTATAGTGTCCTGCAATAACGGAGCCGCTAAATATTACATGGCAAATAATACTTCCATTGCCGAAATCAACTGCGTAGTTAGACTCAGTACTCTAAACAAATAATCATTAAACAATTGTCTTATACAATGAAGTTCAACATGACCGTACAGAGACTTTCATACTCAAGTTGGTTGGTGAGGAGAATGCGATGAGACTGATCGCTTAAAATAAATTCCTTATAATTGTTCCTGCCAGCGAAATTTTTTGCGATAGCTTGAAAACGCAGCTCAGAATGACGTTCTTCATTTTGTTATAAACAGTACGAAACTGCTCTAAATAAGCAATTTCCATCACCTGTTATAGGTTATGACATTTTGCAGGGGAACATAGAATCACTTCGCCAACTACTGGAACGACCATAGGCCTATACTCAATACTCACTTCGGCAGTCACCCTAATGGAGGCAGTTTTTGAATTATATGTCCCGTGCATGTCAAAAATCGTATTAACACATGGAGGCCCACCTATTCTTGTCTATCGCCCCGGAGACCCGGGTTACATTTCCTGCTCTGCCAAGAAATTGAATTCTGGTCTGAGGGCAAAAACGGGGCACATTCAGTCTCTTGAGGTATAACTAAGAAGAGGAAGGTTTAATTCCCACCTCGACAATCTTGGATGTGGTTTTCCGTGGTTTCCCACTTCCACTTAAGGCAAATACCGGGATGGTTCCTAACTTAAGGCCTTGGCCGTCTCCTTGCCATTTACCACCTTAATTACAAATACACACAGTAATGCAGCCATCACAATAACACAGGTTATGAGAGAACATTTCACACATACACACCCAAGTACACGGGGCTGAGTGACCACAATGTCGGAGTCCTTCAAACGAATTATGTTTGCCAAGTGTCTCTTATGACGAAAGCAATTGTGGACACGCGCGAGTGCCTGGAAAACTACTTTTTTTCTTTAATAATTTAAGAGTATATCGACGATGCATAATTATAACTTTTAGTCTAGGACGCTAATAACTTGACCACCGAAGCATTGGGAAGAAATTGCAATAGTAAGGTACATAAACAACATAGCCTACACATTCAACTGTCGGTTAATGTTCCTCAAAATTTCCCTTCTTAAATATTCCCCTCCTTTATAATTCTCCATCACGTGAAAACGTGCCATGTCTTGGGTTTTAAGTATATCGATGCAATGGTGCTGCCATCTGCTGTTAGTTACTGGAACTATATGGGCGATGTACTGCCATCTGTTGTCAGTTATAGGAACTGATTGCAGATATTTAAACGGCGTACTGAGGACAACAGTTTGCTCTTTTGATCACATGCTGTAATGCAATGGTAAAACGGAAATAAAACGTATTGAGAGGGAATGTAGAAATATGTATCTTTTACAGACATAAAACCTTACTAATACTCCTTGATTAAACAATATTTCAATGGTAAAAAAAAAATACATATATCGGCGAGGGCTAGGATCGAACCGGCGAATCTGGGAACTACAGTCTGTCGCCTTAACCACATAGCTGCTCGAGCAATCTTGTTCAGCAGCAGACGCAGCCATTCATTATCTTCAAAAGCTGCTGTCTGAAGGAAATAATCCATTTCATTATCCAAATAAATCAATGTTGCACATTCGTATACGTTCATACTGTTATTATATTTTATTGCCAGAACTTGGTTAATGTATGTTTTCAATTACATGGAAGCTTATTAAATAACTTACATTTTAATGGAATTCTCACCGCCATTTTGTCATGACCTCAGGCGGATTGTGCGCATGCGTGAGGGGCTAGAATTCTATTTTCTATATTAATTCAAAAATATATCGAGAGGGAATGTAGAAATATGTATCTTTAACAGACATAAAACCTTACTAATACTCCTTGATTAAACAATATTTCAGTGGTAAAAAATTATTATCGGCGAGTGCTGGGATCGAACCAGTGAACATTGGAACCACAGTCTGTCGCCTTAACCACATAGCTACTCGCGCACTCTTGGTCTACAGCAGACGCAGCCGTTCTTTATCATTAAAAGCCGCTGTCTGAAGGAAATAATCCATTTCATTATCCAAATAAATCAATGTTGCACATTCGTATACGTTCATACTGTTATTATATTTTATTGTCAGAACTTGGTTAATGTATGTTTTCAATTACATGCAAGCTTATTAAATAAGTTACATTTTAATGGACTTCTCACCGCCATTTTGTCATGACCCCAGGCGGATTGAGCGCATGCGTGAGGGGCAAGAATTCTGCTATTTTCTATATTAATTCAAAAATATACCGTAATATATTTGTTTATTTTATAGTCACTCTGCAAATCTAGAGGCCAAGAGCTTTCGTTAGAGTGCTCTACGAAGTAAATCGGTTCTATCGTTCTCTCAATCTCGTGGTAACAAAAATCACCTTACTGTTTTAAATATATAGACTAGTTGAAACCCGTCAAAACATGACGGCCAATGGGAAAATATTTACTGAGGAATGTTCTTATATAATTCTTTGTACGATTACTTTTAGGCACTGTTGAAACTTTAAGGGCGTCAAAAGATTGCATTCTCGACGTTGCAACATACTCTGGCCATGACTGAAAACGCGATGAGGTAAATATTGAGACCTATACGTTCCAGAGTTTCCCCTTGAGTATTGATTGTGATAAAGTATGCCAAGCGAATTGGAAAATGTTGCCTCTTAAAAAATGGTAGTGTTTTTTCGGATGGTGTTAAATCAAGTCGAAGGATTAGGCCTCTCTGCCTAATTTTAACTGCACTTATTATTTCCAAATTCAAGCAATATGGTTACATTTAGGAGCCCTTGGGAAACGTTCAGGTTTCTTAAGGAGCATAACTATGAATCAAGCGTTTGGACTATGTGGAGGCATATAATTTAATTCCAAGAAATTCAAGAACTATGCAGGAAACTGAAATAAACGTATTGGTCTCAATTTTCCTCATCAAGTTTTCAGTCATGGCCAGCAGTATGTTGCAATGTCGACAGTGCTATCTTTCATCTTCAGTATTTAATCTGTTAATGCTCGTGTACTGTATTTTTTTTAAACTAAGTTACTGGATAGAAGGTCAATGACTTATAAGTTGATTTCATTACATTGTTCATTTTTTTGGTGTAAGAATCCCTCAGTATGCCTTCCTTCGGAGGGGAAGTAAATCCGGCGGTCATATGCCTTAGATTTATGACATGATAAAGAATCTTCCACTAACTACAGTACATTTGTGTGAAGCCGAAATTTGTTGGTTAGATTATTTGATAACGCTATATTAGTTCCAAAGTTCGGCACCAGGTGCTGGCTGCGATGGCATCTAGTAGTCAAGTCCACAGCTAGGTGTCGTGGACGGTAGCATTTGGTAGCAAAAGTAGGAACTACTGTACTTGAAAATTAGATCGTCTTCAGTCCTTACCTGAATCACAGATAACACACACTAATACAGCCATCACATTATTAACACCGGTTATCAGACAGACTCTACGCATACACCCAAAGTACACGGGGCTACATGACCGCATTTTTGCAGCCCTTAAACTAAGGAACCAACCATTCGTGTAAAAATGCGAACTTTCGAGAAATTTATTATATCCTTCGCAGAAGTAAATGTTTCAAGCACGGTATCCGCATGCGTTGCAAGTTTGGCTGGTAATTCAGTAACACTTGATTATCACCATCCATAGAGAAGTTGTCGCCGTTAACATGTAGCATATGATCAGAAATTTCCATTTCACCTGGTTTCAATCGCGTGTCTTTAAGTAAGTGGCGTATTTTGGAGAAGGGCCAGAGAGAAAAGTATTTAATATAATTGTGAATAACTGTTTGGCGAGAAGCGTGCAACAGACCTGAAGTCAACATGAAGAATAACATTCCCACAAAAAGGAATAATGTCGTTAACTATCTCTTAGAAGTAGATTCACACACATGAAAGAATGAATGTTTGCCATTGGGGCTCCATCCCAAACTATGAGCCGAGCTCATCGAATATCGTCAGCTGGATTTTGAATGTTAAATGTAGGAGTTTTGCAAGAATTCACTTGATTTGCAGATCTGACTCGATTAGCTTCTGGAGAATCTAATATATACAACTGGTCGCAAGAACCGTCGCTTATAATTTTGGAATATAACGAAGAAATGCGATGATGGGCAAATCCATACATTTCAAAACAATTCATTCATTTAATCATTGCCCCAGAGGAGTGCGTAAGGCCTCGGCAGCCGTCACAGTTCATATCCTCGCCGCTAGTTGGGGGCTTCATTCATTCCATTCCTGACCCGGTCGGAGACTGGAAGCAGGCTGTGGATTTTCATTTTCATGGACCGTATGCATGTGGCACAGTAACATTGGTACCGGTACCAAATGAAACGAAGTTCATGGCATTGTTGTACTGCCGATTTTTATTTCGGAAATTGCTTGAGATATCATCTCCAGTGAAAAATTGTTGCAGCCTGTCGAATATTTTATATTTAGTCAGATCAATTTTACCTTTACAACAGCAAAGGTCAAAGTAACCAAGCGTAGATTTCTCGCAAGAGAAATACAATGCAGAACAATGTTTACATTTGTTCGTTAAGGACCCTACACAGTATAGCATATACTCTGGAATTGCTTCTGAAATGCCATATTTATATTGGATTTTAAAGGAGGCTTCGTATTTTCCTCCGATTTCCCATTTTAATGCGGCTAATGGTTTTTTTTTCGTCAAATGGGTTTATTTATAGTAGCATTTCTCCCCAAATTAATGTCATATTCAATAACACTATAGTGGCCTGCATCAACGCAGCCACCAAATATTAAATGGCAAATAATACTTCTATTGAAAACATCCACACCATGGTTAGATTCATTGTTATGTACTCTAAACAAATAATCAATAAACAATAATAATCACTGATACAATGAAGTTCAGAGGCTTTCATTCTCAAGTTGGTTGCTGATGAGAATGCGATGAGACTGATCGCTAAAAATAAAATCATTATAATTATCCCTGCCTGCAACTATTTTTGCAATTTGCTTACAAACGCAGCTCAGGATGAAGTTCTTCGTTTTGAAATAAACAGCACGAAACTGCTCTAAATAAGCAATTTCCATCACCTGTTGTAGGTACAATCCTTTGCATTTCCATGACAGTAAATTATGTGAGGGAGCATAGATTCACTTCGCCAGCCGCCGTAATGGAGGGAGTTCAGTGCATGTCAAAAATCATATTAACACAGGGAAGCCCAGGCTTAAGACTACATTCTGAGGTATCACCCCGGATTACGGGTTCAATCCCTGCTCTGCCAAGAAATTTAATTCTGGTCTGAGGGCTGGAACGGGGCGCACTCTTGTGGCAAAATTAGGAATAGCAAGATTCGATTCCCATCTCAGTAATCTTGGATGTGGTTTTCCGTGGTTTCCCATTTCCACTCCAGGCAAATACCGGGATAGTTCCTAACTTAAAGTCTCGGTCGTCAACTCCCCATTCCCCAACTTAGGCCTAATTACAAATGCACACATCAATATAGACATCACAATAACACAGGTTATCAGAGAACATTTTTACCACGATGTCCGAGTCCATCAAATTAATTATGTTCGCCAATTCTCTCATGGCGGAAGCGATTGCGGCCATTTTAATTGAATAATTTAAAAGTATATGCCAACGTAAATCGTGGGGAATTCCTTACCTAACGGGAATAATAAAAGTAAAATATGTTTAGACAATGCGACACCAACAGCAAGAAAGAATAATTGGGAAATAAAAATTCATGTCTGAGGTGGGACTCGAACTCTCTAAATAATGCATAATGAAATTCGTCGAGTCCAGCGCTGGCCCGGAGCCATCTAGACAATGTAAATAGAGTGCAATATTACAATACTTAAACATACATACACACTCAACTGACTGTTTAAGTTCTTAAATACCTCCCTTATTTTATAATTCTCTTTCAATGTATATTGTGGAAACATCATATACAATATTCGGGCCCTTTTTAATTCTCACAAACAAAGATCTCAGTAAGAAGCGGTGGGATGCGCCATTTCGCTCGTGTAAAATAAAGCCATTGTGCGCAAGCGCGGGAGCTACAAATATTATTTTTTTCTTTATTAAGGAGAATTCGTTACATTAGGGGAATTTTAAAAGTTAAGTATGATTTGGCTACGTAATGCCAATTGCAAGAAATAAGATTACGGAAATTTAAAAAACCTGTCGGAGGTGGGAATCGAACCCTCTCCATTTCACGATGCATAAATTTCAACTTTGCAACTCTACCATTGAGCCACCAATCAACTGAGATAATTACGCAATATTATGTTACATAAACATTACACACACTCAACAGTCTGTGTAAGTTCTTCTACATTTCCCGTCTATTATAATTCCATTCTATTATATATCGTGGAAACATCATAATCAATATTCCCCCCCTTTATAATTCTTATAATAATAACTAATACATTAAAACGCGGTGGACGTCCGCCATGTCTGTCATTAACCAAGGTGATTCTGCGCATGCGCTTGAGCCAATAATTTTGCAGTTTTGTTTATAAATTTAAAAATATATGGTAACATATTTGTTTATTTTAAAGACACTCTGCAAATATACAGGCCAAGGGCTTTCGGCAGAGTGCATTACGAAGTCAATCGGTTCAGCCGTTCTGTCAATCTCGCCGTAACAAAAATCAGCTTACTGTTTTAAATATATAGATAGATGGAAATATTCCACACTTCTTGACATCGCTTCTTTTCACGGATGAAGCTACATTTACGAAAGAAGGCGTGGCAAACTCCAGAAATCGGCAGTTTTGGGAGGATGAAACCCCTCATGGAACAGTGGTTCGCTCATTCCAGCATAGGTTTCGTGTTAATATTTGGGCCGACATTATTGGTGACTATTTAATTGGGCCGTATGTCCTTCCTCCTCGTCTGAATGGTGAGGAATATTACCGTTTCTTGGCAGAATCACTGCCTGATTTATTGGAAGATGTTCCCCTGGGTATTCGGCAGCGAAGTTGGCTGTGTCATGATGGTGCTCCAGTGCAATTTGCTCACCGTGTCACACGACTCTTAAATGCTCATTATTTAGGAAGATGGGTTGGCCGTGGTGGGCCAGTTAAACGGTCTCCACGCCGACCGATTTAACTCCCATGGACTTTTTCTTGTGGGGTTACGTGAAGACTTTAGTGTATGCGAACCCCGTAGAAAAACAAGATGAACTTATAAGAATCCAGGCAGCTTTCCAGGTCATTCGTAACACGCCACACATCCTGAACAGAGCCCAAATGTCACTAATACACCGCTGCGAACTGTGCATCGAAGTTGGAGGGGGGCATATTGAACATTTACTGTAATCAAGCCATTGGGTGTATTGTTTATTTCGTTCCGTATTTCATTCATTGTTGTGAGTAAATGAATGTACGATCGTACAACGGCATCTTTGCGTATGTCAAATAATAAAGAAAGTTATTTGGACGAACAGACGAGAAGAGAAACTATGCGATTACGGCTGCTTAGTAAACAAATTTGGATATTGCCTGAAAGGGACAAGGACAATTCTGAGCGAGGCGAACGAGCCCAGCGTATCTCTGTCTCCTTCTATCACACTCCCATCTCTTAACTGAAGCACAGCAGTGGCCAGCGGCTTGTACTCTGGCTCAGCAAATACCGCGAGTTCGTCGATTTGAATCGCGGGCACGGATGTAACAAAGTAACCTCATTTCCTCGAAGGGAAAAATTTTCTCCGCCAATCCGATTGCGGCATTGTTCTTATACGTAACACACAGAGCGTCCCTGATATTTTTGTCGGTATAATTAAGATACACTCTGTATAAACTCGTATAGGATGTAGATAATTATATCGTTACTGTCCAGCTTCTCAACTGACTCGGGCGTGGTACGTCCATTCCCACAATTAGCAACAATACATCAGGATATGAGTAAGGATAGACCAACTACAAAACAAAGTCCAAGACACCATTCACCAAAAACAAAATTTACTATTCTAAAACCTAACAGACTCTACATTTCCTTACAAAAACTGTTACGAAATTTAACATTTATCAAAAACAAACATTTGAGCTCAACTAAGGCGCCTATGCCCAACATAGTTCCAAACATCAACTGTCTATATTAAGGATCACTGAAATATCTTAGGTCACCTCTAGAAACGTGTAATTTACATCAGTAATATCTTTGTTTACATAGTCAATTATAGTACATGAAATTCCTTGAATTTGGACCATATCTACATCTCTGATCCTTCTTTTGATAAAATTCTTTTCCTTCGTTCCATTCTCATCCTTTTATCCCTTAACTTATTTCAATAAGAAATACGATCTCATTTCAAAATTTGGTATTATCACTACAACTTTATTCTGTTAGCTTCACTTTTTAAGCTGGATTCAACTTGATCCTTTTCAACAGTCTACTCAAATGTTTATTCAATGCAACATATTAAAATAATATCTAAAAATGTTTACAACAATCCACCCAACTCAAAGTCAATTTCCAGAATTAATCTCATCTAAAACTATTATTTTCATGCACACAATATAAGTACCAATTATCCAAGCACCATTTTCAGCGACAGCATACTATTTCTATTCATTTTTTGCCTATTTTGATATTTGTTTATTCATTTATCTTGTGTATTTATATATTTGGTCGTTTGGGCCACCTATGGACCACGGTGCTTGTGCTTTAGGTGCTGTATGCCACTTCAGGTGTTTTTGGTGGATTGTTTGGAGGCTGCTTTTTTGCTGATAAATTGAGCCTTTCTATTGGACCAGTAATTTTTCATTTTCTTTCTGAACTCTATCTTACGTTTCTCGGACCATTTCCTGGACGCGTTGTGGCAAACTTCTGTAATGGATGTGACGAAAGGCCAGGCTTCAACTGTCAGACGGTAGCGAATTCTGTCATTTATTGTGTCTTGCTGAATATTAAGTTCAGCAAGATCCTTCTCAACTTGTTTGATCCACAAGGATCCAGTGGCTTTACCCTTCTTGGCTACCTTGAAGATCTTATAAGACAGCCTGTGGTGGTCGTAGAAAGCCAGGCCTCTCCTCCTGATGGCATCGGTGAGGTTTTCCTGGTGTTTGTAGAGTTCACAATTTGGTTTGTACCATCGTCTCCACCTGGAAAAATCCTTGGTCCCACTACTTTCCTTAAGAATTTCCATTCCAGTACCTCGAGGGCCCTTAGGGGAGTCTTCTTAGTTAGAAACAGGCACTCAGCTGCGTATAGGATTGATGGTCTGACTACTGCATTATAGTGTCTTAGTTTGACATTCATCGACAGACGATTCGAGGCGTATAGTTTTCTGTCTAGTTTGATCCTCCTTTGTTCGAGAGCCATTTTTTCAATGAGATCTGAGATCCATTTTCCAAGGTATCTTACTGCTTTCACTCTCTTGAGTTGGTTAGTATCACTGACTCTTATGGTTTTAGGGGCGTCTTGATTATTGGTAATGAACTCCGTCTTTCCGATTTTGATCAACAGACCCGTTTTCGCCGCTGTTGAGTACAGTGTTTGGTGTTGTGTTGTGGCCTCTTGCATGTCGTTTGCCAGCAAGGTCAGGTCGTCAGCGAAGGCAAGGCAAGGGATTCTTAAGTTATCTGCTTTGGTACCCATCCTTAATCCGGTGTCGACTGGTAGGTTTCTAGTCCATTCCCTGACAATTCTTTCCAGAACACAGTTAATATGCAAGATACGAGTATACCATCTCCTCGCCTCACCCGTGTTTTGATTGGAAAACTTTCCGAGAGCTGCCCTCGAAACTTTACTCTTGAAGTAGTATTGCAAAGGGTAATTATTTTCAGGACTAGGAAATAACCTATCTCATTTGGGTACAATCGTGTTGACCTACTGAAACACATCAAAGTTTCGTTAACTAAGGCAACACTGAAAATGACTTCAAACACCAAAATATTTGTTTATTATTATTATTATTTTTCTAGGACCCGCCACTTACATTATTTTCACACTTACTCGGCCATATATGACATCAGGTAGAGAGATAATCTGTTAACAATATGTTCTAATCCACTATCATTTGAGAATAAGGCTCATTCATTTAAATGACCTAATTTTTATTGCTTAAACTCGGCCGACTGCTGAGGACAATAAATCCTGCTCACACAGCACTGATTTATGGCCTTTTAAGGGAAGCGACACGCCCTTTCAAGATGGCTGAGAGTCACACCCTTGGGAGGGACCTTCTCGCTTTCAGTCAACTTTACTAGCCAGTTCCTCTACTCTGTTTAAAAGGACGATTTTGGCTTCCAAATGCCACATTAATAAAGGCTTACCATTAGAGCTTATAGGCCAAATTATCTACGCGAGGCTGAGATAGTTGATCTCGATGGCTAAGGTAAGCCACACTCACTCTTGCAACAATTCCAGTACATTACTGCACGAGTTCCACTTTGCAGTCTGAGACAGGAACTCGTCCTTCCTCGGCTGTCTTATAGCGCAACAGTACCTGGACCACACCAGAAGCTGGCGCATTCGCTCCGCTCGCGCGACCAGCGTCTATGCTAAATCCTTCCTTCACGTGTCTACAGCACGCTGATTACCTCCATACGTCGCATACACTATGGGAACTTTCTCTGGTGCATAATAGCCCAAATTACATCACGAAGACCTTCCTTGATGTCTGGAACGGCAAGACGAGGCTTGGCCACTGCCAGAGGGAAGATGACGTAAGAAGAGGGAATAGGCTTGGGGATGAAAGCAAAAGATTAGGCACCATAGGAACGAATCCAAGAAACAAATTTATTGTAAAAAAGCAACAAAATGGATTTAAAACAATTAATTAGTGATACAGCCCGTAACAGCGCAAAGAAGAGAATATGAGCAAGGCTAAAGAACCCAAGATGGGAGAAAAAACTAGCCTTGGAAATAAAAGATATTAAGCTTGTAATTATAATTTATAGTGTTGTGCTAATGATGGGTTATGACTCTAACCAGAAAGAATGCTAAAAGCATAATTAATAGCACGAGGGGATCACAGTCTTTCTTGCGCAAAAAGCAACCAAGAAAATGGATAAACAATTTACATTATTATTCTCGAATCAGAAACAAACATTGTAAATATATAACACAGTTATTATATTATCTTTGCCCAAAACTTGGCCACTTCCAATGCACTCTGTGTCCCCCGACGAAGATCGTCTTCCGTGCAGGATGCTGGGCACAGTCGACACTCAGTCATATGCTGAACAGTGTGGTCAACATGCGTCAACAATTTACATAAAAAACTAGCAAAGCGAGTTGCAACTCCAATAAACTATGTGAAATAATGCAAAGAAATTATTGACTAATGGACCAAAAGTTCAAACAAATGGCTTTAATTTTTAAGGCACAACAAAAATTACGGGGCAATATTTCAAAGAGCATCCCCAGATACTGCAAGGAATGAAATAGATAAAGATAAGCTTGGCTACCCACAGAGGATAGACCTCGAAGCATGATATAGATAAAAAAAAGAGTACTAGAAAAGGGCAGGGAGCTCCCGTGACCATTTCAAGTTGCCAAGCCACTGGTACAGAATATAAGGCGATAAAAAGCTACACAATGTCAACAGTAACTGTAACTTCACAACTCATATGTTGTGGTTAAGGTGCCTCTTAACCCTCCAGTACTCAAGCGGGGTAATTAATTACCCCAAATCTTGAAAAACGACTGTTGATTTGTTTATAACACGGTTTGTACCAGGACCTTCTATAATACCGGACCTGACACTAGCGGCGGGACAGATGAAAGATGGCTGTCGCTGTTGGTGATTACATGCTTTGTTTATAAGTTGAGTCGTTTTGTTTACGATGTGATAGCGGTGTGAATTTCGGTTAGCAATCGTCTCCCTTGATTATCTGTGCTTATTGATTATTGCTTAATGATATTACACGTTCGTGTAAGTAAATGTCTGCAATAGTGCTTCTTAAATACGAGATACCGGTGACATCTGTTACGCTTGTGATACCATCAATACTATTGCCAATCAGTGGGTAAGTTTGGTCTATATGTTATTCTGTTTAGAGTTTATAAATTATTAGTAATGGTAATTTATTATGAGCAAGCATAGCAATGATTAACGTATTCCAATTCAAGGTTTAAGAAGATCTGAAAATTGATTACCGTACGTAGGAACATAACCTACTTTTTAAATTGTCTGCAGTGTTCTCTCATCCAATTATACGCCTGCTTGTCCAAGGATATCAATCTTATCACGTACTTGGTGTGGATCCCGTTTTAATAAACTACCAGTAGGCTTACTCATACATAGGTTATGCTAAAATTGTGGTGATATACCTTGAAACTGTTGTGTGACTGGATTCAAATCCAATTATTATGAAGATAAGCCATTGGTGCCTATTTTCTAATTTCCCATCAGGGGAATTCAACCCACACCCAACTTCACGGGGTTGATGACCAAGAAGTCACAATCCCATAAAATGAATTAACAGCAGACAAAATCACGTCATGATGTTATTTTGGGTTGGGTTGGATTCTGACACACGTCATGCCTTTGACCGAGTTTGGTTGGTTCTTAAGTTTAGGGGCTGCGACAACGAGGTCATGTAGCCCCGTGTACTTTGGGTGTGTGTAGAATCTGTCTGATAACCGGTGTTAATTGTGATGACTGTATTAGTGTGTGTGTCTGTTTTTTAATTTAAGTACAGACTGCAACTTAGAATTTTTCAAATAGTTCCTACTTTTGCCGCCAAACGCCACCGTCAACGACTACTAGGCCTAGTTTAGAACTTACCTACCAGACGCCACCGCAGTCGGCTCTTGGCAACGAACGAAGAAACCTAAGAGCGTTGTTTACATTCTTAACCTATCCAATTTAGCTTCACACAGGTGTAATTAGTGGAAGGTTCTTTAACAAGCCATAACTCTATGACATGGGACCGCCGGCTTTACTTCCCCTCCGAAGGAAGGCAAACTGAGGGATTTTAACGCTCTTAAAAAATCCGACGGCTTCAGCCGGGTTTGAACCCGCTATCTTGGGCATAGAAGCTCAGCATGCTACCGACTACGCCACCGAAGCCGCCCCGTTTGACAGAGTTCCATTTAATCTCATGAATAGGAATGAATGAATACGACTAGCCTACTTGTTGACGGATTTACAGGAGGCAGTCGTGACCTTATGATAGGAATTACCTAGGCATTTATCTTCAGTATGTGTGGGAACCCATGGTAAACCACTTGCTGGGTGGCTAAGCGGAGAATCGAACCTTTCACAGCATCCACAGGCACTTACTGTGCCCTGAATGTCATTACTAAGCACCACCCATACCTCAGTAGCTTCCATATAATCACAGCCATGAGTGAGACTGAGACATCGGTGATACTCTAGCCTGTGCCAACAGGCACTGACTGTGCCCTGAATGTCATTAATCAGCACCACCCACACCTCAGTAGCTTCCATATAATCACAGCCATGAATGAGACTGAGACATCGGCGAAAAGCCTCATTTTACTCTAGCCTGTGCCAACAGAAAAATGCAAATGTACTGCATTCATCAAGAGATGGCAAACATGCCCCGAATAATAGGCTATGTAACTTACTAAAAAGGGATTGAAATTCCTACAGGAACATTTACAACTTTCCCTGTTCACTCAGCCAAGATATTCTGCAGATCTTTCCTGTGGGCCTCAACATTATTTTATTTTATTCCTTTCCTGATGAAACTCCGGTGGTACCTTACTTGAACTCCTAGGGCACCTCCCCATGCCTGTCCCTTACACAGCTACACACACTACTACATTCATCACGTAATCGGAGGAATTCAACCCACACACAACTGCACGGGGCTGATGACCAAGATGTCCCAAGCCCATAAAATGAATTAACAGCAGACAAAATCACGTCATGATGTTATTTTGTGTTGTGTTGGATTGTGACACACGTCAGGCGTTTGATGTCCGACCACCAACTACGGTGGCCATCTTGGATTGCAGTGTCAGGTCCGGTAGTATAGAAGGTCCTGTTTGTACCCTGGGCTCTTGTGTACCTTCCAAGGACTCCGTGGGGCGCCACTCGAGCTGTCTGTCATAAACCTTCGCGCGTCAGTTCGTTTCCGGCAAAGAGACAGAGCTGACAAAGCACTGGCAAGGCTGCATTGCAAAGTCGATATATTCCGAACGCATGGTCGGATTTTGACGAATGAGGTGTCGTTGAACTCGGGCCGACACCCTCTTTCCAATGAATATCCTATTCCCCCCTACTAGGGTGTAAAATTGTAATTTTTTCGAAAATCTGGGAGTTCGAATGCTAATAGGGAATTAAACGTTGTTACACATAAAGCGCATGCATACAGCCGATTACAGCTATGATTTAACGTTTTTGTTTTTGTTTTCACGCATGCGCACTTGTTTTTTTTTTTTTTTTGTAAGAGGGTGGGTGATGAATCGCAGAGGCTTATGCGGCGGCCATGCATGCCAGTACCATTCATTGCTATTTGATGAATCATGGATCGCAGAGGCTTGTGCGATGACCATGCTTGCCAATGCATTCATCGCTATTTGATAAATCATGGATTGTAGAGGCTTATGCGGTGTCCATGCTTGACAATGCATTCATTGATATTTCATGAATCATGAATCGCAGAGGCTTATGCTGTGGTGCGTTTATGCTTGGTGAAAGCATGAATGTAATGATTCAAAAAACAATTGCAAGAATGATTGCACTTTCCTGGGGGGAATGATTAAATGAATAACCGATGAAATGAAATGATAGTGGAAAGTGTTGCTCGACTGAGTGATCAGGGAATGGATTGAATGAACCCCCCCCCCCCCCATTTAGCGATGATGATATGAAACCATGCAGGCTGCTAAAACCTGTCGCACTCTCTTGGATCAATGATTAAATGAATAACAAATGAAATGAAATGATAGTGTAAAGTGTTGTTTGACCAACTGGTTTAGGGAATGGAATGAATGAATGAAGTCCTCATTTAGCAGCGAGGATATGAAACTCTGTTGACTGCTAAAGCCTGTCGCACTATCCTGGGACAGTGATTAAATGAATGACAGATGAAATGAAATGACAGTGTAAAGTATTGCTTGATTGATCGGGTCAGGGAATGGAATGAGTAAAGTATCGTATCAAACAGTGAGGATATGAAACGGTGTTGGCTGATAAAGCCTGTCGCACTCCCCTAGGATAATGATTAAATGAATGACAGATGAAATAAAATGATTTCGTAGAGTGTTGCTAGAATGAAATAGAGACAGGGAAAACCGGAGTAGCTAGAGATTGGAAGAGAACAAGAGTTAACCAAGTGAGGTCGACAGGAAAGAAGACGGAGACGAGCCTGGCACAAGTAAGTGGAAGCAATGCCGAACACAGCTAGGGCTCTGTGCTCGCTAACCCACGTTCCACTAGATGTGAGCCCCCTGGGGAGAAACTTGAAATACTACTGCTTGCTAGCATGCATGGAGTGTTGGTTGGTTGGTTGGTTCCTTAGTTTAGGGGCTGCGACAACGCGGTCATGTAGCCCCGTGTACTTTGGGTGTGTGTAGAATCTGTCTGATAACCGGTGTTAATTGTGATGACTGTATTGGTGTGTGTATCTGTTTTTAGGTAGATTTCTTTAGAAAGCTAACTATTGCAATGGGTCCCATGTTTCGACTTCCGGAAAATTTCGACATATCTTCGCGTTTCACATCCCCCAGACCCCAAAACCACCGTCAGTTCAAAAGTTTATATATAATTTATGTATATATATATATATATATCAGTTTCTTGTGGACACGATATCTGCCGTACTTTTGCACCAATCACTTTGAATTTTTTACATAATATGTATCCCTATAAAATCTCGGTCGAGTTCGTTAATGGGCAAAATCGGTCAAAGGGGGTAAAAATGGGGGGCTTTTTTCGAAAAAGTGAAATATCGCTATAACTCTCTTAATACATGAAATATCGAATCCCTTCAAAGTTCATAATATGTGTCGGATAAGTGCCAAAAATTTATGTCAAATAAGATTTTTGATAGCACCAACCATTGACCAAAGGGGTGGGAAAAAGTGGGTTTTTCGGGAAACATTAATCATACCTCTGTTAATAGGCACAATATCAAAACCGCACAAAATGGACAATATTCCTCCAATAATTACCTAAAACTTTTGTCTGAAAGAATTTTTGATATGACCCACCATTACGCCACGGGGTGAACAAAATGATTTAAATTATAAGAAAATGCCAAGTGCCAAGAGAGGTTGCCATGACAACTTTACTTTTAATTGATAAGGGATGACCATCAGCAGTTGCTATGACAACGCCACTGCACGAGATCACATTCAGTTTTCATATGTCAGTGGGAAGCGACTTCGGTATCGGAACTGGTAGCATGCTGAACTTCTATGCCCAAGGTCGCGGGTTCAAACCCGGCTGAAGTCGTCGGATTTACTAAGAGCGCTAAAAAACCTGAGTTTGCTTTCCTTCAGAGGGGAAGTTCCAACGTTCGTTGCGAGTTGCTGATTGAGGTGGCATCTAGTAGCCAAGTTCACAGCTAGGTGTCGTTGACGGCAGTATTTTAGGTAGATTTAATTAGAAAGCTAACTATTGCAATGGGTACCATGTTTCGATTTCCGGAAAATTTCGACATATCTTCGCGTTTCACATCCCCCAGACCCCAAAACCACCGTCAGTTCAAAAGTTTATATATAATTTATGTAATATATGTATATATATGTATATCAGTTTCTTGTGGACACGATAACTGCCGTAATTTTGCACCAATCACTTTGAATTTTTTACCGAATATGTATACCCATAAAATCTCGGACGAGTTCGTTACTGGGCTAAATCGGTCGAAGGGGATGAAAATGGGGGACTTTTTTTTTCGAAAAAATGAAATATTGCTATAACTCTCTTAATATGTGAAATATCGAATCCGTTCAAAGTTCATACTATGTGTCGGATAAAGCTCAGAAATTTATGTTTGAAACGTTTTTTTGATAGCACCAACCATTGACCAAAGGGGTGGGAAAAAAGTGTTTTTTTTTTCGGGAAACATTAATCATATCTCTGTTAATAGGCACAATATCAAAACCGTACAAAATGGACAATATTCCCCTAATAATTACCTAAAACTTTTGTCTGAAAGAATTTTTGATATGAGCCACCATTACGCCAAGGGATGAGAAAAATGATTTCGGAATTGTAAGAAAATGCCAAGAGCTATCAGTGGTTGACATGGCAACACTACTAAATTGATGAGGGATGAGCCATCAGACGTTGCCATGACAACGCACTTGCGCGAGATCAGATTCAGATTTCCATCTGACTAAGTGTGATGCGGCTTCGGTGACTTAACTGGTAGCATGCTGAACTCCTATGCCCAAGGTCGCGGGTTCAAAGCCGGCCAAAGTCGTCAGATTTTCTAAGAGCGCTAAAAATCCCTCAGTATGCTTTCCTTTGGAGGGGAAGTTCCAACGTTCGTTGCGAGGTGCTGATTGCGGTGGCATCTAGTAGCCAAGTTCACAGCTAGGTGTCGTTGACGGTAGTATCTGGTAGCAACATTAGGAACTACTGCTTGAAATTGAGCGTCTGCATTCCTTACCTGAATTACAGACTAATACAGCTATCACAATTCACACCGTTTATCAGACAGATTCTACACTCACCCAAAGTACACGGGGTTACATGACCACGTTGTCGCAGCCCCCAAAACTGAGGAACCAACCAACATCTCTGCGGGAGATATAATTTTGCGTAAGGAAGTAACAGACCTTTACATAGTTACACATCAGTGTCGAAACTTTGCATAAGGACAGTGTGACCACAAGTATAAAAATGGACTCCAAATGACAAGAAGGTTACCGTCATCATAAGACAATAGAATATTTAAAATATGCATAAAATGACGAGAAACAAAGTTAATTAATCTCCAATTATAAAATACTTTCACGCAATAAATGTGGTCTGATCCTTCTACGAAAACCTGCATATTCTGCCTATTTTCGACTATCCCCAAGTTTGTCCGGTGAAATCTACCTCCGCCTTCCGGCGTGCCGAGAGGACTTTTTTAATTCAAGTAGGGACTGCAATTTTGAATTTTCAAATAGTTCCTACTTTGGCCGCCAAGCGCCACCGTCAACGACTACTAGGCCTAGTTCAGAACTAGCTACTAGACGCCACCACAGTCGGCTCTTGGCAACGAACGTAGCAACCTAAGAGCGTTGTTTACATTCTTAACCTATCCAATTTAGTTTCACACAGGTGTAATTAGTGGAAAGATCTTTAACATGCCATAAATCTATGACATGGGACCGCCGGCTTTACTTCCCCTCCGAAGGAATGCATGGAGTGTAACCTTGGGATAATGAAAACTGCAACTCTTGCATGATGCCAGTGTTAAATTACACATTCTCTAAACACGCTGCCTGTCAGATAACATGCAAGTAGACAGTATGTATCACTGTATGAATTATTGAATATAAAAGGAAATCGACTGTGGATCTATTGAAAAGGAATCGTCTTGGCATTTGCCTGGTGGTGAAAATGGAAAATCACGAAAACCCATTTTCAGAATGACCCAGGTGGGATTCAAACACACACTCTCTCAATGTCAGCGAGGCATGAGGTATCACGTTAGAACCTTTGGTCACTGTAGCTGGTATTTGATTTTAATGTCTCTAAGATTAGCTTTCCCATGAACTAAGCAAGAAAATCCTGCCTCTACCGCCATTAAAGTAGGGAGAGATGACCTAATAGATTTACTGTTTTAAGAGAAGAGAATTCACTCCTGAGTCACTTCTGTAGCGTAGAGGTTATTATGATTAGCTGCCGCCCCGGAGGTTCTGAGTTCGATTCCCAGCTCTGTCAAGAAATTTGAAAAGTGGTACAAGGACTGGAACGGGGTCTACTCGGTCTCGGCCCAGTGCCAAATGAGTTGGGGGGGTTCGATTCCCACTTTAGCCTTTCTTGAAGTGGTTTTCTGTGATTTCTCACTTTGTCTTTGGGCAAAATGCAGGGATGATACCTACCGTAAGGCCACGGTCGCTTCCTTCCCACTTCCTTGCTCAATCCTTCCACTCTTCATAGCCCTTCATGAGGCTCCTGTACGCTTTGCAGGTGAGGCCTCCTAAGCGTTGTGGCGATCACACACCCCAGTTGTATCCCCGACCCATAGTCTCAAGGTCTAGGACACTGCCTTCAGTGGCGGTAGAGGTGTAATCCCATGCTTAGTTCATGGGAAAAGCTGATCCTGGAGGATAAAATGATATCAAAGCGAGCAAAGCTATTAATCAGCCTCAAAGGAATTTCTTAGGGGGTTGTCAACTTTTAAACTCACTAGTCGAGAGCTTTTGAGGGTGTAACCATATTCAGAGTGTATTAAACGTAGTGGGACTACATACACCATGCCTCTTTGAGAGGCTTGAGCAAAAGGCAGGAGATAATATGAAAAGAAAAAGAAGGTTGACCCCCTTGCAGGGTATCAGCAAATATCACTCAAAAATGGGTGCAAACGTGGGTGCAAAAGTGGGTACAAAAGTGAGTGCAAAAGTGGGTGCAAAAGTGGGTGCAAACGTAGGTGCAAAAGTGGGTACAAAAGTGATTGCAAAAGTGAGTGCAAAGGTGGGTGCAAAAGTGAGTGCAAAAGTGGGTGCAAAAGTGGGTGCAAAAGTGGGCGCAAAAGTGAGTGCAAAAGTGGGTGCAAAAGTGGGGGCAAACGTGGGTGCAAACGTGGGTGCATAAGTGGGTGCAAAAGTGACTGCAAAATTGGGTGCAAAAGTGGGAGCAAAAGTATGTGTAAACATGGGTGCAAAAGTGGGTGCAAACGTGGGTGCAAGAGTGGTTGCAAACGTGGGTGCAAAATTGAGTGCAAATGTGGGTGCAACAGTGGATGCAAACGGGGGTGCAAAAGTGGATGTAAACGTGGGTGTAAACGTGGGTGCAAAAGTGAGTGCAAAAGTGGGTGCAAAATTGAGTGCAAAAGTGGGTGCAAATGTGGCTGCAAACGTGGGTGCAAAAGTGGGTGCAAAACTGAATGCAAACTTGGGTGCAAAAGTGGGTGTAAACGTGGGTGCAAAAGTGGATGTAAACGTGGGTGCAAAAGTGGGTGCAAACGGGGGTTCAAACGTGGGTGCCAAAGTGGATGTAAAAGTGGGTGCAAAAGTGAGTGCATAAGTGGCTTCTCAGCCACATGCCTTAAACCAGGTTGACTGTGGCGATAAAAAAAGGGTATGGTATACTCGGTATGGAATTATTCATAAAGTCATTGAATATAAACCCTTGAAAAAATATACCTACCTTGATACTCCTTTTGTGGTCCCAGCACTCAGCTTGATGATTGTTTGAGAGGTGGGAGAGACATGCAGGAGGGAAATAATGATATAGCTTATCATAAGAGTGATGCATTATTAAGACGTGTTGACAAATATTAGTGGAATAAATGGTAAATGACTTTTATCTTCCTATACACTCTAGGATTAAAACAACAATCAAAATGTATATCATCACTGCTATGATTTCAGAAAAATAGAAAACAAGCATTTATGTTGTTGTTTTTTTTTTTTGTTTATTATAAAAACCATGACTCAATAACCAAATTATAATATTTTTAACATTTGTATAATTATAAAAAGGTAGACTATAGCAATAAGAAATGTCATGGTCTCAGCAAGCATCATCCAAAATATTTATAGGTACATCATGTTGCCAACATTGGTCCATCTTTGTTCCAAAACCACTGTATTTGTAATCAGGTAAGTATATTTCAAAGGATAGTAACTGGATCACTTTGTCAATAACGTTCAGACCAGTATGGGTTTGGAGACTCTGTTTCAGTCGATGGTAAATAGTTTTTGATCTTTTCCCTCTGTTGAGGATGTTGTTGTTGCTTTTTTCTCATCATTACACTCGTGGAATGAAGAAACAAAGTCTTTGTTCAAAGTTTTATGACCCTGGTAGAGTTTTACAAACCGACAGGTTTGACACTGTTGTACTGATGGTATTTTGCTAATGGTCACTTGCTTATGTTGCTCTTAGTTATTACAGGGTCACGATTCACTTAACACAGGGTCTTGAGTCCATGATGTTGGCACATGTTGCCATATTTCCTTAACTGCCCTTGCAGCCACATAAAAAAGTAATGATTTAGGTAAAGCATTTAATTCTTCTTTTGTGTAACTGCTTAATTTCTTTTTACATATAAAAAATCGCAATCGCATGCTCAATAGCATTATTGTCCAATTCCAACTTTGAAGACACAGACATGATGCTCTCTAGACAGTGTATCACTCACTACCACAGCAATTATCTGTAAATCAATTGATTAAGCAATACATTTCAATTCATGACTTACACCTCTATCAAAATTAACACAAACAAACAGTTAAAAAGTTTATCATATTAAAAATAGAGCATTCATCAAATCTCACCAACAGGTTTAACATTACTGCATGGTCAAGTAGTTTTTAACATGAATTAGCAAACTCGTATTGTCCGTGACATCTAGTAGTGAACGTGGACATTGGATAAAGCATTCATCAAATCTCACCTATAATTTTAACATCACAAACGGTTAAGTCGTTTTAACATGGATTCTCAAAATAGTATTCTCAGAGACATCTAGTAGTGAACATGAATGCTGGATAAAGAGCTATTCAAATCTCACCTATAATTTTAACACCACAAACGGTCAAGTTGTTTTAAGACGGATTCGCAAACTCGTATTGTCAGTGACATCTAGTGTGAACATGGACATTGGTTATAGCATTAATAAAATCTTACCTATAATTTTAACATCACAAACAGTCAAGTTGTTTCAACACGGATTCGCAAAATAGTATTGTCAATGCCATCTAGTAGTGAACATGAACTCTGGGTAGAGCTTTAATCAAATCACAAATGGTCAAGTTGTTTTAACACGGATTCTCAAAATAGTATTGTCAGTGCCATCTAGTAGAAAACATGGGCACTGGATAGAGCGTTTAATCAAATCACAAATAGTCGAGTTGTTTCAACATGGATTTGCAAAATAGTATTGTCAGTGCCATCTAGTAGTGAACATGGACACTGAATAGAGCGTTTAATCAAATCACAAATGGTCAATTTGTTTCAACACGGATTCTCAAAATAGTATTGTCAGTGCCATCTAGTAGTGAACATGAACACTGGATAGAGCGTTAATCAAATCACAAATGCTTAAGTTGTTTCAACACGGATTCGCAAAATAGTATTGTCAATGCCATCTAGTAGTGAACATGAACACTGGATAGAGCGTTAATCAAATCACAAATGCTCAAGTTGTTTCAACACGGATTCGCAAAATAGTATTGTCAATGCCATCTAGTAGTGAACATGGACACTGGATAGAGCGTTAATCAAATCACAAACGGTTAAGTTGTTTCAAAACAGATTCGCAAATAGTATTGTCAATGACATCTAGTTGTGAACATGGACAATGGATAGAGCGTTAATCAAATCACAAATGGTCAAGTCGTTTTAACACAGATTCGCAAAATAGTATTGTCAGTGCCATCTAGTAGTGAACATGAACACTGGATAGAGCGTTTAATCAAATCACAAATAGTCAAGTTGTTTCAACACGGATTCGCAAAATAGTATTGTCAGTTCCATCTAGTCGTGAACATGGACACTGGATAGAGCGTTTAGTCAAATCACAAATGGTTAAGTTGTTTCAACACGGATTCGCAAAATAGTATTGTCAATGCCATCTAGTAGTGAACATGAACACTGGATTGAGCGTTAATCGAATCACAAATGGTCAAGTTGTTTTAACACGGATTCTCAAAATAGTATTGTCAGTGCTATCTAGTAGTAAACATGGACACTGGATAGAGCGTTTAATCAAATCACAAATATTCAAGTTGTTACAACACGGATTTGCAAAATAGTATTGTCAGTGCCACCTAGTAGTGAACATGAACACTGGATGGAGCGTTAAAAATCACAAATGGTCAAGTTGTTTCAACACGGATTCGCAAAATAGTATTGGCAATGACATCTAGTAGTACACATGGACACTGGATAGAGCGTTAATCAAATCACAAATGGTCAAGTCGTTTTAACACAGATTCGCTGCCAACTGGATTAGGTATAACCAGTAAACCAATTATCTATAAATAAATACAACAATCAATCCATTCATTTCAATCCATCATTTACACATTGTTTGTATTCAAACAATTTAAAAAAAAATGTTTAATCTATTAAATACATACCTCTCAAATATTTTTTTCTAAGTAACGCCACTGCTTTTTCTCAATTACCTTGTATATAAATGATGGCACTGCAGCACTAATTACCTGGCGTGAGACTAATGAGTGCCAATGATATGTATGACTTTATTTTATATTGTTCAATATGGCCAGCTAACAAAAAAATTGTCCACGCATGAGTGAGTGAAATAGTTTAAATAACTGTACATTGTGATTCGCGATACATCAAGATTCAAATTAATTTAAACATTTTTACATTACCAGACATTCATATTCTTTCCACATGTCAAACGGAAATGACATACTGTACCCGTTCGTCCTGGGGATGCGATGACCCATCTGCTATAACATCACATCCCTGGAGTTCCAGGACAGAGCGGAGTTAAATGAACCTCTAGTCAAATAAGGAATGTGTCGGAAATTCAGCTGAGTTTCTTGAAAAAGCAGTGGGTTTCACGAGACAAAGTATCTCTGGGGTCGTTACGGGCTTAAGTTAATAAAAATAATTCAAATATAAATGGGCGCCATCAACTGAATTCCTAGCAAAACCACTTCCTTTCCGGATAAGCCTTACTCAAGACAAGGAAAGAAAAAGGAACATCACACCATCATCAGATCACCACTAAGATAAAAACAAATTTATTTTTACTTTGAAAGTCAGACAGACATTTTAAATATAAATCCTACCTAAGAGTATGGTCGAATGCAAAGTTAAATTGTCATTGTCCAAAAATCGAACCATCTCCTTTCTAATGCAAATTTATTTCAATCCACTTATCAAGAAAAATGTATAAAGTTCTCTTGGGTTCTCAGGATCACTGTATCACTATGTCTTTCGTCACTGACATTTGTGAAACCTGAGACCTAATTCTCTTTAATTTAACATCAATGTGGATTTAATTAAGTTACTAATCTGCCTAAACATACACATATAATAATCACTCATGTTAAATATCACATAAATTATGGTTTGCATGGTATAATTTGAACGTAGAACATGTTAATCAAATGTTCCTAAACATTGAATAATTAATTTACATTATTTACATCGTCATTAATCTCTTATCTGTGAATTACAGAAAATTCAAATTCTCATTGGTCATCCTCATCATTATTATCAAAATTAAATATTTCTCACATTAATTCTCACTTCAAAATTCCAAATATTCCTGTCAGAATCGTTAATTCATCACCATTACATCATTTAAATTCACATTTCAAGTTGCAATTCCTTCGAATTATCTCCCAATTAAATTTATTTAATTGCATATAAATTCATTAATCATCAGCTTCTTTAATTAATCATCACCTTCTAATTCAGTTATTCATCATCATTACAATCGTCTAATAATTTATTTCAATCAGTTTAATTAATTCAATCCTTAATTCATCCACTTATTTAATTCATCGATTTATTTCAAAATTTAATTTATCAACTTATTTAAATTTCAATCATCTGGTTATTTAGTTTATTATTTCATCTAGTCATTCTGATTTTTTATTTCATTAGGTCAGATCGTTAACATGCTTAAATCTCAGATTATTATTTCATTAATTATTATTTTCAGAAAATCTTGTATTATCAACTTCATTTACTTGTTTAATTTCCTAACAAATTGTTTAATAAGGTTTATAGAACGTTGTCTTACAGTTTTATTACTTCCAAGTTATATCTCGTATTTAATTTATCATGCCAAAAATATTATTGTCTCCACGACATCACGTTGGATCTAACTATCCACAACGACATTATATTTCTTCAATATTCCAAATATCACATTTGAATATAAGAATTGCTACAAAACTCCACAAATATTCAGCACATACAGCATGAATCTCAACAAATACGCTAGACTGGGTACAACAACCTCATGTCCGCTTCAAAATACATTATCAACGTTGCAACTATCAAATGGCAAATTCCACAAAATGCCTATCACAAACTTCTCTTAACCACGTTGCATGATCTACAAAAATATATAAATGGCTTCAAATTATTAACGCACATAATCTCCAATGACTGTAATTACTCTGATCATATCTAGACAACTTCTTAAACAATTGGAAAAACATTACTTCAGTAATTTATGATCTGCTTTCAAATAGCATAAATTCTCTTTCACAAGTTTCATAATTCACATCGTAGAAAAACACCAATGTGCTATAATCTCTCATATCAAAATCTGCAATACTGATCTGCCTTAAAATAATTATGACCATTAATGATTAATCTTACTAGATTAAATTACTTTAAATCCTTCTCAAAGGTATCAAACACAATTATAAAAATCATCAAAGCATCAGCTGTAATAGCTGTTAAACTGAAATTACTCTCAAAAGAGTATAGCAACAAAATATTGGATTGGCAAACTAGAATTACTAAATGCAATCCTGTTGACATTTATCGTTACTTTATTTAACAAAATTTCGACTGATATGTGACTAGTAGTTCCTTGTTTAATTCACTTACATCTCGTGTACATTCGGATGATAAAATGAGTTCCTCAATGGCGAGTAAGATGTGTAACCACCGTACAATCGTATAAATACGAAGGACCTCGCCCCGTCGACTTGGATGATAGTTCCCTGAACGGTGGGTAAGGTGAGTAGCCACCATACAATCGTATAAATACGAAGGACCCCACCTCGTAGGCTATATGAGTGAATGTACTAGAAAGGAATCAACAAGTTTCTAGTTGTCATATAAAAGCGACGTTCATTCACTAAAGTGAATAACTTCTTAATATCTCCAAACAATCCAATGGAAAAAATCCCTACTGATGAATAATACACACTCGCTAGTATGCAATGAACTGACGAAGTAGTTTCTGATAATCAATTGCAGATCACGAGTTCGAAATACTCGTTACTCAAAAAAAACTATTCATGAAAAATATCCTAGCTGGAAAAATGTCTATAAGATCAAACATCTTCTTAATAAAGTCAAACAACGGTGAGAATATCGAATAATGATGCCTGCCATATCATATGGTTACTCCATATTCTAGCAAATTCGAAGTATATAAATTCAAACCATGTCTTAATAATCAAATCACTCCTATTAGAAAAATATACATGTGTGCCCAGTATTCATGAAAATAATCGTATCAGGTAGATAGAACTCTTACAATACCTTTCATTATCAGTTGTAATATAATTTCCAAGATCGTCGATTTTCCCTACCTAAAGATTTCTCGTAAGATCGGCGTGAATATCATTTCATCCATGAAATGACGATTTCCTTCGAAATCCCAAGCGAATCAGCTGTTGGACTCCTCTCGTCAGGAACCGAATCCATCGCTCTGTGGTGCCATCTTGTCTCTATTCACGTTTACTCGATCATGTTGAACCTCGAATTACCCATAGCGGATATCGTCCAACTCCTTCTCGAAAAGTTCATGGTAACAGCGGACCCCTTACTCTTCTTCTAATATACGCCACTGTTCCGATAAATGTTCAGTTTGAGAATTGTAAGTCCTCTCTCAACTTACTGCAAAGTTCTGTTTGAGTAAAATAAAAATTTTACTAGATAGTGTTCATGATTACGATACACCCTGTATCTGTCTATAATATGTAATCCATGAAAATTGTATAAGATAAAAATCTTATAAATGCACGCTGTAATGTTCATCAGAGCCTATGCTAAACATTCAGTTTACTTGAAATAGTAAAAAGTCGTTTGAATGTATTATATAACAGCATGGTTATAAGGTTGTATGTGAAAGCCTGTGTTCGAACAACGTCGAAATGAAGCTTGAAACAAAGTCTTCATATGTGATCAGTGTGGTTTTGAAATACCCCGGCTATCTACAATTGTCTTCTCGGCTAGGTCGCCTGTATCAACGACCCGCGCGGCCTCTGTTGCTCGGTGATGCGAGAAATGTCGCCTACACTTGCCGTGACGGTTTACGTGTGTTGCGTGACCTTCAATGCCCGTCTCGCTGTGCTATAGAGCTGCTCTGTACTGCTCCTCTCATAGAGCCCAACTGAACTGCTCAGCGCTGTGTTCCAGCTTATGAGCTCCGTGCGGCACGTGGCTAATTCTCCCCACCACGGTGCTCCTACGTCACGAAGATAGTCTCGAACCCGACTCCTCTCGGCTGTTCTGTTATACAATAACTTATTTCCATAAAATTATTTCCACATATAATGCATGTCATATATACTCTTCTAAGTTGTTTTAACTTATTATAATCCCATATATGTTTCAATAAAGCTTCACATCTTTATTCATAATTCTATCTTCTCACAGATTTCAATGCCTCCTTGATTCTTGATCTCCTACGTCATCTTGGCGTTCTTCTTGACGCGATCGATGCGCTATCATATCAGCTTGCCTTCCAAAACCTCAACTACAGCTTAATGTCAGCTGGCGTAGCCGATAGCCTAAAATAGGTATCGGGTACATCTCTCCCGTACATCTCCTTTTTTTTATCAGGATTGAGAAAAAAAATACACTCTCAGGCATTCAACATATTATACATGTACACGATAGCTCTACAATTTCCTTTACTCAGCATGATGGTATTTCCTGATGCTAGCTGCATTAAAAGTTCCTACAACTTCATCAGTATCCATTCTGACAATCTTATAGCTATTATTCTGGTATGTTTGTTCAATACGGAACGGTCCAGCGTACAATGGAGCGAATTTATGGTAGATCTTCAGCTGTAGGTTCGAAGTGACTGGCTTCCTAATCAGCACCTCATCATTTTCTTGAAATGGCTCGTGGAACCTCCTTCCTGCCTGTCTCCTGGCTCTCTTCTCCGCCTGTCTTCTGAGCCTCTCTCCTGCCATCTCGACTCTTCTTTCTTGTGTGGGTTGAGGATCTACTGGTGCCCTCACGACTCTATCCCATGGTCTATCCGGTTTCAATCCATGATGAAGCATGGACGGAATCTGTCCTGTGCTTTCATGTACTGTGGAATTCAAGCATTGGCTAATGATGGGTATCACTTCCATCCATCTATGGTGTTGCCTTGACACATATAAGCGACACAGCTTACTTATCTCCGGCATAATTCTTTCGGCGGGATTTCCCTCTGGATACCGTACAGAATTAAACACATGCCTGACTCCTAAACGTTCCATAGCAGTAGAAAATTCCATGCTAGTAAATTGTGATCCATGGTCACTCAACAAAACTTCAGGTTTCCCCATGCTCGGAATAACTGTTTTCTCAAGTCGATTTATTACGTACTTGGACGTAGCTTTCTGTATAGGGCATAGAGATACGTACTTCGAAAATACATCGACTGTTACTAAAACGAATTGATTGCCTTTCGTCGAACGAGGAATCGGACCAAAAATGTCCGTCGCGAAAAGTTCTCTTGGCTTGCTGGGTAATATTGATCTGGGAATTTCTTTCATTAACTTAGATGAGTATTTACTTCGCTGACAACTGTCACAGGTCTTTATGACGTCGCGAATCGTTTGTCCCATTTGTTTCCAAACAAAAGTTTCTTGAGCGAGAGCCAAAGTCTTGTCTACACCTACATGAGCTGCAGTTCGGTGTATCATCCAAATAACTGGTTTGACAAGCTTGGGTGGGATCACTACTCTAAGTCTAGTATGATCCTGGTCAATATATTGGCATATAACACCTCCCATAATATGATGTCTTCTAGCCTCTATCTCAGTTCTTTGAAAATCTGGATCAGTGTTATCCATCCTACGTGTCAGAAAACGGTAAATTCTTCGTAAAGGTGCATATCTCTTCTGAGTTTGCGATAACAACTTCAACTTTTCTAGAGTACCACTATCCTCTTGAATCAAATTTATATGGTTGACTATTACTTCTTCACAAGGGTTTCTGCTCAGCACATCTGCTAACAGATTTAACTTCCCCGGTCTATGTACAACAGTTGGGTTAAATTGCTGTAAGAACAGAGCCCATCTGGTGATGCGGTCACTCGCTAAGTCTGTCTTCATAATAAATTGGAGGGCTTTATGATCTGTGATCACTGTTATGTCATGTCCAAACAACACCTTCTTCCACGTTTTGAGAGCATGAACCACTGCTAATGCCTCTAACTCAGTTGCATAGTAATTCTTCTCACAATTCCTAAGCTTGCGACTGGTGAAAGCTAAATATCTATGTTTCTTGTCATCATCCAGCTGATATAGGATTCCACTAATGCCTATTTTGGATGCATCTGTCTCTACAAAGAATCGTCTTGTAAAATCAGGATACTCGAGCTTGATATTTTGGATTAGCATTTTCTTGGCCGCTAAAAACGCTTGATTGCATCTATCGTCCCATTTCCATCGATTTCCCTTCCTTAATAAATCCTGCAGAGGTGCCATTGTCTCAGTATATCCAGGACAATGTGTTGAAAAGAACTGACACATGCCTAAAAACTGCCGTACCTCTTTAATCTTTCGTGGTGTTGGAAACTCTGAAATTGCCATTATCTTCTTTGGATTGGGCCTATAACCATCTCCATCGATTCTATGCCCAAGAAATTCAATTTCTTCATGAAAGAATTGACATTTATTGAAGTTCACCTTGAAGTTCGTTCTTCTAAGATCTTCAAAAAGCATTTGAAGGTGTCTGATATGTTCTTCCGCTGTCTCAGACGCTATAATCAGGTCATCAATATAGCTTACAACATGCTCTTTAACTGCATCTGACAAATTTTGATCTAGTGCTCGGATCATCACCGGACCACTATTTTTCACACCAAAAGGTAACCTATTGAATACGTATGTTTTATGGTCAAACAAGAACCCTGTGTACTGTTTGCACTCTTCTGCTAGCTCAACATGATAATATGAACTAGTCAGATCGATTGTCGAGAAGACACTCTTTCCTCTAAATCGGCGTAACAATTCACGAATAACAGGTGGTCTATCGTGTTCAGGAAAAACTCTTTCGTTAAGGGATCTGGCATCTAGACATATCCTCAGCTTACCGTTAGGTTTCTTGACAACAGCTAAAGGATTCAAATAAGCAGTTGGCATTTTCTTAATTATTCCATCTGTTTCCATGTCGCTTATCATTATGCTAACTTCCTCCTTCCATTTATCCGGAATGGGATATAAATTTTTATGGTATGGTTTGTCATCCATCAACTTGATGCTGTATGTAAAATTTTCTATGAGACCTGGTTTGTCATTGAATATATCCTCGTATTCTGAAATTACTTGATCAAACCGCCCCTTAATTTCTGGATTTATTTTACTAGTTATGCCAATTTTATCTTCTATAGACCTTTCAACGCTGCATACAATTTCATCCAATATATCCTCTCTAAAGAATGTCATCTCCGATTCTTGATTTTCCATAACCTCTTCTTGAAAGAACATGCGCCTACTCTGCATATCTATGATCAGGCCACTCTCACTTAGGAAATCCACTCCTAGGATCATGTCAAAATGTAGTTGACCCACTACTAGGAACATCTGTTCAAAACTTCTGGTTCCAATCCCAACATCTAAAAGTACCTGACTTTTACATTTCATACTCTTGTCTGGAATCACCCCTTGAATTTTGCTAACAACAGTTGGCAACATTGTAATTCTTCCTAATAATTTTAATTCATCCAGGCAACCTATGGATATCAAGCTCACCATAGCCCCTGTGTCTACAAGTGTCTTTATTTCTTTTCCCATGACTTCCACACTAATAACTGGCAATTCATGTCTATTTTCCCGTTGTACTATGTCTTCTTCCTCGATTAAATCCTCGTCCTTGACCTGATATGTTTCTACGATGACGATTGATTCCCAATGATTTTCATTTTCTTCTGGAGTTAATTTGACGTTTTTTTTTTTTTTCATTGCCACTCGTGCTGGCTCGATTGACATCTCTCATTGTCTCCTCGAGTGGTGCACTAGGCTGTCTATCCTCTTGTCTTGACCTTTCATGTCCACGATTATCCCTTCTGTCGTTAGGATCGTTTCTTCGGCCTTCCTGTCGGTCGTTTCCATTAAACTGTTGCCCTTGGTTCCAGTTATTCCTTCCCCGATATCTGTTATTATACCGATTCCTGTCCTGATACCTGGAATTTTGGTTATAATTCCTATACCGGCTATCTCTCGCTTCTTGATCGTATGGCCTTTCATATGGTCCTCTATATCGATCATTTCCTCTTGCATTACGGATGTTTCCTCGATTCCCATCGTTCCGTCGGTTTTCCCAGGAATCCCTTCTGTCCGTTTGAGCTGCATTGTCCACGACTACCGCGTTTACTTCTTGCGTGTTTCTGTTGTCGTTTCGATTACTTCTCGGTGTAACCTGTGCGCTCGTATAATCCAATCTCCGCAATATGTCATCATAATGTTCCAGCGTATTGGCTCCCGATGCTATCAAAGATCGCTGTACCTCTATCGGTAACTGTCGCGCTATAGCTTGCAAAAGCTCTTCTTCTGGCAATGGAGGAATAAGGAACTGTAATTTAGCCAGTTGTGACGTGAAGTAGTTGGCGTAATGCGTCGGATGTGACGTAGAATAGCGTTTAGAGTACATCTCCGCTCTTACGTTGAGTTGATCCTCGGCACTCCAGAATCTCCTCAAGAAAGCCATGGCAAATTGCTCCATGTTCGCAAAGTTGCTTCTGAACGCTCTAAACCACGTAAGTGCAGATCCATCTAAGGCGCGTTCTACTATCCTTAGCTCTCTTTCTTTGGCTACCCTGTGTTCCGCCATGTAGTCTCGAATATCTCGCAGAAATTCTACTGGTGTAACTCCTGTATTTCCCGAAAACTTTCTCGGTTTGTCATCTAGGTTCCTTATAATTGTGACTGGACCTGAGTATCGTTCGCTTGGACTCGACGTACTCCTACTCGAACTTGGATTCTCCTGAGGGGTTGAACTGACCCTTTCGAATGTCACATTCGGTTGCATTTGACGGTCTTCTACCATGCTCGTGTCTTGATTCGTCATACTGCGGTCTATCGCTGTTTGATTTATCAATGTTTCCCCTGATGTCACATTATGACTGGTAAAACTGTTAACTATGGATTCTAGTTTCGTCATCCTGTCTTCTGCTAATCTCTTGACCTGAGTCTTCAACTCATCCAACGATGTAACGTCCTGCGTCTTGTTACTTTCGTCTAGATCGTTCCTCAACTTGTCAATCTTTCCTTCGCACGTGTTCTTCACTAACGCGACTTGTTCTTTCAACAGATCAACATCTGTTCTAAATAGTGTTGAATCTAATTTCATCGCTTCCTTGCTTTCCGTAAACCTAACTTCTAAGTTTGCCATACCTGCGATTAATTTTTCATCTAACCCGTCACGTTTCTCTTTTGCTTCGGCATCGACCTCATTATATCGTTCCTCAACAATTGCTCCGACTCTATTTTTAAATAAAGTTAAGTTTTCGTTAACCTTTTGCTCTATATCGTCGTCTATCTTTCTAATATCCTTCTGCAATTGATTTTCTAACGACTTTATATTAGAATTGACCTCTCCCAAGACTTCATCTTTAATGGTCCCAATTACTGTCTTCAAATCTTTTATTTCGTTACCTAGATTCGTTTCTAGACTCTTAATCTTAGTCTCGAAAGATACTTCGGTAGACCAATCTTGAATTTTTCCTACATCTGCAACTAAACCATCGATGTCGAATCTCAACTTCGATACATCTGACTTAATGTCTTTCTGTATGGTCATAACATCTGTTCTTAAAGTAAAAATATTTTCTTCCCCTCTATTTTCCAACTCGATAATATTTTTCCTTAATATCTGAACATTTTCCTCTCCTTTCATGTTTACTGCAATTATGTCTAATTGTAAAGTTTTCAACATCTCATTATTCTTTAAAGTTAAACTATTCTCTAATCTGGTTAACTTATTTTCTAATTCAGTATTAGTTTCTTCACTACGAGACTGTAATTTCTCTTCTAATGATTTAAAGTTATCTTTCAAGTTAGCTTCACTAGCTTTTAAATGACTTTCAGTATTTGACTGTAACCTAGTCTCTAATGACTTTAAATTATCTTCACTAGTTGACTGCAATAATTTCAAATTTTCTTCAGTACTAGATTGTGATGCTTGTACATTCTCTTTACATTTGGCTTCTAATCTAGCTTCTGACTTATTAATTTGTTCTTTAACTTCAGTTTCCATCTTAGAAATGGTTTCTGCAATTCCAGACATACCCGTCTGTAACTCTCCTAACACCTTCGCTAAATCCTCTGGCAACATAATTATATTTCAATATAGAATTATATAGAGACGTTAGACAACAACACATCACAATGTCTCAATTCCTGCATTCACTTGGGTATAGGGAAAAATATCTTATAACTAACATGATATTACTAATACGATTAACATGAACACTGGATTGGGCACACAAGTACATTGTCTGACTAAGTATAATAAATTTTGTAACACACTTAAATGAACTTGAGATTAATCTCTCAGTAATCTAAATCTGATGTGATTCCATAGAATTAACAAAATCGAAAAGCCCCACTAGTTGGATAAAGCCAATTCTCCCTCTCTCTCTGTACCCGTTCGTCCTGGGGATGCGATGACCCATCTGCTATAACATCACATCCCTGGAGTTCCAGGACAGAGCGGAGTTAAATGAACCTCTAGTCAAATAAGGAATGTGTCGGAAATTCAGCTGAGTTTCTTGAAAAAGCAGTGGGTTTCACGAGACAAAGTATCTCTGGGGTCGTTACGGGCTTAAGTTAATAAAAATAATTCAAATATAAATGGGCGCCATCAACTGAATTCCTAGCAAAACCACTTCCTTTCCGGATAAGCCTTACTCAAGACAAGGAAAGAAAAAGGAACATCACACCATCATCAGATCACCACTAAGATAAAAACAAATTTATTTTTACTTTGAAAGTCAGACAGACATTTTAAATATAAATCCTACCTAAGAGTATGGTCGAATGCAAAGTTAAATTGTCATTGTCCAAAAATCGAACCATCTCCTTTCTAATGCAAATTTATTTCAATCCACTTATCAAGAAAAATGTATAAAGTTCTCTTGGGTTCTCAGGATCACTGTATCACTATGTCTTTCGTCACTGACATTTGTGAAACCTGAGACCTAATTCTCTTTAATTTAACATCAATGTGGATTTAATTAAGTTACTAATCTGCCTAAACATACACATATAATAATCACTCATGTTAAATATCACATAAATTATGGTTTGCATGGTATAATTTGAACGTAGAACATGTTAATCAAATGTTCCTAAACATTGAATAATTAATTTACATTATTTACATCGTCATTAATCTCTTATCTGTGAATTACAGAAAATTCAAATTCTCATTGGTCATCCTCATCATTATTATCAAAATTAAATATTTCTCACATTAATTCTCACTTCAAAATTCCAAATATTCCTGTCAGAATCGTTAATTCATCACCATTACATCATTTAAATTCACATTTCAAGTTGCAATTCCTTCGAATTATCTCCCAATTAAATTTATTTAATTGCATATAAATTCATTAATCATCAGCTTCTTTAATTAATCATCACCTTCTAATTCAGTTATTCATCATCATTACAATCGTCTAATAATTTATTTCAATCAGTTTAATTAATTCAATCCTTAATTCATCCACTTATTTAATTCATCGATTTATTTCAAAATTTAATTTATCAACTTATTTAAATTTCAATCATCTGGTTATTTAGTTTATTATTTCATCTAGTCATTCTGATTTTTTATTTCATTAGGTCAGATCGTTAACATGCTTAAATCTCAGATTATTATTTCATTAATTATTATTTTCAGAAAATCTTGTATTATCAACTTCATTTACTTGTTTAATTTCCTAACAAATTGTTTAATAAGGTTTATAGAACGTTGTCTTACAGTTTTATTACTTCCAAGTTATATCTCGTATTTAATTTATCATGCCAAAAATATTATTGTCTCCACGACATCACGTTGGATCTAACTATCCACAACGACATTATATTTCTTCAATATTCCAAATATCACATTTGAATATAAGAATTGCTACAAAACTCCACAAATATTCAGCACATACAGCATGAATCCCAACAAATACGCTAGACTGGGTACAACAACCTCATGTCCGCTTCAAAATACATTATCAACGTTGCAACTATCAAATGGCAAATTCCACAAAATGCCTATCACAAACTTCTCTTAACCACGTTGCATGATCTACAAAAATATATAAATGGCTTCAAATTATTAACGCACATAATCTCCAATGACTGTAATTACTCTGATCATATCTAGACAACTTCTTAAACAATTGGAAAAACATTACTTCAGTAATTTATGATCTGCTTTCAAATAGCATAAATTCTCTTTCACAAGTTTCATAATTCACATCGTAGAAAAACACCAATGTGCTATAATCTCTCATATCAAAATCTGCAATACTGATCTGCCTTAAAATAATTATGACCATTAATGATTAATCTTACTAGATTAAATTACTTTAAATCCTTCTCAAAGGTATCAAACACAATTATAAAAATCATCAAAGCATCAGCTGTAATAGCTGTTAAACTGAAATTACTCTCAAAAGAGTATAGCAACAAAATATTGGATTGGCAAACTAGAATTACTAAATGCAATCCTGTTGACATTTATCGTTACTTTATTTAACAAAATTTCGACTGATATGTGACTAGTAGTTCCTTGTTTAATTCACTTACATCTCGTGTACATTCGGATGATAAAATGAGTTCCTCAATGGCGAGTAAGATGTGTAACCACCGTACAATCGTATAAATACGAAGGACCTCGCCCCGTCGACTTGGATGATAGTTCCCTGAACGGTGGGTAAGGTGAGTAGCCACCATACAATCGTATAAATACGAAGGACCCCACCTCGTAGGCTATATGAGTGAATGTACTAGAAAGGAATCAACAAGTTTCTAGTTGTCATATAAAAGCGACGTTCATTCACTAAAGTGAATAACTTCTTAATATCTCCAAACAATCCAATGGAAAAAATCCCTACTGATGAATAATACACACTCGCTAGTATGCAATGAACTGACGAAGTAGTTTCTGATAATCAATTGCAGATCACGAGTTCGAAATACTCGTTACTCAAAAAAAACTATTCATGAAAAATATCCTAGCTGGAAAAATGTCTATAAGATCAAACATCTTCTTAATAAAGTCAAACAACGGTGAGAATATCGAATAATGATGCCTGCCATATCATATGGTTACTCCATATTCTAGCAAATTCGAAGTATATAAATTCAAACCATGTCTTAATAATCAAATCACTCCTATTAGAAAAATATACATGTGTGCCCAGTATTCATGAAAATAATCGTATCAGGTAGATAGAACTCTTACAATACCTTTCATTATCAGTTGTAATATAATTTCCAAGATCGTCGATTTTCCCTACCTAAAGATTTCTCGTAAGATCGGCGTGAATATCATTTCATCCATGAAATGACGATTTCCTTCGAAATCCCAAGCGAATCAGCTGTTGGACTCCTCTCGTCAGGAACCGAATCCATCGCTCTGTGGTGCCATCTTGTCTCTATTCACGTTTACTCGATCATGTTGAACCTCGAATTACCCATAGCGGATATCGTCCAACTCCTTCTCGAAAAGTTCATGGTAACAGCGGACCCCTTACTATTCTTCTAATATACGCCACTGTTCCGATAAATGTTCAGTTTGAGAATTGTAAGTCCTCTCTCAACTTACTGCAAAGTTCTGTTTGAGTAAAATAAAAATTTTACTAGATAGTGTTCATGATTACGATACACCCTGTATCTGTCTATAATATGTAATCCATGAAAATTGTATAAGATAAAAATCTTATAAATGCACGCTGTAATGTTCATCAGAGCCTATGCTAAACATTCAGTTTACTTGAAATAGTAAAAAGTCGTTTGAATGTATTATATAACAGCATGGTTATAAGGTTGTATGTGAAAGCCTGTGTTCGAACAACGTCGAAATGAAGCTTGAAACAAAGTCTTCATATGTGATCAGTGTGGTTTTGAAATACCCCGGCTATCTACAATTGTCTTCTCGGCTAGGTCGCCTGTATCAACGACCCGCGCGGCCTCTGTTGCTCGGTGATGCGAGAAATGTCGCCTACACTTGCCGTGACGGTTTACGTGTGTTGCGTGACCTTCAATGCCCGTCTCGCTGTGCTATAGAGCTGCTCTGTACTGCTCCTCTCATAGAGCCCAACTGAACTGCTCAGCGCTGTGTTCCAGCTTATGAGCTCCGTGCGGCACGTGGCTAATTCTCCCCACCACGGTGCTCCTACGTCACGAAGATAGTCTCGAACCCGACTCCTCTCGGCTGTTCTGTTATACAATAACTTATTTCCATAAAATTATTTCCACATATAATGCATGTCATATATACTCTTCTAAGTTGTTTTAACTTATTATAATCCCATATATGTTTCAATAAAGCTTCACATCTTTATTCATAATTCTATCTTCTCACAGATTTCAATGCCTCCTTGATTCTTGATCTCCTACGTCATCTTGGCTTTCTTCTTGACGCGATCGATGCGCTATCATATCAGCTTGCCTTCCAAAACCTCAACTACAGCTTAATGTCAGCTGGCGTAGCCGATAGCCTAAAATAGGTATCGGGTACAATACACAATAAGTTTTCAGTTTACGCTTATCAGCAATACCTGCTTATTTCAAACAGGATTGTTGATATAGCAAGACGACATCCTGCTTCAATCACACGGGGATCCCAGCTGAGCCTGGCATTACTTTCATTTACTTGTGCAGGGCTCCTCTCTGTTTTCTTTCATGTCGATCTTACTCGGTCAACTCTTGTTCTCTTTACACTGTCAATAGTATAAGTGTATCCGAGGCCTAGAGAGTCTTTCACTTTCCAGCCTTAAACGCCCCTTGTCTGATCTTTGCTGATACCCTGCAAGGGGGTCAACCTTCTTTTTCTTTTCATATTATCTCCTGCCTTTTGCTCAAGCCTCTCAAAGAGGCATTGTGTATGTAGTCCCACTACGTTTAATACACTCTGAATATGGTTACACCCTCAAAAGCTCTCGACTAGTGAGTTTAAAAGTTGACAACCCCCTAAGAAATTCCTTTGAGGCTGATTAATAGCTTTGCTCGCTTTGATATCATTTTATCCTCCAGGATCAGCTTTTCCCATGAACTAAACAAGGGATTCCACCTCTACCGCCACTGAAGGCAGTGTCCTAGACCTTGAGACTATGGGTCGGGGATACAACTGGGGTGTGTGATCGCCACAACGCTTAGGAGGCCTCACCTGCAAATCGTACAGGAGCCTCATGAAGGGATAGGAAGAGTGGAAGGATTGAGCAAGCACGTGGGAAGGAAACGACCGTGGCCTTACGGTAGGTATCATCCCTGCATTTTGCCCAAAGACAAAGTGAGAAATCACAGAAAACCCCTTCAAGAATGGCTAAAGTGGGAATCGAACACCCTCTACTCAATTAGCCCTGAGCCGAGACCGAGTAGACCCCGTTCCAGTCCTCGTACTGTACCCTTTTACCTACCAATACCTGTTGAATCCCTGGATAGCAGCTGGATCGTAGAACCTGAAAATTCCCCGGCTCTAAAGACCCCCAAGTTCTACCAACAGACACAGGGATAATAGGGCCACTCGAATACCTAACAGGATGTATTAAGACTGACCAAGGCTCAGAGAAAGAAAAGACTAGCTCAAAACACAAGAATTCAAGAGGAAGAAAGAATCTCAAAGGTGTGGAAAACCCTAAAATACCTAGCGATGGCCCCCTTAATACACCCTTCCATCACCTCTATAAAGCATCACGCAATAATTAAAACCAAGTAATAAAGTAGTTTATTGTAAGAATAAACAAGACAGAAAAACAATCAATATTGTCGATACCACGACCAATCAAAAAACTCATTGATTATACTGGATTGTCTTTAAAAAAATATATTACCCATTATCTCAACTAACTTTTAATTGATTAAAATATAAGGCATATTAATAATAATAATGATCAATCCCATAGGATAAGCACTTACAAAAGAAAAATATTATAAGACTTGAATACATTAAATTCATTTCGGTTCCTTAACTGAAATAACATCTTATGCAAAAATATCCTGATTAAAACTAATAATCCTACACGACATCTTCAGTAACATTATATGTTCTTGTTATTAAATGAAGAAATTCATATGGCCTATTTACAGAATATAATTTACACAAAATTCCAGAATAATTTCAATTATTCTTTTCCCACTGACTTAATGTCACGACATTCATTTCTGCTTAAAATTGTTTCATTTCTAGTTTTAGGGTAATTCTGCCGAACAGTTAAGCTAAGCAAAAATTAATCATAAATTCAGCATTAAATAGTTATCGGTTTCCTTGTTAAACATACATCCTATGGCAAAATCGTTATATTAATTTTACTGGAAATATTGAACCGGATATCCACTCAAGATTCTCAATAATACTGCTGAGAAAAATATTAATCTTCACACAGGCATTTTCACGATAACAGCGATAAAGTCAACTATGACCAAATATTAACCATACTAGGTTAAAAGCAACACCTCTCTGGGTTAAAACCCCAATCAATCTAATCCTGATTGGCACACCTGGCTCAATCCTCAACAAGAAAAATATGCTTTACAAAGCACTGTATCAATATACTTAAACACAAAGACATTACTCATAGTACATGCCTCTCTAAAGTCGAACATGCACCTATAATAGGAGCCTTACTGTTATAAATCCACAATTATGAAAATCAGCTGTTTATAGAAAAATCCTGAACTCGAGTGCGAAAGAATAATATGATTCTGTAACAGATTACCAACAAAGCCCAGTGGATTTCAGAAATATTCCACCTATCTTTAAAAACTTGCCTTACATTGATGTATTACATGATCCATAATTCTTAAACGTATGACTTATAGTAAGTCGTCCCTGGGATTATCCTCGCAAATTTGGATGTCGCTCAAATACCCTCTTAATAGAGAAAAACTATTGCACCAAAGGCAATGATATCAATTTAATCCAGTGTTAACTTCACAAGAAAAGAAAAGTATAACACTCCCCAACCACACAAACTGAGGTTGTAAAAGCGATATATAAAAAATAAATTCAATCTCAAAATAAGATCTTCCCTGAATTTCCCGAACGCGAAAATGTCGATAGATTAGTCCTACAGCATGGATCTAGGTTAGCAACAAAGGCTAAGCGACAAATGACCCATTAGGCAATCCATTTCGAAAATCACGCTCAGAAAATACAAGTAAAATCAGTTAATGAACTGCAGAAAAAAAAATAGTCAAAGGACTCGAAGTAACATTCAGAATAACAGGATCCGAAAACTTCCTAATATCGTAATAAGAATACGAAAAGGAAAATTCTCCTCAAAGAATACGATGATCCACGCGAAAGTGCTTAAAGCACAATACACTAGAATATGAAAAACTCAATCAAAGTTCTCTAAAGAAAATTGTGTTACTAAAATGTTCTTACACAAGAAAAACTGTAGATCTTCTTCCTACATTTGTTTCTCGACAAATAAGAATGAGCATATTAGTTTAAATACTGTAAAATACTACTGAAATTTTTAATTTATTCATTAAATTACACAAAGGATGCACTCATTTTTATGAGTCAAAATCCTGGCATCATAGAAGGTCAGTTTCGAAATAAACATCGAACCTGCACTTTCTACTCAACCATTTAATCTACAAAATCAAATATGGCAAAGTGTGGTAGTTCAAAATGTCCACGCTACGCTACTGTAACAAGTTGAAGTGATCTGTACCTTTGGCGAATCTAGATGAGGAAGAAAAGATATCGTTGGCCATACTAAGCTCCAGACCAACAGAACACATGCCGGACTCCAACTGGGTTTCCAGAGAACGAACCAAAGTCCTCCTAGGCTCGAACAACACCCGGTCGGTCGAAATAGTTCCAACATATCCTGGCGATATCTTCCCATACATATTCGAATACCGACGGACGGACCGCACACAGTTTATCAACTCGTCACGAAGCGAGGGTGAACTCGAACAGTCGCTAAATAGTTCCAATATATGAACGCGAATGCGAGCAAGTTCACAAGGGTCGACGCGGCCCCTTGCATCACGAGAGTCGCTTGCACACTTCATGCTAAATGAAAGTTGCTGCCAACATGTCCCCGCTACACCCTGCTAATGCAGTATTCTTATATTAATTTAGCCTACCATCGTAATGGATATAAGCTTCATAGTGTTCCTTCCCTCTGACACCTTGCTTGAGAATGTGCTCTTTTCAAAAAGTATAAGCACTGTGAAGAGTGAATCAAGTCTAGGCTGCATTTCCACGAAGGTTTATATGCAGAGTTTTGTGACACATTACAGCCGAGCTGGCGGTCGGGATTATGAAAGTATGCTTCCGCATGGCCCGTTATTAGCTGTCGATACACGGTCGCAAAGATAAACTATTACATGTTTAAGACCATGTCTGAACCTTATTAAACACGTGTATACTTCACGTAGAATGCTGAACGAACTAGCGTATACACTCCAGCGCGGTCACACGTTTTTAAAACTTCCGTTAGCTGGCGACTTCACTTTCACTGTTTTCAGGCTCAAACCTCTACGCTGTCGGTTTCTCTACTCATTGCTCTCCGCAGGAGGTCGCCTTGGTCTCACATCCGCTCCCCCACTCCTTCACACGTCACGACTCGATACGAAATATATCGCAGTCGAAACGTAATCAGCAGTGAGTTAACAGATCATCTTCTGTTCTTCATACTTTCTTAATAATAGCTTTCTGCCATGGAAATATACATACAGACGTATGTAGCTGCTTACATATAGCGCTAAATATGCTTTAATTTGTATTAATCACTCTCAGGTGAATCGATCGATATAGTGTTAGACACAGTCAACATGGTTATTATCGATGACCTTCGGGTTTCTCGTCGGAAACACGAGCTCTGCCGATCTCTTTCTTGATAGCATGACTTTTGCTCGCTGTAGACCAGCTGTAATTATAGACTTCAGAGGCTAGTTAGGAAGTTACAGGGTGTTCCCAAAATACTGTAACCATGTCTGTACTTAAGACCTTTATGAATAATGGTGCATTTTCCCTTTGATACCTTAAATAAAAGTCTCCTTAACTTTTATTTACACCATTCCAGGTAATCTCGGCATATGTAGCATTATTCAGTCAACACTCAGACTATCTTCTTCACATATCTTTTCAGGTTTTTTGCATTGAAACGACCTATCATTTCTCTTCCATTTAGGCTTACTACCTCATAACAATTATTTCCTTTTATTATAGTGACTTCTCTGTCATGGTAATCTCTTTCTTGATAGCCGTGAACAGATAGAATGCGTGACATCTCAGTGCTTAATTTCTTTTTGAAAATGTTTTTCCTTTGTCCCGGTCAGGCGTTCTTTCTGAACTCCGACCTTCTCTGCTAGTGCTGGGTCGTGTCTTATCTGGATTTTCATCCTTTCTTTCCTTCGATTTTCTTCGTCCAACCTCCGTGGACTTATCTCGCCCTGTCTTGAGCCTCTCCTGTTGCACTTTCTTATCGGATGCCTCCGTCCGATAATTGTTGTATCTTGAGTACCCTTGATTTTGTCTCTTATCTCTGTTTTCATGGGTATCCCTATCATTCCTATTATATCTGTTATCTCGAATATTTTGATCATATCTGTAATTCCTGTTATAAGGTGTTTCTCGATGATCATTCCGGTTTCGATCATTATCTCTTCGATAGAAATTTCTCTTCTCGTAGCGACGTTGCCATGGCCTCTCCTGGGCGTCCCTACGTTGATTTTCCCATCTCCTCTCTTCCTGATGGGTATTTCTAATAGGACCCATTCTATCATCTCTTCTTTGCCCAAAACGATCCGTCTGCTGTGTACGGTTCATCATTACCGCGTTTACAACTTTCGATTCCTGCCTGGCATTTTTGACTATGGTAGGTTGCGTCATCATACTCATATGATCTAATCGACGTAACAAGTCATCTAACGACGTTAAAGACGATACTCCGGAAGAAATAATTGATCTCCTTACTTCCGCAGGCAATTGACGTGAGATAGCTTCAAGGAGTTCTTCCTGGGTTAACGGCGGCTGAAGAAAACGGAGTTTTGCTAACTGACACGCAAACTACTCAGCATAGCTGGTTGGTCCTGTACTGGAGTACTTGCGTGAATAGACTTCCGATCTCACATTTTGTTGGACCTCGATCGACCAAAATCTTTGTATGAAGGCCTCCGAAAACTGTTCAAAATTGTCAAATGTGTAACGAAAAGCCCTGAACCATTGTAACGGAGCATCGGTAAGAAACCTTTCCACCATACGTAGCTCACGCTCACGTGGCACATGTGACTCCAAAAAGTAATCTCTTAATGCCCTGACAAATTCGATTGGTGTTATTCCATCCAAGTTGCTAAACTTCCTAGGTTTGTCATCAAAGTTTCGTATTATGGTTACATTCGGTGTCCTTTCCAATGATTTCGAAGTATAATCATCCACGCCTACGTTGGGGTTCGGAGAACTAAAAGTTTCCCTGCTTGTTCGAATGGGACTCGAATGTTCCATTTGACTGAGCCGAACGTTGGGTTCGTTGTTGGGAGATTCCTGCATCATCCTTTCCCTACCATCAGGTACTATCACTTCAGGTTGTTCAACTACAACTCTAAAATCGGACTGTAAAAGTGATCGCAATTGATCTTTTAGCGTATCTAAATTGATATGCCCCTCTAGATTAATTTGTTCGAGACCCTTTCTAATTTCATTAATCTCGGAAGTTTTCTTCTCCCTGACCTCATTTAACTCTATCTTACTTTGGTCGACTTTAGTTTCAACACTGTTAATACGTTTCTCTAAATCGGATATGTTATTGACCTGTGTATTTTGAATTCCATCCATTCTTTTGCTTAGATCTTCCCTAACATTTATTATGTCTTTGCTATTAGTTGCAAGACCAGTGGCAAGTTTAGATTCTAACTTAAATTTCTCAACTTTAAAACATTCCTCATTGATTTTCATGATATCTTTACGAAATGTTACAATATTATCACTTATGATCCCTTTCAAATCGATGTCAAAATCATCCCTGAGAAGTTTCGTATGATCAGTGACTTGAGCTCGGAGTGTCCCCATTTCACATTTCAACTGCTCCAGGCTATTCTGGGTCTGATTAGTTTCATGGGAAAACTGTAGCTGAAGTGCTTCTAAATTTTTTTTACTGAGCTTCACACTTTTTTCAAAGTCTAGTCTAATCTCAACTTGAAACTCTTTATTAGATTTTTCTAGCTCCATTAACTTAATCTCCGTCTGATTTTGACTAGATTCGATTTTTTGGACCTCTAGCTCCATTTTATTTTGACTGGATTCTATTAATCCCACATCTGTTCTTAAATCATTGATTTGGGATTGCATAATCCTTACATTAGAGTTTACATCCTTTACTGTTTCCTCAATTCCCCTTTGACTAGTTTGGATATTGTTAAGATCTGTTTGCATTGAAGTTTGACTAGTCTGGATTGATGTTTGACTATTTTGCATTGATGTTTGACTAGTTTGGATTCTTTCTTGGGCAACCTGTACCAAGCCAACATTAGCCCGTAGTGTACTGATATCTAGTTGTGTTTTTCTATTATCGTCCTGAATATCTTCGATATTAGATTCTACACTGGTACCCTTCTTTTCTACCCTTTTAGAACTGTCATTGATAGCCTTCAATGAGGATTGCATAGTATCAATTTCCCCCCTGATACCTTCAGCAACTGCACCCTGATTTTGAATAAGAGTTTCAGACATATGGTCTAATGCAGATTTAGTTTGGACCTTAATATTTTCTATGTCCTGATTCAAATTGTCCATTTTATGTTGAATAATTTCAAACATCTTCTTAACGTCACCAACAGTCACCATATTACTTTCAGACATGCTTCACTACACTTCACAAGAAATAAGAATACCACACCAACAAAGCACAGCGAGAGCATCTACAAACAACCACCATTTACCATACATGCTCATTCTTATTGTCTGGCGTTACCTTAAAATAAGCTTATGTCTAAACATAAAGTGCCCCATTTGATTTGGGATCGACCATATACAAGTGCGTGTTGGTTTATATCGGTGAAGGTCTATGATTCTACCATTACTTAAATTTTAAATTTACTACAAATACTTCTATTTTTAATGATGTCAGCAATGATCATCAGCCGGAAACAAGTAGAACAAATTATTAACAAAGCGTGTGGCACCACTCCAATACATAAAATAAAATAAAAATTAATAATGGTTGCAATACCACTTGTAAGTCAAGTAGCTCGAGTATCCTCGTAATTGCTTTGTTCCATAGGAATTCCAATAGTTCGTGCCAAAATATTGGTTCACCATTATTTTATCGCCTTGATTCATAGTCACACAAGAAACACGGTGTTCCAATTCGCGATCTGTGTTACATGATCATAAAACTAATTTCCACTTTGTACTTTCAGTTTCAATTTTGGCGGAATTATGGCATTCAACTCCCTGGTATTCGCTCTGGTATTCCAGTTTTTCGAAGCCCCTGAGCTGGGCGCCACCTAATGTACCCTTTTACCTACCAATACCTGTTGAATCCCTGGATAGCAGCTGGATCGTAGAACCTGAAAATTCCCCGGCTCTAAAGACCTCCAAGTTCTACCAACAGACACAGGGATAATAGGGCCACTCGAATACCTAACAGGATGTATTAAGACTGACCAAGGCTCAGAGAAAGAAAAGACTAGCTCAAAACACAAGAATTCTTCAAGAGGAAGAAAGAATCTCAAAGGTGTGGAAAACCCAAAAATACCTAGCGATGGCCCCCTTAATACACCCTTCCATCACCTCTATAAAGCATCACGCAATAATTAAAACCAAGTAATAAAGTAGTTTATTGTAAGAATAAACAAGACAGAAAAACAATCAATTTTGTCGATACCACGACCAATCAAAAAACTCTCATTGATTATACTGGATTGTCTTTAAAAAAATATATTACCCATTATCTCAACTAACTTTTCATTGATTAAAATATAAGGCGTATTAATAATAATAATGATCAATCCCATAGGATAAGCACTTACAAAAGAAAAATATTATAAGACTTGAATACATTAAATTCATTTCGGTTCCTTAACTGAAATAACATCTTATACAAAAATATCCTGATTAAAACTAATAATCCTACACGACAACTTCAGTAACATTATATGTTCTTGTTATTAAATGAAGAAATTCATATGGCCTATTTACAGAATATAATTTACACAAAATTCCAGAATAATTTCAATTATTCTTTTCCCACTGACTTAATGTCACGACATTCATTTCTGCTTAAAATTGTTTCATTTCTAGTTTTAGGGTAATTCTGCCGAACAGTTAAGCTAAGCAAAAATTAATCATAAATTCAGCATTAAATAGTTATCGGTTTCCTTGTTAAACATACATCCTATGGCAAAATCGTTATATTAATTTTACTGGAAATATTGAACCGGATATCCACTCAAGATTCTCAATAATACTGCTGAGAAAAATATTAATCTTCACACAGGCATTTTCACGATAACAGCGATAAAGTCAACTATGACCAAATATTAACCATACTAGGTTAAAAGCAACACCTCTCTGGGTTAAAACCCCAATCAATCTAATCCTGATTGGCACACCTGGCTCAATCCTCAACAAGAAAAATATGCTTTACAAAGCACTGTATCAATATACTTAAACACAAAGACATTACTCATAGTACATGCCTCTCTAAAGTCGAACATGCACCTATAATAGGAGCCTTACTGTTATAAATCCACAATTATGAAAATCAGCTGTTTATAGAAAAATCCTGAACTCGAGTGCGAAAGAATAATATGATTCTGTAACAGATTACCAACAAAGCCCAGTGGATTTCAGAAATATTCCACCTATCTTTAAAAACTTGCCTTACATTGATGTATTACATGATCCATAATTCTTAAACGTATGACTTATAGTAAGTCGTCCCTGGGATTATCCTCGCAAATTTGGATGTCGCTCAAATACCCTCTTAATAGAGAAAAACTATTGCACCAAAGGCAATGATATCAATTTAATCCAGTGTTAACTTCACAAGAAAAGAAAAGTATAACACTCCCCAACCACACAAACTGAGGTTGTAAAAGCGATATATAAAAAATAAATTCAATCTCAAAATAAGATCTTCCCTGAATTTCCCGAACGCGAAAATGTCGATAGATTAGTCCTACAGCATGGATCTAGGTTAGCAACAAAGGCTAAGCGACAAATGACCCATTAGGCAATCCATTTCGAAAATCACGCTCAGAAAATACAAGTAAAATCAGTTAATGAACTGCAGAAAAAAAAATAGTCAAAGGACTCGAAGTAACATTCAGAATAACAGGATCCGAAAACTTCCTAATATCGTAATAAGAATACGAAAAGGAAAATTCTCCTCAAAGAATACGATGATCCACGCGAAAGTGCTTAAAGCACAATACACTAGAATATGAAAAACTCAATCAAAGTTCTCTAAAGAAAATTGTGTTACTAAAATGTTCTTACACAAGAAAAACTGTAGATCTTCTTCCTACATTTGTTTCTCGACAAATAAGAATGAGCATATTAGTTTAAATACTGTAAAATACTACTGAAATTTTTAATTTATTCATTAAATTACACAAAGGATGCACTCATTTTTATGAGTCAAAATCCTGGCATCATAGAAGGTCAGTTTCGAAATAAACATCGAACCTGCACTTTCTACTCAACCATTTAATCTACAAAATCAAATATGGCAAAGTGTGGTAGTTCAAAATGTCCACGCTACGCTACTGTAACAAGTTGAAGTGATCTGTACCTTTGGCGAATCTAGATGAGGAAGAAAAGATATCGTTGGCCATACTAAGCTCCAGACCAACAGAACACATGCCGGACTCCAACTGGGTTTCCAGAGAACGAACCAAAGTCCTCCTAGGCTCGAACAACACCCGGTCGGTCGAAATAGTTCCAACATATCCTGGCGATATCTTCCCATACATATTCGAATACCGACGGACGGACCGCACACAGTTTATCAACTCGTCACGAAGCGAGGGTGAACTCGAACAGTCGCTAAATAGTTCCAATATATGAACGCGAATGCGAGCAAGTTCACAAGGGTCGACGCGGCCCCTTGCATCACGAGAGTCGCTTGCACACTTCATGCTAAATGAAAGTTGCTGCCAACATGTCCCCGCTACACCCTGCTAATGCAGTATTCTTATATTAATTTAGCCTACCATCGTAATGGATATAAGCTTCATAGTGTTCCTTCCCTCTGACACCTTGCTTGAGAATGTGCTCTTTTCAAAAAGTATAAGCACTGTGAAGAGTGAATCAAGTCTAGGCTGCATTTCCACGAAGGTTTATATGCAGAGTTTTGTGACACATTACAGCCGAGCTGGCGGTCGGGATTATGAAAGTATGCTTCCGCATGGCCCGTTATTAGCTGTCGATACACGGTCGCAAAGATAAACTATTACATGTTTAAGACCATGTCTGAACCTTATTAAACACGTGTATACTTCACGTAGAATGCTGAACGAACTACCGTATACACTCCAGCGCGGTCACACGTTTTTAAAACTTCCGTTAGCTGGCGACTTCACTTTCACTGTTTTCAGGCTCAAACCTCTACGCTGTCGGTTTCTCTACTCATTGCTCTCCGCAGGAGGTCGCCTTGGTCTCACATCCGCTCCCCCACTCCTTCACACGTCACGACTCGATACGAAATATATCGCAGTCGAAACGTAATCAGCAGTGAGTTAACAGATCATCTTCTGTTCTTCATACTTTCTTAATAATAGCCTTCTGCCATGGAAATATACATACAGACGTATGTAGCTGCTTACATATAGCGCTAAATATGCTTTAATTTGTATTAATCACTCTCAGGTGAATCGATCGATATAGTGTTAGACACAGTCAACATGGTTATTATCGATGACCTTCGGGTTTCTCGTCGGAAACACGAGCTCTGCCGATCTCTTTCTTGATAGCATGACTTTTGCTCGCTGTAGACCAGCTGTAATTATAGACTTCAGAGGCTAGTTAGGAAGTTACAGGGTGTTCCCAAAATACTGTAACCATGTCTGTACTTAAGACCTTTATGAATAATGGTGCAGTACCACTTATCAAATTTCTTAACAGAGCCGGGAATCGAACTCAGAACCTCTGGGGCGGCAACTAAACATGCTAACCGCTACGCTACAGAAGCGACTCGGGAGTGAATTCTCTTCTCTTAAAACAGTAAAACTATCAGGTCATCTCTCCCTACTTTAATGGCAGTAGTGGCAGGATTTTCTTGCTTAGTTCATTCAAAAGCTAATCTTAGAGACAGTACAATCAAATTACCAGCTCCAGTGACCAAAAGTGCTAAAGGGCTCCCTCATGCCTCGCAGACATTGAGAGAGTGTGGGTTTTGAATCCCACCTGGGTCATTCTGAAAATGTGTTTTCGTGATTTTCCATTTTCACCACCAGGCAAATGCCAAGACGATTCCTTTTCAATAGATCCACAGTCGATTTCCTTTTAACATTCAATAATTCATACAGTGATACATACTGTCTACTTGCATGTTATCTGACAGGCAGCGTGATTAGAGAATGTGTAATTTAACACTGGCATCATGCAAGAGTTGTAGTTTTCATTATCCCAAGGTTACACTCCATGCATGCTAGCAAGCAGTAGTGTTTCAAGTTTCTCCCCAGGGGGCTCACATCTAGTGGAACGTGGGTTAGCGACTACAGAGCCCCAGCTGTATTCGGCATTGCTTCTACTTACTTTTGCCGGGCTCGTCTCCGTCTTCTTTCCTGTCGACCTCACTTGGTTAACTATTGTTCTCTTCCAATCTCTAGCTACTCCGGTTTTCCCTGTCACTATTTCATTCTAGCAACACTCTCCGAAATCATTTTATTTCATCTGTCATTCATTTAATCATTATCCTAGGGGAGTGCGACAGGCTTTATCAGCCAGCACCGTTTCATATCCTCACTGTTTGATACGATACCTTACTCATTCCATTCCCTGACCCGATCAATCAAGCAATACTTTACACTATCATTTCATTTCATCTGTCCTTCATTTAATCATTGTCCCAGGAAAGTGCGACAGGCTTTAGCAGTCAACAGAGTTTCATATCCTCGCTGCTAAATGAGGACTTCATTCATTCATTCCATTCCCTAAACCAGTTGGCCAACCAACACTTTACACTATCATTTCATTTCATTTGTTATTCATTTAATCATTGTTACAAGAGAGTACGACAGGTTTTAGCAGCCTGCATGGTTTCATATCATCATCGCTAAATGGGGGGGGGGTTCATTCATTCCATTCCCTGATCGCTCAGTAGAGCAACACTTTCCACTATCATTTCATTTCATCGGTTATTCATTTAATCATTCCCCCAGGAATGTGCGACAGGCTTTAGTAGCCGACACTGTTTTACATCCCATAGCTAACTGGTTAGCGCGCTAGGCTTTGGCTTAAAGTATTTCGAGTTTGATTGCCTGCTACAAACCATGGCATAAGCCTCTGCGATTCATGGTTCATTCAAATATCGACTAATGCTTTTGCAAGCATGGCTATTATCTTGGTCAATGCCATGTCCTGTGGCTCGGCAAACATTCTTGCAATTGTTTTTTCAATCATTACAGTCATGCTTTCAGCAAGCATAATCACACCACAGCATAATCCTCTGCGATTCATGATTCATGAAATATTAATGAATGCACTGCCAAGCATGGACACCGCATAAGCCTCTACAATCCATGATTTATCCAATAGCGATGAATGCATTGGCAAGCATGGTCATCGCATAAGCCTCTGCGATCCATGATTCATCAAATAGCAATGAATGGCACTGGCATGCATGGCCGCCACATAAGCCTCTGCGATTTATCAACAAAAAAAAACAAGTGCGCATGCGTGAAAACAAAAGCAAAAACGTTAAATCATAGCTGTAATAGGCTGTATGCATGCGCTTTATGTGTAACAACGTTTAATTCCCTATTAGCATTCAAACTCCCAGATTTTCGAAAAAATTACAATTTCACTCCCTAGTAGTGATAGTCTTTTTTGGGGGGCGGGAATAGGTTATTCATTGGAAAGAGAGTGTCGGCCCGAGTTCGACGACACCTCATTCGTCAAAATCCGACCATCCGTTCGGGAGATATCGACTTTGCCCCTGAATGTATGATTATGTGACGTCACCAGGAAAGTAGGCTATGAGTCAACATTTTGGAAATTTTGATCACACCTCGTTGTGACGTCACTAGGAAAGTAGGCTATGGGACAACATTTTGAAACTTTTTGATTACACCTCGTTGTGATGTCACCAGGAAAGTAGGCTATGGGGCAACATTTTGGAAATTTTTGATCACACCTCGTTGTGTCGTCACCAGGAAAGTAGGCTATGGAGCAACGTTATGATTTTTTTTATTACACCTCGTTGTGACGTCATCAGGAAAGTAGGCTATGGTTGTGACGTCACCGCCGCCATCTTGGCCGCAATCGTGTGACGTCACCAGGAAAGTAGGCTATGCGTCAGCTCTCTCACTACCCCCGTACTCAAGTGGCTTAATATACCACCGTGATATTGACGCAGACATTAATTAATGATACATTCAAAAATGAATAGTTACTTAAATTTAAATGTAAGTAAGTGGGGAATGGGAAGGAAGAATGGGGTTGTCTCGAGTCTGTTTATGAGTTCATTTTGGGTACCCTATACTGATGGTTCACGCTGAGAAACCTATTTGTCGGAGCACACGGAAAAGTCACTATTGAGACTTATGTTGGTCGTTCGGATTTAGTAATTGGTTGTAGTTTATAGTGCAGTCATATTAGGGGTTTCACCTCGGAATGAGAGATAATAAGCTGTAAACTTGTATACATCTGCATTGTGGTGTTCTAAAAGTTGCCTCAAAAGTCACATAAAATCTCGTGTCTGCGCCGTAAGTTATTCAAGGTCAAATGTAACAGAAATCAGTTTTTCGTGATTATCTCGGTTTCTATAGCTCCATGATGTTAACAATTATTATAAAAATTGCAGAGAATAATATTTGCGACAAATTTTGTTTGAAAAAAAATCATACTCCCAACCGTTCTTGAGATAGAGGGCAGAGAGCCCGCAACGCTCAGCCATACTCACTGCAATGCAAGGTCAACCGTGAATCTCAGTGAATAATACCTTGTATAAAGTTATTGAAAATGAAAATCCACAGCCTGCTTCCAGTCTCCGACCGAGTCATGAATGGAATGAATGAAGCCCCTATCTAGCGGCGAGGATATGAACTGCGCCGGCTGCCGAGGCCTGACGCACTCCTCTAGGGCAATGATTAAATGAATGACAGATGTAATGAAATGATAGTTGTGAGTGTTGCTGGAATGAAATGTTGACAGGGAAAACCGGAGTACCCGGAGAAAAACCTGTCTGCCTCCGTTTTGTCCAGCACAGATCTCACATGGTGTGACCGGGATGTGAACCACGGACCCAGCGGTGAGAGGCCGGCGTGCTGCCGCCTAAGCCACGGAGGCTTGCATTGTATTATGTTATTAAATCATTGAAATATCATTGACAATAAATAATTTGTATTATTTATTAGTCAATGCATTATATTTAATAACATTTTGCACATATATAATATATTCATTTAATAATACTTACCGGTACCTACCTTGTGTAATTAAAAACCCATTAGATGAAATACTTATTGTAGGGCAAAGGGATGTATTTCCGTGATATAGGTAAGTTCGTGACAATTATCATATATATTATTTCAGTAGTATAGATCCCTCCTGCGGCATTCACAAGCGACCGCTCGTGAAAATGAGCATTCAAATGAAAGAGAATAGACATTAGCAGTGACGAATTGCACTCTAATTTCATAAATATCTATAATTTCTTTAAAAAATTACTTTAAAAAATGTACGAAGTGTGCGATTTGTAGATACTGTTCGATTTGCAAAACATATGAACATGAATGCGAGAGATTTCTCCCACGGGTCCGCTAGTTTGGTAATTATTTGATAATAATGGCATGAGAGAAACCACGAAAGCTACATTATAATGATGGTATGGCACCTGTGGATATCGAACTTGGTGATAATAATGTGACGTATGTCGTCGATGGTGGATATCTTCTACATCGCGTCGTATGGAGTAAAGACGATACTTTTTCCGTTGTTTAGATAAATACTTTAAGTATTATGGTTCAAAAACTGTTGTTGTATTTGACGGATATTCCGACTACAGTAAAAACATAAAAGCAATGGAACAACTAAAAAAAACTGCTGCTCTTTCGAAATCTTATGAAGTTTGTTTCGACGAAACAATGATTGTGCCAATTAGTCAAGATTTTTTTTGTCAAATCGATGTGATTAAAAAGAAACTTATTGATATGCTCATTGAAAAGTTAGAGAGTGTACATATGAGAGCAAAACAAGCAAGAGATGATGCTGTTGTACTCATCATAGAAGGATCATGACAGCACTGCCTGATATCTACAAACATTTTAGTTCGGCTCGGGACTCAACACCCGAGACAAGCCACACCATAGAAAATCTAAAATCGAGACTGTGCAGCGAGGAAGAAAAGTATAAACTGAGCATCAAAGAAGAAACAGCTGTAGCTTTTCAATCCTTCAAGAAGAAAAAGTGCAACAACTGTGGAGACATGGGACATTTTGCAAAACAATGTCGAACACCTGGAAAGAAGACAGACAGTTTAATACTGCTGTGTTTCCACCGTGTAAGTTTTGTAAGAAAACTAATCATACGTGGGAAAAGTGTTTCTTCAAGAAATATCATGAAGGTAATACAGAAGAAAAACAAGCTGTAAATTAAGATGATGCAAAGAAGAAAAACTAGAGAGCATATTTGACAAACCTAGAAGCATGTGTATCAACCCACCAGCATGCTGATACAAAGTGCTTCACTGTAGACAGTGCCTGTAATGGACACATGTCTATTAAAATAGAAGACATGAAAAATGTGCAAAAGACTGGTAAGATTAAAATAAATGTAGCTAAAGATGGAGAGTGCATGTACACCAAATTGGAAGGAAGTGTGGAGTCAGAAGACATTATTCTACACAATGTTAGTTACGTGCCGGAACTGTCAAGAAGTCTAATGTCTGTAAGTACTGTGACTGAGAAAGGGGCACTGGTGTTGTTCTCTGAGTTTGAAGAGTGGTTTATTCAAGATGGAGAAGTAGTAATGAAGGGATTTAAAGATGAAGATGATATGTATGTTGTTGATCTAGGAAATCAAAACAAAGAACAGAATATAAATGAAGAATTGACAGCGTTAATGTCAAGACAGACAGATCAGCATATACAGTGGCACAGAAAACTGGGTCACATTGGTTATACTAGACTGAGGAAAGTATCCCAACTGTGTGACGGTGTTCCTGAAATAATTGCTACAACAGCAGACGACAACATCTGTAATGTTTGTTGCCAAGCAAAACAGGTGAGAATCCCATTCAATACTACAAGAACGAAAGCAACCAGTGTGGAAAAGTGGAGACATGAATTATATTCTGACATGCACTGATGATTTTACCCATTTTGTCAAGGTGTATCCTATGATTTACAAAAATGAAGCTGAAATGTATCTGAAAGAATTTATTCTAGAAGCAGAAGCCTTTCATAATCTCAAGGCTTCTAAGGTGAGATGTGACAACGGTGGTGAGTTTCGCAGTAATGAGTTCAAAACATGGTGCAAGAATAAGGGAATATGTCTTGACTATACTATTCCGTACACGCCCCAACTGAATGAGACGGCAGAGCGAATTAATCGCACACTCTTTAATATGACACGAGCACTGTTGTTTGACTCACAACTGGAAAATGAAATGTGGGGAGAGGCAGTATGCACAGATGCTTATCTTATAAATCGAAGCCCCACTGCTACAAAAGAAAAAACTCCAGCAGAACTCTGGTACGGTAAAAGACCAGATTTATCAAGACTGCAAATATTTGGATCAAAAGTCTATACAAAAAAGCTGGGATATCTAAAGAAAATACAACCAAGATTAAAACAAGGAATATTCATTGGTTATGCAGAAAATAGATATCGCAACTGGAATGAAGAAGAAAGAAAAGTGTATGCATCAAGAGATGTCATTTTCATTGGAACACAACAAAAACAGATTCCACGAGAAACCGGAAACTATATTCATATAGAGAATATAGAAGAGGAAGAAGAAGAATCAGAAGAAAATGAAAACCAACAAGAATCCGAAGAAAATGAAAACCAACAAGAACCAGAAGAAAATGTAAACCAAGGACCAGAAGAAAATGAAAACCAACAAGAACCAGAAGAAAATGAAAACCAACAAGAACCAGAAGAAAATGTAAACCAAGGACCAGAAGAAAATGAAAACCAACAAGAACCAGAAGAAAATGAAAACCAAGAACATGGAGATGAGAATCCTGATTCAAACACACAAATCGGAAGACCAAGAAGGGAAAAGAAAAGACCAGCAAGATTTAAAGACTACATCATGGATGAAGAATTGGAAGCTCTGATAGCTTACATGGAGTGCATGCAGAGTCCTCACAAAAACAAATGGAAAGAAGCCATCGATAATGAAAAGAGATCACTGGTACAAAACAAAACATGGGAAATAGTAGAAGAAAGCCGTTCAAAGGGCAAAGAGATTGTGACTGGAAAATGGGTTCTTAAAGTCAAAGAAAATGGACAATACAAAGCACGACTGGTCGCTCGTGGATGTCAACAAATATCAGAAAATCTTGACTTTGAAGATATTTTTAGTACTGTGGTTCAATATAATAATTTGAGACTGATGTTTGCAATAGCAGCTCAAGAGGATCTGAAATTGATGACATTTGATGCCAAGACAGCTTTCCTATATGGCAAGCTAGAAGAGGAAATATTTATGAGAGTACCCGAAGGATACCATGTACCAGGAAATATTTTCCTGTTGAAAAAGGCATTGTATGGCCTTAAGCAAGCGCCTCTATAATGGAACAAACGCTTGTGTAATTTTCTGCAGAAAGAAAATTTAATTCAGCTAAAATCAGATCAGTGTGTTTTTAAGCTCAAAAATACAGAGAAGAAACTGTTCCTTGCAATACATGTCGATGACGGAATATTGATGGGTGAAGATCTACAGCAAATGAATCAGCTGATACACAAGCTCAAGAGCAAGTTCGAAATAACGGTACAAGAAAATCCAACCTTGTATCTGGGACTTGAAATTGAAAGAAATGAGGATGGAATATTCATTCATCAACAAAACTACAGCAATAAAGTGCTGAAGAAATATAACATGGAACAATGCAAGCCAGTTTAAACTCCAATACAGAAGAACTATCAAGAATAAGATAACACTACCAAGAATTTTCCATATCAGCAAGCCATAGGTAGTTTTTCTATCTGACAGTTAAGACCAGACATGGCATATGCTGTGAATTTTGAAAGTAGATTCATGAGCAATCCAAGAGCACAAGACATCTCCAATATTAAAAGAACACTGAGATATCTTAAAGGACACAATGGAGATGGATTTTTCTATTCCTCTGCAATAGAAAATCTCAAGATTACTGCCTACTGTGATGCAGATTTTGCCGGTGATGAAGAGAACAGGAAGAGTACATCTGGCTACATTATCATGTGTGGAAATGATCCAGTGAGCTGGAGCTCAAAGAAGCAGTCCGTTGTTGCAAGATCCACATCTGAGGCAGAGTATATAGCAGCTGCACACTGCTGTAGGAAATGAAGTACCTAAAAACCTTCATTCGGAACTCCTTAACAAGTAAGTCGAGATGACTCTCAACATAGACAACCAGAGTGCTGTCACCATGATCAAGAGCGGTCAACTGATCAGAGGCAGTAAGCACATTGAAGTGCAATGTCACTTTATCAGTGATGAACTGAAGAAAGCTTGGTACAACATAAAGTACTGTCCTACGCAAGAACAACTTGCAGATATCCTGACAAAGCCACTGGCTCGTTCAGTCGTTGACAAACTCAAATCAAATCTATTATGTTCTTAATATAATTAATCCAAAGATATGTCTAGTGTTTATAGTTTATATGGTCTATCAATACCATGTCATTTTTTAAATCTCTGTAATTAGTTTCTTTTTTTGTTAAGGGAGTGTGTTAAATTCTGCTGCCATATGTTGGTAACACCAAAGAGAAAATGTAACTGCTATGAGACGAGACAATTGAAATAACAATTGATGATCTTTAATAAAAATAACTATACACTCGAGGTGAACATCTTAAAATATAATAAGCCTAAAACGTAAATATATAATAAAAACACATAAAATATCATCACTGTAAGGCCACGGCCGCCTCCTTCTCGCTTCCTTGCCTATCCATCCCAATCTTCCCTCCCTTCCCATCCCTCATGAGGCCCCTGTTCACTTTGCAGGTGAGGCCGCCTGGGCGAGGTTGTAACTGAACTTTTGTAATAGGTTACAGACTTTGCTTTTAGTTTTTAGCCTTTTATTTTGTTGGTATTTAGTTATTTTTATTTTTATCTGGTTACATAGCTCAGTTCAAATGTTAGGTTAAGAAAATGGCGCTTACTAGGAGTGCAGTACATTGCCCAAGTTAGTATCTAGTTTCTGGCAGTGAGGTGATGGGGGGCCTTGCCAGTGAAGCATCTTTTATATATTTTTTTTTAATGTTCTGTTGTTTATGTAGATTATTCTAGGATTTTATATTAAGATAGTGTTATGTCTGATTATTGTTTTTAATAGGTAATATGGCAGGTAAAAATGGAGGTGTTCTGAAAAAGTTTGTTGCAATAAAAGTTATGGAGGAGATGTTTATGGGAATGAATTACTCTTGTTGATTGATGCCAGGCAGAATGGTAGCTGTGTTTTATGAAATGTGATGTGGAATTGGTCTTTCTGGTCCGGTGATTGGTGTTGTTGTTATAGTACAAGAGATCAAGGTAAAGGAAGCCTGTTACATGTTGACAAACAAGTATCAAGCTGGAGAACAAACAGAAAAGAAGAGTTATTATTGCTATAGTTCCTCATTTCTCTACTAGAAAGCAGTACAGCGCCAAGGAGCTTAGATAGGCTATCTAACCTCCTTGACATTCATAGCGCTCCAAGGAGCATTAAATTCGACACGCAAGCTACCCTCTGGGTGTCAATTAACAAAGCTTGCACCCGGCACTCGAGGCCACACGATATAATTATTGCTATAGATGAGGAAGAATAAATAGCGAATATTAAAAAAAAGAAGTTGGTGTCCTGTTATTTGTGATATCATATTAGCAAGTATATTGCCCCACGAACCTGAGGTGGCAAGCATTATAATATTACAAGGTGCTGCTCACACCTCCCCAGTTGTATTCCCCCGATCAAATGTTTCAAGCTCCAGGACACTGCCCGCAGAGGCGGTAGTGGTGTGATCCCTCGCTGAGTCCGTGGGAAAAACTAACCTGGATGGTAAAATCAACTAAAACAAAATTATATTACTCGGTCTGAAATTCTAAGTTGTAGCCATGAATTACCACCTTAAATTTAGTGCTTCAAATTATATGTCTAAGAGTTAGGCCTATTCAAGCTATAAGAAATACGTATATCAGTTTTTTGTCTCTCCTAAAAAAAACTGGTAAAGCGGAGTTATCCCCCTCTGGCACCAGACCCTTCAATTATTATCTGACCCAACTTCTGACTGGACATGGGTATGTTTGGTCTTACCTCAAGAAGATAGGGAATGTATATTCCTAACAATGCATCTATTGCTCTGAAGCTATTGATGATGCCCAAAACACCCTTTCCTCCTGCAAGAGGCGGAGTGATAAGAGGGAATTACTTCACAAAGGGATTGGACAATAGATCTCCCCAGACAACATCGTGGAAATGATGCTTTAAAATGAATCGCATTGGAACAATGTAGCTCATTACACGGAAGAAAAAAAATCTGGACAGTTACGAATGAAAAATAGTTGAGAAGTGTCCTAGTATATGGTCCAAGCCTGAAGAAATGTGTTAAATGGTTCCAGGCTGGGTCCCAGAAGTCACGGGGGGAGTTTTTGTCGGTAGTCTGCCACTCAGGAGTCCGACATTATGTGGGTAAATGCATTTCTCCTTCGTAAATACTTGCACGGCTTTACTGGTCTCCCTAGTATTTGGGATCATAAACTGCTACTGAAGTGCACTTGTCTTCCGAGAGGCCCATTGTTTGCGACCTTCTTGCCCAGAAACGGATCGAAATGATAAGCCTTGAACTACGGTAGCATTTCTATACTTTTAAATGTAATCAATTAGTCATTTTGCCGTCCAGTTTTTCACCTTTACCGTATTTTAGTTTTCTCCCATTTTGGTGCTTTCGATTCGGTGGTCCTCACAGGTAAATTCGTGCGCTTTATCAGTTATGCACTTGTACTTCACTACATTGAATATGGTTCGTGGGTGCGTTTTTGTGGACTGCGCGTGATTTCTCTGAAGGTCGACATACCTTTGAGTTCTATCATGGCTTGTTAATTATCTTTTTGGATTCCAAGAAATGGTCGTCGTCGTTGTTGTTGTTGTTGTTGTTGTTGTTGTTGTTGTTGTTGTTGTTGTTTGAAACATCGTGGTTATTCAGTCCCGTGAACTTCGATGTGTGTTGAATTTGTCTGATAGCCTGTGTTATTGCAGTGACTGTCTATTTGTAATGCAGGTGGGGAAGGAGTCGGCCATGACCTCAAGTTTGGAACTGTCCCAGCATTTGCCTGGAGTAGAAGTGGAGAAACCACGGAAAACCACTTCTAGGATGACTGAGATGGGAATCGAACCCACCTCTTTTCAGTTTTGCCTCACGAGGCTGAATGGTCTCCGTTCCAGCCCTCATACCAGGATTAAAATTTCTTGGTAGAGCCGGGAATGGATCCCAGACCACTGAAGCGACAGCTAAGAATGCTAGCCGCTACGCCTCACGACCGCATTGAAGTGAATGAAGGATATGGACAAAGTGTTCAGGGGCAGAGCCGGAGCCAATACAAAATAACCTATTCGGGCCGAAAGAAAGAACAACACATGCTTATAGATACATTATAAACTTTTTATATCTGAATTTTAAATGAAACAAAACTTATAGGTTACAATGGTAGAAAACTTGGGAAAAAAGAACACACCTTCATTATTTGTTAGAAGAGGAAGGAGTATGTGACAAGTGAAACTGTGGCTGTGCTCCTAAACGTTTTTCATAATCTGGTTGAAACTGGGATGAGCTGATTCTTAGTAGCGCAGCTAAATGTTGGTCTGTCAATCTATTTCTGACGCTATATTTGCGAAGCTTCATTGTAGAAAACACCTGTTCACAGATATAGTAAGATGTGAACATGCCTGTTATCTTTTGTGCGTGAGATTTCAAGTTTGGGAAGCTTCATTTTGGCAGGACCTTGTGTAGAATGCAAACACATTTGCCATTGAAAACAAATGTTTTTAAATATCCGTATTGATGTTAGACGAACGTTTCTAATTATACGCCAAATCAATACATAAACAAATATATATTTTATATATTGGCACATGTTTCAACTTATATTGGGGTCATCCTCAGCCTAAAAATAAAATCAATTAAGAATTGAAAACTAAAATAGCATAGGGGAGACCGGGTATACTTTGGACACGGGGTTACGTTGGACAGCTTTAAATTTGACGCCATGGTGCAATATTTGGTACACCTGTAACTGAATATTGTGCACAGCCACATGCAAGACCAGCTGATATGCAATATGGCGGCCTGCTTTTGAAATTAAGAAGGTGCGTTCATTTTTAAAATTTGTGTGTGCTGATATATAACATTTTAATGGGCTTAATGTTGTGATTTAGATACTTCATTACCAGAGAATTTCTTTGTAATTTATTTGTATCATTAGTGAATGTGTTTCGTATGAAATGATACTATGTAATAACCAAAGCATTCACATGGAGAAAAGTGCAGTGTATATATTGTTTCCTTTCTTACGTGGGGTTACATTGGAAAGGCCTGGGGCTACGTTGGACAGGTGTCCAACGTATCCCCTTCTTTTTTGTATTATTTTAAAATAATCATATTATTTATTTATTTATTTATTTATTTATTTATTTATTTATTTATTTATTTATTTATTTATTTATTTATTTATTTATTTATTTATTTACCGTATTTATTTATGTATTTATTTATTTATTTATTTTATAGATGGTTCGAATTTACCGAAAACGGACAGACAGAGAGTCAAATGAAGAAGACTCCAAAGCCGCAGTAGGGGATGTGATACATAGTGGATTGTCATTGCGTGTTGTAGCAGACCAATATGGTGTGAAGAAGTCTCGACTGGGTTGCCTAGTAAAGAAAGCCAAAGAGTGTGGCATCGACAACATGGTTTTCAGCACTAATTTCAAAAATAGGCAAGTCATTCCGGATGTGATGGAGAATGCGCTTGGTGACTACCTTCTACAATGTTCAAGCATGTTTTACGGACTAACTCCAAAGATGACAAAGAAGTTGGCATACCAGTATGCCAAAAAGAAAGGATTAGACTTGCCGCCCACGTGGGATGAAAGAAAAGAAGCTGGTCAAGACTGGTTTTCAGGTTTTATGAGAAGACATCCTAACCTTTCTTTACGCATGCCAGAGGCTACGAGTTTGGCGAGGATGACCGCTTTCAACAGGCATACTGTAAGCATGTTCTTCGACAAACTTGAATGTGTAATGAAGAGGCACAGTTTCCGTCCAAGTCAGATATTCAATTTGGATGAAACTGGAGTAACCTCGGTTCCACATACTGAAAAGATAATTGGGCAGAAGGGATTGAAACAAGTAGGACAAGTAACATCTCGGGAACGCGGAGAGCTTGTTACACAGGTTGGGATAATCTGTGCTAATGGCAATGCACTGCCACCAGTGTGGATTTTTCCACGGGTGCGCTTTGATGAAAACAGGATGATGTCTGGGGCTTCAGTTGGTGCTCTTGGGTTAGTACACAAGTCAGGCTGGATGACATCAGAAAACTTTGTCAAAGTCCTTGAGTTCTTTAAAGAGAATGTGCGGTGCTCTAAGAAAAGTCCCGTACTCCTGATTATGAACAATCACGACTCACACTTAAGTGTTCAAAGTTTGGACTTTTGTAAGGAAAATGGGATTGTTGTGCTGACTATTCCGCCGCACACATCCAGCAGACTACAGCCACTAGACCGATGTGTATTTGGTCCGTTTAAAAGGTTCTTCAGTTCAGGAGTTAATTCGTGGATGAAATCCAACCCCAGTCTAACGCTGAACATCTATGCTCTCCCAAAATTGTGATGTTCTGCCTGGGACCGAGGAGCAACACCAGAAAATATTAAATTTGGTTTTAGGGCTACAGGAATTGTACCCTTTGACAGGGATATCTTTTCTGGTCAGGACTTCTTGTCTTCGGCAGTGTCTGATCGTCCCCTTCCAACTGGAGTTAATGCCCAAGTGGGAGATCAAAATACCGGTATTTTGGTTGCTGAAACAGCAAGCACTGCGACAAGTTCTTCATCAAGCTCTGCGGTAGTAGTTCCTATCTCACCGGAATATGTGAGACCTTTTCCCAAGGGAACACCTAGGTTAGGCCAGCAGTCCAACCGTGGCCGGAAGAGGGGAAGATGCATGATTGCTACAGACACACCCGAAAAAATGGAACTACAGGAAAGAAAATGTGGCGCAGTTGCCAAAAGACAAATATTGGTGTCATCATCTTCCAGTGAAGAGGACATTGAAGACCTTTGTGAAGAGTCGGGTGATTCCCCTTTCAGTTCCTCGCAGTCTTCTGAAGAGAGTGACGATGATGAGTATGATGACGGTGTTGAAGATGTGAAGGAAGGTGATTTTGTAATTGTGAAATTTCCTCATAAGAAAACAGTCGTGCATTACACTGGTAATGTTGTAAAAGTGATTAAACCCACATTCGAGTATGAAATTAAGTTTCTTCGACGTAAAAGCATGGGTTTCATTTATCCCACTGTTGAAGACAAATCTGTTGTTGTGTGTGAAGATATTTGCAAAAAAAAATTGCTCCCTTATCAGTCAGGAGAGGCAAGCATTACTTTTCAGAAAAGATCCTGCAAAAATTCATAAATGTACGATAGGGATGAGATGAAACAGTTTATTTTTTAATTTGAATTGATCATGCAAACATTTGTGTTTCAGTTCCTTTTTATTTCAATACATTTATTACTCTTTTCATTATTTCTTTAAATGTTGTCTGCCTGTCCAAACTATCCCCTTGAAGTGTCCAATCCAACCCCACCTGTAATTGTGAAATTTCCTCATACGAAAACAGTCGTGCATTACACTGGTAATGTTGTAAAAGTGATTAAACCCATATTCGAGTATGAAATTAAGTTTCTTCGACGTAAAAGCATGGGTTTCATTTATCCCACTGTTGAAGACAAATCTGTTGTTGTGTTTGAAGATAGATTGGACACTTTGCACCTCGAAGGATTTTTTGTCTCAAAATAGTGCCAGGATATATGAGACCAATTTCTCAGGCTGAAATGAATAATGCATATCGTGAGGAATTGCATGGTGTGATTTTCATAGCAATAAGGCACTTACTGAGCCTGCTAAAAATCGTTGATTAAAAATTGTCCAATCTATCCCCGGTCTCCCCTATGTGACTTAAATCTAAATTAAAATGAAATAATTAATGATAATAATTGTAATAAATAAAATATAGTAGTAAAATGGATATCCTTACAAATGTAGTATTAATTAAATAAATATAAGATTGGTCTTTTAACAATAATTTTTAAAAAGTAGAAAATAAGAACTATTAACGGTGAGTGTAAAAATGTTAAGCTTTAAAAAATGTATCAAAATATACACAAAATAATTTAGAAAATCAATAAAATAATTCAGTTCGGCGCTTGAGTTAAATAAGTTGAATCATCTTCAATACGGAGTTTATTAACAATTTTGAATAGGTGCCAACCAGTATTACGATGACATGAATTAACCTCGTTGTATGGGATGGAGAAATTCGGAAATGCGTACAAGAATTTGCGTTGAAATGCCCAATAAGGATATGTGGCAATTCTAATAATTGTCCAAAACGATTAGAAGAAAAAACGGGATTCTTGAAATGGAATTACGGTATCAGATGTTCCTCTTTAAATTCGCCCAACTATGTTAGGTTATGTACTTTCCGCTTTAATGCAACCGTCGTGTTGAAAATTCTCCCGTAGTATGTAATGCATAGGATTAAGTATTTATCAGATCAATGAAGTAAAGGTGGCATGTCATTATTAGTAATCGAGGTGTAGAACTCAATTTTTGAAAAGTTGAGGAATAGTTGCTTTAATTCGTTGTTTCATTGTAACTCAATCAGTTCTAGCTGCAACTCTGATTTTACTGTTTCACAGTCAACATTAAATGGCATGCTGAAAACGTCCTTGTCCTGTTCAATAACTTTGAAGTTCAGAAATGTTCATTGAAATTCGTCGTAGAGATTTTCCGCACAAAAAGGTATTACACACAACGCATAAACACAATCAGATTGAAATAGTTTTGCACTTCTAGGTACACAGAACTGGAAATATGATATATGCGTAATTGTAGGTAGTATAATTCGAAACCATATCGCGGGCCGGATTAGACTAGCTCAAGGGCCGCACTTGGTCCGCGGGCCGTACTTTGTCCAGGACTTATGTAAGCTATTCGGCGTAGATAATGCAAAAGTTGTGCAAGTAGACGGAAGTTAGAAAATTAACATTTCTGACCGCAGCGGGACTTAAATCTACGACACCTCTGGCTTTGTACGCCGGTGCTCTTATCACTGAGGTTATTGCTGGGTCGAGGTTGAAATAGGGAATCTTCGAATACAAGAGGAACGTTTGGGTTGGAGAACCCTCTCTTCCATGCTCGTAGCAGGGTCCCTTTTGCTCCCTGGGGCTATGGCCCTGGTAATGAGTACCACATCAATTCAGGTGCATTTTCTGAATTTCACTGCGATGTAGCACTCGTTAGGGACGCATTTTCGAGTAGGCGATTTTGTTTTGTTCACTTAGATGTGAGATTTTAAGGAATGGGATTATTTTTTCTCCCTGGATCGTTGTAGACGTAAAGTGAAGATCTGAAGTAGTGGTTTTTGGAGAGTTCTAATCCCTCCTACGGCATTCCTTCTACAAGATGGCGGCGGCGTGGGTCCAGCCCAATATATCGTGAACCCATGGTCGGATTTTAACAAATGAGGTGTTGTTGAACTCAGGCTGACACCCCCTTTCCATTGAACAACATATTTCCACCCCAAAATGAAACCTACCCCTACTAGGGGGTGAAATTGTAATTTTTTAGAAAATCTCGCTTTCCAAGTGCGACATGTGGGATTTTGAATGTTAATATGAAATTAAACGTTGTTCCACACAAGTGACATGTATACGGTGGAAAGCTAATATGAATTAACTTGCTTGTTGTTTGTTTTTACGCATGCCCACTCATGGCTTTTGTAAGAGGGCGGGCTTTTTAAAGATGGCGGCTGTAGTGTAACATAACCTAACCCCATCCACGAGGGATGATCAAACAGTATTTTAAGCAGCGCTTGTCGATAGGCAAATCAATAATCAAAGAGGGTCTTGTCAGGCCTTGAGGCGAGAGCCCCTGTTATTGTTGACGAGTCCCTGTTGTCGGGTCCCTGTTGATGGGTTATTGTTGACTGGTCATTGTAGACGGGTCTTTGTTGACGAGTCCCTGCAGACGGGTCATTGTTGACAGGCCATTGTTGACGGGTCCTTGTTGACGAGTCCCTGCGGACGGGTCATTGTTGACAGGTCATTGTTGACGGGTCCTTGTTGACGGGTCCCTGTGGACGGGTCCTTGTTGACGGGTCCCTGTGGACGGGTCCTTTTTGACGGATCCCTTTGGACCGGTCCCTTTGGACTGGTCCCTAATGCTATGATGAAATTAAACGTTGTTCCACATGAAACGCATGTGAAGAGCCAATTGCTACTATGAATTAACAAGTTTGTTTTCTGTTTTTACGCATGTGCACTTGGGTTTTCGTAAGAGGGCGGACTTTTTAAGTCATGATTTATAGATGAGTTATTTAAAAAAAATAACCAAACGATCCAAAACTAATAGGCTTTTAATATCTCATGAACCAATAAGGCTAGGGACTTGTTTGAGGGGTCGTTGGACTTGGGATGACGCCCCGTTTCTGAATGTATTTTTGATTTTTGTCAAAAGGGCCTAAGTACACTTTTGTTAGTATCTCGCGAACCAATAAGGCTAGGGACTTGTATGGGGGCCGTAGCACTTGGGATGACATTCCCTTTTTAAATGTATTTCTTTGAAATTTTGACAAGGGGCCTAACTACACTGTTGTTGATATTTCATGAACTCATGATGGGATTTTGACCTGTGAGGTGTCGTTGGACTTGAGCAGACACTCTCTTCTTGAATGTATTTTTGACATTTTAACGAAGGGCCTAACTACACTTTTGTTAATATCTCGCGAACCAATAAGGCTAGGGGTTCTAGCACTCGGGGTGACGCTCCGTTTTTGAATATATATATAATGTTTGTCAAAAGGGCCTAACTGCACTGTTGTGAATATCTCGATAACTAATAATGGGAGAGAGTCAAGTGAGGTGTTATAATACTTAGGATGGCCAACCCTTTTCCATGAGCAACGAATTTACCCCAAATATTCAAAACAACAGGGTCATTGACCTGAGATTATATGAACTAATAATCGGATATCTACATGTGATGTGTCATAGGACTTATAATGGTCAACCCTTTCCCATGGCCAATGAATTTACCTAAAATATCCAAAACATTAAGGTCATTGACCTGAGATTTTATAAATTAATAATTGGATACGGACATGTGAGATGTTTACCGTGAGTGATGAAACATAGCTAGTTAGAGAAAGAATTAGTGTAGGCTACATGTATGGTGACTGACAAGTCTTTCACTATTGGAACTTGATTTCAGATCAGACTGTAGTACCGTACAGAGAGAGAGTATAGGTTGCAGGCATGGGTTAGAAAATGACAAACGGTGTACACAACATCTGATTTATAGATTCAAGAATTAAGAGTAGACTATCTTTAATTGATTGGTTAAAGAGGATAGCTAAAGAAACAAAATGGTGACTACATTGAACTAAACTGAACCAAGCTGAATCAAACCCAACCAAACCGAACCAAACCTAATCGAAAACAAGCCAAGGGTTTAAGTGTAAAACTTGTGGGTAGATGTGGTCATTGGTGATGTCAAAAAGGAACGGGATAACGCTCTTCCTATAGAGGGTAAGGTAAAGCTAGTGCATGGTGCTAGTGCATACACCCAAGTACATGAACCACACACAACTATCCTATGCAGTTTTTTATGGGTTGACTGTTAAAACTTGCTCAGTGGTTACTGGGACAAGATAGTCGCTACACACAACAAGCTTTAAATACTTGAGGCTAATAATCTATACACACACACACACTTGTTCTGAACTGAACTCTCTTGCTGACAGTGCTCACACTGTATGCAGATGCCAGAAATGCTTGGCTAACAGAAATACAATCATTTCCGGTTATCTAATGTTACCAGCTAACCATTTTGTGCTGCAGTGGCGAGCACATGTGCCTATTACACTAGAGATTTTAACTCGATTTTCTGCTCTAAGGCCTAGAACGAATCAAACTAAGAAAGAAGGGCATGGTGGCGCAGTGGTTAAGCTGTTATCCTTTCTTTAAAGTGGACTAGGGTTTGATTTCAGGTTAATACGCATGTCATAAACATATAAAAAAGCAGAGATAATGTTTTAAACCGATTACACTTGTCTCTTTTCAAATTATTACTTGGATTACAAATACAACGGTGGACTTGGTGTGATATACAGTTAATGCTGCCTATCGCAAACTAAACTGTAAGGAAGCCATATGTAGAGTTATATGTAGAGAACTGCCTAGCGATTTCATGAACTGGTATAGCTATGTCGCATAAATGGTGCAGGATACAATCCAGCAACTATAATTCGTATCTTGTGGAACAGAGAAAATGCACTTTTGCCTTGATGGATAACAAATGTGTGCAGACGAATGACCTACGCATTAGCCTACCAAGGGGTTATAACCACGAGGAGGAGGTGAGATTTCTATATTTTATTGTTTAGAGACATGCCTTTTGTAACCAGTAGATTTAATTGATTTAGTATTTTGTAAATATTTATTTTTGTAATGGTAAATGTTAAATGTATAATTAAAGTTCTTTGGGATGGGTGTGCATGTCAATGATGTTTTTGGGGATAAATAGAGTGGTTGTGTTTGTTCTCAAAGACAGGCATGGTTGTGTGATTGTACGACTACACAGAAAGTGAGAGAGTGTAAAACTGCATTACCTGCAGTAGTAGTAGTAGTAGTAGACCTCTATGTTTTGCAAACACATAGACAGACTGTACCATCGCCATGGTCAAGCACTCACATTAACACCATTTACAAAAAACTTTAAATGAAAAAATCATGTTTCACAAATATGAACTTTTGACATATACAAAATAAAAATAAAATGTGTAAACAACAAATTGGAAAATCCATGTTTCCATATCATGAAATTCAAAAACTTCAAACTGACATTAAAAAATGCAATTGGAAAATTGACAAATTGCAATGTGTGAAATTTGAAACTGAACAAATATCTATCATTATTTTAAAAATAAAAATAAAACATGGTGCTGTACGGTTGAGGTGTGAATCAAACCCTCTCTAATTATTTGGACCACCCGAGACTGGGTAGACTTGTTTTAGTCCTCATACCGCTTTTAAACTGTTGTGTTACAGCTAGGAATTGGACCCAAGAGCTTGTAGGGGAGACCAAGGTTAGAATATGTTAAACAGATAGCCTTGAATGTAGGGCGTGGAAGCTATATAGAGATGAAACGATCAGCTCGGGACAGGGAGGCATTGAGATCTGCATCAAACCAGTCTAAAGACTAAAGACTCATACTACAACATGTAAGCTCACCAAAATAATGTTGTGTAATGGTAAATGTTAGTCAGCGAACAGTAATGCATTGCTAAAACCCATGACACGATACCTAAGAGCATTTCTAATATTATTTTAAAATGCCTTGAACCCTATATTAAACACCAAGTTCACAAGACTCATAACTGCAATGTTATAGTAAAAAAATCTATATTTCAAAACAAGCAAGTGGTTTAATCAATGTATACTGGGAAAAGTTTTGTAAACATTCAAGTCTACAAGAGTAGTATGGGAATGTTCCCTTTGAATATTGCATCATCACGAGCAGATATTGCGTAATCGCGAAGACGTCATGGGTCCTTAGAGCGAGCACGGGGTCCAGGAGCGAGCATGTGCACTGCACGTGTTAGCGTGGGAAGGGGTTGACCTTTTGGCTTGTTTATGCGATGGAGATAAAAAGTTATTGGGTGTTGGCGTCAGGGGGGTTGTTTATTAGGAGGCTAAACGGCATGTGACGTCATGAGCCCATAGAGCGAGCAGGTGCACTGCATGTGTTAGCATGGGAAAGGGTTGACCTTTTGGCTTGTTTGTGCGATGGTGATAAAAAGTTAATGGATGTTGACGTCATGGGGGTTGTTTATTAGGATGCTAACTGTCATCTGACACCCGTGCGAGTGTGAGCATGTGTGCCAGTGCGAGCGATCCGCACATGTGGCGTGCAGCTGTTATGTTTTTTTGCCCGCGCCGGGTGGGCTGAGCGGAGAGGCAGCTCCTATCCACACATGTGGTGTGCAGCTGTTATTGTTTTTGCTTAGGATGCTAACCGTCATTTGACACCCGTGCAAGTTTGAGCATGTGCAGCAGTGTGATTGATCTCGTCTGCAGTGTTCGCGTGAGACCGAGTTGACCTTTAACGTCATTGGCTAAGAATGTAATCTTTGACTTCTTTAAGCAATAGTGGAAAAAAAGAAATGTTTGCGTTAGAAGCTAGTTTGCAGCATATGGTTTCTTGAGTGTGGGTGGGGGTGAAGGATATATAAATGGATGAGTGCATGGAAGAGTTTAACTTTTACTTTTGCGCGAAGAGTGTGTGTGTGAAAGAAATAAAGAAAGTCAACGACGAGGAACAAATCGTGTGATGGATGCTCTAACGAAGTTCAATAACTTATCCTCTTGTATTGAGTATTCTAATAAGAAACTAGCAGAACTAGTCATTGATTTACCGTATGTGGTCCAAATTATTCGGCCCGTGGAGACGAGGTATGGAAGAAAAATAGTGGTGGACATTAACATTGAAGATGAAGTAACAAGTGTATTTCTACCAGCAGTATTTGAAAAACTAAGCGCATCAAAGATCGATGAACTAAACTCAATGGGAGGCACACTGATGATGGTGTATTTGGGGTTGAAGAACCGCTCACATCAAGTCATTTTGAAACAGTACTCGAAGGCAAACTGATGACGGTGTATTTTGGGTTGAAGAACCGCTCACATCAACATGTTTTTAAAACAGTAATTTTTTTGGTGAGTATTGGATTATATATATATATGTATTGATTGATATAACGATTGATATATTTAGTTGTTAATTATTTCTTAATTTGTTTAATTTTTCAGATTATCTAAAAACTAATAAAATGGACAGCATAATGAAGTGGAAAACTGATAATTTCCTGAGTGGAACTGAACATCGATCGCACCCGCTAATAGAGTATCATCGTGTATGCTTTCAACAGCTGGAAGAAGAGGAAGAAGATGATAATGAGGTGAGTCGTAATGAGAAAGAAGCTTGTTTTAACAAATGGACATCTTCGAGTGGAATTTCGACATTTTCAGTCTACGTTACCAATGTTAGCAAATCAGATGATAGTCAGCGAGAGGTGACAAAAACAGTTCTAAGATATCTATTGAAAGAATTATGTGAAATGAACATTTTATTTGTTTCTTCGGATACAATACATTTGATGAGGTTTTCAAAATCGAATTTTCCAGGAATTGTTACGATGTAACAACATTGAATGAGTATAGAAACAAATTGCTTGGTAAACTTCAGGATGAATTTCCTTTTGAAGCTGTTCATTGTTCATTGGAGATTACAGGCAGTAATTTATCACAATGGCTTGAATATACTTTAAAAGATTATAGGTTTATGGTAAACCGATGTTACAGGAACTGCTGGTGGTGTATTAACAATAGTGCAAATTGGGCATATGCTTAGACATCAGTGATGGTACACCAACTGTTGGTGGTGTATTAACATTAGTGCAAATTGGACAATTGCTTAGACAACAACAACAATGGCCTCACCTCCTAGCAAACGTAGAAAGGTTGATATTGTAATACATAATAACAGTGAAAATATAAGAAACCAATTGGACAATGCATTTGAAAGTGTTTCTAATTTTAGAAGTGAACTAAACGGTGCTATTTCAGTATCATACCAAATCAGGGAAAATACTCAAACCGACTTGATAGAGAACAGTGATGAGTTGATTGAATGTTGGAGAGTTATTAGTGAGCACATATTGCAACAAGCTGTGAATTTCGAAGAAATTACAATTCAAATAAAGGATGAATCTTTCTTGAGCTGTGAGTTAATTGAAACGGCATTCAATTCTAGAGTGTACACACTTGCAGTATCAAATGTTAAGAATGAGTTTTTGGATCCTCGCGAATTTTTTGCGAATGCTAATATTTGGTTTTCAAAGTATGTTAAGAAAGCGTTAACTGTACAAGCTTTAAAGGTGAATTCAGTTTTGTGTGCACAATATGTGCTTCGCGACATATCAGAAACAAAATATTTTGCTATCAAAATTGAAGTAGTTTTCGAGTATACTGATTTAAATGAATTTTATAATAATCAGATCATTGAAGGTACATTGACAAAAATGAGCGAATTTGAAGCAAATGGTTCCGGGTGTGCTTTAGAAAAAATTCATAGTTTGAGAATTAATATAAATAAATATGTTGGATTTCAAGTAGGAATGTCCAATACTAGTCGATTGCCTGACGTAACAGTCAATAAACATGCAGTGCTAAATTTGTATGATACAAAGGAAGCTTGTTTTGCGTGGAGTGTGGTTGCTGCTTTGTATCCAAAAACTCGAAACGTGAATCATCTTTCTTCCTATCCCAATTACAGAGATGATTTAAATTTAGATGGTATTCCAATTCCGATGGAAATGAAATATTTAAACAAGTTTGAAAACCAAAACAATATTTCTGTAAATGTGTATGGAGCATAATATGATGAAAACAAATGGGTATGTATGGGAACAAACGAAGTAAAAGGAAAAAAAACTTTTACTATTGTACCTTTGTATGTATCAGATAAAGTATATGAAAGGAGTGTAGACTTTGCAGATTGGAAACAGTGAAAGTTATCACTTTTGTTTAATTAGAAATCTTGCTCGCCTTGTGCGTTCAAGCCTCACTAGCATTCACAAAAGGATTTATATATGTAGACGTTGTTTGTCATATTATTTTCTTGAGGATGAGTTAAATGTTCACTTTGCAGACTGTAAACAGTTTCCTGTTGCAAAAAGCATAATGCCAACTGATGAACAAAGATTTGTTAATTTTACAGAATTCCGAGTTAAAGATACAGTTCCATTTATAATATATGCAGACACTGAATGCGTCTTGTCTCCAATTTCCTCCTGTTTTCCAAATAGTGACATTCCTAACTTTACTTTAACTCAAAAACATATTCCTTACAGCATTTCTTTATACCTTCATTGTAATTTTGATAGTGAATTGTGCAGTTTCAAACTCTTTAGGGGAAATAATTGTATTGAATTGTTTGTAAAGGAACTTTATAGTATTGTGGATAAACTTCAAACATATTACTTATCGGTTAAGCCAATGTTAAAGATGACCGAAAATGAAGAAAGATTATTTTTGTCAAGTAAAATTTGTCACATTTGCGAGAAACCGATTGCAGATAATGAACTCAAAGTACGCGATCATTGTCACTTAACTGGAAAATATAGAGGAAGCGCACACAATAGTTGTAATTTAAATTACAGAGTAACAAAGGTTTTGCCTATAGCATTTCATAATCTAACGGCCTATGATGGACATTTTATAATTAAAGAAATTTGTGAGAAACGTGATGGAGAGGTGTTACATAATCCTGGTAGTATAAGTTTGTTGGCGGTGAATATGGAACGTTATAAAGGGTTTACAAAGTATGTACGGGTTAAGAATGGATTCATTCATTTAAGATTTATCGATACATATAATTTCTTGTCCTGTTCACTAGATCAATGTTCATCTTCGTTAAGTGATGATTCAAAGCAAATAACTCGACGTTATTTTAATGATGATGCACAGTTTCGACTTACTGCGAGAAAAGGCGTGTTTCCCTATGAATACATCACTAGTATGGATGTACTTAACGAAACTAAATTACCTGAAATATCCAAGTTTTATAGCAGTCTTGATGATCAAACAATATCGAATGATGAGTATGAGTTTGCTCAATCGGTGTGGGAAACGTTTTCCTGTCAAACATTAGGAGAATACGCCGATTTGTATTTAAAAGTTGACACACTTCTTTTGGCGGATGTCTTTGAAAATTTTAGATCGAATGGCATGGAAACTTACGGCATTGATGCAGCTCATTGTTACACTGCTCCATCTATGTCTTGGTGTGCGATGAAAAAGATAACCAACGTTCAACTTGAATTGCTTCAAGATATTGATATGTTACACTTTTTTGAACGATCTATTCGAGGAGGAAATGTTCAGTGTATAACACGACATGCGATTGCTAATAATAAGTATATGAAAACTTATGATGAGAAAAATCAAAAGTCCTACATAATGTACTTTGACGTTAATAATTTATATGGATATGCGATGATGGAATATCTTCCAACGGGTGGCTTTAAATGGGTTGCAAATGTTGAAGGCTTTGATGTTTTAACTATTGATGATACTTCAGAAATTGGATATATTTTGGAAGTAGATTTGACTTATCCTCAAGAGTTACATGGCAAACATTCAGATTACCCTCTATGTCCCGAAAAGTTGACAAAGCTAATGGCTACCCTAGATAATAAAGAACGTTATGTTTTGCATTATAGAATGTTAAAGCAATGTATTCAACTAGGAATGAAATTAGATCGTATTCACAGAGTAATTGAATTCAATCAGAGCCAATGGCTAAAACCATATATTGATGTGAACACAGAGAAACGAAAACATGCCAAAAATGATTTTGATTTTTTTATAAATTGATGAATAATGCAATTTTTGGTCGTTCACTGATGAATGTGAGGAAGTTAAGGGACATCAAATGGGTCACCAAATGGCATGGAGCTCGTGGTGCTAGGTCTTTAATAGCTAAGGCTAATTTTAAACATAGAATTATATTCGATGAACAATGTATGGTCATCGAGATGAGCAGACTAAAGATTTTTCACAATCAACCAGTATATGTTGGTGCATCTATATTAGATTTGTCTAAATGTAAAATGAATGACTTTCATTACAATGTTATTTTAGCAAATCCTGAATCAAATGTGAGGTTGTTATACACAGACACCGATAGTTTTATGTATATATTCTATTATGATATTTATGAGTTCATGAAACAGCATTCAAATTTGTTTGATACTGGAAACTATGAAACAAACAATCCTTTTGGCATTGTGAGACAAAATAAAGGTGAAATTGGTTTAATGAAAGATGAACATGCTGGAAGGATTGTTGAAGAATTTGTGGGGTTAAGACCCAAAATGTATGCAATAAAATTGTGCGATGAAATGAATAGCTTGTGTAAGGCTAAAGGCATTAAGAAGAGTGTGAGTAAAAGTATGAATATTGATGAGTATCGAAAGTGTCTTTATAACAGAGATCAAGTCAACAAAGTTCAAGTTTGTATAATTTCAAAATCTCATTCTGTATTTACTGTTCGGTAAAATAAGTTGGCAATTTCATCAAACGAAGATAAAAGACACATAACTGAAAACGGAATTGTTACTTTACCGTTTGGTCATTTTTCTCTGAAAAAATGATTAGAAACAAATTTGAGATTAAAACACTTCATCTCACTTACGTTATTTCTTTCACACACACACTTTTATTCTGTTAATAATACTAATTTTTGTGTGTTCCTTTGCTTATGAAAAAAAAGAATAAATAATAACCCAAATTTTATGAGTATTATTAAAAAAAAACACCTCCCCCCAACATTCCCATTTTCCAGAAATATATATATGTATAATTACTTTATATTACATATCATTTAGTAATGGTGCGTTGTAAGAGGAGCAACTCTACCACTCAATATAAACGAACAGGAAGTGGATCATTAATTAGTCGTGTACTTAATAAAACTATTGATAATTTACCCGTGGAATTACACATCCCGGGATATGAATATTGTGGACCAGGAACAAAATTAGAAAAGCGATTGAGCCGTGGTGATCCAGGAATAAATATATTAGATAAAGCGTGCAAAGAGCACGACATTGCTTACGCAAAGCATAAAGATTCAAACAAAAGAAGAGAGGCTGATGAAATTTTAGCTTCAAAAGCTTGGTCTCGTGTAAAATCCCGTGACGCATCATTTGGAGAGAGAGCGGCTGCACTGACAGTGGGTGGCATAATGAAAGCTAAGTCTAAGATTGGAGGAGGTAAGCGAAACTTAAATAAAACAAACAAGAAAATATTAAAAAGAAGAAGAACATCGAAAAAGCAAGGTGGTATTTTACCCCTACTTCCGATATTTGCAGCCTTGTCGGGCTTGGGGGGGTCTAGCAGGCGGAGCAGCCGGGGTGGCGTCTGCTATAAACAAGGCGAAAGCTGCTCAAGAAGAACTAAAAGAAATGAAAAGACACAATCGAATGATAGAAGCAATGCGAGGAAAAGGAGGTCAAGGCATTTATTTAAATCCTCCTGCATACAAAAGATAATTAACCAAATACCAAATAAATCATTAAGTAATTTCGATTTAGCTAAATACGCACATCAATTAAAGATTCCAAATTTTAGAGGAGTCTTTATGCGAGATACGTTACCAAGATATCCTCGAAAAAATGAAAACTGTATTGTTAACCTTGAACCGATGGATAAATCCGGTTCACATTGGGTGGCTTTCAGTAAACGTGGTAAATATGTGCATTATTTTGATAGTATTGGTAATTTAAGACCACCATTAGACGTTTTAACATATCTTAAAAATTGCTATCTACAATATAATTTTCATTCATATCAATCGATTACTTCTTCGATTTGTGGACATTTATGTTTAGTCTTCTTGTATTGTATAAATAAGGGAAACACAGACCGTCTTTAAACATTTCAAAGATGGCTTTCGAAAGACGGATAACTCTTGAAGGTAAAGGCTCGAAGATTGATGTTACATTGGAGAACCCGATTCATCTTGTAGGAGCAGAGTTTTTTGAAATAGGACTTGCAGGATTGTATACATCTAATTCTATTCGAAATGTTACCAACAGAAATAATAAATTTCGCATTCATTTTACTAATTTTTTATCAATTGATTTAGTGGTACCACCAGGTATTTATGAATTTGAAGATCTAGCCTCAATATTTGATGATTTACTTAGTAATCACTCATTGTCGAAACTTATACCAGAACATTTAGAAAAAACAAATATGTATGTGGAAGAGGATATAGATGGAAAAAGAGATAACCGTCTCGTTTTGTCTTCTCCGTTTAATATTGATTTCACTGTAGCCAACAGTGTAGCAGGGCCTTTAGGTATTGAAAAGAAAGTTTACCCTAAAGAGAATAAAAGAGAAATTGAAATTGATCGAAATAGAATCGAAAATGAAGTAATAATTAGCGAGAATAATAACGTTTTGGCTATAAAGTTGAACGAAGCTGATAGAGCGATTTTAATAATACCCAATGCTAGCTATACGTTAAAACAATTAAGTGAAAAGATTAATGAATTATTAGTTGAACATTTATTAGGTGACAAAGACAAATTCCCATCATTTTATATTAATTATGATAAAGTCTTTTATCATTGTAAACTACATTCGAAAGTGTTTGCTATTGATTTTGGTGTTGCAGATTCTATTGCAGATTTGTTAGGATTTTCTCATAAAAAGTTCGAGGCAAACACAACTCATCATTCTGAATATATGATTAAAATTAACACTGTTAATAGTATTCGAGTATGTTGCAACCTTGTGCTTGGTACGAGTTCTTATTTGAACCATAAACCAACACACTCTTTATATAATTTTAAAGCTCATGTTCCTGCTGGTTACCCGATTGTTGTACAACCAACAACAATTAATTTTTTTGCCTATGAACACCAAGGTCATTCAACATGTATCTGTGCAACTTGAAGATCATCTTCAACAGCTCATTGATTTGCAAGATGAAGATTTAACTGTAGAATTAATTATTCGTCCAGCACGATATCTTGCTATATAAAGTAATGAAATACTGTTATATTTTCATTCTACTTGAGTAAGCTTACTAGAAAACATTCACAAATATGGTTATACTATATAATACTCAAAGTTTGAAAAAAAAAGAAGTCCACTCTGATTCGAAAAAATAATATAAATCAATCAGCTAAAATTTCTAAAAAAAAAACAAACAACGACATCGCACCTTGAAATCTAAGAAATAGTTATCGAGTAACAACAAACATTTCTTACAGTCTTTAGGCTACCGCGTACTTTAATTTCAATATAAATATATATGCAATTGTTAATCTTATTTAGTTTCTATCTATATTTGAAGCTGTTAACATGTTTAGCTTGTTTAACATAACAGATAAAAGAGAGGTTGACAACAGAGTTGTGCGACGAGAAGAAAGAGTTTATCAACCTTATTCAGCTAATAAATTCGAAAATAATGATGAAATTCGAATACCGATTCAAAATGAAGAAAACATAGTTTTATTATCAGAAGGTGTTCTTCACATAGAAGGTCAAATTATTACTTCTAACATAAATCCAGCTGCTTCTACTACAGCACATCCTGTCCAAAATTTTAGGGCTAATCTTTTTAGCGAAATTTGCATCACGTTAAATGGTAAAGAAATTGATCGTACACGCCATCTAGGTATAACAAGTTCTATAAAAACCTTTGCATCATATTCAAAAAACGAATATACAGCTTTACAAAATGCTGGTTATTTTCCCTCTTTAACAACACCAGCAAGTGAAGCAAATATTGTTGATAGTAACACAAAACGTTTTCATATAATACTTCCTTTAAGCAACCTGTTAGGTTTAGCAGAGGATTACAGAAAGCCGATTTTAAACTGCAAGCATGAGGTAATACTTCTCCGATCGTCAAGTGACGCACGTGCGTTGCAATCGACAACCGAAAACGATCTTTCTAAGGTCAAGGTATTTAAAGTTTATCTAAAAATTCCCGTTTTATTATTATCGGACGAAGAACAAATTAAAAGATTAAAACTAATGCAGAAAAATATTCCCATTCAGGTTGGTTTTCGATCATGGGATGTTCATGTCTTGCCTTCTCTTCCTAGAACAACTAAATATAGTTGGACTGTAATGACAACTTCTGAAACTCAAAAACCACGTCAATTTTTATTAGGGTTTCAAACTAGAAGAAATTTACTAAATACATGCTCTTCCTATTTTGACCATTGTAATATTAAATCTATAAGAGTTTTTTTAATTCAATTTTTTATCCCTATGAAATGCCAACTTCTGAAATTGCCATAAATGACTACAGCGAATTGTATGACATGTTTGTTAAATTTCGTAATGCATATTATAGATCGATGATTTTCGTTCAGAGACTCTGGTTTCACGAGATGAATTTAAGTCTCTTTGTCCGATTATTGTAATTAATTGTCTCGAACAAGTGGAAGCAGTGAAGACATCTTAAGACGATGTGCGCATTGAAATCGAGACAAGTGAGAATATACCTGAAGATACAACTCTTTATTGTGTTCTTATTCATGATCGTCAAATATCTTACAGACCATTAACTAATGAAGTAATTATCTAAACCAATATTTGATAAGTTATAAGCAAGCAAGTAAACAAGTATTCTCACTTTAGTTGCAATCATGGAATTGACAACAACAAACTCTCCTTCTACTGATGCTGGCACGTGGAATAAGAAGCAACCAATAGTTGCAGACATTCGCAAGCTACCAAATGGCAGTTTGGAACTTGCTTACTGTATGTTAAATAACGGCAATATATCTTCATTCAGCCCCGTGATCACATGGGTTGCAGTATATTGTGAAAAAACTCTTTCTTCTTTTTTTGACTCTATTAAGAATACATATGAATATTTAGTTGTATATAATTTGCCACATTAATTTTCTTTGTTTGCAGTAAAAGCACTTTCCCCCGACTCATTAATCGATCTTAATACGATTGATGGAATGTCAGACCTAATGTTGAAGCATAGCCATCGTTTACCTACAGATTGTCCAAAACATTTACCATCTCTTGCAATGGGAAGCAATAGTTGTGCTAAATTCAATGTCAATGCTGTTCAACATTGGTTAAATTCTTCTGATGGCATCATGAAAATCGTGTGTTCGATAATAAACAAGTTTCGAAACAATGGACTTCAAGGTTTTAATAAGTTTGATTGGAACTACTTTCCTATAAACATACTGACTATATATGAACCACAACGAATTCGTCTAGAGTGGGAACATCTACCAGATCATCTAAAGAGAAAATTTCAACTGTTTCATCTTCGCTGCAAATGTGATAACTGTAATCGCTATCTATAAAAGGTGATTCATTAAATCTACTAGTGTCGTTGACAGCTATACATATTTTGTTTTAGTTTGCTTTTTAACACAGTGTATATTTTTTTGTCTACAGAAAATAATCATCTGGACAACTTAAAGAAGATCATCTCAACACACCCACACTCATCTGGACAACTAAAAAAAGAATGAGATTACTTCAAGAGAAATAAAATTGTATTAATTGTAATTCTAAATGAATAAAGAAGAAAAGGTCTTTGTACCATTTCATATTAAAGTTCTTATTAATGTTCAATTACCTCCTCACTCCAAATGTAAATAAAATAATATTGTCAGGTGAGGGATTCGAACCCTCGGTTTCAATTTCTGAAAATTAGATCTTAAGTCTGACGCCTTAGACCGCTCGGCCAACCCAACACACGCAAATCATGCATATTAGCCAACGTGTTTTGTTGATTCATCTCAGTTCACATTTAGCTTCGTGTGGTGAACATCATTTCTTTGTGAAGTAAAGCAGCATCACGAAGTATTTTAATTCTGTAAAGTATTCCAAAAAACAGTTAATGCAAATGATATTGAGTCAAAAAGAAATGAATTTAAAATCTGAAAGAGATCGGCTAAAAACACTTAAGAACTGGTCTTCAGACAGTTTTACGAACACTGCATGGTTAGCAGTTGCAGGATTTTACTATTATGGATATAAGGATATGGTTAGGTGTGCTTTCTGTCATCTGCAACTTAGTTATTGGGAAGAAGATGATGATCCGTTTGAAGACCATAAGAAATGGGCTTTTTCTTGCCCTTACGTAAACAATATTTCTCCTAGCATAGAATTGAAATCTGAATATGAAAGACTTAAAACTTTTCAAAATTGGCCTCTTCCCTGTCCAAACGAATTTTGTTTAGCATCAGCAGGATTTTATTATACTGGTCATGGTGATAAGGTGAAATGTATATTCTGTAAGATTGAAATTGAAAATTGGAAGGAAAACGATAATCCTTTAAATGATCATGAAAAATGGGCGCCATATTGTCCATATTTAAGAGGGTTTTACGTCGGCAACGTTGATTTAAATCCTGAAAATCCTACTATTATTCCATATAATACAAGTTATGATACGTGTGGAAGCAATATATGTTGATGTGATGTGATTTTTTGTGCAGTGTGCATTCTCAGATGTAAACGTAGACATGCTGAAGTTTGTTAAGCAGTCAAACACTCTACCAGTAATTTCATTTACTAATGGTGAAAACCAGAGTAAAAGTGAAAAAAGAAAGGATGGTGTTTTACTACCGAACACTATTCGATGTATCATTTGCGGTCCATCGAACTGTGGCAAAACAAACGTAATGCTAAATTTATTATGTCATAAAAATGGAGTTCGTTTTGAAAACGTTTATATTTATTCTAAATCACTTGCTCAAAGTAAATATGTTGAATTAAAAACGTTTTTGGACTCCATAAAAGAAGTAAAAAGTGATTTTTTCCGATAATGATGAAGTTATGCCTCCAGAAATGGCCAGAAAAAACTCTATATTTGTTTTTGATGATGTAGCCAGCAATAAACAACAACACATGAAAGATTATTTCAGTAGAGGTCGTCATCACGACGTTGACGTATTTTATCTTTGCCAAACATATTCTTGTATACCTAAACATCTAATTAGAGATAACACTAATTTTTTAATTCTTTTTAAACAAGACGGAACAAACTTGCGTCACGTATATAACGATCATGTAAATACTGATATGAGCTATGATCAGTGCTTTGATATTTGTTCGTATTGTTGGCAAAACTCTAAGTTTGGCTTTTTGGTTATCGATAAAGATAGCGATTTACAAAACGGTCGATATCGCAATGGATTTGATGTTTATTTTCAGTTATAAATATGACTTCAAAAAGATCTAAATGCCCATTCGTGTTATAGCTTTTGTGTGGTTAACAACTTAACTATGACATCGTTTAACAAAACCAATAATGTGTCTATCGGACGACCGACGTTACGACATGATATTGCAACTAAATCATATGTTGATGATAAGCTAGTGCAATATGGAAATCAACTAACAACAACAACAACAAGCGACGGACATCTAAGTATTAACGGCAAACGGTTAAAAAATGTTGGAACGCCAATACATGTTGAAGATGCGTGCAACAAAGGTTATGTACTGAAGTTATTGAATGAGCTAAATAAAATCGAGTCTAAAGAAGACATACAACGAAACTTTAACGACCTTAAAGGTTTAATTTTTTCAATTTGTAAAATAGAGAAAAAAGAACTTGACTTTCAAAACAAACGTCTCGTGGGCTTAGCTTTACCATCATCTGCAAATGATGCAGTAAACCTTATTGTAATGCAGCAACATACATCGAATATAAAAAATATCTAGACACCCGAATAACCGAAGTGTTACAACGAGTAGAATTCATTCATGGTTTAGTGCGAGAATTTTCAGAAGATCACTTTCCGTATGATGATGATACTCTCGACTTGGGTAACAAAAGAATAAGAAATGTTAAAGATCCAATTCAAAATCAAGATGCGGTAACGTATTCTTTTCTTAAAACTCATGTAACAAATGAACTCGATGAAATTAAAAAATCTCTTTTGAATATAAACAGAGATTATGAAACTGTAGATATGTTAAATAGAAGAATAACAAACATATCTCAACCAATCGATTCGTTAGATGCAATAAACAAATATTACTTAGAAAACTTTGCTGCTTCTCGAAATGATCTAGAAGACTTAATCACTAAATTTAATAAACAAAACTTTTTAAACGTAGACGATGTTGGAACTTTAAATCTGATGAGTAAACGAATTACTTACGTAAACAATCCCATATACGATAACGATGTTGCAAATAAGACGTTTGTTGAACAATATGCCGCTTCCCGACGTGAATTTGAACAAATGAAACAGACTGTAAACAATCTACAACATCAAAAACAAACAAATGTTGAGTTTCCTGTTAACGACCAAGATGTGACAAATAAACGGTTTGTAGAACACTATGCTGCTTCACGAACTGAAGTTAATCAACTAAAAGAAATTTTAAACAATTTACAAACTCGTATTGAGGGTGTTGTGAACAATCTCAATATTGTTAAAAAAGAAGATCTTGAAAGTTATGCTGCTGAATCCAAAGAAGAATATAACAAGTTAAAAACTGAACTAGAAAAAATTGAGCAATTGCTTAACAAAAAAACACTCGAAAGTTTTACTGCATCCAAAGAAGAATATGGTATATTACAAGATGAAGTAAAGAAAAAGAACTTATCGAAATTTATTCTGAAATTCTCCAACACGCCATCAATCCATTCACCAGTATACACGCTTCATAATCATAACATACATTACCATCTTCCCTACAAAGGCATATTAAAACCAATTTTTGTTTCACCAAGATCTCCAATTGTGTATGCAATTTTAAATATACGTCAAGAGATTGAACTGGATGGCAGTGATATTGTTGTTGAAGAGCAAGATGAAATTCAGTTTCGACTTCGAGACCCTAAAAAACATAAAACTGATGATCTTCCTCTTCAAATCGATTTTGAATATACTATAAATAAGTAAAACAACCACAATTTCAGTTTAGTCATGGAGAAGAGCTCGAAGATTAAAGCTGAAAGCCGAGTAAAGGATAAACTTTCTCGCTTAAAAAAGATGTTAAAGACAAGTATCTTTCACTTCAAAATGATGTTAGACGCAAAGAAATAGATATAGAGACTAACTTTAAACCAGTAACAAATTCATTAAATCAACTTGTAGCTATTGCTAATACGTCAACTCAAAATAAAGAAAATCGAAAAAGAAAAGGGAAATATGACGATTCTGAATCAACCGCTACTTTAGACGAAGAAGATAGAGATAGCATCAAAATAATTTCACTACTTAACCGCTACTTTGATCCGTTCATTAAACAAAACGTGGATAGAACATATGGTATAACGATAAGAAATGATAAACAATACTTGGGACGTGAACGAGTTTTCTTTGATAAAAAGTGGATAAAAGTTGGTGGTGAAAAATTTCCTATAACAGAAGGTCTACTTGAATTGATTCAAAGGAAAGTACCAGATCCCACTCTAATAGATAGGAGTGATTTAAATTCATATTTGAAATTATTAAATGTTTCAAACGTGCACAAAAGAAATTATACAAGCAATGCAGCTCCGAGAGGAACGCAATCTTATAAGTATAGACATATAATTGAACCCCTTCTTACTGAAGACATAGATAGAATTATAAAAACAGCAGATGAAAATGAAGAAGCAAATACTACGATGCATACTGGATATGGCAAAAAAAACACATCACACCACAGGCCATTTGGAAATTTGAAGGCGGAAACAATATTGAATTCGTTCACTGGAATGAACCAAACAAATTGGTATCAAGACTTAAAAAATTAATTGCATCGAAAGCTGCAGGTCACACAGGACTCGACAGCGAAATCTTTGCAATTGAAGAAGAACTAAGAAATGCAGGATATATTGAATAAAAATTCAAACGTTTGTAAAACAATGCACAGTATGTTATAAAACATTGTTTGGAAAATAACTATGAACGAAATCAGACGAGAAATCGCAAAAGAAAAAAGTTCAAAAGACGACGTGTTATTAGCAAAGGAATCGATGACCTCCATGAAGCAGACCTTGTGGACATGTCCAAACTTGCAAAATGGAATAATGGATTAAAATATTTATTAACCATTATTGACGTTTACTCGAAATATGCATGGGCAATTCCTCTTAAAACCAAAAAAGGAAGTGAGATTGTAAAAAGTTTAAAATTTGTTTATTCTCAAAGTAAAAGATTGCCCAATTATTTTCACACTGATCGAGGAACGGAATTTTATAACAGTGAATTCAAAACATGGTCTCAGAAACAAAATCTAAAGCATTATTCCACTGGGAGCTCCATTAAAGCGAGCGTGGTAGAAAGATTTAATCGAACTCTTAAGGAATCGATGTGGAAAGAATTCACAACACGAGGTTCTTACCGATGGATACATATTTTGCCTGAGTTATTAGTAAAGTATAATCACAAAATACATCGCAGCATCGGCATGAAACCTATTGATGTAAAAAGGAACAATCCACCCAGCTTGCCAACACAATATAATGAAACTTTAAGAAAACCAAAATATAAAATCGGTGACATTGTAAGAATACCAAAAATCAAGAAACACTTCAGCAAAGGGTACGAAGCTAATTGGACTACGGAATTATTTACAATTTATAAAGTTCAAAATACTAATCCACGAACATATCTTTTAAAAGATAATACAAATTTGCCGATATTTGGGGCGTTTTATGAAGCAGAGTTACAACGAACCAAACATCCTAATATTTACTTAGTCGACAAAGTACTACGTAGAAAAGGAACCCGAGCCTTCGTATCTTGGCTTGGATTCGATTCAACTCACAACTCTTGGATCCCCAACAAAAATATCTTCTAATTACAACAGTGTAAGTTTTTTTTAATTCCTCGAAAAATTATTATTATTATTATTGTTATTATTATTATTATTAATGTGTCTCTATATATTTTTCAGCTCATTAAAACCAACACACGCAAGAAAGAAAAGAATGATTGTACTTACCCGTGCACATGACCAGCATATTCCACTCTGCAAACAACACAGCATCTTCAATTCTCCGCAGCTTGTTGGAAAAAGAACTACATACCACTTTAAGAACAAAGATCATATCAATTTTCACTATTTCATATTATATAATTAATGTAAACCACAAATGATCAAAATAAATATATTTTTTAAAAAATTTCCACTGCACATTTTTTTTGAATAAAATGAAAATAAAAAATAAACCACTGTTCACTGTCCATTCAGTTTAGAATCTGAACTTCTTCTTCTTCTTCTTCTTCTCCTTCTGCATCCTCGTCCAAATGTTCTCCAACCCCTACACCCTCTTCCTCCAGCGGCGGAAAATCGAGCAGCTCGATCGTGTGCGAATCGAACGCTCGCAGCCGTTGAATTATTACTCCCAATATGTGGAGTATAGCACCATTCGAAACCAACTCTCGACAATGCTGGTGGTCTCGAATTATCTCCAACAGTTCACAGTTGAACATGTCTTGTTCTAAATTGCTCAGCCTGTTGAACCATTGGTCCTCCTCCACTTTGAGAGCGCTCACTGCAAAGTTCAATCCTTGCATCTCTGCTCGCTCTCCTAGAGAATTAATCTCGCATAGCTGTTGGAGCTTTACAAGCAGGCTTCCGTACATAGTCATAATAAAGATCTCAACTGCGTTACTTTGAACTGAGTGTTACTTCATAGCAAAGTGCTCTTATATATTGTGAATATCAAACTGCAAAAAGCTCTTTTAAACATTTCACATGGAGCTCTGGGAAGTGGCTTCAGATCTTGTTCTCTCATTAAAAATTACAGATTTGACTAATGACGGCTATGAAACTAAAAACAAACACACCAAGATTCATTTCACACTTGACTTATAAAACAGCGTAACCAGATTGAGATCATGAAGCAAGCCGGAACACAAAAAATGTTAACATCATTTAAATTAAACAGACATAACATAGCGAAAACGAGTAACACAAGTTCACTCCCACGCTCTGGTGATATATGCTGTACTTAAACAGAGTCTAGCTTTACGACGCCACTTTACTTATTTAGCGAGCGCGAGCAAAAAACTTTAACAGCCATGCACCACATGTGTGGAGAGCGCGGGCTGGTCTCACTGCTCGCTCGACCGGCGCGAGCAAAAAAAAAACGGAACAGCTGCACGCCACATGGCGGGTAGCGAGCCAGCTATGTTGACCGCCTCGCCGTACACTCTCATTCAAAAGTTATGACACCCGAGACTCTCTCCACTCCCTTGAGCAAATACCTAAATATAATTCAATAATCAATCAATAATTAATAGCCATGATACACAGTCGACCTCTCCATGCGAACACAAAGGCGTGGCGGTCATCCTAGCCATTAACCAATCACCTGATCCCCCCCTGGACCACGTGCTCGCTCTAAGGACACATGACGTCATCGCAATTACGCAATATCTGCTCGTGATGATGCAATATTCAAAGGGAACATTCCCATACTACTCACAAGACTAATTAAATTAGTAACTGTCAGGTTGGTCGAGTGGTTAAGGTGTTGAACTTAAGATAAAATTTCCTGTACAAGGAAGCAAGGCTTCGAATCCCTTACCTAACGTAACTATTGACTTAACATGGCTTGGCCACACTGTATTATGATACTCGGTACACAAACCATAGACAGAGTGTATTGTTTAAGGCACTCTCTTTATGAACATAGTCAGAGACTGTTGATGGTTAACAATTGCATTAATAGTGGGGCATGGGGATAACAATTTAGAAAAACAGCTAATACCCATACAATATTTTTATTAATTTAGTTTTTTTTTTTACAATAGTTACACACTGAATTCAACTTTTTATATCTTTACCATTGTTTGATATAGTTTTAAACACAACGCTTGTTGTAGATCCTTTTATAACTTTCTCCAGGTACTCTTGTTCTTAAAAACTGGAGAAGCCGCAATGGTTTTATAGACATTAAACCCCCATCCTCTTCATTTTCTTCATCACCATCATCATCATTATAAATATTATCATCATAATTATTATAGTCATTGTCACCACCATTATCATCATCATCTTTCTCGACATCACTAGAACTATCCAATTCCTATTTCACCTTTTCTAAAGGGACCTCTTGAAGAGTCTGTGTTGCTTTTGATAGTGTTAAGGTTTTTTTTACGTTGACAACTGTCCTAACATGACTTTTTGAGGAGATGATAATTGCTTTTCAACAAACAATGCACTATCTTGAGCAGCAATATCATTTTCTTGAACTACATTTTTAGCATTTTCATGATATTTTGTTGACAGCAACAGTGTTTTATCTGGTACACTACATTGATGATTACCCACACTTAGGACCTTACCATCCTTACTTTTTAGATGACCTAAAAATTTTGTTGTTCTTTGTTTTGAGCACTGCCAAAATATGATTCCATTCACATTTTGCCGCTTATAGTTATAAGAGTAGCCATGATACAGTGCACGTGGTTTGCCTTTATTGGTTATAGTATATTCCATAGTAGTTACTGACTTGTAAAGTTGATCTACCTACTACAAAGGTCAGAACAATTCTGGTGAAAGAGTGATTTTGTGTTGACGTTTTTTATAGGATTATGTCGATGGCTTATGTTGATGGCTTATGTTGATGGATTATTTTGGTGGCTTATGTTGATGGGTAACGTTGGTGGCTTATGTTAATGGCTTATGTTGGTGGCTTATGTTGATAGATTATGTTGATGGCTTATGTTGGTGGCTTATGTTGATGGGTAATGTTGATGGCTTATGTTGGTGGCTTATGTTGGTGGCTTATGTTAATGGATTATGTCGATGGCATATGTTGGTGGCTCATGTTGGTGGCTTATGTTGATGGGTAATGTTGTTGGCTTATATTGGTGGCTTATGTTGATGGGTAATGTGGTTGGCTTATGTTGGTGGCTTATGTTGGTGGCTAATGTTGATGGCTAATGTTGATGGCTTATGTGGGTGTCTTATGTTGGTGGTTATGTTGATGGCTTATGTTGGTGGCTTATGTTGGTTGCTTATGTCAGTGGCTTATGCTGATGGCTTATGTTGATGGTTTATGTTGGTGACTTATGTTAGTGCCTTATGTTGATGGATTATGTTGATGGCTTAGCCTAACCTAACAAGATGGTGGACTTAGCTTATACTCATACAACAGACAAGTGAGTTCATGTTTTGCTGACGTTATCGTATGTTCGCCCGCACTTCCTGCTTCGCACGGGGGCCCCTGTGGACGGGTCCCTGTGGACTGGTCTCTGTGGACGGATCCTTGTTGACTGGACCCTTTGACATAATTTGGACAAATGCATGGGCCAGTCCATAGGGACCAGTACAAAGGGTCCAGTCAACAAGGACCCGTCCACAGAGACCCGTCCACAGGGGCCCCCGTGTGAAGCAGGAAGTGCGGGCGAACATACGATAACGTCAGCGAAACATGAACTCACTTGTCTGTTGTATGAGTATAAGCTAAGTCTACCATCTTGTTAGGTTAGGCTAAGCCATCAACATAATCCATCAACATAAGGCACCAATATAAGTCACCAACATAAACCATCAACATAAGCCATCAACATAAGCCACTGACATAAGCCATCAACATAAGCCACCAACATAAGCCACCAACATAAGCCATCAACATTACCCATCAACATAAGCCACCAACATAAGCCATCAACATTACCCATCAACATAAGACACCAACATAAGCCACCAACATGAGCCACCAACATATGCCATCAACATAAGCCATTACCATAAACCACCATCATAAGTCACCAACATAAACCACCAACATAAGTCACCAACATAAGCCACCAACATAAGCCATCACCATTACCGATCAACATAAGCCACCAACATAAGCCACCAACATTACCCATCAACATAAGCCACCAACATAAGCCATCAACATAATCCATCATCATAAGCCACCAACATAGGCCACCAACATAAGCCATCAACATAAGCCACCAACATAAGCCATTAACATAAGCCACCAACATTACCCATCAACATAAGCCACCAAAATAATCCATCAACATAAGCCATCAACATAAGCCATCGACATAATCCTATAAAAAACGTCAACACAAAATCACTCTTTCACCAGAATTGTTCTGACCTTTGTAGTAGGTAGATCAACTTTACAAGTCAGTTACTACTATGGAATATACTATAACCAATAAAGGCAAACCACGTGCACTGTATCATGGCTACTCTTATAACTATAAGCAGCAAAATGTGAATGGAATCATATTTTGGCAGTGCTCAAAACAAAGAACAACAAAATTTTTAGGTCATCTAAATAGTAAGAATGGTAAGGTCTTAAGTGTGGGTAATCATCAATGTAGTGTACCAGATAAAACACTGTTGCTGTCAACAAAATATCATGAAAATGCTAAAATGCTAAAAATCTGTCTATGGTTTGTGTACCGAGTATCATAATAATACAGTGTGGCCAAGCCATGTTAAGTCAATAGTTATGTTAGGTAAGGGATTCGAAGTCTTGCTTCCTTGTACAGAAAATTTGATCTTAAGTTAAACACCTTAACCACTCGACCAACCTGAGAGTTACTAATTTAATTAGTCTTGTGGACTTGAGTGTTTACAAAACTTTTCACAGTATACAATGATTAAACCACTTGTTTTTTTTGAAATATAGATTTTTTTTTACTATAACATTGCAGTTATGCGTCTTGTGAACTTGATGTTTAATATAGGGTTCAAGGCATTTTAAATTAATATTAGAAATGCTCTTAGGCATCGTGTCATGGGTTTTAGCAATGCATTACTGTTCGTTGACTAACATTTACCATTACACAACATTATTTTGGTGAGCTTCCATGTTGTTGTATGAGTCTTTAGTCTTTAGACTTGTTTGATGCAGATCTCAATGCCTCCCTGTCCCGAGCTGATCGTTTCATCTCTATATAGCTTCCATGCCCTACATTCATGGCGATCTGTTTAACATATTCTAACCTTGGTCTCCCCTACAAGCTCTTGGGTTCAATTCCTAGCTGTAACACAACATTTTAAAAGCGGTATGAGGACCAACCGTACAGCATGTTTTATTTTTATTTTTAAAATAATGATAGATATTTGTTCAGTTTCAAATTTCACACATTGCAATTTGTCAATTTTCCAATTGCATTTTTTAATGTCAGTTTGAAGTTTTTGAATTTCATGATATGGAAACATGGATTTTCCAATTTGTTGTTTACACATTTTATTTTTATTTTGTATATGTCAAAAGTTCATATTTGTGAAACATGATTTTTTCATTTTACGTTTTTTGTAAATGGTGTTAATGTGAGTGCTTGACCATGGCAATGGTACAGTCTGTCTATGTGTTTGCAAAACATAGAGGTCTACTACTACTACTACTACTGCAGGTAATGCAGTTTTACACTCTCTCACTTTCTGTGTAGTCGTACAGTCACACAACCATGCCTGTCTTTGAGAACAAACACAACCACTCTATTTATCCCCAAAAACATCATTGACATGCACACCCATCCCAAAGAACTTTAATTATACATTTAACATTTACCATTACAAAAATAAATATTTACAAAATACTAAATCAATTAAATCTACTGGTTACAAAAGGCATGTCTCTAAACAAAAAAATATAGAAATCACACCTCCTCCTCGTGGTTATAACCCCTTGGTAGGCTAATGCGTAGGTCATTCGTCTGCACACATTTGTTATCCATCAAGGCAAAAGTGCATTTTCTCTGTTCCACAAGATACGAATTATAGTTGCTGGATTGTAACCTGCACCATTTATGCGACATAGCTATACCAGTTCATGAAATCGCTAGGCAGTTCTCTACATATAACTCTACATATGGCTTCCTTACAGTTACTTTGCGATAGGCAGCATTAACTGTATATCACACCAAGTCCTCCGTTGTATTTGTAATCCAAGTAATAATTTGAAAAGAGACAAGTGTAATCGGTTTAAAACATTATCTCTGCTTTTTTATATGTTTATGACATGCGTATTAACCTGAAATCAAACCCTAGTCCTCTTTAGAGAAAGGCCAACAGCTTAACCACTGCGCCATCATGCCCTTCTTTCTTAGTTTGATTCGTTCTAGGCCTTAGAGCTGAAAATCGAGTTAAAATCTCTAGTGTAAGAGGCACATGTGCTCGCCACTGCAGCACAAAATGGTTAGCTGGTAACATTAGATAACCGGAAATGATTGTATTTCTGTTAGCCAAGCATTTCTGGCATCTGCATACAGTGTGAGCACTGTCAGCAAGAGAGTTCAGTTCAGAACAAGTGTGTGTGTGTGTATAGATTATTAGCCTCAAGTATTTAAAGCTTGTTGTGTGTAGCGACTATCTTGTCCCAGTAACCACTGAGCAAGTTTTAACAGTCAACCCATAAAAACTGCATAGGATAGTTGTGTGTGGTTCATGTACTTGGGTGTATGCACTAGCACCATGCACTAGCTTTACCTTACCCTCTATAGGAAGAGCGTTATCCCGTTCCTTTTTGACATTACCAATGACCACATCCACCCACAAGTTTTACACTTAAACCCTTGGCTTGTTTTCGATTAGGTTTGGTTCGGTTTGGTTGGGTTTGATTCAGCTTGGTTCAGTTTAGTTCAATGTAGTCACCATTTTGTTTCTTTAGCTATCCTCTTTAACCAATCAATTAAAGATAGTCTACTCTTAATTCTTGAATCAATAAATCAGATGTTGTGTACACCGTTTGTCATTTACTAACCCATGCCTGCAACCTATACTCTCTCTCTGTACGGTACTACAGTCTGATCTGAAATCAAGTTCCAATAGTGAAAGACTTGTCAGTCACCATACATGTAGCCTACACTAATTCTTTCTCTACCTAGCTATGTTTCATCACTCACGGTAAACATCTCACATGTCCGTATGCAATTATTAATTTATAAAATCTCAGGTCAATGACCTTAATGTTTTGGATATTTTAGGTAAATTCATTGGCCATGGGAAAGGGTTGACCATTATAAGTCCTATGACACATCACATGTAGATATCCGATTATTAGTTCATATAATCTCAGGTCAATGACCCTGTTGTTTTGAATATTTGGGGTAAATTCGTTGCTCATGGAAAAGGGTTGGCCATCCTAAGTATTATAATACCTCACTTGACTCTCTCCCATTATTAGTTATCGAGATATTAACAACAGTGCAGTTAGGCCCTTTTGACAAACTTTAAATATATATTCAAAAACGGAGCGTCACCCCGAGTGCTAGAACCCCTAGTCTTATTGGTTCGCGAGATATTAACAAAAGTGTAGTTAGGCCCTTTGTTAAAATGTCAAAAATACATTCAAGAAGAGAGTGTCTGCTCAAGTCCAACGACACCTCACAGGTCAAAATCCCATCATGGGTTCATGATATATCAACAAAAGTGTAGTTAGGCCCATTGTCAAAATATCAAAAAATACATTTAAAAGGGGAATGTCATCCCAAGTGCTACGACCCCTCACAAGTCCCTATCCTTATTGGTTCGCGAGATATTAACAAAAGTGTACTGTACTTAGGCCCTTTTGACAAAAATCAAAAATACATTCAAAAACGGGGCGTCATCCCAAGTCCAACGACCCCTCATACAAATCGCCTTATTGGTTCATGAGATATTAAAAACCTAATAGTTTTGGATCGTTTGGTTATTTTTTTTAAATAACTCATCTATAAATCATTATTTAAAAAGTCCGCACTCTTACGAAAACCCCAAGTGCACATGCGTAAAAACAGAAAACAAACATGTTAATTTATAGTAGCAATCGGCTCTTCACATGCGTTTCATTTGGAACAACGTTTAATTTCATCATAGCATTAGGGACCAGTCCAAAGGGACCGGTCCAAATGGGTCTGTCAAAAAGGACCCGTCCACAGGGACCCGTTAACAAGGACCCGTCCACAGGGACCCGTCAACAAGGACCCGTCAACAATGACTCGTCACCAATGATCTGTCAACAATGACCCGTCCGCAGGGACTCGTCAACAAGGACCCGTCAACAATGAATCGTCAACAATGACCTGTCAAGAATGACCCGTCCGCAGGGACTCGTCAACAATGACCCGTCAATAATAACCCATCAACAGGGACCCGACAATAGGGACTCGTCAACTATGACAGGGTCTCTCGCCTCAAGGCCTGACAAGACCCTCTTTGATTATTGATTTGCCTATCAACAAGCGCTGCTTAAAATACTTTTTGATCATCCCTCGTGGATGGGGTTAGGTTAGGTTACACTACAGCCGCCATCTTTAAAAAGCCCGCCCTCTTACAAAAGCCATGAGTGGGCATGCGTAAAAACAAACAACAAGCAAGTTAATTCATATTAGCTTTCCACCGTATACATGTCACTTGTGTGGAACAACGTTTAATTTCATATTAACATTCAAAATCCCACATGTCGCACTTGGAAAGCGAGATTTTCTAAAAAATTACAATATCACCCCCTAGTAGGGGTATTTTTTTTTGGGGGGGGGGGGGAATATGTTGTTCAATGGAAACTGGGTGTCAGCCCGAGTTCAACAACACCTCATTTGTTAAAATCCGACGATGGGTTCACGATATATTGGGTTGGAATCACGCCGCCGCCATCTTGTAGGAGGAAAGCCGTAGGAGGGATTAGAACTCTCCAAAAACCACTACTATCTGAAACTACTTAATTTTCCTTATTTACTGTTGGTTCATCTGATTTGAATCTGGCCTTTCATTCGGCTCATAAGTTTGGCATTTCTGATTCGGGTAGGCCTACTGTAAGATGCCACATCAAGGTTTGTGTATTTACATAGGATTGGATACTTTATGTTGTGGACGACCTGTCAAGATCTATGATTCTTGGGTTTGCTTTTATGCGTAAAGTACGTTTATATTCGGATTTTTCAGATCATCTTTCCATTTTCCTTTGTATTATCCCGTTCCTGGCGAATTCATTTACAGGACACCGTGAAGCATTGTTCCCCTTGACTGATTAATTCCCTGGTGTCCTAACACCTGGCTTCGGCCCTTGGTAACGAGTATCATATCGATTTGACCTAGGGCCAAGTCTTGAAATATGGCCACCATAATTATTTTTTGTAATTTACTTCAAGACCAGTAGGAGGACAATGAACATTTCATGCGGGAGTTTAGGTATGTAACTGTGACATAAGTATTAGGCTATGTAGAATTGTAATTTATATGTAGCATTATTTTATAATATTTAACTTTATTTACAACAAGGCAGAATTGGCCATTTTAAAGGACAGTCTTGTAATTTGGCCACCCACAAAAATTATGTTCGAGAGCATGATTCACATACAAAACGCATAGAACTGTGTGTTCCCTGCCTTCTTCGTCTCCTGAGAAAACCTCACTTTTAGTCCCTTCTTCGCAGCCAGTTTGAACGCCGGAGATTTGACGTCCCGGATCGTCATCCCGAATACTCTTGATTCCATGAGCAGAATGCGGTCGACAAGTCACTGTATTGCTTTCGCCCCATCTTCTTTTCTACGGCGTTATATTGCAGCTGTCCGCATAGAGTAGTCCGTGGAACACCATAGAACTTCGACGCATCTGAAGGAGCCCGTCGACCTGATTTTACAGCATCTACTGCTTCCTGCATTCGCTGGATATCCCAGCTTTGACGCTGCGTTGTCCTGACTCTCATTTTATATGCCTACAAATATCAAGCAGTAACTGAAGTTACTTTATAAAATGTTATTTGCAATGCATTTAACATTGTAGAAATTAGATCTGCTTCCTCTTGTCTAAGCGAAAAATAAATAAAAAATGAAGGAAATTATTAATTAATAAAAGTAGATAAATCCTCTTGTAATTTTAGACATCGTTGATACATTCACTGTTCTGCTCCATAATTTTTAACTGATTGTAAGAACAAAAACTACAAAAAGAATTGTAAAGTCCAACGAATCTTGTAAAACGGCCAAGTACCTGGCCATATTAAAGACAACACACGTTCATGGAGTTCATGACCTAGCCCATAGGTGGAAGCACCAATCACGCATGCGGCAAAACGCTTATAGTCCTCGAAGGTTACACATTTACTAACGCTATCCATATTTTGTCACATAAAACTCGTATTGCTATAATAAAGTGTTGCTCACAAGCACAGGAAAAGAAAATGGCTTCGTTTGACTTACCTTTCAATACGCGATATGATATATTCCCGTATAGTTCACACAAAACTGCCAGATGTTTCTCACAACGATGCGCAGCACACATACAACAAATATGGCGATGCTTCTGAGGCACTCTGTCGTTTCTATCAGCAACTAGTAGGGTGGTAGAATTCAAATAATAAATTCTGACCGTATTACAAGACTTGACCCTATAACACACCCATTCGGTCGCCTTGCTTTACGAGTGGCCGCCCAAACTTAAATTGTGGACCTCCTGTCAGGTGGTTTTGTGTGCCCGTCAAAATTGCAACTTGGTACCCAAGAACGACAAAGAATATCGATTGGCAATCGATTATCGCCACGCTTATCGGAGCGGCTCGTTGCCATCTATGAAGCTCTGCAGTTTGCATTACATGACGCACGTGTGTACTGACTGTTTGAGTTCTTTGCAGTCAATTGCTTCATGTTTCCCGCAACACTCTTTAGTGCAGCGAATCCACGACCTTGTACGGTAAAGCCCGACTCAGGAATGTCTGCCGCGACGCAGTTACGCACTTTAATTCGTTCACTCCTCCTCTGGCACACGTGACACGTCCTGACTCCCCGAGTCACGATGTAGCAACATCGTTCATTCTCTGCTTGGGCTTGGCCTTGATTACATAATGCTACGCAATGTAGACGAGAGTTTCGCTCACCCGCTCGTCATTGTGCAACGACTTGGCAACATTACATTGGCTCCCCAACTCAGCAGCGGCTCGTATCGAAGCATGTTTTAAAATAACATGAAGAGTGATTCATGTTTCTATATACTCAGTAAAATGCTGCCTTTCATCCTAATTTTATGTAGAAACCGTATCCTGTCAAACTTGACCCCTTGGTGCGCGTGATATTTCGTTTCGATGACGCGTGACGCGAGCCGTCAGTCATGCTAGACAGTCCCACTCCCCTCCCACTGTTCTGAAGCCACGCCTGTCCGGTCATATCGCGGCAGAAACCGCTGGGTCGGGCTATACCACGCCTTAGTGCCACACGAGTTCACTCCTTTAGTTGGTCACCCTAAATTACGAAATTATATTGCGTGATATCTAACTGTACGGAGACATTTCAGAGAAAATGTTTTTTACTGAGCATCTTATTAAAATAGAATTGCGATTCACTAACTTAACTCATCACCCTAACTCTCAATTTCCTACGTGAAGTGAGATTAGATAAGCGTGTAGTGATCACCGACTCCAGGTGAGTGACGTGAATTAAGCTGCTTGAGACTGATGAGATGAGATGCTCGAGGCAGAGAGAACTTTGAATGCTACGCTGATCGCCCAAGGGAACATTTAGCTTGTCGACTTGCATCATAAGTAAACAGCTTTGCTCTCAATTAATTAAGCGGGCTCAAGGAGGTTCACAATTGCAATTTAAAAAAAAAATTGGCACTACAGCCCATGAAGGGAGGCCTACCAAGCAACCGCAGCCCAGCCATTTGGCCTGCAGGTATTGGGGTGACGCGTGATCAGGGCAATGTGTCCCCTCGGCCGTTAATCTTGGTTTTCTTGATCGGGGCGCTGCCTCACTGTCAGACAGCTAGTCAATTGTCCTCACGAGGCTGAGTGCACCCCGTTCCTGCCCTCACGTAAGTTTCTAAAATCCCTGATGGTGCCGGGAATCGAACCCGGGGCCTCCGGGTAAGAGGCAGGCGCGCTACCCCAACACCACGAGGCCGGCCACATTTGCATTTGATGTCCCTTCTTAGTAAGTTAGTTATTGTAGTATTAAAGGGCGTTCTTCTCAGCTAATGTTGAACATACACTGCACTGTCTATATGCTCGGCAATGGTGCTGTGCCTGGTACTATGCACTACACTAGCGTTACCCAAATAGCATCTATAGGCTCTGAGAGCAAATGTAGTTCTGGGGGCGAAGCAGAATTCGACGAGCGACTCTCACGTCGACAAGTGATGAGCACGCTGTGACATCACAGCGCAGGGGTTATCATTGGCTGTCGTTGCCGAGCGCGTACGCAGCGTATTCACCCGTGACCACCGAGAGACAAGGCCAATTCACTGGGTGACGAAATGCTTGTGACGTCATGCAGCGTGGATCCAGCTATTTTTGTAATTTCTCTCCCTTCACCCTCTGCTAACGGCTTATTCGCCCTGCGCTAGGCATTGCAGTGGTCAGTGGAGCAGTGTAGTCTTCCTTATTCGACGTTGCTCGTGTGGTGATTTTGGGTTATCAATGTTTGCGTTATACTCCAGTACTAGTCGAATATTCTGTGTAGTAGTTTGTGTAGTGAAATAGTTGTTAGATAATACCACATAGTTGTTGTGTGCCGAATTCCAACAGGAACTATAGGAATGGACCGAAAGTGGCACTGTTTACTTTCGTAAAGGAATCTGAACTTCGGCAGAAATGGATTCGAGGGTTCAAGAGTGATTTGTATTTGTATTACACTTTATTATTAGAGTCAGTTAGTTATTGTTGTTTTAAGGGGCGAAACTACGAGTTCATCTGCTCCTTATACTTTATTACATTATATTACATTATGTTATAATATTATTCTCCCGTTTATCAGTGAATAATATTTATAGGCTACATGTAATTTATTTCAGGAAAGTGTGTTATATATACGGTATATAGTTACGTCGCCTAATCTAATTGGCTGCGTGGCTCAAAGGTAACGTTCTCGCCTGCCGTTCCCACCCAAGGTTGCAGGATCGGATCCTGGCGCAGTCAATCGGCAATTGAAGATGCGCAAATGTGAGGGAGCCGTGTCGGTAGATTAACTGGCACGTTAAATATCTCCTTCAGGGCAAAATTCCGGCACCCTGACGTCTCTGAAAGCCGCAGTAGTTAAAAGGGACGCAAAACCAATAACATTGGGCTATTGGTATTAATCTAATTGGGCAAAAGCGTGTTGACTGACTGTAAATAAACTATAACTTGATGTTCATCAGGGTACCCCCAATTCTTATTTGCCAGTATACAACAAAATTGTAAATTGTTTTTCAATATTTTATATTTGAGAACAATTTTGACCCCACAAATGGTAAGATAGTTTTTTTTTTTTTTTGAGACGTTTCGGCCATCAATGGACCACGATGTTCTTCACTCATATGATCACTGTAATGCTTGTTTTCTTGTCTGCCAGTAGATCTTCATTCTTGACGTATGTTCTGCTCTCCTTTCTTCCGTCCACTTGCAGTGAGGGCGAGGCATCACAGATGTTAAAGGGTGTAGATTACTGGTTGATTTAACTGCCTTTCTGAACAGGTTCCTATCCCAAACCAGAGCTTGATTGATTCGAGCTTCTGTTAGGTCCTTTTTAACTTGCATCGACTATTTACAATAGGATTTTTTTTAGATATTGATGAGTGGATTCGATATGAAAGTCGATGATGCTCCATCCGCTCCAAATGTCCAAAGAAAGACATTCTCCTTTTTCTCATCACACTCACCAATCTTCTATATGTTCAAATAATTCATTGTTATGTCTTCTTCTGTAAGTACCATTATCATTAACAGGTCCTAATATTTTTCTTAGAATTTTCCGATCCTTAAGTACTAATTTTCTCAATGGACCTTTGTTTGTCATCTGTAAGCATTCTGCGGCATACAGTGCTGACGGCCTAATTACTGTGTTATAATGACAAAGTTTGACATTCCGGGACAAGCTTTTACTTTTGTAAATGTTTATGCAGGTTTGAAAGGCACCTTCCAATTTGTTACATCTGCTCTCAATGGCATCTATTTCTGAATTATTAGGGGTAATCCATTCCCCTAGGTATTTAAATTTTCGGACTTCTTTGATTTTTTGCAGACCAATCGTGATGAATTTTGAGGCATCTTTGACATTTGTGATACAATTAGTTTATGGAAGGCCACTTTAAGTCCAGTTTTAGCTGCTATGGTTTGTAGTTTATTAAGTTGGTCAGTGGCCTCTTCCATTGTATTAGCGAACAAAGCAATGTCATCTGCAAAAGCGAGACAGTTTATATTCAGGTCTTCTTTTTTATAACCAATTCAAATACCATAATTATTTGGTAAGATTGTTAACCATTCTCTTATAATTTTTTCCAAGACACAGTTGAACAGCATCGGTGATCCCAGATCACCTTGTCTACAGCCAGTCTTGATTGCAAAGGCTTCGGACAATTCACCACGAAATTTGACCATAGAAATGGTGTTTTCTAAGCTTGCTTTGAACAAATTAATTGATTTATTGTCTGGGCCAAACTCAAGTAAGGTGTTAATTATTGTGTCTCTATGAATGCAATCATAAGCCTTTTGAAAGTCCACAAAAATCACAACATAAGGCTTTGATCGTACCGCACAGTAGGAAATTATGGTCGTAATGTTATGAATTTGTTCAGGACAGGATCTTGATTTCCTGAAACCAGCTTGATATTCCCCTAACTGACGGTCTAATATCGGTTCTGCTCTGTTCAGAAGAGCCCTTGCAAATATTTTGTACGTTACCGATACCAGTGAAATACCTCTATAATAATTTGGGGTCGCCTCCGTAGCGTAGCGGTCAGCATGGTTAGCTGCCGCCCCGGAGGTCCTGGGTTCAATTCCTGGCTCTGCCACGAAATTTGAAAAGTGGTATGAGGACTGGAACGGGGTCTACTCAGCATCGGATCGCCCAAATGAGTAGAGGGGGTTCGATTCCCACCTCAGTCATCCTCGAAGTGGTTTTCCGTGGTTTCCCACTTCGTCTTCGGGCAAATGCCGGGATGGTACTGTACCGTTTTCTTTTATTTGGTCTGATTTACGGTACATTTTCCTTTGCGAACCGCTGCCGCAAATGTCAGGTTTTGACCTAGTTTGGAGAGCGCGAATAGCCATGTGATCATTCGGCTCAGCTGGTGTCTCATCAACAACCTTCGGAAGAGTGTTTTCTTTTAGGCCGCGAGGATGCGCGGGAGTCCTTGAGCCAGCAGTAGTGGGGAGATTGACATTTACATTCGAACATTATTTGGAAATAAGGCACAGTTATGATGTCAAATGTATATTGAAGTTCGATATTACAGCAGAGAGAGAGACAGTGCGGTCTTGCTTTAATGATAATAGCATTTGTAACATCAAGAATATAGATTTAATATATCGACCTATCACAGAGAGATCGTCACGTCATGCGCAGGAGTGACAGCGTGCCAGCTGTCTCCTGCAGGTAAACGCAGGCGTGCGACAAGCAGATCATTTCTAAACTCAGACGAATACACATCTAAGCAAGGACTCGTATCGCAATGTTGTTTCGGCTGGAAGAAGTGTCAAGTTATCATAAGTTCACGGCGGTGCCAGTTCGTGGTTATACATCGTGTTGTGACGTATTAAGGCCAATATACTTAAAGTTCAGTGTCGAATGAGAACTTCAATCGTCAGAGCGCCTGGCATTGTATGCGGGCAATATTCAGTTAGAGGAATCCGTCTCTTTTCACGTTATTTAAATGCATGTGTAGATGAGGAGCGAAGTGCAGTGATACATTAGGGGGCTTGTTTCTGAAGTCTATGCTCACTGAGAAGGCGTGCTGTCTTTTCTCACGCCAAGACTATTGCAATTAAATGTCAAGTACATTCCGAGTGAAGATTTTTAACAATGTATAGTGCATGGAAACCCGAGGTGTTGGGAGAGATGTCTTGGATGTATATAAACATATTAGCCATGTGCGGCTAGGTATTTTAGTGTGGACATCGCTCTCCAAGCAAATGCAGTGGACGTTACGAGTGACTACAATGCTGTTTGCGAAGTGGAACATAGCCAACTCGCGACGCGGGCTATTGGCTTGTGCAACATGAACTTTTGGTAACATGCAGCCGAAAATAACTCAGGCTACCGTCATGTGTCCACCTGCTTATCGCGATGTTGCATTCGCGCACGTGATGTATTTTCGGGCCGGGCTGGATTTATTCGAAATTCGGGCTAGGACAATTTCCGGGATGAGGAAGCAGTTCGTTTACTATCAGTGGACTTGGGACATTGGAGTAAGAAATTCCCAGTGCGTTCATTGGAAATTGGAATGGAACCGTGTAGTCTTGCTATACCATGTTGGAATCAGATGGTGGGCATCTTCAGGCTTCATATCGCCTTCGAGAGTCTCCAGCCAGGTAGAGGAACAACTTTTCACGTAGCGTTGCAATGTAGATAGTCCAGTGAAATCACTTTGTCATCTGTTATTCATTTTGAGTAGTATGATTGTGGAATGAAGTTTATGCATGGCCGTCCCATGGTCTGTATGACTTCATTTGCAGTCGAGTTTAGGCATGGTTCTCCAGGTGCACTCATTTCATAATATTTTATTATGAATTAATTGTTTATTTTTCAGCTTAATAATTTTATTAATTAAATTCATTAAATTTATTCCGAACTTCTTGATTGTGGAGAACAGATCTACATAGGGGAGGAAGTCTACGTTATTCTCAAAGGGAATTGTTTTTTTATCAAGCTTTGGCTTGAGGGGTTGTCGTTCCATTATTTTCGTGTTCGACAATTGCGAGATTCGAATTTGCCTATGCGCTCTTGCATTATAACTATTAAAATATAGTATAGAATGTGAAGTTTGATCATTCTTTTAGAATGGGGATTTTTTCTCTTGAGAGTAAACGCTATCATACAGAATTCTAATGTGTCAACACGAGTTAACTGGAGTCGTTACCTGGATACATGCTGTAGACCCAGTCTGATTTTCGTGAATTCTCTTGAGGGGACATTTCTATTTTCGTCTGATCAACTTTAACGTTTGATTTTGTAGTCACGTGTACTTGGATACACCTCGTTGATCTTTATATTAATTAATATTGCTATAACTGAATTTTGATTCAGTCTTTCGAGTTTTTCTTGTTTAGAACATTGCTTAAGAGTACTATTTGAAGAACAAGAATCTCTTTTGAGACAAATCCCAGGGATTAACTTTAAGGGGAAGTGAATTCTTATGTGACTGTAAATACAACTCTGTAAGGTAAGCTTTTTGTGATCCAGTGGACTTGATTAAGTAGCCACTCATGTTAAATTTATGATGCATTGGAATGAGAAAACATAATAGTTAAGAAACACAGCTGAATATATCTGATTACTGGTTATCGAATAAAATAATCACCATGTGGGTGATAGTGTGTGAAGAAACGTCAATGGGCGTGTAATATATTTACGGTGGTACTCGTTGAAGTACGTTAATGTTAAGATGCTAGTGAAAGCATAATGTGTAATGCGATTGTTAAAATATAAACTTGGTGATGTTGGTGGTAATGCCCACCCGTATTCAGAAATCGAGGTCATGAGTGACCATTATAATGACAGTATTTCAGTGCAAGGTTATACTAATTTCCGAATGTTTTTGAAAGAACATAGTCTTTGTTCATTTTTGCATTTCTTGTTACGATTTATTGATAAAATTGGCAATTCCAATTATGGATCTAGTTTTTGTCTAGCCTCAGAGTTTGTTTTTGAGCGGCATCCCCATTTAATTAATTCTTCGGTTGTGCTCAGTTTATTAGATTTAAGCAAATGTTAGATATGATTCATGATCGATATATTATAAATTCTGGATGAATTTAAATAGGTGCATTTATACCGAGAAATTATTGAATCTTTAGAGATTTTGAATTACGAATTTCACGTCTTTTTAGCTTGAGTGCTTGATTGATAAAATAAATTTTGACTATATTGCTAAGGCAATATAATTTATGCAATATCAGTTTTGACAAAGCACCAATGAAGAGTGCAGAATTACCTGTTTGGGAAGGCATTTACATCTGAGGATGTAATAACATTAATAATTATTTCGCTGTAAATAAGTAAATATCTATATATATATATATATATCTGAATTAATTCGCGTGTTTGAAAATGTTGGAATCGGTGGAAGAACCATTAAGGCGATTTATTTAATTTTTTTGCTTCTTAATGGATCACCTATTGTTCATATAATTAATAATTTCAATTGAGGGTCAAATGCATTCTTGGTCCATGGGGACTGCTAATGCATTTATTGGCATGATACTAGTGCCTACTTTCTTTGTTTTTGTGTCCAGTCAAGGACAGTTTGGTATGACCCTCTGTCAGATTTTCTTTTGGAAATAAATACTTCGTCATTCCTTTTAATCGCGTGTTGTGATGATTTACAGAAGTATGAAGAGGTCGCATTAAGGGGGGTCACAGCTAGATATTTCTAGAGTTTCCCACACTCCTGAGAGGGTGATTTCCCACGATTCTCGTGTTCTTAGAGCAGTTCTCTGCTATGCTTTGGTCGTGCTTAATGCCACCTCTGCTAGGATTTACTGCACCCTAATACTCCCTTCCCTTGTTGGTAGGATCTGGGGACTTTTCTGAGCCGGGGGGTTTTCAGGTTCTACGATCGAGTTACCATCGAGGGATATCAACACGTAAAGGGTAGGTGTTTTCTGGCACAGTAAATTGGCGGCCCAGACTTAAGGGGCATCGAATAGAGACATCGTGTCTTTATGGGAGGTGCCCATTGAGTAAAATGTCATACAGATGATGGACTCGAGAAAACTGGAATACCAGAGACGAGAACATAGTTTGAGGCTATTATAGATGTCGAACCTCGTGGAAGGGCATCTGACTGGTGATATGACGCCATTTCATGATCGTTTCGAATCTTGCTTTCCAACACGTGGTGACGTTATGTGCTAGTAAATTCCGACAACATTACAGCGATCAATTGTGAACTCGTTGAATGAACGTCAGGAAATAATGGTTCACCAATGTTTTTAGCACAAGATGTTGGAATTCATTCGTGAATAAAGCAATTAAGAGTATTCTCGATCTACACGGCATACGTGTAGAATTGCAACCATTAGTAGATTTTGTGGATTTTTAAGTGGTGCTACACTGACTTGGAAATAATATACGACTAGAGCCGAGATCAATGAAAGACATTCTCTGAAAAACTGAATTGCCTTGATCAGTCGAGTAGGGCTTTGTGATGTAGCTCGTGGGTGAGCTGCACTCAAGGTGTCCCATTTTCTTGCAACCGGCGGATGGGTATTTCTGAGCCCATTTTAAATGTAAAACCATTTTCATTAATTTAAAGATGGTCATAATATAAATACTTAGGATATATACTGATATAAATCATCACGCATAGTATGAGTAGGTTCTGGGAATTCCTAGATTCTAACATTAAGCACTGATTGGTAATTTTAATTATATTTTAAGTTAACGCAACACAATCAAGAAGTTCGTATGATGGCAAATGGGGTTTACTCTGTGATGTCTATGCTTTGTTTGGTGGAGTGGTGTCCATGTTTTTCATCTTTTGAGTGATATATATTTGATATGTCTGAGAACGAGGGGAAAGGATCTCCTAGTGAGATTGAGAAACTTTATCAACTGCTTCAGGCACAGATGAATATCCAAGATGCTCTTGCAGAGAGTATAAAAGGTTCTTTAAATGACCTTCAGTCCGGCAATAGAGATATTAGAGCTAGTCAAAGTCAAATGCAGACTAGTGTAAAACAAATGCAGACTAGTGTAAAACAAATTCAGATTAGTCAAACAAAAATAGAAGCGGACATTGAGAACATTCAGTCGAAAATTGTTAAGGTTGAATCCAGTCAAAGTCAAATGCAGGCTAGTCAGAACCAGATGCAAACCTGTCAAAATATTATTGAAGTTAAAGTCACTAGTGTACAGGCAGATGTAACTAACATCCAGTCTAAAGTTAGCGTTGTAGAAGCTAACCAAAACCTTATGCAAATCCAGATCAATGAAATAGAGAAAACTAATAAAGATTTCCAAATGGAAATTAAATTAGATTTAGATGTCAGTAAACGGTTAGCAAAGGATAATTTGGAAGCTTTGCAACTACAATTCACTAACGACACTATCCATACACAGGCTTCGATAGATCAATTGAGAACTGAAATGAATTCTGTTCGAGTTCAAGTCAGTGATCATAATAAATTATTGAAAGATGACTTTGATATAGATTTTAAGGCAATTGTTAAAGAAAACATAGATTTATTTAGAAATGGTATGCTTAGGATCAATGAAGACTCTTTCAGAGATCTTAAGCAGGAAATGGAACAAAAACTTGCCACTAGCGAATTAAACGCTAACAAGGATTTAATCAATGTGAGGGAGGACGTCAATAAGAAGATTCATGTTCTTCAAAATTCTCAAACTGATAATTTAACAGATATTGAAATTAGATTAAACTCCACAGAAGTTCAAGCTGATTGGAATAAATTAGAGATGAACGAAGTTAGGAACAAAGGGTCTTTTAAGATAAATGTAGTTCCTACGCAACTTGATAACATTAACTTAGGGGGTAATGGTAAAACAGAAGGCTTAAAGAAGCAAATGGGGTCATTATGGAAGGCCGATCTTCAAATTGCGATAGGGCAGATGGTAACCAGGATCAAGGAAAGAAATGGGATTATACTGTTGGAATATCCTACTAAAGGAGTTCGTCTTCAGTCTAGAGTGATGGGACAGTTCGGTCCGGTACAACCCAATTTGACTCAGTCCAAGTTGATACAGTCAAATACCAGTCCTCAATGGATTAGAAAAATAACCCCAGAAGGAGATAAAGATAAAGATAAAAGAAAAGGAAGAACAAGAAATTAGAGATAACATGTAATTCTGCACCACCGTTGGGATATACCAAGAAAGAGAGATAAGGAAGAGGCTAGTGAAACTGTAGCCGAGGAAACGTTCCGAATAGCTCGATGCTTCGGGAACAATTGTTATGAAATTACCAGCATAAATGGAAGGGATATTATAGGTCGCTTTAATGACAAGAACATGCGCAGATACTACAAGAAGTTAGTTTAACTCTGTATGTAGCCATGTATTGTAGCGGGATTATTTGGAATGATGAAATAAAAGTCTAGCCAGCTTTTATTTGAGGTATTAGGAGAGAGATGTACCGTTTTCTTTTATTTGGTCTGATTTACGGTACATTTTCCTTTGCGAACCGCTGCCGCAAATGTCAGGTTTTGACCTAGTTTGGAGAGCGCGAATAGCCATGTGATCATTCGGCTCAGCTGGTGTCTCATCAACAACCTTCGGAAGAGTGTTTTCTTTTAGGCCGCGAGGATGCGCGGGAGTCCTTGAGCCAGCAGTAGTGGGGAGATTGACATTTACATTCGAACATTATTTGGAAATAAGGCACAGTTATGATGTCAAATGTATATTGAAGTTCGATATTACAGCAGAGAGAGAGACAGTGCGGTCTTGCTTTAATGATAATAGCATTTGTAACATCAAGAATATAGATTTAATATATCGACCTATCACAGAGAGATCGTCACGTCATGCGCAGGAGTGACAGCGTGCCAGCTGTCTCCTGCAGGCAAACGCAGGCGTGCGACAAGCAGATCATTTCTAAACTCAGACGAATACACATCTAAGCAAGGACTCGTATCGCAATGTTTTTTCGGCTGGAAGAAGTGTCAAGTTATCATAAGTCCACGGCGGTGCCAGTTCGTGGTTATACATAGTGTTGTGACGTATTAAGGCCAATATACTTAAAGTTCAGTGTCGAATGAGAACTTCAATCGTCAGAGCGCCTGGCATTGTATGCGGGCAATATTCAGTTAGAGGAATCCGTCTCTTTTCACGTTATTTAAATGCATGTGTAGATGAGGAGCGAAGTGCAGTGATACATTAGGGGGCTTGTTTCTGAAGTCTATGCTCACTGAGAAGGCGTGCTGTCTTTTCTCACGCCAAGACTATTGCAATTAAATATCAAGTACATTCCGAGTGAAGATTTTTAACAATGTATAGTGATTGGAAACCCGAGGTGTTGGGAGAGATGTCTTGGATGTATATAAACATATTAGCCATGTGCGGCTAGGTATTTTAGTGTGGACATCGCTCTCCAAGCAAATGCAGTGGACGTTACGAGTGACTACAATGCTGTTTGCGAAGTGGAACATAGCCCACTCGCGACACGGGCTATTGGCTTGTGCAACATGAACTTTTGGTAACATGCAGCCGAAAATAACTCAGGCTACCGTCATGTGTCCACCTGCTTATCGCGATGTTGCATTCGCGCGCGTGATGTATTTTCGGGCCGGGCTGGATCTATTCGAAATTCGGGCTAGGACAATTTCCGGGATGAGGAAGCAGTTCGTTTACTATCAGTGGACTTGGGACATTGGAGTAAGAAATTCCCAGTGCGTTCATTGGAAATTGGAATGGAACCGTGTAGTCCTGCTATACCATGTTGGAATCAGATGGTGAGCATCTTCACGCTTCATATCACCTTCGAGAGTCTCCAGCCAGGTAGAGGAACAACTGTTCACGTAGCGTTGCAATGTAGATAGTCCAGTGAAATCACTTTGTCATCTGTTATTCATTTTGAGTAGTATGATTGTGGAATGAAGTTTATGCATGGCCGTCTCATGGTCTGTATGACTTCATTTGCAGTCGAGTTTAGGCATGGTTCTCCAGGTGCACTCATTTCATAATATTTTATTATGAATTAATTGTTTATTTTTCAGCTTAATAATTTTATTAATTTAATTCATTAAATTTATTCCGAACTTCTTGATTGTGGAGAATAGATCTACATAGGGGAAGAAATCTACGTTATTCTCAAAGGGAAATGTTTTTTTTATCAAGCTTTGGCTTGAGGGGTTGTCGTTCCATTATCTTCGTGTTCGACAATTGCGAGATTCGAATTTGCCTATGCGCTCTTGCATTATAACTATTAAAATATAGTATAGAATGTGAAGTTTGATCATTCTTTTAGAATGGGGATTTTTTCTCTTGAGAGTAAACGCTGTCATACTGAATTCTAATGTGTCAACAGGAGTTAACTGGTGTCGTTACCTGGATACATGCTGTAGACCCAGTCTGATTTTCGTGAATTCTCTTGAGGGGACATTTCTATTTTCGTCTGATCAACTTTAACGTTTGATTTTGTAGTCACGTGTACTTGGATACACCTCGTTGATCTTTATATTAATTAATATTGCTATAACTGAATTTTGATTCAGTCTTTCGAGTTTTTCTTGTTTAGAACATTGCTTAAGAGTACTATTTGAAGAACAAGAATCTCTTTTGAGACAAATCCCAGGGATTAACTTTAAGGGGAAGTGAATTCTTATGTGACTGTAAATACAACTCTGAAAGGTAAGCTTTTTGTGATCCAGTGGACTTGATTAAGTAGCCACTCATGTTAAATTTATGATGCATTGGAATGAGAAAACATAATAGTTAAGAAACACAGCTGAATATATCTGATTACTGGTTATCGAATAAAATAATCACCATGTGGGTGATAGTGTGTGAAGAAACGTCAATGGGCGTGTAATATATTTACGGTGGTACTCGTTGAAGTACGTTAATGTTAAGATGCTAGTGAAAGCATAATGTGTAATGCGATTATAAAAATATAAACTTGGTGATGTTGGTGGTAATGCCCACCCGTATTCAGAAATCGAGGTCATGAGTGACCATTATAATGACAGTATTTCAGTGCAAGGTTATACTAATTTCCGAATGTTTTTGAAAGAACATAGTCTTTGTTCATTTTTGCATTTCTTGTTACGATTTATTGATAAAATTGGCAATTCCAATTATGGATCTAGTTTTTGTCTAGCCTCAGAGTTTGTTTTTGTGTGGCATCCCCATTTAATTAATTCTTCGGTTGTGCTCAGTTTATTAGATTTAAGCAAATGTTAGATATGATTCATGATCGATATATTATAAATTCTGGATGAATTTAAATAAGTACATTTATACCGAGAAATTATTGAATCTTTAGAGATTTTGAATTACGAATTTCACGTCTTTTTAGCTTGAGTGCTTGATTGATAAAATAAATTTTGACTACATTGCTAAGGCAATATAATTTATGCAATATCAGTTTTGGCAAAGCACCAATGGGGAGTGCAGAATTACCTGTTTGGGAAGGCATTGACATCTGAGGATGTAATAACATTAATAATTATTTCGCTGTAAATAAGTAAATATATATATATATATATATATCTGAATTAATTCACGTGTTTGAAAATGTTGGAATTGGTGGAAGAACCATTAAGGCGATTTATTTAATTTTTTTTGCTTCTTAATGGATCAACTATTGTTCATATAATTAATAATTTCAATTGAGGGTCAAATGCATTCTTGGTCCATGGGGACTGCTAATGCATTTATTGGCATGATACTAGTGCCTACTTTCTTTGTTTTTGTGTCCAGTCAAGGACAATTTGGTATGACCCTCTGTCAGATTTTCTTTTGGAAATAAATACTTCGTCATTCCTTTTAATCGCGTGTTGTGATGATTTACAGAAGTATGAAGCACCAATAACAGCTAGATATTTCTAGAGTTTCCCACACTCCTGAGAGGGTGATTTCCCACGATTCTCGTGTTCTTAGGGCAGTTCTCTGCTATGCTATGGTCGTGCTTAATGCCACCTCTGCTAGGATTTACTGCACCCTAATACTCCCTTCCTTTGTTGGTAGGATCTGGGGACTTTTCTGAGCCGGGGGGTTTTCAGGTCCTACGATCCAGTTACCATCGAGGGATATCAACAGGTAAAGGGTAGGTATTTTCGGGCACAGTACCTACTGCAAGGCCACGGCCGCCTCCTTCCCTCTTCCTAGCCTATCCATTCCAATCTTCCATCCCTTCCCATCCCTCATGAGGCCCCTGTTCGCTTTGCAGGTGAGGCCGCCTGGGCGAAGTGTTGATCACACCTCCCCAGTTGTATCCATCCCGATCAGATGTTCCAGGCTCCAGTACACTGCCCATAGAGGCGGTAGTGGTGAGTTCCCTCGCTGAGTCCATGGGAACCACCAACCTAGAGGGTAAATTGACTAAATTAAATAAAAATAAATTTAAAAAATATTTGGGTCGGATTTATCCCCTTTCTTATGTATAGGATGAATGACGGCGGAAGTCCAATCCTCCGGCAATTTTTCACTATGCCATATTTCTTCAATGGTTTTCTGGAGACAAATGATGGAGTCATTATCTGCATATTTCCATAATTCAGCCACAATACTATCCTCCCCAGAGGCCTTATTATTTTTTAGCCCCTTGATGATTTGTGTTATTTCTTCGACAGAGGGTGATGAGCTGTCGTGGTATGCAACGCTAGGATAGAAAGCAAGTTGTTCAGTAGGTATGTCCGTGTTCAAAAGTGTTTCAAAATATTCTCCAAAGGCTTTAGCACCGTCTTTATTATTGAGATTAAGTTTACCATCAGATCCTCGGATGTGAAGAGTAGGGGCGACGTATTTGGACAGTTGGTGCTTAAAAGTTTGATAGAAATCCCTTGTTTTGTGTCTTTGAAAATCATCTTCAATTTGAATAATTTGTGATTTGTGGGAATTTCTTTTTGTCAATTTTAAAATTTTACAAGTTTCTTTCCTGATGCAGAGAAAGTTCTCAAGGTTCACATCGTCTTTCTTGTTATTCTACTTGATCCAAGCTTTTCTTCTTTCCTCTATTGCGTGATCACATTGATCGTTCCACCAAGGGTGCTTGCGCGTTCTATCATGAGGAATGGATTCCGAAGCCGCAGTAACAATGGCGTTCCTTAAAGTAGACCATGTTCCATCTTTTGGTTTGTTGTGGAGTGTTTCCGCAAAAGTGTTATTTGACTTCAGACCACCGATGTTGTACTTTTGCGTTTTCATTCCCTTTTCAACATTCACTCTATTGTTCCTAAACGGAATACCTTTCATTTTAATAAGGGACAGATAATGGTCTGAATCTATATTCGCATTACGCAGGACCTTCACATTTTGGATTTCACGATCTGATTTTTTTAATATTGCAACATGATCCAGTTGAAATTCACCCATAAGTGAATTTGGATGTCTCCATGTCTTTGCTTTCCGAGGAAGATGTTTAAACGCAGTAGATTTCAGAACTAGGTTGTTATTTTTGCATGTGTCAATCAGCCGTTCGCCATTTTTGTTTGTTCGTTTATGTGCGGGATAGTTTCCAACTATATTCCTAAACTTTTTCTCTCTTCCTACTTGAGCGTTAAAATCACCGAGTAGGATGGTGGTGTGATGCGCTGGAATATTGTCAATCACGTCTTCTAATTGTTCCCATAATATATTAGTTTGCTCTCGGTCTTTCTTGTTTGACAAGTTCGTCGGTGCATGAAAGTTGACCACGATGTAGGCTTTATTAAGTGATCTAAATGACAATGTGGATAGTCTTCCATTGAATTATGTAAAATCCAGCACTGACTCAACAGCTTTCTTGTGGACTATAAAACCTGTACCAAGATGAGGGATGTTCTGTGTAACTCTTGTGCCAGGTATTCCTTTATAAATTCTGAATCCTTGAGACTCAAAAGCTTCTTCATCACAAAATCGTGTTTCTTGCAATGCAGTGATGACAATGTTATGTTTCTCATGAACATCCAATGTTTGCTTTAGTTTTCCTATCTGAAGGAGTGAGTTTATGTTAAGTGTTGCTAAGTACATAATATATTTCTTCTTACATGACATTGCAGGCTCCCCAGACTCCGCAGACCTACTAACTCCACAATACGTTGAGGTGGATTCATTACCACCTGGGTAATTACCACCTGGGGTAGATAATCCAATACTTTGTGTTTCCATCATGAGTGAAGAAAAGAATTGAGAAAGGCTATCCCGAAGGATAGCGGGGTTATAACTGATGAGGTAGTAAGCCTCCCAGTATTAAAATCAGCCGTCCAATCTGGAACAGACGCTGTTTGTAGCCGCTCAATCTGAGACAGACGCTACCCTGATGTATGTGGACCATATACCTTTTACTCCTAATCTCCCGAGCACAAGGAGGCCCCATCCGCCATTATTACTGTACCGCAGTTCAACCGCTCCACCAACAATGCCGTTGAGGACTTCACCGTAACCCTGGCAAGGGACCCTTACAAGGTACTACCAGCCGGGTCAGCTGAACCTAGGTTTTTTAACGAGGTGTTAGTCCTCCGACTCCTCCTTCCCCATTTCTTGCGAATAGGGCCCCGGACTTGCCACCGGTATAGTGGAGTTGGTAAGATAGTTTATAATTCATACGTGAAAATACTGTTTAATTGATTATTGAAAGCAAAATGTAAACTAAACTGAACAGAATCTGTCAATTTATGACGAAAAAAACCTGTTGCTTTTATATAGCCGACGAGCATTGCCTTATCTACATCGGTTAATAAATTTTACATATACTGTAGGTACCGGAACCACAAATTATTCGCCGATAAAGATGAGAATAATATTAATATTATAATATACCGCTAACGTAGTGTAATATAATACAGTATTAATATTATACACTACCGGGTGAGTTAGCCGTGGTGGTTACGGCATGACTAATGGCAGTCACTCACATCCGGGAGGCGAGGAGGTTCGAATCCCCCCGCCGGCAACCTTGAAGATGGTCTTCTGTGGTTTCCCATCTTCCTTCCAGGCAAATGCCGGGGTTGGTCCCTCACTAAAGGCCACAGCCGCTACCTTCCAACTCCTCGCCCTTCCCTTCCAACTTTCCTCCCCAACGGTACTTGTAGCTCACCCATTGGGTGTCCGCCTCGAAGCAGCTACAAAACTGGCGAGCCGAACATGTCCTCGGACACTCCCGGCACTAAAAGCCATACGCTAAAAAAAAAATATATATATTATACACTGATAAAGGGGAGATTAATATTAATAATATAATGTAACGTAATATAGTATAATATATTATTATTCGAAAGGGGCGTGGCGGCTCAGTGGTCAAGCTGTCTGCCTCTCACCAATGCGAACCGGGTTTGATTCCCACTGAATGCATGTGCGATTTTCGAAGTCATGTCCTGTGGTTCAGATTCCACGTAAAAAGGAGGTTCTGTGCTCATGATCGCGAATTTAACGGTCACGTTAAACTACAATCTTGCTTCCTTATAGTATTATTCACTGATAAAGGGGAGAATAATAATAATAGTATAACAACCTATAATGTAGTATAATACAGTATAATATAAAATATTATTCACTGATGAAGGGGGAGGAGGGAGGTATTTTAGGATCATTGCTGAAGTTGGTCTGCCGATGCATGTTCCAACGGTAAATTTTGTTAATTATTAAAAATACAAATAAAACTAAAAAATATATGTACTATGAAAAGTGGAGTACAATCAGCAATCACTGCATCTCAAAAGAAAATTACTGCATCATGATTAATTTTAAATATTTTAACCCTGTATTTTTGCACTCAGTTTAAGATGTCGACGCAATGAAGATTATATAAGTATATCTACACAATATTACCGTTGTTAGAAAATTAATTCACAAACATAGATTAAACTGCAATGTACAGGTTTTGTTTCATAGTACCAAATGTAGAAAGAGTTATCGAGTGAATACATATTTTCCCATCTCGTTCTACCCTGTGTCATATAGGCTATCAAGTGAGAAGTTCAAGATTTTTTCAGGATTGTTTATTTACTTATTACTTCTATTTTATTGTATAAATATAGCCTACATTGTAACCCCGCCGAGTCGTGTTGACCGACTGAAGAGTTACAACTAACAGTTTGTATTGGCAACACTGGAAAATGGCTTCTTAGGTCTGTCATTTCTGTTGCACAGATATATTATAGTATAGTGGTTAGCGTTAATAGCACAAGAAACGCACTGATGTAAAATATGTTCACGAACCATTTAAAAAAAATAGACAAAAACGAAAAAATTAACAACTCTCTCATTTTAAAGTTTATCTGCGAATGCCGATATTCCAACCATCACGCTGTGAAGTAGCCTATATATTCGAATTACTTTTATTAAGAAATAAATTAAAAGAAGGCGTTTCAAGCAGACCAGTTCTACAGTTAGAATTATTCTCTTCGGACGCACGTAAGTTAATAGACTACTAGATTATTCCGTTTCCATACCGTATATGTCAAAAATATTCCTCTACGACAAGGATTAGCGAATGCTATCCATAATCGTAAATGTTTCAGTGCTGTGCAGGTACTCGTTCATTCAATAATTGTTAAAAGATTTTACAGAATAGTACGGTAGTAACACTATATCAAGTGGTGTGACGGTCTTTGAGTTCGGGTGACTGAGGAATGAATCGACGGGCCGTGACGTCACAGCGGACTGCTATGGCCTTCTCTGTCGGTGGCCACGATTCACCCCATACGAACGGTGTTGATAGTAATAATAATGTCAAACCGCCGGTCTGGCTCGCATTTCGATCCTGCTTGGGAAAAAAACTTCCTCTTTACATAGATGGAAAATGGTGCCCAGTGTATAATAAGGCAATGTTATAAACAGGGGGAAGAAATTAATGTAGAACGACATTAAACTACTCGCCAAGCAAATGCTATAGGTGATGATCGCTCCACACACATAATGAAGAAGCGTGGAGAATCTAGAGACGTTAACGTAAGTGCAACATGGTGTAAACACTCGTAGATTTCCTCATGTAAATAATTGTAATTCTAACATTTGCTGGGAGAAGATGTTAATAAAACTTTTGTTTCTTTAGGAACATTGTGATGTCTTGCTAAACAGTCAAATGCATTATTCACTAATTCCCGATAATATTAATGAATAATCATAATGTTGTTGGTTTTACATCCCTTTAACTACGGCGGCTTTAAGGATCTTTAATGTGCCAGTAAAACTGAAATGGCTCCCTCGCATTTTAGCACCCTAAGCACCAACTGACTGCGCTGGGATTCGAGCTCACAAACTTTCCAATAATATTTCTGGGCAGTTGTCCTCAATAACTTAAGGAGAAAAAGTTAAAGTGATTCATGAAATTCAGAATGGAATGAAAAAAATCTGATGTTTGTCGTCAATTTGGCCAAGTTAATTACAGTCTTACCAATTTGGATGAACAAGGATACTATTATTCTTGCTGCATTTGAACAGAATGAATGGAAACTTGAGGTTGCGAAACCAGAACGGAGCGACGTGGATGAAGCGCTGCTTAAATGGTTTAAGCAACAGAGAAGCTACGATGTATTAATGAGCGGGCCTCTCCTTATGGCGAAAGCAAAAGAAGTTGCCAAAAATCAAAAAATGAAGAATTTGTGCCCAGCATTGAGTGGATTTGCAAATTTAAACAACGTCTTAATATACGGTATGTTACTCGGCAAAATGAGCGGTCAAGTTTGGTGACTATCGACAAACTGTTTTAATTGTGGTGTTTGTTCACGTGGGCTTGCGTACTACGTAATAAAACTTCACAATCGGTTCATTCTTTATGAAGGACCCTATATATATATGCCAGCAGATGAATAATATAATCGTGGCTCATTATTATTATTATTACAATGGGATTACAGATCAACCAGGAGTATTACTTACGTACATCAACTTCTTTTTGCTGATGACCAAGTGATATTGACTGAAGATATAGAAGATGCCTCTTATATGATGAGGAAATTAATTGAGGAATATCAAATGAGGGGACTAAATATACTTGCGTCTCACGACAGACTTGGCTGGACAAGCTGATTGGTCGCTCTGACCAGGATCGAGACATAACTTTAACCTCACTTTTGTAACACAGACGATTGTTATCCCAGTCACGTTTTAACGACGTTTACAAAATTATATTTATTTAAATTTGTTCAAAATGTTGAAATCTCATTACAGAAGTCCCCCCTTCTCGAATCTATAAAAGTTTGCATACTTACGAGTGGTTGAATGCCTAAACGTTAACATAGTTTTGGTAAGATAACGAACAGAAAGATTCTGTTGTATTGTCACTAACAGCCCACTATAGCGACGAAAGAAGAATGAGCTCTGGTCTACTGCTTTAATCTATAATTTTATTAAGAATAATACTTTTCATATCATTTCATCAGTGTGGTAAGCTTTTGTTGATGAAAAACTTGCGTCTCCTCGTGACAGACTTGGCTGGACAACTCTTGTTCTTGTACTGTACGAGAAGCTGGAATGGATTGGTTAAGGAAGTAACGTCGAGTTTTGATGACGTCACACCATTCAACCAATCAGCTTATCCAGCCAAGTCTGTCGCGAGACGCAAGTCTAAATATCAACTACAACAAAACGGAATACCTTACATTAGAGAATAATGGTGGAGAGAAACTACAGAACGGAAATGCAGAAATTCAAACAGTCACTAAATTTAAATAATGGGGTTCAATAATGGAAGCTGGGGGAACACGTTCATCTGAAATATTGAGAAAAGAGTAAGTGAGGCTAGGAGAACAATTGAGCATTAAATTCCATTTTATGGAGCAGAAATATTTTAAACAACACTAAGAAACTTATTTACAGTTCATTGGTACAAAGTATTTTGTTATATGGAGCAGAAACAGGCAGCAAACAAACAAATTATTAGTAACAGAGATGGATTATTGGAGGAGGGCGGCAAGAAAATGAAGATTGGATAAAATTAGAAATACGAGAATCAGAGAAATTATGCACTAGAAGTGGTTGAAGAAAGAGGATTACAATGATTTGGACATGTGAAAAGGATGCAGAATAGTAGAATTCCAAATTTAATGTTACATTGGCAAGATGGAGGCAAACGGAAACGGGGTAAACCAAGATAACAATGGATGGATGGTGTAAAGAGAAACATGGCTATCAGAGGCTTAACCGAGGAAGATGCTGAAGATCGAAATTTGTGGAGTAGAGTATTTGAAGGTTGAAGGAAAACTACTGTATTGTAGAATATTCTTAATGAAATGAAAATCCACAGCCTGCTTCCAGTCTGTGACCGAGTCAGGAATGGAATGAATGAAGCCCCCATCTAGTGGCGAGGATATGAACTGTGTCGGCTGCCAAGGCCTGACGCACTCCTCTGGGGCAATGATTAAATGAATGACAGATGAATGGAAATGATAGTGGAGAGTGTTGCTGGAATGAAATTATGACAGGGAAAACCGGAGTACCCGGAAGAAAACCTGTCTGCCTCCGTTTTGTCCAGCACAGATCTCACATGGAGTGACCGGGATTTGAACCACGGACCCAGCGGTGAGAGGCCGGCGTGCTGCCGCCTAAGCCACGGAGGCTTCAGAATATTCTTAATAAAGAAGATTATAATAAAAATAATAATAATAATAATTATTATTATTATTACCCTAGAGGTGGTCAACCCGCACCATTTATCCCCTCCTGATTCCGATCCGAGCCTGGGAGGGAGAGTATCTGTAGTTGAATGCAAGAGGAGCAGCACTCAAAGGTTTTCTTCCAACCTTACGAACAGTAAATTACATTTGAGGAGAGGAGCAACTTAAGATATCTCATGGCTTCAAAGGCGGGAAGTGAGTGGCCACGCTCAAGCGGAAGGCAATATTGAACTCAAAGGAACATCTTTACTCCATAGGACCGATTGCATCTGTAATGAAACCGTTGACGCTCAATTATACGCATACAAGGTAGGCTACAAGGCTGACACGTCTAGACAGTCATTGAAGTTTCTAAACGCGCCCGCGTCTGTGGAAGGTAGACTTAATAGTTACAATCAAAGTTGACTGAAAGGTACCGTACCTGTGTTTGAGTCTTCAGTCTTTTAACTGGTTTGATGCAGCAGTCCATGTCCCCTGTTCTGAGCTAATCGTTTCATCTCTACGTAGCTACCACACCTTACATCCGAGACAATATGTTTAACAAATTCTAGCCTTGGTCTACCCCTACAATTCTTGTCCTCGACCCTTCCTTCCATAACTAAGCTTGCTATTCCTGGGTGTCTTAGTATGTGTCCTATCAACTTATCTCATCTCTTCGTTAGCAGTCGTCAGAAACATCTCTCCTCTCCCACTTGTCTTTATTCATCTTCATTTGTTACTCTATCTGATCTTCATCATTCTCCTGTAACACCACATTTCAAATGCTTCCATGTTTCACTTCCATAGAGCGCCACGCTTCAAACAAAGGCTTTCAAAAATGACTACCTAATACCTAAATCTATATTTGATGTCAACAGATTCATATTCTGTAGAAATGCTTTCCTTGCCTGAGCCAACCAGTTTTTCATATACTCTTTGCTACGTCCATCACTGGTTATTTTGCTTCCTAAGTAACAGAAGTTTCCTACTTCCTTTATCTTTCCACCTGCCAATTTGACGTCAATAAGGGTTTCTTATTGATTTCGGCTGCATTCCATTATTTTTGTTTTACATTTTCATCATGAATTCTCCCCTCAAGACTGAGTCCATACCATTTAAAATCGCATTCAAATCCTCTGGTGAATCAGCTTAGATAACAATGTCATCAGCAAATCTCGGATTTGAAATTATTTATCCTTGAAAGTTATCCATTAACACTATGTCACGCTGCTGTGGGGTGCTGTTCTTGGTCCAGAGATTCGAATCCCAGTCAACCTCACTGTGATTTTTCCACACTTCCTTCAAGTAAATTGCTGTCACCCCCATGTACTTGCACGTGTGTCGAATTCATATGATAATCTGTATTCCTGTAGTGCTTGTAGTAGTGTGTTTGATGTAGGTGCCACGGGACTTGGAATAAGATGACGTCCCAGCATTTACTTAGAGGGAATGTTGGAAATCCCCGGAGGGAAACCACACTCTGAATACCCGCTGTCAGTGCCAGGAGTCGAATCTTCCATTTTCTGATTGGTGCATAGCAAATTAGCATGCACGGCTACACAGCCTCGGGTACTTCATTTCATTTCAAATTTATTCATCAGTGCCTTACACTACCATGCAGGGTGATTCACCTAAGAGGGCCACCTCAAATATCTACGGAACTGTTTAAGATATCGCCATACTGTTTTCAAATTCTTAAATCGTCTTATGGGGCTCATACAACATGGTCTATTTCGCTCCCAGCACATACGGTACGTATTTACCGAGAAACCGGTAGCAACTTTGGTTTTTTAAATGGGACTATACTAATTTCACCCACTGAAACAACTAAGAATCAAGTAACAAGTTGAGTGATGTGCTTATTTTGCAAATCCGACGAGTTCTTTTTGAAATATTAAAGGTTTCCATATGTGTCGGCATTAGCGATGCGCCAGCCGCTGGAATGTGGAGTGCATGATTCTCTTGCCTGACCCCTCCTTGTTGACAAACTCGAATACCGAATTTATTCCGTTCATACCATACTGTAATGTGTACATAATCAAAATCAAGACTCTTATGTACGTGTGCCTTTTTCCCTCTCCACTTCGTCCTGAATCATTGCGGAAATATCTGAAGAGGAGAGATAAAGTACGGAAATTATTAGTGCTGGCGGACCTGTGACAATGTCTTAATGTACATAATTATTAAAATCAGAAATGTAACAAAACTCGCCCATTTAGTTCATTGTGAACGTGTCGTCTAATGTTAATTCTTACGAGTCCGGTTAATCATCAATCATTTTGAAAATGTACACATTACAGTATGCATAGAATGGAATAAATGCAGTATGTGTGAGTGTCAACAATGAATGGGCCACTAGCACATTCCAGTGGCTAGCGCATCGCTTTCTGTCTAATGCCGACACATATGGAAACCTTTAATATCTCAAAAAGTACTAATCGGATTTGCAAAGCACATCAATGAAATTGTCACTTGATTCTTAGTTGCTCCAGTGGGTGAAATTAATTAATTAAACAGTACTAGTTTCGGCCACATTGTGGATCTTAACAACTTAAACCAAATGCGAGCATGTAATATTACAATTCAATCAAATTGTCCTGAAACAAATTAGAAATTACTCTTAACAGTATTTTTCATACATATAAATATGTAGTAATACTGTCTATAAGTTAGTGATATTGTCTAAAGAAAAGGAAATTGCTAATCAAATAATATCAAACTTACAAATCTTAAATATTAAATTCTGTTGCCATAAAAGTTATACTATTAATGATGTAAAAGTTCTAATAATAACTTAAGTTAAGTTAATTATAACTTTGTAATAATAATAATAATAATAATAATAATAATAATAATCTTGAAACTCAGCAATTTTTCTAGGTATGTGCCGTGTCTTCTGTGGGGTTTCGCCTAGGACACTAAGCTGGCTCATCAGCGGGCTCTTGGTGTCCGTGTCCGGACCCCCACAGGAGTGGCAAACTGCGTGCTACCTCCCTTTTAATGAATCACACCTGCGCCTCTTAACTGCGAGAGCTAAAAAACTCAAGCCGCCTTAACCTCCGTATGAAGGCCCGCTGATGAGCCAGCTTGGTGTCCTAGGCGAAACCCCACACAAGACACGGCACAAACCTAAAAAAAAAATGCTGAGTTTTAATTCACTGGCCGTGAAATAATAATAACGGATAAGTAAACTTTCGAAAGTAGGCCTATATGAGTAAACTTAGAAAATTCAAAAGAAATGTACTTTTAAGTAATTGGTATTATCGAGATCCTTTGAAAATACACTACAACTATATGTCTTGAATGCGTGGAGATTCCTTGTGTACCGTACTCTTGATCATGTGAATTGTGTACTCAGTGTGGTCAAACCCGCGGCCCTCGGACGTCATTCGGCCCGCCTGTTCAGTTTTGTTGGCCCTTGCCCTTCTTACTGCCCTTCACTCTTCGACAGTTATAATCCGTGGCGTGCCTACTTTAATTTACACTTTCATTCAGTAATGTTACGAAGGAGCCAGGTGGGAAAGGAAAGATCCCGAAAAATACGCAAGTAATCAGAATTGTCTTTCCAAGAATACGTACGACAACTGGTTGGCTGCCAGCGATTGGTTGCCGATAAGTTCACGATCTTCGTGTGCTGCGGTGGATTTCCCTATAAAAGGGAGCGCAGGCCTGTTCGAAGAGGTTGTTTTTGACGAGAGAGGTTGTTCGAGAGATATAGTACGACGAGAGTTTGTTGTCATCGATGTGGCGAGAGCGGTACCTAATATGGCGGGACTTAATAAACGGCATGTTGAAGATGAGAAACGACAATTTCTGTCAATTGGCAGGAAAGTTACATTTTGTTGAACATAATGGAAAACCACAGCGTGTTATCTGTTCTCAAGTCTTAGGTGTTTCGAAGGAGTATAACGTGAATTGACACTATACCAGCTTGCATAAATCAAAATACGATCAATACCAGGGAAGTGTCAGAAGTTGTGTGTTGAATGATTTGAAGCTGAAACTAACAAGACAGGAGAATATATTTTAGCAACCATCAAACACTGCCGGTTTAAAGGCATCTTATGAGGTATGTTTAGAGCTAGCTAAAAGTAAAAAGTATTTTATGGATGGTCAGCTCATTAAGAGATGTGCTGTAAAAATGGCATCTTCATTTGGAGATAATAGGATGGCTAAAGATTTTGAAACAGTTTTCTTGTCTCATCAGACAGTTATTAGAAGAATTAATGATATGGCTGGTGAAGTTTCAGGTTCTTTGAAGAGTATTTTGGAAAAGTGTGAATTTTAATCTCTAGCTCTAGATGAGAGCACAGATATAGCTGACATCGGCCAGCTCCTTATCTTTGTCAGAACAATAAACGAAGAATTTGAAAGTCACGAAGAACTGTTGGAATTAAGATCATTAGAAACCAGCAAAAAAAAAAATGTATTGGCATATTCAACGCACTGGATGGTGTCATTTCTAAATATGGAGGTTTTGTGAAGTGCTCTGGCATTGCAACAGATGGAGCTAAAGCAATGGTTGGTCCTAACATTGGTTTAGTAGGACTGTGTAAATAAAGAGGATTGATTTTTTGTTTTTCCACTGCATTATCCACCAGGAGGCTCATTGTGGAAAAATTATAAGGCTCAGTGAGACAATGAAAACTGTTGTATATACTGTAAATTTAATTAGGGGAGGCAATAAAGTCTGTAGACACAGAGCATTTATTGCATTCCTGGACAATTTGGAAGCCGAGTATGGAAACAGTTCATTGCACTGTGAAGTGCGTTGGCTAAGTGCTGGAAATTGCTTGCAACAGTTTTTTTGGGTTGAGGAATTAAATTCTTGCTTTTCTAAAAAATGAAAACATTGGGCATATGTATCAAGAAAAACTGGAAGAAATCCAGTTATTAAATAATCTTGCTTTTCTGACAGATTGAACATCCCATCTAAATGCTTTAAACCTGAAACTACAAGGCAGAAAACAAAATATATCCCAGCTTTATGGACATATTGAGGGCTTCCGCAAAAACTTGATGTAATGCAAATTGCAAAGAAGGCAAGTAATATGGCACACTTCCCATCTTGTCAGCTGTTGAAAGAAGAAAAAGGTGACATAAATATTAGTATGTGTCGTAAAATAATAATAGATATCAAGAAAGAGATCCAGAACAGATTCCAGGATTTTGACTCCCTAAAACCAAAACTTGCACTGTTCAACAACCCCATGGATATTGAAGTGAGTGAGGTGCCCTGCGACCTACAAATGGAAATTTGTGGTCTTCAGTCAGACCCATTCTACCAGACTAAAAAGTGTGATGTCCCTGAAAATTTCTGGAAACTGATTTCTAAAGAACGTTTTCCTAAACTGCTTAAATTCTCTCTGCAAGTGTTATCACTGTTCGGCAGTACGTATGGGTGAGAAAGTGCTTTTTCTTCTCTCAAACAAATTAAATAATAAACCAGAAATCGAATTGAAATTGCTTCACTGGAATCGAGCCTGAGACTTTGCCTTACTGAACTTACAGTGGACATTGATACACTTGTATCAGGAAAGCAGTGCCAATCATCACATTGATTTCTAGACTGTTAAATGAAGTGGTATATTAAACTAGTAATATTAAACTTCTTTTAATATAAATTTTAATAAATGTTTTTGAGTAAAATATGTAATACGTTTTCTTTCTGGAATGTCTCTGGCCCTCACAACCTATACTAAAGTTTTATTGGCCCTCGGGTAACTAAAGGTCGGACCACCCTGGTACATTATCAGGCATTCTTATACGGTAGGCCTACTTAGCATTTCCTCGCTTTGTCGTTAGGCCATGGTCAAGATTATTGTAGCGTGCAAAACGAAACTTATTCTAAACTGGATTATAACCATATGATGCTATTTTGAGGTTATATAATCTGGAAATTTAATTAAAATTGTAACAAAATAAAATTCAGAAAAAGTAGAATTGGGTTATTCAGCTTGTTTTCAACCAAATCTATCTTCTAATCTAATATATAAAAGTGAAAGTCTGTATGTATGTATGTATGTATGTATGTATGTATGTATGTATGTATGTATATATGTTGGTTCCGTATACAAATCTACACCGTTCCACCAATCTCAACCATATTTTGCATACACATAGTTTAGGACCCAGAAGGAACCGCTGGCTACATGAATTTTCGATAGTCTTTCTCATTATTCTGATTTCGGCCCTTTTCACCCAAAAACAGGCTAATCAAATCATAAAATATACTCATGAAGGAATGGCAAGGCAGATAGTTTCCATGGCAACATAGCTCAAGTCGAGACACGGCCGACTTGATGCCAATTGCGCTCAGCACTACCGGTATAGAAAATGAGGATCTTTACTTGAAATCCCGTTAGTTACTCAACTGCTCACCCAGCACTGTCAACCGAGTTTAGCATAACAAAGACTTGACACTATCTTCTTTCTACTATATATTTGTCAAATACCACTCACTCACTCCCTCACTCACTCATTCATTTATTCATCACGAAATCTCAGAAACCACCGAACGGATTGGAATGAAATCTGGTATGCAGCTTCCTCAAGGGCCGCAAATGCCCACTAAGAGAGAAATTTTGGCTATTCAGGTTCTAAAGGGGTGTTAAGGGGGTAGACCTGCATTTAATTGAATAGCAATATCTCCCGATTGGTTTCATGGGGGGATGTGATACTCGGCATATAAACTCATCATTAAAAATAAGAAGACATGTGTCTGAGGGTTTTTCGATGTGGTGTATATTATGAGGTGAAAGGGGTGAAAAGTGGGGATTAAAAGATTCTTAACGGAGCGAGTGTCTCTTAAACGACATAGGCGAGGAGTTTGAAACACAGCGAAAAAAAAATCAACATAAAAAAGAAGTAAATATGTGTTTGACAGTTTTTTTATAAATCCAATTTAAGGGGCCCATGGGGAGGGGTGAAATTCGGGGGGGCGGGACAAGTAAGAAAGTGTCCTAACTGATTCACTGACTGACTCACTCATCAAACTCAGGGGGAAAAAACTGCTTTAAAGTAAGTAAATAGCTTTTCGACAGTTTGTTTTTCAATCAAATTGAAGGGGTTCATCGGGAGGGGTGAAATTCTGAAGAAAAAAAAATTGAAAGGAAATGTCCTGACTCATTCACTCACTCATCATCGCCCAGCCAAAAATATTGAAGTTGGAAACATGACATTTCGGGGATATGTTCGTTGTATGTCAAAACCGTACACTAAGGGAGTTTATTTTGGATATTCGGGTTCTAAAGGGGTCTTAAGGGGGTTAAACCTGCATTTCATTGAATATCAATATCTCACGAGTGGTTTAATTTGTGGATGTGATACTCGGCATATAAACTAATCATTAAAAATACGCAGACATGTGTCTAAGCGTTTTTCGATGTGGTGTATTATTATGAGGTGAAAGGGCTGAAAAGTGGGGGTTGAAGGATTCCTAATGGAGCGTGTAGGCCTATCTCTTAAACGACATAGGCGAGAAATTTGAAACTCAGCGAAAAAAATCAGCTTAAAAAGTAAGTAAATCGGTTTTCGACTGTTTTTTCATAAATTAATTTAAGGGGCCAATGGGGTGGGGTGAAATTCTGGGGGAAAAAGGAGAGAAAGTGTCCTAACCGACTGACTCAGGGGAAAAAAGACAGCTTAAGAAATAAGTTAATAGGTGTTCAAGCGTTTTTTTTAATCAATCCAATTTAAGGGGCCCATGGGGAGGGGTGAAATTCTGGTAAAATAAATGAAAGAAAATGTCCTGTCTGACTCACTCACTCATCACGCCCAGCGAAAACTATTAAAGTTGGAAACATGAAATGTTGGGAATATGTTCGCTATACGTCGAAAACGTTAACTAAGGAATGATTTTTGTTTATTCGGGTTTTAGAGACGTGTCAAGGGGGGTAAACGTGCATTTCATTGAATAACGATATCTCATGAGTTGTTTGTTTGGGGATGTGATATTCGGTATATAAACTAATCATTAAAAATAATCAGACATATGTCTAAGGGTTTATCGATGTGGTGCATATTATGAGGTGAAAGGGGTTGAGGGATTCTTGACGGAGCGTGCATCTCTGAAACGACATAGGCGTGAAGTTTGAAATTCGGTGGGAAAAAACAGCTTAAAATACAAGTAAATAGGTGTTCGAACGTTTTTTCATAAATCCTGTTTAGAACCTGAGAGGGGTGAAATTCTGGGGGAAAAAAAACAGGAAAGAAAGTGTCCTAACTGATTGACTCACTTACTCACTCATCAAACTCAGGGGGAAAACAGCTTTAAATAAGTAAATAGGTGTTTGACCGTTTGTTTCATAAATCCAATTTAAGGGGTTCATGGGGACGGGTGAAATTATCAAAATAAATTAAAGAAAATGTCCTGACTGACTCACTCACTCATCATCGCCCAGCCAAAATTATTGAAGTTAGAAACATGAAATTTTGGGAATATGTTCGTTGTATGTCCAAAACGTCCACTAAGGAAAGAGTTTTGGATATTCAGGTTCTAAACAGGCGCTAAGGGAGTAAACGTGCTTTCCATTGAATAACAATATCTCACGAGTGGTTTCATTTGGGGATGTGATACTTGGCACATATACTAATCATTAAAAATAAGCTGACACATGTCTAATGGTTTTTCGATGTAGTGTATATTATGAGGTGAAAGGGATGAAAAGTGGGGGTTGAAAGATTCCTAACTGAGCGTGTATCTCTTAAACGACATAGGGAGGAGTCTGAAACTCGGAGGAAATCTATCAGCTTAAAAATAAATAAATAAATAAATAAATGAATAAATAAATAAATAAATAAATAAAATAGGTGTTCGACCGTGTTTTCATAAATGCAATTTAAGGGGCAAATGGGGAGGGGTGAACTTCTGGAAGAAAAACGTCCACTAAGGAAGGATTTTTGGATGTTTGCTCTCATCGACCAACCAAAACTATTAAAGTTAGAAGAATGATATTTTGGGGATATGTTTGTTTGTTGTGTGTCGAAAACGTCTACTAAGGAGGGATTTTTGGATATTCAGGTTCTAAAGGGGTGTTAACGGGGTTAAACCTGCATTTCATTGAAAAACAATATGATACGACTATGACGCGAGCGAAGCAAGGCTAAAATTGAGATGGTGTGTGTCTGTGTATTACTCAATCTCGCAAGTACCACTGGTCCGATTTACGTGAATTTTACATGGAAGTAGCTGATTTACCTGGTTAACATATAGGTTACTTTTGATTTCAATACTTTGCACTATTTAAAATGGCGACCATTTTAGTGACGTCACTACACCCTTTGGTTCCAAACTTTCATATTTCCATTTCAAATAAAAAGAGAACGCTAAGAAATAGCAAACTTTTGATGGCATATGCGAGGTTTAAAATTAAATTTTCTATCGGAAAGGTATCTGCAACTGTTAGCGAGTAAAACCTAAATTTGTGCTATAAAACACGGTCAACGCCGAGCGGTGTAGTTGGACAAAATGTTCCATCCTTAATCTCCCTCTGAGCAGCACCTCGCCTATCCCCTGTTTTAACTGTCACCTTCACATTTTAATTTATTTATAACGCGTAGCGAAGCACGGGTACTTCAGCTAGTATATATATAAAAATCAATGTTACGTGATAGTTTGTCTGTCTGTCTGTGGGTATGTCTCCTATGCGTTCATATACCATTCATCCGATTGCGATGAAACTTGGTTGAGATGTTGAGTACACTCCAAGGAAGGTTTCTGACTTAGTAAATCCATTTTACAATAGGTAGCGCACGCGTAGATTCAACAAATGAGCGACGATGCGCGAAGCGTTTCAACAACGTCCCGTATGTGTTCATATACCATTCGTCCAATAGCGATGAAACTTGGGAGAGATGTTGTGTACACTTACGTGAAGGTTTCCATATTAGTGAATACATTTCACAGTAGATAGCGCACGAGTAGATTCATCAAATGAGCGACGACACGCAAAGCGTTTCAACAAAATCCCGTATGCATTCATATACCATTCGTCCGATAGCTATGAAACTTGGGTGAGATGTTGTGTACACGTCATGGAAGGTTTTTGGCTTAGTAAATCCACTATACAATATGCAGCACACAAGTAGATTCAACAAATGAGGCACGCCGCGCGAAGCCTTTCAACAAAGTCCCTTATAAGGTCATATACCATTCTGCCGTTAGCGGTGAAACTTGGGTGAAATATGGTGGACACTCCAAGGAAGGGTTAGTAAATACATTTCACAGTAGGTAGCACACGAGTAGATTCGACAAATGAACGACGACACGCGGAGCATTTCAATACAGTCCCCTATGTCTTCATATCCCATTAGTCCGATAGCGATGAAACTTGGGTGAGATGTTTTGGACACTTACGTGACGGTTTCTAACTTAGTAAATACATTTTACAGTAGGTAGCGCACGAGTAGATTTAACAATGAGTGACGGGGCGCGAATCGTTTAAACAAAATCCGGTATGCGTTCATATACTATTCATCCGATTGCGATGAAACATTGATCAGTTATTGTGTACCCGCCAGGGAAGGGGACTTAGTAAATCCATTTCACAATAAGTAGCGCAAGAGTAGATGCAACAAATGGGTGACAACGCGTGAAGTGTTTCAACAAAATCCCCTATTGCGTTCATATAACCTTCTTCGATTGCGATGAAACCTTGATGAGTTATTGTGTACACGCCAGGGAAGGGCTTTGACTTTTAATACATTTCTCAATAGGTAGCGCACGAGTAGATTCAACAAATGAGTGACAGCGCACGAATCGTTTAAACAAAAACCCGTATACGTGCATATACCATTCATCCGATTGCGATGAAACACTGATGAGTTATTGTGTACACGCCAGGGAAGGGTTTCGACTTAAAAATCCATTTCACAATAGGTAGCGCACCAGTATATGCAACAAATGGGTGACGACGCGTGAAGCGTTTCAACAAAATCCCATATGCGTTCATATAACCTTCTTCGATTGTGATGAAACCTTGATGAGTTATTGTGTACACGCCAGGGTAGGGTTTCGACTTAGTAAATCCATTCCTCAATAGGTAGCGTACAAGTAGAATCAACAAATAAGTGACAGCGCACGAATCGTTCAAACAAAATCCCGTATACGTTCATATGCCATTCATGCGATTGCGATGAAACTTTTGAAAGTTGTTGTGCACGCTCCCACGAATGGTTCTAAATTAGAAAATCCATTTTACGATAGCCTAGAGGCAGTTAACGGAAATTGAAAAACAAGTTGTGTATCCTAAAGCACTTCAAGAAACAGAATTTCAACGCCAACACTTTCTTTGATTGGCATTGCAACGCATGCCGGGTACAGCTTGTTATCTATAATTTTCTTCTCATACTGAGAACATACTTCAGAATGTTAACGTACAATAATTTAAATCAGGCAGTATTCATAAAGGTGTAAGGCAAGGTTGCAACTTATCACCCATACTTTTCAATCTTCACATTGAACAAGCAATGAAGGAAATTGGAGAAAAATTTAAAGTGGGAGTGAAGATTCAAGGAGAAATAATTTCAACTCTGAGATTTGCTGTTGACATCGCCAATTTGGTCGACACGCCAGAGGATTTGAATGAGTTTATGAATGGTATGGACTCTGTCTTGAAAGAATTCATGTTGAAAACCAATAAATGTAAAACAAAAATATTCGAATGCAGCCGAAATTAATCAGAATCCTCTATGGATATCAAATTGGCAGGTGAAAAGCTAAAGGAAGTAGGAGACTTCTGTTACTTAGAAAGCAAAATAACCGGTGATGGACGAATCAGACAGGATATAAAAAGTAGTTTGGCTCAGGCAAGAAAAGCAGTTCTACAGAAAAGGAATCTGTTGAAATCTAATATAGATGTAGGTATTAGGAAGACATTTTTGAAAGCCTTTGTCTGGAGCGTGGCGCTATATGGAAGTAAAACTTGAACTATTGGTGCAGCAGAAAAGATCAGAATTGGGGCATTTGAAATGTGGTGTTACAGGAGAATGATGATCACATGGGCAGATAGGGTAACAAATGAAGAGGAATTAAGACAAGTGGGTGAGGAGAGATGTTTCTGGAGACTGCTAATGAAGAGAAGAGATAGGTTGGTAGGACAAATACTAAGACACCCAGGAATAGCAAGATTAGTTATGGAAGGTTCGAGGACAAGAACTGTAGGGGTAGACCAAGGTTAGAATATGTTAAACAGATTGTCTCGGATGTAGGGTGTGGTAGCTATGTAGAGATGTAACGATTAGCTCAGGACGAGGAGGCATGGAGGCTGCATCAAACAGTCAAAAAACTGAAGACTCAAACAACAACAACAACAACAACAACAACAACAACAAGAAAGTTGGTTGGGGTATTTTTTCTTGGATTCTATTCTATTAATAATGAACTACCTATAGGTTAACGTTCTGAATTTAACTATTCTCAGTATCATCCAGTTTGAGTCTGAAATAATTGTTTCCCTAAAGTTTACCTCAATGTAGGTCTAGTACCAAAAGCTAATTAGTCCTTCACATAGATCTGCTTAATTGACTGGAGAGTTTGAATATGGGAAATAATAATGGGGGAATTGTTCACCCGGACGAAGCCGGTACGATTGCTGTTATACTAATACGTAGACCATGGTTTCTGGTCACAACGAAACACTATTGTCAAATAACGTAATACTCCAGTCGCTTTACATAGAGGAGCTCTAATTTCGGTTCCCTCAAAAGTAGAGAGAATTGAGTTAAGCCTCCTTGTTTGCAGTTCGTGAGGAAGCTGGATGCTGGTCCAGTGCAGTTCCCTTCCGTCCTTTCTTTACTATTTATAGCGATCGTTAGAACAGCCTTCGGCAAGTTATCGCTCCAAATAGCCTTTTACTGTTCGAATTCTTCATCGAGAATGTGCTTGTTTTGACAGTGCGATATAACGAAAATTCTCTGCGTCAGCAGTTGGGGTTCTTCCAAACCGATGTCAGGAAAACCTATTGATTATTAAGAGAGAAATATTGTTCTTTCTCCAGATATCGATAACATTTAATGTCAACCCTTTTAAGACGTCACGTGCCTGCACTGCTGGACTTATTATTTAAAAGGAGTTGAGATATAGTTTTAACGAAGGGTAGATGATGAAGATGATGCTAATTGTTGTTTTAGGGGCCTAAGATCTACTAGATTATCGGCCCCGAATGGTTTGGGTGATCGTGAAGATGATAATGAAATGTAAACTATAACTAAAATTAACTAGAAACTTATATACTAGAAGAAGAAATGAAAAATAAAAGAAGAATAAGGCAAATAAAGGACAGGATGAAAAGAAATGCCCTCAAAGAATGAGGATTGAGTGACTTGGAAGGAAGGAGAGCCATGAAAGGCAGATAGGAAAGTAAAAGAGGAGAGGGTCCGCCCCAGAGGCAATGGAAAAAGGGAGAAAAACCAGACCCAACTCAGGATTCACTCGGGATCGCCAACTCCCAAACTCACCAGCCGTGAGCCCTTGAGGGTGTAGCATAATCCACGGTGCACCAGAAGTGGTGGGGCTACACACATCCTGCCTCCTTAAGGGCCTTGAGCAGAAGGCAGGAGATAGGAAGAGAACAGAAGAGGTCTGACCCTTCGAAGAATGAGGGATCAGGAAAGATGAGACAAGGGCCTATTAAGGCGGGAAAGTGAAAGACTCCCTAGGCCTCGGATACTCTAATACCGTCGGGGTTCGAAAAGAACACGAGTTGACTAAGGGAGGTCGATAGGAAAGATGACAGAGAGGAGCCTGGCACAAGTAAGTGGAAGTAATGCCGAACTCAGCTGGGGCCCTGTGGTCGCCAACCCATATCCCACAAGTCGTGAGCCCCTGGGGGTAACGAAGGGTACACACAGGGTGCTATGGACGTAAACATGTATAACACGACTGGGGTGTCGTGGGTAGTTATGTTTGTTGACAATAAATGTGTACACTGGTGTAAATGTGTAAACATGGGTAACACACATAACATGTCCTGCACGGTTATTGTTTATTCTTTATGTTCGACCCTGACTATTATGTGTCAGAAAACTGTATCATAATGAGGCTCATTATAACACTATTTTTCATTGTGAAACAGTTTCTCCCACCAATCAGAGCTCAAAAAACAGTTGTGTGACCAATTAGATAAGGATACTTTCGCGCATGCGCTCAAAATCCGCTGTACACAATTGGTGTTCTGTGTTGGCAAGCAAAGTGAATGGTCTCTGCGTTCGGAGTGCCTTGACCCACGCAAGCGCTCTGTTCAGTCAGCTAAGCCAGCCCGCCCTGTTCACTAACTGAATCCCACAGATATTTATGAATATTTATGTTAAAACATGCAATAAAGTTATAATTATCGTCGAACATAAACAGTCGTATGCAATTCGCCTATAATGGTAATTAAGACACTCGTATGAAAATTATAAAACTCGCTTACACTCGTTTTATAAACATACTCGTGTCTTAATTATTGCCATTATAGGCTCGTTGCATAATGTACTATTTATGCATAGTTGCATAATGTGTACATTATTACCTAGGTACACAGGTAGCACTGCAACTGTCGACCATGACATCAACAAACCAGAGTTACTGCAGCAGAGTTACACAACAACTCACCAAAGTTTCATCGCAATCTGATGAATGATATATGAATGCATACGGGACTTTGTTGAAACGATTCGGGCACCGTCACTCATTTGTTGAAACTACTCGTGCGCTACCTATTGTGAAATGGATTACTAAGTCAGAAACCTTCACGGGAGGTCACAACAACACACCCAAGTTACATGGCATTCGGATGAATGGTACTTATATATGAACTCATAAAAGACAGACAGACAAACTATTACGTAACATTCATTTTAGCCTATTTTCATTTATGATACAAGTAGTTCCGAGAAGAAATAAATAGCCTATTTTCATATATCCTACTTATATTAATTAATTGCCTCTATCAACATGCAAATAGCCTATTCAGTGCGATTGCTGTAATAGTTTCGTAGATATTGAGAACCGTCTAAATATTTCGGATGGTCGCCATGTCGGATTTTTATGTATAGGCCTTAGAGTTATGTACTACCGTATTACATGAATATTATTGTGTAGATGTTTTATTGACGCTTCAATCGCATGATTAGGACACACGAAAATACAAGAAATAAAAACGAGATTTTAGAATTTAGCTCAGCCGCAATCTAGTGGTTATGAAAATAATTTAAATGAATTAGATGCCAGTGGATTACAATGTATATAAGCATATACCGTACCAAGTTTCACTGCGCTCGGATGGTTAAATCGCGAGAAACGTCCATTTGAATGTTTAAATTTCGCTTCGCCGCCATGTTGGATTTATGCTGACCAGGTTATTGAATGTCCCATAGGTGAACCTACGTGTATATCCTCTATGTACATACAAAATTTCAGCTTGATTACTGTCACAGATTAATAGATATTGAGAACCGTCTAAATACTTCGGATGGTCGCCATATTGGATTTTAATATATTAGATGAGGATTATTGTGTACGTTCGTTATTCAAACGTTGATTTAGATAGCATGATTAGAACACAAGAAATAAAAACTTAATTTTAAAATTTCGACAATCCGCCATCTTGAGGTTATGTAAACAATTGAACTAAATTAGATGCCAGTGCATTACAATGTGTATAAACATTTGCTGTACCAAGTTTCACTGCGCTCGGATGGTTAAATCGCGAGAAAATTCTATTTAAATGTTTCAACTTCGCTTGGCCGCTATGTTCGTTTTGTTCTTAATACGGTTTTGAAAATCTCTTAGGCGAACTTCTAGTAGTGCCCTTTATCACCATGCAAAATTTCAGTGTGATATCAGTAATAGTTTCAGAGATATAGAATGCCGGTGAAATATATCGCACAGCCGCCATATTGAATTGATGAGACGTAATCAAATTTAAAGACACGGTCGGGGTCGGCTTAAATAATACTATGGCCTTACCGAGTTTCATTGAAATCGCTCCCGCTGTTTAGAAGTTATTATGGGGACACACACACGGAGAGAGAGAGAGAGAGACATAGTTAAAATTCCAAGGGAAGGTGGTTGTAACCCCCAGTAACCCCTTCTTGGCTACGCTACTGGGCGTAGTGGACAGCAGGATACTCGGGTTCGAATTCTCACTTTGGTCAAATTGTTTAGTCTTATTCAACAGATAAGACTGCTTTAACTGGAACTACTCTCTAAATCCATTTCTACAATTAACTTCAATTCACGCTATATAGGTTTTCAAAAAAGGAACAATCTTTATGTACCGTACCTTATAGATTGCTTTTTCGAGCACTGGATTTTAGTATTGTTAAAGTCGGTACCGGAAGTGCAATGGATTGTAGTCAGTCAACAGAAGAATACAAGCACATGTCATAGAACTAACAGCTCACGGAAATTGATCGGGATGAGAGCCTCTATCACTCTAGAAATAAAGGAGTCTTGTAGCTTGAGGGCAATAGAAATCTCTCTATCCCAGTCCTGGCTGATGGACCCGACATGATTACAAGCAAACCCAATCACCTCGCCTCACTGCAGATCGCCGGACTCAGCGATCCGGAAGGACACATAAAGTCCCTCTGGTAAGGAAACAAACCACGAAAGACAAGCAAAAAAAAGTGAAGGGTGCAATCGAGTAGAAGGATTTCTAAGCAGAAAACAATGGAGATGCTATTGATTAAATATACAAGAACAGTTGAATGGGGAGATCGGAAGTCCAATTCCAAAGGCCGATACAGGAACCGGACACTACAGCAATTATTCCAGCGATGTTGCTATAATCCAATTTTCTTGAAAGATTCCTTCTGGACGAGAGAGAAGAGGAGTTGAAGCTGATCTAGGAAGTGAAAGTGGTCCGCCATAACTCAACAGCGAAAGCTAGATCAAATGAAACTGCTGTATTTTCTCCACTAACCAACCAATTTGCGCGAAATATTCGCCAGAATGGCATTTAAGATATTACCCTACTAATGGACCCCTCAGTGGTGTAGCGGCTAGCCCCTGTCAGTACCCGGCTCTGCCAAGAAATTTTAATTCTGGTGTCAGGGCTGGAACGGGATACACTCAACCTCGTGAGACAAAACTGAGAAGGTGAGGATTCGATTCCCACTTCAGCCATCCTGGAAGTGGTTTTCTGTGGTTTCCCCGCTTCTACTCCAGGGAAATGCTGGGATGGTTCCTGGCTTAAAGCCACGGCCACCTCAATCCCCACCCTATTCCCAGTTTACAAATAGCCTAAACACACTAGTACGGCCATCCCAATAACACAGGTTATCACACAAATTCTACACACACCCATGTATACGGACTATATGACCACGAAAATAAGCAACAGCAACAATCCTACAACTGGTTTTATTGAAAACGAGCAATAAAGCAAAATACATCAAGCACAAGGGAAATGGATTACTCGACTACTTTTAATAGGCCTATATTTTTAAGCGCAAGTGGATGAATGTTATACTCGTATGGAAATAGGTATCGATTCTCTTTCGAACTTTTTAATTCCATTATTGTTTTTAATAACTGTCATTTGTATGGGTTTTTGACGCCTTATTGTTTCTTATACAAACGGACTACTCACGTTATAGAATTAATATAAATAGGTTACTCACCATGCGCTTTCGAACGTCACAGGATATTGTTAAAATCTGACTGCTAGATAAGAAGATAGTTTTTTTTTTCACTCTTCCGACGTGTTTTCTGTCTCTGTAAGTTCTATTTTAATTCCACTTCGGAAGACCACCCGAACGACGTAAGAAAATACTCAAGTTTGTCCAATAAGAATTCAAGAAAAAGGCATTAACATATGAAGCCCTGTCATAGAATAATATTCTTCAATTTTGTGGTTGATTTTTCATGTAACCTCGCCTATCTACTCTGCAAGAGCTTAAAACTTATTCAAATCAGTTCAGCAAAACTCTAGAAACCAAACATTGAAGGACTCAGTCATTTGAGAACGTAAATAAAGAATCGATGTTAAAACTATGTCTTATTGCCCGAGAGGGTTGTCAGCCCATTTACTGAGGTGAGAAAAAGATGGAAATAAGTTAACGCGTGCCGTTGCTGTGCGCGTTAAGTCACTGCAATGGGGAGACTAAGTCTGGAGATCGAAGGTTGACAATCCTGAGTATGGTTTACTCCCAGTTCTTTCCACACTTCTTCCAAGATAAGACCGGGATGGTACCGTGTTTTCAAGTTGGGGGACCCACGCCAGCCCTAGACGCTACACACGCAGCCATATTATTATAATAACGCTCTAGGCTATATTAGTTCTCACAAAGGGTTCGATTCCCGGTCAATGCATGTGTGATTTTCGAAGTGAAATGCCATGTCCTGTGGTTCGGATTCCACGTAAAATGGAGGTCCCATGGCTCATAATCATGAGATTCATGGTAACGTAAAACTACAATTTTCCTTTCCATTATATTAGTTTTCCAGATGAAAACATTAATTTTGTAGCAGACTGTTAACGATTCATTTTCATACAGTACAAGCTGTACCCGGCATGCGTTGCAATGCCAATCAAAGAAAGTGTTGGCGTTGAAATTCTGTTTCTTGAAGTGCTTTTGGATACACAACATGTTTTTCAATTTCCGTTAACTGCCTCTAAGCTATCGTAAAATGGATTTTCTAATTTAGAAACATTCGCGGGAGCGCGCACAACAACTTTCAAAAGTTTCATCGCAATCGAATGAATGGCATATGGACGTATACTGTGCCCCTTTAGACCGGAGTCCGCACGACCACATATGCATTTTACCAAGAATCAGTCAGCACGAGAGTCAAAATATCCCGGGGCGCCAGATGGGTTAAAGCTAATCGCAAAAACGACATCAAATGAAAAAAATGCTTTACTGATTTTTGGCTCAATACAACAATAAGGATAGAAGGAGATTCAACTGGGCATAACACATCATGTAAAATTATCTCATTTTATTCTGAATTTAAAATTGACTGCAAAATAAAATGCTCAAAGCAGCATCATTCACGTGTGGCGACCCACATTACTATTTACACAATGTACAGAAATTTTCCAACACATTGGACAATTATCTTTGGAGACACAAGTCTGATTATCAGTCCTGTAGACTGTGTTCCAAAATTATATCCATTATTTATGATTAAATCCAGTTCAAATTTAATTGTCTTTACTGGAAATACTGTAGTTCACTGGTTGAATTTTTACATAATATTAACACTCGTAGAATAATTGTTCATAGAATTTTTAACTTTCACTTATTTATCCAGTTTCAAAAAAATATTGTCAAAAAATATTATTATCTCTGAATCAACACAAATTATGTACACATATTAATAACAACATCTGAAAAGTATTTGACCATTGAGCATAGCATCGAAGAACTGTGCGAAGCACAACAAAATTAATTGTCCTTCTGACATTAAACGTTTCGAGAAGTGACTCGATTATGAACTTCAAGTTCCTAACAAAATATATGATTTCTGAATCATCAACTTGATCAATAAATAGTTGGACCATTCAACTATTCGATTCTCCACTTGGAATCATTATTAAGAAAAATATTTATATTTGTGGCCATTTTAGTAACTTTCACAACTTGCAATTCTTCGACAGAATGCGGAAATAAGAATTGTAGCTTCATAATAAATTCATTTAGTTCATGGCACTAGTATTGAAAACATCCTTCAAATTATTCGTGGTTATAGAATTATTTTTTAATTGGCAGTGGCCCATTCTATTATTTGTGTAAGAACACAATATTCCAACAACAACGGCAAAGGTCTTCCTCTGAAGAAGAATAAAATACTATCATGACAAATCCGGGTTCTAGCAAAATCAAAGTCTTAATGGAATCCGTAAACAAGGTTGAAATAAGAACTGATGGTTTTTAAGAAATAACCTTTGGGTCATTCATACGACGCAATGTGTAGTTCCAATACTCCTTCTTTAACAATGAGTCATCGAACCTGCTATTTGATTGATGCTCGAATAAAAACCTCCTCATTCCTGCGACTTAAACATGCGCACCTGGGAATGGCATTTCAACTACTCCACACACATAAATTTTCTTCCCAAAATTTATACAATAAATCAAGCCTCTGCTTGTTATCAACACTGGAAGATTTATAAACTTACAAGTTTATTTTATTTTACCATTCAGTTCAACCCGTGAAGTTACCATACTTATGATAATCTCTATTTCACTTTCGAATGTGTATTTACGTCATGATTTTATATAAATACAAAAATATCCTAATTGATACAAATATCATTTGCTTCCCGTTTCATGCCTCTCCGTGTTATCTGAAAAATATACTTTGCTCATTGCAAATATTAACTGTTCAACCAGAACTGTAATGTTGGTTGAATGCGGGCTTGCGCTAACCACTCTCCTTCGGAAAATCCCCTGTTCCAAACTAGAAATGATTAAACTATTATTATTATTATTATTATTAGTTATATTATTTTAAATATATTTAATTATTGTTTCATTATGTGAGAATCCACATGTTCGATTCTTCGAATATGGATAAAAGATCCATTTCTCAACAAAAATAATTATTAACTTTTACAGTTACATCGGCTGATTAGCGTGATTATCAAAAAATATGAAACATTCAAATAAATGTTCGTTATGCTCGGTCATCTATCCTAAACTGTTCTGAGTGCTGAAAATACTCAGAATAACTCTAATATGTCTTGCGTAAATCATTGCAAGATTTAAATACGAAGAAAACAAATGTGTTGGTCATCTGCAGAAAATGAGTTTGTTCCAATTAGCTAGGCATAATATAAAGTCAAAAGTGGCTTACATTTCTCGTTGATCTTGAAGCGTAGTGAACCTGGTCTGTACCAGATTTATCCAGATACATGCCCTATCGGACACGCACGTCTAATCCTTGTATCGGCCGCCATTATATACCCACAATCTGACTAACACGACATAGTGGAAATATTTCTTGAAGTTTGAAGTAACTGCTGATCCATTTTAATATTGACTTCAATTAAGTCCATAGCAGTTTGCTTAAATGGGGTCAGATCCAAATGATCTATTCTCAAATATGTCAGTTGTAACATAACTCACGGTAATCTTTTCAGTACAAGAAAACACTGACAGTCTAAACCAATCAACGGCTGTTCTGAAGATCGTTCCCTGGGCATGGCTTATCAACATCTATCATGCGCGAAGCAACTTATAGTTTCCCTTCGTCGGCTAATGAACAACACCGTGATAGACTGGCCTTCAGTATACTGATAGATTGGAGTGGTTATCAAGTTACAATTATGAAACTGACTAATTGGACTAAAATATCCAAGTATTAAATTATTATTACTGGACTGTGACAAAGTACTTTCTAGACAAAGTCTAGCATATGTCCATATAGAAATAGAATATTTCACCAGTGTCCGTAGAAAAATAACAATCACCTTAGTGATTCTCTCTGCCGGAAACTTACTATGTTCCACATGTATCGCAGCACTTTTGTGACTATCACAATTTAAAGATATCTTCTGCGTAGATCCGGCAACCATGTGCCTTGACTCAACGTGGCAGCACCTTGTCATGCAAGAGCTTGGTTCGAAGTGAGCTGATGTTGCTTGGGCCGGCCGGCTTTTATTCAAAACGGTCAGGTCCACGCTGAATCACGCTGATATCTGGAAATCCTCATATCTCTGGTATCCCTGGTCCGATTTACTTGATACTAAGTGCATTCTCTTTCATTTGGCCGTGCCAGTAATCTGTTCCAAGTCTCAAGTCTCTACTCCATGGCTAACTATTTAATCAACAAATAGTCTCGACTTCTGCTACTACTCGCTACGTCACTTGACATGCTCTTGGCTGCATAAAGTTTCCATTCCCTTCTAGAAGTAATGGAGCGAGATATTCAAATATCTCAACTTTCAAAAGCGGCTGTAGCCTTTCCCTTGATACCTAGGTGTCTGAATCTTGGAATACCCATTCCTAGAGTTGGGCACATCCACCCCACACCTAGCAAAAAAATAAAAATTGATTTTTTTATTTTTCCTATCTACACATTAAATCATCCGGTTCTTGAATAATAAATCTTCAAATTCGCTGCATTATAAGTTCCCACGATGTTACCAGTTCGTGTATTGGCGATTTCATAGCTTCCATTGTTGTTTACTTCCACAATATCATCATCATCTGGATCCATGTCTCCCTGTAGAAAACGAAAAATGTTTCTAAAACTCGGTCTCTCCTCTGGGATAAATGCAACAATCTTAACCTTCTCAAGGTATCCTCGTCCTCCTGCGTCAGGTTAACTTGAAAAACCTTACATGTAGACTCCACTGCTCTACTCAATAAATCAGCTCCAACGTTCAACTTTCCAGGAGTGTGTTCAATAACTAGGTTGAATTGTTGAATAAAAAGTGACCATCTAGTTATCCTATCACTGGCAAAGTTTGTTCTCAAGATAAACTCCAATGCATGGTGATCAGTCCTCACAATTACTGAATGACCAATTAACATTTTCTTCCACGACTCCAACGCGAAGATTACAGCAAGTGCTTCTAACTCTGTGGTGTAATAATTCCTTTCTGATGGACGAAGTTTCCTGCTTATGAACGCCAGGTAACGTCTCTTGTGATCGTCATCTTCTTGAAGAAGAATAGCTCCAATCCCTACGGTGGATGCATCGGATTCTATGATGAAATCCTTGGTAAAGTCAGGATACTCTAATTTCACGCTGTTTACCAATAACCTCTTGGCATCTTGAAATGATTGTTCACAATCCTCATTCCATTTCCATTTGTTTTCTTTTTTTAATAATTCCTGCAATGGAGCAACCGTCTTGGTGAAGCTTGGACAATGCCCTGCAAAGAATTGGCATGTCCCGAGAAAACTGCGGACATTCTTCACTCTAGTAGGTCTAGGGAAATTTGCAATCACCTGTATCTTTGTCTCATTGGGACGGTATCCTTCACCATCCAAAATGTGGCCCAAAAATTTTATTTCCTTCCGAAAGAACTGACATTTTCGAAGGTTCACTTTAAAGTTCGCTTTTCTGAAATCTGCGAATAACATCTGAAGATGTAATAAATGTTCCTCCTTAGTCTCAGATGCAATTAGGATATCATCTATGTAACGAATTGCTATCTCTTTTACTTCAGGACTCAAGTTTTGTTCCAGTGCTCTGATCAAAACAGATCCAGATGTTTTGACCCCAAATGGTAGACGGCGGAATACATATGTCTGCTGGTCAAACATAAATCCTGTAAACTTTTTGGAATCTTCACTAAGCCTAATGTGGTGGTAGGACGAAGTGAGATCAATGTTAGAGAACCAGACCTTGCCTTGGAATTTCCTTAACAGTTCCCTAATGATTGGTGGTCTGTCATACTCTGGCAGCAAACTTGAATTCAAATTTCGCGCGTCTAAACATAGTCTCAGACTTCCATCTTGCTTAGACACTACTGCTAATGGATTGACATAAGAGGTAGTGTACTTTTCAATCACATTGTTACTTTCCATCTCTTTGATAAGCACTTTTAACCTTTCTCGATGCTTTTCCGCTACCGGATACAATTTAGCATGGAAAGGTGCATCATCATTTACACGAATACGATATTCAAAATCTTTAATTTCACCAGGTTTAATATCAAAAATATCGTGATACTCTTCCAAAATTTTTCCTAGCTCTGGGGACTCCTTCTCAGTGTTGACTTCTCTTCCTTCAGCTTCATGAAAAATCAGAGACCATTGAGCATCTCCCTCGATGTCTTCCTCTTCTTTTCCCTCGAAGTTTATCTCTTCGGTATTCTTGAATCTGATCGTCTCTGTCTTCATGTCTATCACTGCTTGATATTTCTGAATGAAATCCGCTCCCAATATCATGTCAAAAGCCATGTCATTCATTACTACAAACACATGTCGGAAATCATGTCCTCCAATAGTAACACATAAGTATAATTGTGTTTTACACAGAGATATTTTGTTGGGTATTATTCCTTGGATTTTAATTCCTGATACTGGAATCTCCTCTAAATTCTCTTTGAGCTTCCACAGAATATAAAGCTTCTCGCTCACAAGACAAAGCATAGCCCCAGTATCAATAAAAGTATCGACAGGCATACCGAATACTTCGCATGATATGATTGGCATTTTAATTCTTGTACCCATTTCTTTCCGTTCGTCATTATGTTGAATTAAGTCATCATCCTCTGCTTGCCATTTAATAATTCTGGAAGTGAAAGTGTTTAAAATTCCATCTTCTACTGTGAATTCGAAGTTTTTTTTCTTTTCCATTCCCCCGGGATTGTTGTGTTCCCGATGGACCTGGTTCATTTGGCTTCTGTTCCAAGAACTGCAAGTTTTCTTGGTGTCTTTCTACCAAGTTCTTCCTCGTCTCCTTATTGAACTCTTCATTGGACTGACGAGTGTTCACATTCCCTCTGTTATTGTAGTTATTGTTTCTACCATAGTACCTTCTTTCCTGGTACCTTCCTTGATTATCCCTTGGCCTTCTCCACGAGTATTATATCGATATCCACCATCCGGTCTCGCATAAGGCTTGTAACTGTATCTGTTATTGTACTGATTCCATCCTCTTTTATCGGGCTCTTCCTTCGGCGTTTTCTCTTCTCGCCCCTCTCGAATCTCTCGAGGTGTTTGGGAATAACTGTCGGCCATAACAGCGTACACAGCGTTGTTATTCTTTCCTCCCTTCTGATGGAAGAATTGAGCGTTCGTGTGATCAAGTTTCTGCAATACCTCGTCAAATTGCTCCATATTATAAATGTCAGCAGCGATCAAAGTTCTTTGGACATCTGCTGGAAACTGACGTATTAATGCGGTAATTAATTCATTATCTGGCATCGGCGGATCTAAATGTTGTAGTTTAGAAAGCTGTCCAGAAAAGTACGTAGAGTATCGAGTAGGTTGTGACGTCGAGAATCTCTTTGAATATAATTCTGCTCTGACTTCCTGTTGGGTTTCCGGGGACCAAAACTTTGTAATAACCCACGGGAAAACTCCTCAAAATTGCTGAGAGTGGACCTAAGAGCTCTAAACCAAAGAAGTGCGGGACCTTCCAAAAATTTCCCTATCACTCGGATCTGTCTTTCCTTAGGGATTTTGGAATCTTTTAGGTAATCACCTGCTTCTCTCAAGAATTCTACGGGTGTCACAGAATCTCGCCCTGAAAATTTAGAAGGCTTATCCTCTACATTCTTGAATACAGTTATGGGGTTGGATTGAAATACTGTCCTGACCTCATCCTGTCTTTATCAGTTTCTCTAGCTGCTCCTAGGTTTATCTGTATCTGTTCTTCTCCCCTTAGGCTTGGCATTTTCAACAGATGGTCAGACTGTTTCTCGTCCTTGATTTGGTTTTTCATAGCCTCAATTTCCTTATGGTTTTCTTCTGCCATTTTTTTAATTGCTTCGGTTTCCTTACAGTTCTCCTTGACATCAGTGGATATCTGGTTCATAACAGCCTCGTGACTTTTCAACGACCCTGTCACATCTGATATGTCCTTCTGAGTTGCCTGGATATCGTTGGAAATTACTTGAATATGGGATGACAAAGATTCCCTAATTTCCTTGACTCCCTCTTGGTTTTCCAGCTTGAGTGTGTCTTTAATCTCATCGATAACTGTGGTTTTAATTTCAGTTTGTAATTCATTAATCACACCTTCTCTTATTTCTCCCATTACGAGTTCTTTGAATTGTTCTGTCAAACGTTGAACAACTAGAATTGCCATCTCATTGCTCTCTTTCTTCACTCTGACTTCTAGGTTGATCATGTCTTCACCAACTTTCATAAGACCATGTTCTATCCTATCAGCTAAGCTTTGGGATCTTAGATCGACATCGCGAAATTTATCGTCCATTAAACTTGCGTTAGTGGCTAATGAAGTTTCGAGCTCATGTGTTTTTTCCCATAATTTAGTCATTTTACTCTCAAGTGACATTTTCAAGATTTCGGAATTCTCTTTAAATTTATTTTCCATAGAATTAAATTTACTATTTAAATTTTCTTTCAAGTTATCTTTTAAAGAATCAGAACTTTCTTTAAGTTTATCATTTAAACTTTCTTTAAGTTTATTTTCTAAAGAATCAGAATTTTCTTTAAGTTTATTTTCTAAAGAATCAGAATTTTCCTTAAGTTTTTCATTTAAACTTTCTTTAAGTTTATTTTCTAAAGAATCAAAATTTTCTTTAAGTTTATTTTCTAAAGAATCAGAATTTTCTTTAAGTTTCTTTTCCAAAGCCTCTGTATTTTCTTTCATAATGGCGGCTACACGCCGTCCAGCTTCTTTGGAACTCTCTTCCAAACTCCTCATCATCCTCATCATCTCTTCCATAATTTTCAATTATTATTCAAAACTTAGGGGTATACATATTGGCAGACACAAGCTAATAATTAGAACAAGAAATATGAATAGCTAATTGGAACACTCTAATAAAATGAGACTTGTCCTAATGTCGACGTGATGGAAAAACAAAATTCTCTACTTTTACGAATTACAATTACCACAATATCACAAGAAAAATATGCAAGTTCTCAAATATCCTCCACCTGGATTCTAATAATGCGTATGTCCAGTCATCGAACGTTTACTACTGAATTTACTTGACGCCCTAATGGTTAAGCCATTATCAAAAATAATCAAACCCATTCTAATTATTAAACCAGTTAAATTTTTAATTTTCCCCACTAATTGGGTTTCCTACTAATTTATTCATCCAAACCAGACATCTCTCAACTCCCAAAACATCTATATAAAAATTAACACAATTTAAATCGGCATGCGATTGACCGTGTCTAACTCGAGACCCACGTTCGAAGCCATTTCTCTCTCTATCTTATTCTATGTGCCCGTTTAGACCGGAGTCCGCACGACCACATATGCATTTTACCAAGAATCAGTCAGCACGAGAGTCAAAATATCCCGGGGCGCCAGATGGGTTAAAGCTAATCGCAAAAACGACATCAAATGAAAAAAATGCTTTACTGATTTTTGGCTCAATACAACAATAAGGATAGAAGGAGATTCAACTGGGCATAACACATCATGTAAAATTATCTCATTTTATTCTGAATTTAAAATTGACTGCAAAATAAAATGCTCAAAGCAGCATCATTCACGTGTGGCGACCCACATTACTATTTACACAATGTACAGAAATTTTCCAACACATTGGACAATTATCTTTGGAGACACAAGTCTGATTATCAGTCCTGTAGACTGTGTTCCAAAATTATATCCATTATTTATGATTAAATCTTGCCCCAGAGGAGTGCGTCAGGCCTCGGCAGCCGGCATAGTCCATATCCTCGCCGCTAGATGGGGGCTTCATTCATTCCATTCCTGACCCGGTCGGAGACTGGAAGCAGGCTGTGGATTTTCATTTTCATTTATGATTAAATCCAGTTCAAATTTAATTGTCTTTACTGGAAATACTGTAGTTCACTGGTTGAATTTTTACATAATATTAACACTCGTAGAATAATTGTTCATAGAATTTTTAACTTTCACTTATTTATCCAGTTCCAAAAAAATATTGTCAAAAAATATTATTATCTCTGAATCAACACAAATTATGTACACATATTAATAACAACATCTGAAAAGTATTTGACCATTGAGCATAGCATCGAAGAACTGTGCGAAGCACAACTAAATTAATTGTCCTTCTGACATTAAACGTTTCGAGAAGTGACTCGATTATGAACTTCAAGTTCCTAACAAAATATATGATTTCTGAATCATCAACTTGATCAATAAATAGTTGGACCATTCAACTATTCGATTCTCCACTTGGAATCATTATTAAGAAAAATATTTATATTTGTGGCCATTTTAGTAACTTTCACAACTTGCAATTCTTCGACAGAATGCGGAAATAAGAATTGTAGCTTCATAATAAATTCATTTAGTTCATGGCACTAGGATTGAAAACATCCTTCAAATTATTCGTGGTTATAGAATTATTTTTAATTGGCAGTGGCCCATTCTATTATCTGTGTAAGAACACAATATTCCAACAACAACGGCAAAGGTCTTCCTCTGAAGAAGAATAAAATACTATCATGACAAATCCGGGTTCTAGCAAAATCAAAGTCTTAATGGAATCCGTAAACAAGGTTGAAATAAGAACTGATGGTTTTTAAGAAATAACCTTTGGGTCATTCATACGACGCAATGTGTAGTTCCAATACTCCTTCTTTAACACTGAGTCATCGAACCTGCTATTTGATTGATGCTCGAATAAAAACCTCCTCATTCCTGCGACTTAAACATGCGCACCTGGGAATGGCATTTCAACTACTCCACACACATAAATTTTCTTCCCAAAATTTATAAAATAAATCAAGCCTCTGCTTGTTATCAACACTGGAAGATTTATAAACTTACAAGTTTATTTTATTTTACCATTCAGTTCAACCCGTGAAGTTACCATACTTATGATAATCTCTATTTCACTTTCGAATGTGTATTTACGTCATGATTTTATATAAATACAAAAATATCCTAATTGATACAAATATCATTTGCTTCCCGTTTTACGCCTCTCCGTGTTATCTGAAAAATATACTTTGCTCATTGCAAATATTAACTGTTCAACCAGAACTGTAATGTTGGTTGAATGCGGGCTTGCGCTAACCACTCTCCTTCGGAAAATCCCCTGTTCCAAACTAGAAATGATTAAACTACTTCATAAGCTCTCTCTCTCAATAAATGTGATTATTAGAAAATATAAGATCCAAGAATTATTTAGAAAAGTTATGAAAATCATTATTATTATTATTAGTGGATTATTATTATTATTATTATTATTAGTTATATTATTTTAAATATATTTAATTATTGTTTCATTATGTGAGAATCCACATGTTCGATTCTTCGAATATGGATAAAAGATCCATTTCTCAACAAAAATAATTATTAACTTTTACAGTTACATCGGCTGATTAGCGTGATTATCAAAAAATATGAAACATTCAAATAAATGTTCGTTATGCTCGGTCATCGATCCTAAACTGTTCTGAGTGCTGAAAATACTCAGAATAACTCTAATATGTCTTGCGTAAATCATTGCAAGATTTAAATACGAAGAAAACAAATGTGTTGGTCATCTGCAGAAAATGAGTTTGTTCCAATTAGCTAGGCATAATATAAAGTCAAAAGTGGCTTACATTTCTCGTTGATCTTGAAGCGTAGTGAACCTGGTCTGTACCAGATTTATCCAGATACATGCCCTATCGGACACGCACGTCTAATCCTTGTATCGGCCGCCATTATATACCCACAATCTGACTAACACGACATAGTGGAAATATTTCTTGAAGTTTGAAGTAACTGCTGATCCATTTTAATATTGACTTCAATTAAGTCCATAGCAGTTTGCTTAAATGGGGTCAGATCCAAATGATCTATTCTCAAATATGTCAGTTGTAACATAACTCACGGTAATCTTTTCAGTACAAGAAAACACTGACAGTCTAAACCAATCAACGGCTGTTCTGAAGATCGTTCCCTGGGCATGGCTTATCAACATCTATCATGCGCGAAGCAACTTATAGTTTCCCTTCGTCGGCTAATGAACAACACCGTGATAGACTGGCCTTCAGTATACTGATAGATTGGAGTGGTTATCAAGTTACAATTATGAAACTGACTAATTGGACTAAAATATCCAAGTATTAAATTATTATTACTGGACTGTGACAAAGTACTTTCTAGACAAAGTCTAGCATATGTCCATATAGAAATAGAATATTTCACCAGTGTCCGTAGAAAAATAACAATCACCTTAGTGATTCTCTCTGCCGGAAACTTACTATGTTCCACATGTATCGCAGCACTTTTGTGACTATCACAATTTAAAGATATCTTCTGCGTAGATCCGGCAACCATGTGCCTTGACTCAACGTGGCAGCACCTTGTCATGCAAGAGCTTGGTTCGAAGTGAGCTGATGTTGCTTGGGCCGGCCGGCTTTTATTCAAAACGGTCAGGTCCACGCTGAATCACGCTGATATCTGGAAATCCTCATATCTCTGGTATCCCTGGTCCGATTTACTTGATACTAAGTGCATTCTCTTTCATTTGGCCGTGCCAGTAATCTGTTCCAAGTCTCAAGTCTCTACTCCATGGCTAACTATTTAATCAACAAATAGTCTCGACCTCTTCTACTACTCGCTCCGTCACTTGACATGCTCTTGGCTGCATAAAGTTTCCATTCCCTTCTAGAAGTAATGGAGCGCGATATTCAAATGTCTCAACTTTCAAAAGCGGCTGTAGCCTTTCCCTTGATACCTAGGTATCTGAATCTTGGAATACCCATTCCTAGAGTTGGGCACAATACGGGATTTTGTTTGAACGATTCGTGCGCTGTCACTCATTTGTTGATTCTACACGCACGCTACCTATTGAGAAATGGATTTACTAAGTCGAAACCCTACCCTGGCGTGTACATAATAACTCATCAAGGTTTCATCACAATCGAAGAAGGTTATACGAACGCATAGGGGATTTTGTTGAAACGCTTCGCGCGTCATCACCCATTTGTTGCATATACTCGTGCGCTACATATTGTGAAATGGATTTACTAAGTCGAAACCCTTCCCTGGCGTGTACACAATAACTCATCAATGTTTCATCGCAATCGGATGAATGGTAAACGCATGTATACGGGGTTTTGTTTAAACGATTCGTGCGCTGTCACTCATTTGTTGAATCTACTCGTGCGCTACCTATTGAGAAATGTATTACTAAGTCAAAGCCCTTCCCTGGCGTGTACACAATAACTCATCAAGGTTTCATCGCAATCGAAGAAGGTTATATACACGCAATAGGGACTTTTGTTGAAACGCTTCGCGCGTCGTCACCCATTTGTTGCATCTACTCTTGCACTACTTATTGTGAAATGGATTTACTAAGTCGAAACCCTTCCCTGGCGTGTACACAATAACTGATCAATGTTTCATTGCAATCGGATGAATAGTATATGAACGCATACCGGATTTTGTTTAAACGATTCGCGCCCCGTCACTCATTTGTTGAATCTACTCGTGCGCTACTTACTGTAAAATGTATTTACTAAGTTAGAAACCGTCATGTAAGTGTCCACAACATCTCACCCAAGTTTCATCGCTAGCGGACTAATGGGATATGAAAACATAGGGGACTGTATAGAAACGTTCCGCGTTTCGTCGTTCATTTGTCGAATCTACTCGTGTGCTACCTACTGTGAAATGTATTTACTAAGCCAGACACCTTCCTTGGAGTATCCACCATATTTCACCCAGGTTTCACCGCTAACGGCAGAGTGGTATATGACCTTATACGGGACTTCGTTGAAACGCTTCGCGTGGTGTCCCTCATTTGTTGAATCTACTTGTGCGCTGCCTATTGTATAGTGGATTTACTAAGCCAGAAACCTTCCATGAAGTGTACACAACATCTCACCCAAGTTTCATAGCTATCGGACGAATGGTATATGAATGCATACGGGATTTGGTTGAAACGCTTCGCGTGTCGTCGCTCATTTGTAGATTCTACTCTTGCGCTACGGTTTGTAATATGGATGTACTCAGCCAGAAACGTTCCCTGGAGTGTACACAACATCTCAGCCAAGTTTCATCGCAATCGGATGAATGGCATGTGAAAGTATACGGGACTTTTTTGAAACGCTTCGCGCGTCGTCGCTCATTTGTTGATTCTACTCGTGCTCTACCTATTTTTAAAGGGATTTACTAAGCCAGAAACATTTCCTGGAGTGTACACAACAATTCACAAACATTTATCACTATCAGACGATTGGTATATGACCTTATACGGGACTTTGTTGAAACGCTTCGCGTGTCATCGCTCATTTGTTGAATCTACTGGTGCGCTACCTATTGTAAAATGGATGTACTAAGTCAGAAACCTTCCCTGGAGTGTACACAACATCTCACCCAAGTTTCATCGCTATCGGTCGAAAGGTATATGAACACATACGGGACATGGTTGAAACGCTTCGCGCATCGTTGCTCATTTGTTGAATCTACGCGTGCGCTACCTATTGTAAAATGGATTTACTAAGTCAGAAACCTTCCTTGGAGTGTACTCAACATCTCACCCAAGTTTCATCGAAATCGGATGAATGGTATATGAACGCATAGGAGACATACACACCCACAGACAGACAAACTATCACGTAAAATTGATTTAAGTGTTGTTGTTTGAGTCCTCAGACTTTTGGCTGGTTTGATGCAGCCCTACTTTCCCCCTCTCATGAGTTAATTGTTTCATCTCTACATAGCTACCACACCCTACATCCGAGGCAATCCTTTTAACATACTCCATACTATAACCTTGGTCTACCCCTATCGTTCTTGTCCTCGACCCTTCCTTCCATAACTAGCTTTGCTATTCATGGGTGTCTTAGTAAGTATCCTACCAACCTATCTCTTCTCTTCATTAGCAGTCACCAGAAACAACCCTCCTCTCCCAATCGTCTTAATACCTCTTCATTTCTAATCCTACCAACCAATCTGATCTTCATCATTCTCCTGTAACACCACATTTTTCCTCTTTTCTGGTGCTCCAACAGTACAAGTTTCGCTTCCATAGAGCGCCACGCTCCATAAAGAGGCTTTCAGAGATGACTTCCTAATGCCTAAATCTATATTCGATGCCAACAGATTCCTTTTCTGTGCAAATGCTGTCATTGCCCGTGCCAACCTACTTTTTATATCCACTTTGCTTCGTCCATCACCGGTTATTTTGCTTCCTAAGAAACGGAATTGATAAATTGAAAATCCGCCTGATCAATACTAAGAGAAGTTATTTAACGAGATATTAAACGACGTACATGTTTCGGAATATCAATGATTCCATCCTCAGCGTGAAAAATATTACATCTTAAAAAACTAGTTAAACATTGTCAAAAATATGGATATCCTTACAAATAGTGTTAATTTCAATATTAATGAAAAACTTGCAAATATATGAATTGTTGTGCAATTAGACAATAGTACATTATGCAACGAGCCTATAATGGCTATAATTAAGACACGAGTATTTTTATAAAACGAGCGTATGCGAGTTTTATAATTTCCATACGAGTGTCTTAATTACCATTATAGGCGAGTTGCATACGACTGTTTATGTTCGACGATAATTATAACTTTATTATATGTTTTAACATAAATATTCATAAATATCTGTTGAGAGTCAGCTACTTGAATTTTGTGATCGCAGAGCGAGCGTTGGGTGTTATATCTCTGTCTTTCAAGATCTCTGGACGACCGACGCATGCGCTCTGTGTGCTTGCAATGCAATATGCAGGCCATATGTTTACATCTGCCGCCCCTCAGTAATATTGTCACTGGAGTTGTTTCAAGACAATGCGCTGTGTAGAAATTATATTAAGGTACAGTGCTATTTCTTGTCTCATATTCGCCAGTTTATTTACGCGAACATATGGACGGTGCGTATTCCATGTCGGTAATTTATTATAGTTCGATGTTGTGTTTATGTCCGACATGTTGGATTTTGAGCGCACGCGTGATGGTATCGTTACCTAATTGGTCAATGAACGAGCTCTGATTGGCTGGAGAAACTGTATCATAATGAAAAAGAGGGTTATAATGACCATCATTATGATATAGTTTTCTGACACATAATATTATGTGTCAGAAAACTGTATCATAATGATGGTCATTATAACACTCTTTTTATGTTCAACCCTCACTAGTCTCTCAGACTGACTGTATCTTTTTTGACAATGATTAACTAGTTTTTAAGGTGTAATATTCTTCACGCTGAGGATGGAATCATCGATATACCGAAACATGTACGTCGTTTAAAATCTCATTAAATAACTTCTCTTAGTATTGATCAGGCGGATTTTCTATTTAACAATTCTATCATTCAATACGGATATATCTGAGCCTCCGTGGCTTAGGCGGAAGCACGCCGGCCTCTCACCGCTGGGTCCGTGGTTCAAATCCCGGTCACTCCATGTGAGATCTGTGCTGGACAAAACGGAGGCAGACAGGTTTTTCTCCGGGTACTCCGGTTTTCCCTGTCAAAATTTCATTCCAGCAGCACTCTCCACTACCATTTCATTTCTTCTGTCATTCATTTAATCATTGCCCCAGAGGGGTGCGACAGGCTTCGGCAGCCGGCACAGTTCATATCCTCGCCGCTAGATGGGGGCTTCATTCATTCCATTCCTGACCCGGTCGGAGACTGGAAGCAGGTTGTGGATTTTCAATACGGATATATCTATTTACCATTTTTATTTAATGGTTAATGTGTACGCATTCTAAGTAACAGAAGTCTGCTACTTCCTTTTGCTTCTCACCTGCCAATTCGACGTCAATATGGGTTTCTGATATCTTTCGGCTGCATTCCAATTTCTTCTTTTATTTTACATTTACTTTTTGAAGTAAATAAGGCTCGTTGCCAATTTGGTGTTTTTAACACCAGATCTGGTGTTTCTTAAGTTCGTCTGGTGTCTCAAATGTTCTAATAGCGCCATAGCAAAATACTCGTGTTATTTCAAAAAAATCAGTGCCAAATCTGGTGCTTAACGGATTTCTCCATGAAATCGTGTCCTATGACAAATAAGTAAATCCTGGAAGCCATTTAATAGTTTTAATAAAGTTTATCAATTAAGATAGGCAATGTTCAGCCTTACACGTGACAAGATCAACACTCCAACAGGGGAAGTCCCTAAAATTCTCATTCGCGTGCATAAGTGCTAAGTAAGTGCAACATGCAGAGCTCAGTGTAAGTGCACTTGTACAAAGAATCGACCTATCATCTATTTTCTTCCCAGCTCCCAGGGGATTTCCCAGTTTCATGCGAAGGCAAATTTATGTAATTTCGCTTTCTCACTCTAATGCAGTTGTAGGAAGAGTGTTTAGACATGTTTAATTGGTGAATACAAAGCAAAGAAATCGAATGAAAGTTCAAAAAATTGCATTCCATTCTGTGTGTGCGATTTGGACTAAAAACAGAGGGAAAATGCTATCACGACTACGAATTTCCGAAGGATATAATAGTGGCAAAAATTGGAAGTATGCAGAGCTGTTGCAGTACTACACCTTCCTGCTCTAAAGATGTAATAGCGGTAGCATGCTCCGCAAGCGAAGAAGACGATTTTTAATGAAAGAAATGTAAGTAAAAAGCCGTTTATATATTTATAATTTTTTGTGTTTTTCTAGTGTTTTGAATCATAGAGCCCAGCTGGTGCTTTTCTGGTGTTTTAAAGCATAGGGTTTAGTACGTTCCCATTTCAAGATTTCTCTGGAGGAGAGAACATGTAAGAAGAAGGAGAAAGAAGTGTGGGTGAGAAAATGGATACTGCACAGAGGAAAACTAGGTGTATCTGAAACGCTACTGAGAGAATTGGCATTGGGCTTTTTCTACGAATCGACGAGAATATGTTTGAGGAACTCTTGAGAAAGGGATATTGCTGATAGTGTTCCGGAAACCGAAGAACATCAAACGCAGCCATAATATAATGGGCGTGTTCTAGGCGAACTTTATGTTGCCACCACAAGAGTGCAGCAGGCATAGGAGGGGTCCATGCGCATACGAATTATTGGCGGACATGCTTCATTCTTTCCAATGCAATCAGCTGTTCCGTCAGGCATCCAAATGAATGAAATAAAGGAGTATAGGAACTGGAATTTATTTCAGTTGAAGGCGGAACTCGGAAGAAGAAATACGAAAGTTCATGGAAGGAAAAAAGGAAGATTGTAGTTTAACGTGACGTTAATCTCGAGATCATAAGCCACTGGACCTCCTTTTTACGTGGAATCCGAACCACAGGACATGGCATTTCACTTTGAAAATCTCACATGCATTGACCGGGAATTGAACCCGGTCCGCCGTGGTGAGAGGCCAACAGATTGTCCGCTGCGCCACCACGCCCCCAGTTCATGGAAGGAAGGGTGAACTTATAAAGAGGTATTGTTATTTGGAATATCACTTCTATACAGTACCAATTCTATGGATGCTTTTCTTGTCAATATCCGCTTAAAATTTGATATTTTCACCTTTATAGGCTCGAAGATTTTGATGCCACATTTAATGCGGAAAATCGGCAGGATGAGGAGGAGGATATTTACGTCATGAAAGTACTAAGTGCAGTAGTATACAAGGATGTTAATGAACATACAGAACTTCCAACTGTGACAGCCCAGTGTTTTTCAAGATATTTAAAGTACTGTGAGCAACGTGATTCAGGTGTGGATAGTAATATGTATGAAGAGACGTAGGTACGTGTGCTGGCGCTGGGCAGTGGAAGGTGAATTTACTTTTTAACGGCAGAGTTGCGTCAGAGTACAGAAAGAACGTGGTATACCATGGTTTGGTTTGAGTCTTCAGTCTTTTGACTGGTTTGATGCAGCGGTCCATGCCTCCCTGTCCTGAGCTAATCGTTTCATCTCTACATAGCTACCACACCCTACATCCGAGGAAATCTGTTTAACATATTTTAACCTTGGTCTACCCCTACAGTTCTTGTCCTAGACTCTTCCTTCCATAACTAAGCTTGCTATTCCTGGGTGTCTTAGTACGTGTCCTACCAACCTATCTCTTCCCTTCATTAGCAGTCGCCAGAAACATCTCTCCTCTCCCACTTATCTTAATACATCTTCGTTGCTAACCCTATCTACCCATCTGATCTTCATCATTCTCCTGTAACACCACATTTCAAACGCTCCGATGCTCCTCTTTTCTGCTGCACCAATAGTCTAAGTTTCACTTCCATAGAGTGCCACGCTCCAGACAGAGGCATTCAAAAATGACTTCCTAATACCTAAATCTATATTCGATGCCAACAGATTCCTTTTGGTAGAAATGCTTACCTTGCCTGAGCCAACCTACTTTTTATATCCTCTTTGCTTCGTCCATCACTGGTTATTTTGCTTCCTAAGTTACAGAAGTCTCCTACCTCCTTCAGCTTTTCACCTGCCAATTTGATGCCTGTCGTAAGTGCAAGATTAAAGGTTAGAATTAAATATGAAATTCTGGAGGCGCTAATCAGTCATTTAAGGGACAGTTAGTTTCTAAATACGTTACTGATGATTGAATTGAGCGTCCTACCTCGCCAAGGAGAGCATTTGGGTGCGAAATGGTCGAAACAATAACACTGCTGTCAGTTTGATTCCATTTAATCCGCCGAATTTGTTTTGTCCTTTGTTTTCGCAAACTGGGATCCTTTGGAAAACTATGCCCACCTCTATTTTTACACAGTGGTACACAGCAGCACGTACTAGGCATTATTCACGCATGTAAATGTCAGAATCTATGAAATTTGCTTAGCATTCGCCATTAGCCATATTAGGTACTGGACCCGTACTAATCATGCTGCACTCTGGTGACAACTTTTGACAGTTACACGCCCATTACACACAATACACGTGGTCGAGTGATGCAATATCACGACACGACAGGCACAAACCTGTTCTCATGACGACATTGCGTGTGGAAGTTCACGTTAGTGTCACGACAGCGCTGATATCAAAACTATTGAATACGCGACACCACTGCCACGGCACTGTGACGGTGGCATCAAAAACTGTTCCGACAATGACACAGCTGCGACATTTCATGTCATGACAGCAATGTCGTGAGTTCAGTGCCATCGTGAGAACGAGCCTTTTAATAATATATTTTATACAGCAAAAGCCAAATTGGGTAACAATATTACAATACCAATTTCCATTTGTGATCTCTCTCACATTTTGGCATATTCACTTATTCTATGCGATAGCGATCACAGGTTTGTTTACATAGTTTACATTTGCACCTTCCATTTGGGTAAAATGAAAGAATATATTGTAGCAGATGAGGTGGTGGAGGCCATGAACAGCCAGCCATCTCGATATTTTCTTTTGTCCAAGTTCGGTCATCATGGCCCATTTGCCATAGCAGTCTTGGCATATATTTTCTTTCCTTTTCCTGGTTGGTTGGTTCCTTCGTTTAGGGGGTGCGACAACGCAGGCATGCAGCCCCGTGTGTGAAGAATCTGTCAGATAACCGGTGTTAATTGTGATGGTTGTATTACTGTGTGTTATCAGTCTTAATTCATGTAAGGACTATAAACGATAATTTCGAGTAGTTCCTACTTTTGCTACCATATGCTACCGTCCGCGGCACCTAGCTTGCGGACTTGGCTACTAGATGCCATCGCAGTCAGCACCTGGCAGTGAACGTTGGAACTAATATAGCGTTATAAATTCTAACCTACAAATTATGACTTCACACAAATGTTGTTAATGGAAGGTTCGTTATCATGCCATAAATCTAAGACACGGCACCGCCAGATTTATTCCCCTCCAAAGGAAGGCATACTGAGGGATTTTTAACGCTCTTAAAAATCCGACGACTTCAGCCGGGTTTGAACCCGCGACCTTGGGCATAGAAGCTCAGCATGTGGTGTATTCCTTGGAATACACGTACAGTCAGAGTTTGCTCTTACTGCTCTGTGTTTAGTTTATTTATTTTCTTCCCTTCTTCGCAGACACCAACAGTGATCCCTTTGTATTTCTTCTTTCCTTTGTGCAGGAATGTATTGTGTCTTTAAGACTGTTCTAGATATGTATCTTCTATGGATAGCCTAGCGGCATCTTGCAGGTAGCTGCCGAAGTTCTTCAATTTCTCTGAGCTCAAGAGGATTTCCTCACCAATCCTCCAGGCGTCGCCCTTGTCGCCAGCTAACATCTCCTTGAAGACACCGCTCCATGAAGAATTCTATTTTCTGAACAAGAATTTCATTTTTCTCATGTTGCACATTCTGTTATAAACTCTTTTGTTCCCCTCTCCTTTCCCCGTGCCTGCCTACCTCTGTCGTGTGAGGAATTGCTCTCTCACCCCTAGTCCAGTCGTCAAGTGAACAGTTTGGAGCCCTCCCAAGGGCCAGTCTCCTGTCTTCATGAGACATTTTAAAATAGACGCCATGTCTATGTATTAAAGCTAACGGTCACAAGGAACCATCGCCTGATCATCATGAAAATGCTAAGTACAAAACTTCAATGGTTTTAGACATATTTTAATTGGTTTTAAAGTGCTAAACGCTTTTAATACAATTTTATAGACAGTGTGGGGAATTGCTCACTATTGTGCAATAACCGTCTTTGTGAGATTTTCTTTGTCAGGCCTTAGCTATCTAAGCTGGCTTTATAACATGAAATCCAGTAATTCTAGTATGAAATAAATGGGAATACCTTCCCAGAACGAGGGATTTAATTCAAATTAACCGCTGTCTATAAACTTGGCTTTTTCCACCGTGGGAACTCTCTTGCCCTATTTAACAGTCATCATAACTCTGGAACTTTCCACGTGAACCACTCTTTCTAGTAATCAAGCAATATAGTATTTTCCCCACCAAATAAGGGAATACTTTTCCACACCGAGGATTTCATGTTAAATTAACCGCTGTATATAAACTTAGCTTTTTCCACCGTCGGAACTCTATCGCTCTGTCTAACTACCATCACCGCTCTAGAATTTTCCATTCCTAACATACTTCAAATTGCAATGCCATCAAATTGCTGGAAATTTCCGTTAAATGGAACTTCTAACTGCAAACCATAAACTTTCAAACGCAATAAACTTATTCAAGTTCAAATTTTACTAAGTGTGCTCCATAACTGCAATAACTTTCTCTTGTTCTACGAACTTACATACATTACAATAGTGAAATTTTTCAACCTATCAACAAACTATCAGTGCTTCGAATTGTGTGTGCCTATTTCAAACGCGCCGCGTTTGACTGAGAGCAATAAAACTTGCCAGAACTTTAAACTCCCAACTCCTTTTTCCCAAATACCTTTTACTAACACAATCCAGGTTAATATCTTAATTTAGTTAAACACAATGAGGCCTCGCTTGTAATTAAGCGCCCTCCCAAATTTGTTCTCCTTCTCATATAGTCATTCTGCTTAAACCAATGTGGCTAGCCCACATTTTAATATGTATTGTTCTTCCCTCCTAAAACTAGGGAATTCTACTTTTCTAGTTATAAAAGCGTTAGCTAATTGTGTAATCCAGGCTTCACAAAAGGTGACCTGCCCTATTAGAGTTTAAAGTCTCTTAAATTCGGTATAAATAAAAGAAATTTTAGAAACTTCTCTTTAACCCTTCCTTCCTTATCCTGCTAGTTCAGGAATTGTTAACTTCTAAGTATTAAACATTCAATCTAATCTTTTTGCTCCAGGCTTCGTTAATTCGACCTGACCTTTTCGAACATATCACATTGTTAACTTCTCCTTAAAATACTTGGGGCGCACACAGTCCTACATTAGGGATTCAACCCATTTCGTCGAAAAATTGTCAACCATCGCCGTTCAACCAAATGCTATTTTGGTGAGTTTTGATGTAGAGTCCTTGTTTACCAGAGTGCCGGTGGACTCGGTCATGTCACTCATCAAGGATTTGTTTCCTGAGGACATTGCCCGATTATTCCACCACTGCTTGTGTTCCAGTTATTTCTTGTGGGATGGTTAATATTACGAGCAGACTGATGGTGTGGCCATGGGAAGTCCACTCTCGCCTGTCGTGGCAAATTTTTTCATGGAACATTTTGAGGGGGAGGCTATATCTTCGGCGTTTTTCAAACCTGTGATTTGGTGGAGGCATGTGGATGATACGTTCGTGGTGTGGGAGGAGGGTTCTGAGAAACTTAACCACTTTCTGAACCACCTAAATCAGCTGCATCCTTCAATACACTTCACAATGGAGCTAGAGTCGGGTGGATGCTTACCTTTTTTGGATGTTCTTGTGAGGAGGAAGGCGGATGGCTCCATGGGGCACAGCGTCTACCGTAAGCCAACTCACACTAACCGTTATTTACATGCGGACTCCCACCACCACCCATCACAAAAACAAGGAATTATAACAACTCTAGCCAAAAGAGCGGAACGTATTTGTGAGGCATCAACTCTTCAGGAAGTGTTACATGCCTTACAAACCATGTTTAAGGGTAATGGCTATAATGAATCCACTATATATAGGTCCCTACATCCCAGAAGGAGGGATAGACAACCTTCTCAGAGCTCCGACGTGAGAGGAACTGCTTACCTCCCTTATATTCACAACACCACTGACCGCGTTGCTAAGATTCTCCGCAAGCACAAGATAAAAACAGTTTTCTGCACTATGACGAAAATTGGTCAACGTTTAGCATTAAACAAAGATAAATTGTCCCCAACACTACAACCAGGGGTGTATGAAGTCCCATGTACTTGCGGAAAAGTCTACATTGGACAAACAAAACGGTCCATTGCAACTCGCATCAAAGAGCATCAAAGGAACATCCGTCTAAACCAACCTGACAAATCAGCTATAGCTGAACATGCCCTGTCTTCAGGGCACGATGTATGTTTCAAGGATGCTCATGCGCTTGCCCTTGTTAAGCACAACTGGTCTAGAATTATAAGGGAGGCAGTTGAAATTCGTAAAAATCCCAATAATTTTAACAGAGACACTGGATATCAGCTAAGTGACACTTGGCTACCAGTTATTAAGGATCTAGGGAGATAGTTCCTCTCAGTCTCTCTGTTCTTCACATATTTAAAATTGTACATTTTCCCTCTAGGGCTCAGAGCCTGGATTTGATCTCCTTTGTTCGTCACTGGGGGAGTTTCCATCTGTTTTATCGCCGTTGACTGTATGACGTTAGGTATCGTTCAGATACACTTCCCTTTTGTTTATGTTTCCTAATATCCATCTAACCCTCCCCCTTCCCCCCTCCCCTCCTCATTCTTCGAGGAGTTTCTATATTTTCACACCGCTCCCTTTACCTTCTCGTTACTTACTAATCTGTCCGCCGTTCCACCATGGTCCATACAGTAATTTCTGGCAGCTGCTCTCTGGTGACGAACAGAGGAATTTATTTATATTTGTTGTAATCTCATTTATTTTTCTTTCTATGGCCACATTGTTTATTTCCATTGAAAAAGGAGGCAAGGTTTCTCCGAAACGTATGGTTCAAATTAAAAATACACACGGCATTAGCCCAAAAGCATGAATTATTTATATAATAATCCGGGCCGTGAAAGCCTTAATATGCAAACATCGATGTGCATGTTGGAGCACAAGTAAAAGTTCGTCCGTAAAGGGAAACCATGTGATACGGAAAATCAGTGTGTATTTGTCTAATGGACAGCCATCAGGGTATTATTTGACAATCAAATGATTGGAGACGTTTATTAATACATAAACTGTGAAATATTTTTATTCACGAGGTGAAATGATGGACGTGTGTAACGCAAACTTTACGACCGCATGGTCAAACCTCAGTGCTATATAATCTGTGAAATTGATAAACTGTATAAAATCTACAAGTATATTTTTTTGTTTGCCGGATTTATGGTAATTTTTGGTTGAATATTTTATGTAAATATTAGTGAAAAATCACGTGTGAGTGTCGCACAAGCGACAGGTTAACGCCAGTGGCGGAGTGAAAATGGGCAATGTATTACCGCACATTAGCATCAGTGAGTGCAAGTTTTCTTTAAATATGTGTAATACTATCACGAACGTTAACATTATGACACTACTAAAACATCAGATCTTCGAATATAACCCCAACCACGCTATGGCAATTGATTTCTAAATCATGCGTGGGGAATTGGCAGCGAAAGATGACAGGATAAAATGAGGAGATGATCTAATCCCATATAAGAGACTGCTTATAACAGCTCATGGCGGGTCTCGAACCAAGGGTAGCTGCATCTGTAAGTCAGATCATGTATTAGTAGCGTATTGTAATGAGTTGGAAACAGTAGATTTAATTTAATTTAATTTGGTTTCATTTCTTTAAGTGCACAACGCAGGCAGCTATTATAAGAACGCGTGTGAAAAGTAATAGTTTTGTTAAAGATTTATAAATGCCAGGAAGGCAGTATTTTGTAATGTCCATTTCGTATCATTTCAAAACAGTTATTATCAACTTTTATTTTGTCAAGCTGATGACAAAGAAACTAGTTTTGGCAGATGTTAAATCAAGACCAAGATTACAAGCCGAGCCAGTCCACAGTACACTCAATCTTATGCAGTGCATTATTTATTTATTCATTCAGAAGGCTGTGACATTCCTAGTATTATAACATCGGAATGCAGTCCCGTTATTCATTTGTTTGGCCAGATCAATACTTGAAAACAGGTTTATTTCTTTATAAGAAGCCAGACAGGCCATGAGAGATACAATATTATGTAACCAAAAGAACATAGGTTCGACCTAATTCAGGGAAGAGGCAATTTTATAAATGCACAATCACACACTTTAGCTTGTATCAGAAGCCTTCATGTTAATCCAAAGCGTTGTCAGGATGTGTTTTCTGTACACATAACCTTTATGACCAGCATTTAAAACGTGTATAATTTAGGAATCCACACTTATTGTAATTAACATTATTAGAGTATTATATGAGTCGTGATGGTGGATTAATACCTCAGACATTGTTATTGTGGTTATACCGGTGGTAATGAACTATTTGCAGTCGTTCCCAACCGAGGACGCCTGGATTGATAAATCCGTAATAAGAATGAAGTAATTGGTGGAGACACAGGATGTCTAATAATGATGAAGTATTGGTGAAGACGCAGGGTGTCTAGTAAACTATTAAACTATTGAGTTATTTTGCTTAAGTTGGATACACACGTTACCTGAGTACACTGAACGCTATTTAAAGGTCCATAAACTGAACAACTGTACTGTGAGGAATAAATAATTGTGTGAAGCTTTAATAATCAAACATAGGATTTTGTAAAACTAAACAAATCTCATAATTCCCCCTGAACCTAAATAAACATAATAAATACTAAAAATAACATATTTCCTGGACCGAAGGTTAACACTTAGTTATTGTTAGACCATTTTAGATACATTTTGATACACTTTCACATGATTAGTCGACAACAAATTGGTGATGTGATAACTGTAGCACACACATCAGATTGGTAGCAATATGAGTCGGTGTAATTGTTTAATTACCATCGCATTTGCAGGCTTTCCTATTTTTTCCTACTTTCTTAACACTTTGGAACAATGACCATTTGTTACAAACAGTAACAAATCGAGTATGCAGGCAGTGCCAATTGCACAACCATAGGAGTGCTGAATTATTGTATGCATTTGTGTTGTATTAGCATAGCTTTTTTTAAATTCAGCAACGTTGTGCACATAGCTTGATTTTCTTTGTAATAAACGCGTCTCGTTTATTAATTAATGATATTTAGGACTAGCTAAACCCGCAATTTAAAGATAAATGATAGAGATGGCACCATCATAGCGTAGAACAAATTTTTCCCTTGCTATTAAATGTAAATGTTCTAGTATTTGTAAACAAGTAAATGTCGTGCTTCGCAGTAGATTCTTTTGACGTTTGATCCTCCCGTTGTCATTTTCGATGTAATTGCTTAGGGCTGATCTTACGTGCCACTCTCTTAGCTTGTTCGTTCTTAGTCGAATTTTGTATTAGGACCATGAGAGTAATTTAGATCTTGTTTAAGACTTTTTTATATTTTCCTTCAGGGCAGAATAGTATCGGACTAGCCGTTTGCAACTCTCATGCTAGACTAGGGATCTATTCTGAATAAAAATTTATTCGTGATTTTAACATAAGACTGACCTCTCTTTCTTGCTTAGTTTTGTTATCGATGCATACCTCTGAGCTGGTTAAAGATCGAACATCACCAATTCCCGATACCCCCGAGTGCAGACCTTTGTGCATTACCAGCCTATGAATGTATCGTCCCCTATACTTGTGTGTTAACTGGAAGAGGGTCTCGGAAGTGTCATTTGAAACCGTGGCTCCCCGAAACCTTCGGCCAGCGGGCACACTACCTAAAATTGTTTTCGCTCCAAAACCCACCTCCTTATTTCTCTCATCATCTTCCCTTAGGTAGTGTTAGCAGTCAGTAATAACCTACCAAAATTTGGTGACGAAACCCGGGAGAATCCAATTTGTCAATTTCTTGAAAATTACTAATATCTATTTTGAATTTTTCAGCAATAACCTTACTGTGCAAAGCTGGTGAAGGGGAAAGAGGTTGCTCCTGTCTCCTTCAGTGTCTCTCCTTTTCAACTTGTTCGCTGCTGCCAACCTAACAGCATTTCCAAGATTCCACAGTATCGTAAGTTATACTTTAATTTACACATTTCATCATGGCTCCTGATAAGGATAAAGATAAAGAAAGTAGGGATGACAGGCTCACCGCCAAACGAGCGTCTTATAAAGGGCAAATTACCCTATTTAAAAATACATCAAAGAGCTTGATCCTTTAGAAGCTCAATTAGATTTGTTGAAACATCGTGTAAAAGACTAAGAACGTTCTTTTGAGAATTACTGTACTATCCAAACCGAAATTGAAACTTGCATGCTCAATCAAACAGACGATCGAGTAGAGGTAGAAAACCAATACTATGAAGGCATAGGCTCTGCCTTTAAAATAATTCGACAACTTGAAGAAGACCAGATAAAGGACGTTTCCGTTCTTAGCTCCCTCCACGAACAACAAACCTCGTCTCGTGAGGGCAATCATAAACCAAAACCACTACTTCCCAAAATAAATTTACCTCATTTCTCAGGAGACGAATCTACTTGGGATTCTTTTTACGAACTTTTTTGCTCTCTTGTCCATCACAATGAAGATATTCAAGTCATCTACAAATTTCATTATTTGAGACCAATTCTCCGTTATCAAGCACTGCAGTTAGTTGAAGCACTCCCATTAAGTGCTGAAAACTATCTGTTGCTTTTAACTTATTGAAAGAAAGATACGGCAATTTTCGGTTACGTATTCAACGCCATATGAAGGCTCTATTTAACTTGCCTTCTTCACAGCATAATGGCGTCACCAGTCTGCGAACCCTCATCGATACGGCACAATTATCCCAATTAGATCAGCCCACTGACCATTGGGATACTTTCTTAATACATTTAATGGTTTCTAAAGTTGATACTGCTACTCTCAAAGTTTGGGAAATTGAACTTTCTAATAACGATGATTATTCTTACGAGCATTTAGTCACCTTTATCAATGCTAGATGTCAACTTTTAACCGATTTAGCTAACCAAAGTGAACCCGCTTCTCCAAATTATAAACATGCACCTATGTCTCTTAAATCCAAAAGCTAATACGCAGCGTCTAGTACTCAAAAACCTGGGTCTAGCTCTTCTAAATCCAAGTCATACGCCACTGGTTACCAAACTAGGTCTAGTGAACGCCGTATTGTGAGTTCTCTTGATTTAAATACTCAGGGTGAACCCCGTAAGAGTCTTAATGAACCATTAAAGTGCATACTTTGCAAAGATTCTCACGCTGTATACTTATGTAAATCATTTAAAGAACTATCAATTGATGACAGAAGGAAATTAGTATCTCAAAATAAATACTGATTTAATTGCCTTTCACCTAAACATTCCGCTTCTAGTTGCAAGTCCACCAGACTCTGTTTCCACTGTGAAAAACGCATCACACTTTATTGCATCGTCATGATCAATCGAGGTCACCAGCAGCATCCACTTCTCAAAAAAGTGTTAATACTAGCAATCCCGGCTGAGTTAGCCGAGGTCGTTACGGCATGACCGCTGGCAGTCGCTCACATCCGGGAGGCGAGGTGGTTCGTATCCCCCCACCGGCAACCTTGAAGATGGTCTTCTGTGGTTTCCCATCTTCCTTCCAGGCAAATGCCGGGGTTGGTCCCTAACTATAGGCCACAGCCGCTACCTTCCAACTCCTCGTCCTTGTACGTTCCCACTTTCCTCCCCAACGGTACTTGTAGCTCACCCATTGGGTGTCCGTCTCGAAGCAGCTACAAAACTGGCGAGCCGAACATGTCCTCGGACACTCCCGGCATAAAAGCCATACGCTAAAAAACTAGCAATCCCAATGCTTCATCTTTTATTCAAAACGCTAAGTCCTTGCGTAGTCCTCAAGTACTATTGTCCACTGTTCAAATTGAAGTTCAAGATAAATCTGGCAACTGGGTCCTTGCACGAGGTCTCCTCGATTCAGCGGCAACCCATGATTTCGATTCCAATTCTTTGATCAAAAAACTAGGCCTTCCAGTAACTCCCACTTCTATTAATGTATCAGGCATTAGTAGCTTAAAATCACAAGCTTTGCAATTCTCAAAACTAACCATAAATGATATTTGTCATAGAAATAATTTTCTCAAATTGAATTGCCTCATTCTTAATAGTATTGGCGAAGACACACCAAGTCACTCTGTTGACACTTCATGTTTAAACATTCCTTCCCACTTAAGGCTAGCAGATCCTCTGTTTAATATACAAGGTCCAATTGACATACTTTTCAGTGCCAATGTTTTCTGGAATTGCCTTCGCAAGCAAGTTCGTCAACTATCTTCAAATGTGTTTGCCAGAGACACTAATTTTGGGTGGATTGTCACCGGTCAACTTCCCCGTTATTCCCCTCAACCTGTGTCTCAATGTCATTTTGTAACCACCGATTTGGAACAGTTCTGGAAACTGGAAAATATTGATTCTTCTAGCTTAACCTCCTCAGAAAATGAATCCTGTGAGTAACGTTTCATTTCTACCACCACACACACTCCAGAAGGCCGATTTATAGTTCAAATGCCGAGATTACTTAATCCTCCAAAACTTACTAATTCTCAACCCAAGGCTCAAAAAGCTCTTTTTGCCATCGAGAGTAAATTCAAGAAAGAACCCCTCATTAAACAACAATATACAGAGTTCATGAACGAATATGATAGTCTGGATCACATGGAAGTTGTCAGCAAGGCAGATGACGAATTACACCCTCCAATAGAAACTGTATTCTTGAATCATCATCCCGTGTAGAAAAACCCTCTTGTTAAAGATAAAATACTAGTCGTGTTTAATGGGTCATCACCAGACGCTAATGGCAACAGTCTCAACGATACTCTTCACTCCGGTCCCGCTATTCAGTCCGATCTGCCTACTATACTCTTAAATTTTCGCCTGTTGCCTACAACAGTTATTGCGGATATCAAACAAATGTACTGAACCCTTATTGATCAGTCGATGAATAAGTCTTCATGATTTTATTATTATTATTACGGATGCCCAGGCAGTACATGTTGAAATTGACACAAAGGGAAGGCAAAGTAGTGTGTTGCAATGATTACAACGGAAGCAGCTTGGTAGTTATTCCTGAAGACGACCGGTTAAGCCGAGTTCAAGGACAAATTCTGTACCAACGCGCACCTAAATCGGAGTCATTATGGGAGTGTCATGAGTAAAGTTTCAACCGATCCAGGATTGAATCAGCGAAGCAGAAGAGACGACGCCAAAGCCACGCGGTGAATTGCGTATCCTGGAAAAAGGCGCGCAAACGCATATCTAAAGAACCGCCGATCCGAATTAATTCCGCATAAGTGCATTGAGACGTTTGGATAAAATGAAGAAGATTGATACTAGTCCCAAGTTTGTAAGGTGAAAACTCCAGATTATTTTTACAAATTCTCCCCAGCCTACCCCATTCTGTCAGTTTCCAATAAATTGATCGGTGATGAGCTGTTTAGGACACAACTTTATTGAGCTCTGGTGAGCAACGTTCACGTCAGTCTGCGTCACGATTTTTTCAAGCTCTAATGAGCATATTTCACTAACATTTCATTTTGTGCTCAAGGGAGCAGAGTTCACGTGTAGCAGTGGCGATCTTTAGGCGAGATAAGAGCTGCAAGATAGACATGTTTAAGACTTGTTTTCAAGCCAGTTACGATGAGTTTGAAGTGTGTAATTTTATGTAAATTTTCGTATTATATTTTTGAGTGATATTTGTGCGTGTGTTAAGCAAATGCTAAGATAGGGCAAGTCTACGATCAGTAATCGCATAGGACATTATCGTGAGTGAAAGTAGTAGCTCACAGCGATTATAGCTAGGCAATTTACTAACATTGAACATTTCTGTCCAAGAAACTACGCCAAGATGTCTGATGTATGGTCGTGTGTTGGGATGATGTACATCGCCTCTACAACTACGTCGACGATGGAGGGCTAGATTTCCCGTAGAGAAATGCACCGGGATGGAGGTTAAGTTCTGCAAGCTGAAACGGTGATGTGCAAACATTGATTTACTCAATATGTAGTTAGATAAGACGCGGGAACGTTGTAAATATTTTAGTCATTGTTTTTCTTGTGTTTAGATTTTTTTGTGTGTGCCGACACTATTATCTTTAAATGAACGTTGGCGCGTGGCCAAATTTGTTTGTTGTATATTTTTCTTTGGAGTCATATTTAGTGTATACGGCGTGTGTATTTGATTTTATCCATGCGAATGCGAAACTCGTTACATTCGATAAGTGGTGCTTTATTCAAATTCTTTTTTTTATAGGAAAGGGAGGTAAATATTGTAAGATGTTTGATGAACAGGTCTTTATTCATACTAGGGTTGCCGAGCGCAACAAATTAAGATGTAACTGTAGAACACCTTAGTTCTAAATTTTTAGCTTTTTTGAGTCCTTTTCAGGTTCTTTAGTCACGGACTAGATTGGAAGCGCAAGCTGGTGGAAAATATTTATGTCATTTATTTCAGGTTTCTGTCAAACCCATACGTGTGATTCTGTGTGTGTTCTTGTGTCAGGTGTGTGTATTTGATTCTTCGTGATGAGGGGTAGATGTGCTACCGCCCTCATATTTTTGTCGTTGTATTTTTGATTGAAAGGCAGAGCGCTCTTGGAGGCTACTGTACCTTGTCCAGTGCTGATTCTTGGATTTCCTAGGGGAAATGCTGAGATATTGTATTCTGACACACACATGTATATTATGTGCTTTGGGAGCACGCTTCTTCCAGACTCGAACCCATGACACGGAAGGTCGAGGTTATTGACACGTGGGTTGACAGATGTGCAGATATCCACTTAGCGCCCGTCTAGGTCTGGTGACTCATCTGTTAGGCAGTCCAGCTGACCGACTGACCCCTATAAGCTATCATTAGCAAACCTGTTCTTTTGTGATGGTCATTGGACCATAATTAATTGGGGAGTGCGCCATGTCTGTTACGAATTATCACATATCGTATGAATGGAATATTGTTTTAATGATGTAAATGTTGGCTTTGAGCCTAGTGATTTTTCTATGACTCATTTCATGTTAGTTTTCTGTTGTGACACCTTGTGGTGTAGTTGTATTTACTTGTAAAAATGGCAAGCGGTCATATGTGTTTTTCTTTGTTGGTCACGTGTTAATTGACTTGTCTTGATTTTTGAAAAATCCTAATTTTAGGCATTAATGTTTTTGCTACGGCAGTTCCTTGGTTCCAATTTCATGCGGAAATTATTTGTTGTTTTATTTAGTGTAGGAAGTGTCGGATTAATTTAAGTAGTGTATAGTTGGTTCCCCGCGTCTGTCTAGCTCTAGACAATGCAGATTCGTCCTCTGAAGGTTTACCGGATGGTGACGAATCTCGCATTTATTTGCACTCATCGTAGAGCATGCAGAACAGCCGCACACGTACACAATGTCATTGAAGTATTTGGGACATTTGGTCCAGTTTACAATCTCTCCTGAGATTAGGCCTAGTTATGGCAAGTAATTTATTCAAGTGGGAGTCATTTGGGAGATCTTGTTTTGTTTGTTTTTATTGTAAATAGGTGATCTGTTATTAAATTCATTTGTTTTAACCCTGGTATTCACTTCTTCCTGCATGTTATTTTGTTATTTTGTTATTTTGCATGTTATAGAAGCGCTTTAACAACAACTTACGAAATGGACTGTTACACCCCCCGAAACTGAGTCTCATAAGCTTCTTTGCAAGTGTACATATATCAAAAATGGCTGCCCAAGTGGGGATTGTTGTTGTTGTTGCTTTGCTGACCTCATACTTATTTCGCTGAGAAATGATGCCAGGTAAAGCGGGGAAGAGTAAATTCAGTAAATTGAGGCGAAGTTGTACCGCCATGTGCATTAGTAAAATCACTGAGTTCTTAAAGTTAGAAATATTGAACAAGGTTAGAAGTTGATATTGTATTTGTTGTTAACTTGTTCTGGCGCCCGGCATAAAATTAGAAAATTTGCATATTAGTGAACTCAGTCAAAGCAGGAAGGTGTTGCCTTATTTTTACATTTAATTAACTTCGGTTAATTGGTGTTGTTCGTAAATTCTGCTGGCTAGGAATTTAAAAGCAGATCACAAGGGAGTTATTTGTTGTTTGGAAATAAGAGTCATTATTCAGTAAAATTTTGATTACTGAAACTTTTATTAAATTAGAATCAGTAATATTTAAATATCAAGACATGTGTGCGTGTGTATGACTGAAATCCCAGTGCATGACCCTGTTTTTCTCTGAGTATATAGTTGTGTGTTGTGCGATGGCTAGCATCGAAGAGATCAAGGTGTTGTTGGAGCAGATGTCTGTGCAAATGTCTGCGAAAACGTAAGAACAGTTAAAAATGCAGAGTGAACAGAATGATAAACAATTAAATAACATTACTACTGAATTGCATGAACACGGCGACAAACAATTACACGAGTTGCGTGAGCACAGTGACAAACAGTTACAGGATGTGAACAGTAACATTACGGTCCAATTGCAGATCCAGAAATTGGATACTGACAAACAATTACACGAGTTGCGTGAAAATAATGACAAACAATTACACGAGTTGCGGGAACAGAGTGATAATAATAACAAACAATTAGCTGAATTAAACCATAAATTATCAGAGCAGGCAACAGTACAAACAGTTCAGTTAGAGAAGATCATCCAGGAAATAAACCAAAGTACTAGGGTAGAATTAGAGAAACTGGCAGGAGAGGTAGTGGAAAATAACTCGAAGGAATTAGGGGAAATTAAGAAGTTGGAATCTAAATTCGACAATAAATTTGTACAATTAGATGAAATGGTAGCCGCAAAATTGAAACAGATTGAGACAGCATGCGTAAACAACACGGCTGGAATAAAAAGCGCGCAGGATGAATTACAGGGGCAATTCGACAGGATAGAGGCGAAGAACGAAAACATACAGGAGCAGATTAATTCAGTCGATAATAATGTACTAGAATTAATAAAGGAACTAGACAAGCTGGAAATAAAAACGGAGAAAGAACGGATGCACTTGCGCGAAAACCTGGAAGACCAGTTAACTAAGACCCAAGAGCAAATACGTGAAGAGGTAGGAGAACAATTAATTAAAACCCAGCAGGTGGTACAAGAGCAAATACGAGTAGAGCTTGAGAAGAATCAGGAAAGGAGCGAAGAAAAAATTAGTCGTTTGAAGAACAGGATCCGGAAAGATTGGGAACAGCAGGTGAATGAAACTAAAGGAGATAGGCTGACGATATTAAAGTGGCTAGGCGAGTACAATTCTAGAGTGCAGGCTTTGGAGGACAACATCAAGTCCAAACTCCATGAACTCGCAGACCTCATAGTTAAGAACGAGATAAGGTTCTTAGAAAATGCTACTTTATTCTCTGCAGAAAACACAGTAGGCAAACAGGGAAGTATTGGAAGTCCGGTGGGCTCGAAGCTGGCTGAGGATACGAGCCGAGGTCAGAGTCCAAAGATAACGTGCGATACATTCCAAAACTACAGAGGGGAGACATCAACTCCACAACCCGGCTTGGCACCTGCCCAAGTGATACAAGTAATTAGGGGAAACGACTTTAAATCCGACAAATTCAGGGAGAATTCAGGATCTACTCCGAAAGCATTTTTGCGCCAGCTGGACGATTACTTTAATGACCAACACGTCAGTCCCGCAAAACAGCTGCGACTGGTTGATTTTTTTTTAGAGGGCACAAGTTTAATTTGGTTCCAGAGTTTCAAGTACACATTTAATGACATGGCCCAATTTAAAGAGGCATTCTTGAGGAACTTCTGGAGTCCGTCATTGCAGCAGGGGTTGAGGATGGATTTATACACCAGGACATATCACAGCACACACCCCACAAGGTTTTCCGAGTTCTTTAGCCAACAGCTGGTTAAATTCCTGGATTTTGACGACCCCCCTTCAGAAGAAAACATGGTTCTAACCATCGGTAAGCAGCTTCCGATGAATATTCAGCAGTTTTTAGTGGCTGGTAATATCAAAACCGCAGTTCAGGCCGAGGAGATACTCCGCCATTTGGATGAGACGAGCATGGTCAGTCAGCAGACAGGGAGACGGAACATGGAGTGCGTAAACACGGCTGAAGTTGTTCAAGGGCATCAAAATAATCTCAATCAGAGTAATCAAACGAAGACGCAGTCTACCGGAACACAATTTACGCCCAGATGACAGGAGTTCGATGGCCGAAACCAATTCAATAACAACAATAGGAACTTCCAGAATCGCCTTGATAATTATAATAATAATAATCAGAACAATCACAATCAGTGGACGTACCAGCGAGAGTATACGAACTGGAGGGGAAACCCAAGGCAGGGTACCTTACCAAAGGAACGGGGACGGCAGATGGAACAATACGAGGAATTATTGGCAAGATAACCAGGGAGACTATCGCAATGACTGGAACGAGCGGTACGCTGAATCACAGAAATATTTGGACGAGTTAAATGCCGAAGAAACAGAGAAAGAGAAGTGGGGGCGTGCGATGGCAAATAGGCAGAGCCCAGATAATTACCAAGGAGCGGGGGCGGAAAGTTTATTACGTCAGCAGGAGAGACGCGATGACAACCGGCGGAACTCAACGAATGGGTCCCAGGATTTTAAAAAAAACACGATTAAACCAAAACCAGATAGCCTGAGAACGGAGGACACCAGGGAACGGGAGGAGTTGATTGTTGCGAACATCGAAGAGTGGGTAGCATTCCCGGACGATTGCCTGGAGGAAGTGGTGAAGGACCGAGAGAATGTAATCAGACAATTACCCATTATTTATGCTCATATTGGAGGTATTAGAGTGAGGTGCCTGATCGACACGGGTAGCCAGGTGAGATTAGTCACGGAAGTATTGTTGAAAGAAATTGGAAACAAACAAACCATTCCAATTATGCCTGTACCATTAATGAAAGTCCGAGGGGTCATTCCTGACAAGACCATAGTTTGCAAGCACCAAGCATATTTAGACCTGGATATATTAAACCACACATTTTCACAAACTTTCATCGTGATACCAAAGATGAATTATAATGTCATTCTGGGAGCCAACTTCATCTGTGATTTTCATGCTATAATTGACGTACATAATAACACTGTGAGTTTTAAACAAATTGAGGGGTTGAGTCATGTGGGTCTGAACATAGAAGAGAGTCCACTAGAGAGAGGGGCGAATACTTGGGTCATTGAAGAATGCACTAATGAGGGGATCGAAGATAAGAACTCGACGGAGGGACGAGTAAGCCAGACAGCAGTGGTTGAAATTGACAGTCGAGATATTTCGCAGGAACTTTGGATACATTTGGCGGAGGAAGAAATTAGCGGGTCCAAATTTGAAATTCTACTTCAGGAGCGACTTAAGGAGGAAATAGTAGGGGAACCTGAAAGACGAAAATTAGAAGAGATGTTGAGACATCATAAGGGAGTTTTTGACTCGATCCCTGGAAAAGTTTTAAATTTCTAGTATGCCATGCAAGTTACCGATTGGACCCCATTTAAGAGTAAATTGTACCCGATCCCAGATAAACATTTTGCTCAGGTGAAGGACATTATTACCAATTTATTAGATTCCGGCATGATTAGAAAAGCAGCAACCCCATACTTAAATGCAATATTGGCTGTGGCCAAGCCAAATGGATCAATCAGATTATGCCTAGACGCACGGGTTTTAAACAGCAAACTGCTAGTTGAGCAAGACCAAGCACCAGGGATCAAGGACGTATTGAAGGGCTTCCGTGGAAAGAAGATATATTCTAGCGTCGACCTAACGAATAGTTTCCACCATCTGGAACTTGAGGAAAAATCCCAATTATTGACGTTTTTTTTTATTTGATAACCAAAGCTATATCTGGTCTCGCATGCCCTTTGGTGTAAAAGCAGCTGGATGTGCATTGATAAGAGCACTAGACAGGAATATAACTGAGGAGGTCAAGAGCTTCACTACGAGATATGTTGACGACATACTTATAACATCAGAAACAATGGAGGAACACTTGGTAAACCTAAACAAACTTTTGGATAACTTGAGAACCATGAATTTCAAAATTAATTTGAAGAAATCGCACTTTTGCCAGAGCGAGATTCTGTATTTGGGTCACATAATTGATGTTGAAGGCGTGAGACCAAATCCGGCGAAAATTGACGCAATCAAGAAATTCCCCACACCAACTAAAGTGAAACATGTGAGAGCATTTTTGGGAGTGACAGGTTTTTAAGGAGAATTTTCCTGGGTACACGGAAACAGTAGCACCGATGCAAGAGATGCTAAAGAAATCATATCGATGGTCATGGAACGAGGAGTGCGACAGGTCCTTTAGAGCCACGTAAGACCTACTGGAGAATTGTGAGAAGCTAGGGTATCCAGACTACGAGAAGAAATTTGTAATTCAGGCAGACGCTTCATTGATTGGAATCGGCGCCATGCTGTACCAAGAGGACGCTGATGAACCCAAGAAACGATCATATTTGGCATTTACGAGTCGTAAATTGAGGAAGCACGAGAGGAACAACACTGTGACAGAGCTTGAGTTGCTAGCGATTTTGTACTCACTTCAACAATGGCGCAAGATGATCTTCGGATATTCCATTGTTGTCAGAACTGACCACCATGCGCTGACATTCTTATTCAAGACGACGATGGCAAGCGAAAGAGTTACGCGTTGGTCCATTTACATACAGCAGTTCGATATTACCATAGAACACTGCCCTGGAAGGATGAACATCATACCAGATGCTTTAAGCAGGAATCCTGAAGATGAGAACGAGATAGCAGTGGACGTTCACCACATAGCACTAACACCTAAGGCTCGCGAATTTCTGGACAAGCTGAAAGAAATTCAGAAGGAACAAGAAAAGGACCCATGGATGATGATGATGATCAAGCTTTACAAGAAGGAACTACAGCCAGATTATTATTATTATTATTATTATTATTATTTACCATAAATCGTACACGAAGTATGGAAGGCCTAGTGAAAAAGGGCAAGCCCCACATACATATTTCATGCTCCACAGGCACAGCTTACATCTACATTTGTTTTAACAATATTTACAAGTTTTACAAAGATATTTGCAGTATTTACATATTTAGAATATAGTACATTTTCCTGTTCACTCACTCTCTCACGCACGCACTTTCATAACCTCAATCACTCGATACATTCAATCATTCCATGAATATCGAGAAGCCCGTACCAAGGAAGCGAAATTCCACTACCTGAATAACCTTCTGCACAAGTACGTGGATGAGGATCACACCAAACTGCGAATTCTAGTTCCAGCATCATTACAGAGAGGATTGACGTGGCATGTCCACGAAAGCCTAGAACATATCGGCACGGACAAAACAGAAGCGACAATAGGGGAAACTTTTACTTGGCCTAAGATGCGATATACTATTGTGGAAGTAATCAGAACTTGTGACGCGTGTCAGCGCACTAAACCCAATAACTTCATTTTGAAACAATCTCCAAAACCTTTATTACCTCAGAAACCATGCGAGCTGGTCGCTATTGACTGTTTTGGCCCTCTAGTTAAGGGAAAACGAGGATGCCGACACCTTCTTGTATGTGTCGATGTGTTTTCCAAGATGGTAGTATTGTGTCCAATCCAGAAGACGACATCAAAGAAAGTCCTCAGCAGAATTCAGAACAAAGTCATTCTGATGCTTGGGAAGCCGGAATTCATCTTATCGGACCATGGTACCTATTTTACGAGCAATGTTTTTAGACAAGGTCTAGAGAGCTTAGGGATAAAGCATGTTCTGTCGAGCATACGCCATCCTTGTGGAAATCCGAGCGAGAGAACGATTCGCTGTGTTGCCAAGTATTACCGAGTCATGATTCCTAATGATCATAATAAGTGGGTTGACAAAGTAGGAGATATTGAGATGTGCATGAACACTACAAAGCACGAGTCGACAGGTCAAGTCCCACTAGTTGTACACCACAACAGGATGCCTGAGAGATCTTGGGACAATATTATTCCATGCCCAAGGGACCCGTTATTAGCACATGAGCTGCGAATTCAGCGAACAAGAGAACACATGAGGAGCCAAGCGGACCGAAGACTGAGGAGGTACAGAGGAAAGAAATTTCATCGTGAATTACAGGAGCAGGAACTAGTGCTTGTTCGGAGACCACCGATATCAGATCCTAAAAACAAAGTATTTGCCAAGTTCTGTCCAAAATGTATCGGCCCGTTCCGCATCATCAAGAATTTGGGTAACAATGCTTACAGACTTGAAGAATTGAGCACTGGCGCTAAATCTGTTTTCAATAGTGCTAATCTCAAGCCGTATTACAGAAGGGAACCATTTGATGAGTAATCAGGACTATGAAGGCAAAATCATTATTGCAAATTTAATTTGAGAACCTACACTCAAATGTACATGGCCATGTAGTACCTGGGGAGAGAGAGCTTTGTTTGTAAACAAGACAGCTGCTCCGGTAGAAGTTGTAATCGTGTAAGTGAGAGGGGAGGTCTGGTGAGACGTGTGAATGACATTGCAGCGTGGAGCGCGCACACTAATTGGGACAGTGGAATGTACACTCGGGCAGATGAGTGAGGTACTTAAGAGATGTTATCTATACTACTGTGGATATTGTTTTTAAAATCCAAATCAATCACTTGCTTCGAATTTCAAAACCTTGCTGAGGATAAATGAACCCTTATTAATCAGTCGATGAATAAGTCTTCATGATTTTATTATTATTATTACTGATGCCCAGGCAGTACATGTTGAAATTGACAAAGGGAAGGCAAGGTAGTGTGTTGCAATGATTACAACGGAAGCAGCTTGGTAGTTATTCCTGAAGACGACCGGTTAAGCCGAGTTCAAGGACAAATTCTGTACCAACGCGCACCTAAATTGGAGTCATTATGGGAGTGTCATGAGTAAAGTTTCAACCGATCCAGGATTGAATCAGCGAATCAGAAGAGACGACGCCAAAGCCACGCGGTGAATTGCGTACCCTGGAAAAAGGCGCGCAAACGCATATCTAAAGAACCGCTGATCCGAATTAATTCCGCATAAGTGCATTGAGACGTTTGGATAAAATGAAGAAGATTGATACTAGTCCCAAGTTTGTGAGATGAAAACTCCAGATTATTTTTACAAATTCTCCCCAGCCTACCCCATTCTGTCAGTTTCCAATAAATTGATCGGTGATGAGCTGTTTAGGACACAACTTTATTGAGCTCTGGTGAGCAACGTTCAAGTCAGTCTGCGTCACGATTTTTTCAAGCTCTAATGAGCATATTTCACTAACATTTCATTTTGTGCTCAAGGGAGCAGAGTTCACGTGTAGCAGTGGCGATCTCTAGGCGAGATAAGAGCTGCAAGATAGACATGTTTAAGACTTGTTTTCAAGCCAGTTACGATGAGTTTGAAGTGTGTAATTTTATGTAAATTTTTGTATTATATTTTTGAGCGATATTTGTGCGTGTGTTAAGCAAATGCTAAGATAGGGCAAGTCTACGATCAGTAATCGCATAGGACATTATCGTGAGTGAAAGTAGTAGCTCACAGCGATTATAGCTAGGCAATTTATTAACATTGAACATTTCTGTCCAAGAAACTACGCCAAGATGTCTGATGTATGGTCGTGTGTTGGGATGATGTACATCGCCTCTACAACTACGTCGACGATGGAGGGCTAGATTTCCCGTAGGGAAATGCACCGGGATGGAGGTTAAGTTCTGCAAGCTGAAACGGTGATGTACAAACATTGATTTACTCAATATGTAGTTAGATAAGACGCGGGAACGTTGTAAATATTTTAGTCATTGTTTTTCTTGTGTTTAGATTTTTTTGTGTGTGCCGACACTATTATCTTTAAATGTACGTTGGCGCGTGGCCAAATTTGTTTGTTGTATATTTTTCTTTGGAGTCATATTTAGTGTACACGGCGTGTGTATTTGATTTTATCCATGCGAATGCGAAACTCGTTACATTCGATAAGTGGTGCTTTATTCAAATTCATTTTTTTAATAGGAAAGGGAGGTAAATATTGTAAGATGTTTGATGAACAGGTCTTTATTCATACTAGGGTTGCCGAGCGCAACAAATTAAGATGTAACTGTAGAACACCTTAGTTCTAAATTTTTAGCTTTTTTGAGTCCTTTTCAGGTTCTTTAGTCACGGACTAGATTGGAAGCGCAAGCTGGTGGAAAATATTTATGTCATTTATTTCAGGTTTCTGTCAAACCCATACGTGTGATTCTGTGTGTGTTCTTGTGTCAGGTGTGTGTATTTGATTCTTCGTGATGAGGGGTAGATGTGCTACCGCCCTCATATTTTTGTCGTATTTTTGATTGAAAGGCAGAGCGCTCTTGGAGGCTACTGTACCTGGTCCAGTGCTGATTCTTGGATTTCCTAGGGGAAATGCTGAGATATTGTATTCTGACACACACATGTATATTATGTGCTTTGGGAGCACGCTTCTTCCAGACTCGAACCCATGCCACGGCAGGTCGAGGTTATTGACACGTGGGTTGACAGATGTGCAGATTTCCATTTAGCACCCTCTAGGTCTGGTGACTCATCTGTTAGGCAGTCCAGCTGACCAACTGACCCCTATAAGCTATCATTAGCAAACCTGTTCTTTTGCGATGGTCATTGGACCATAATTAATTGGGGAGTTCGCCATGTCTGTTACGAATTATCACATATCGTATGAATGGAATATTGTTTTAATGATGTAAATGTTGGCTTTGAGCCTAGTGATTTTTCTATGACTCATTTCATGTTAGTTTTCTGTTGTGACACCTTGTGGTGTAGTTGTATTTACTTGTAAAAATGGTAAGCGGTCATATGTGTTTTTCTTTGTTGGTCACGTGTTAATTGACTTGTCTTGATTTTTGAAAAATCCTAATTTTAGGCATTAATGTTTTTGCTACGGCAGTTCCTTGGTTCCAATTTCATGCGGAAATTATTTGTTGTTTTATTTAGTGTAGGAAGTGTCGGATTAATTTAAGTAGTGTATAGTTGGTTCCCCGCGTCTGTCTAGCTCTAGACAATGCAGATTCGTCCTCTGAAGGTTTACCGGATGGTGACGAATCTCGCATTTATTTGCACTCATCGTAGAGCATGCAGAACAGCCGCACACGTACACAATGTCATTGAAGTATTTGGGACATTTGGTCCAGTTTACAATCTCTCCTGAGATTAGGCCTAGTTATGGCAAGTAATTTATTCAAGTGGGAGTCATTTGGGAGATCTTGTTTTGTTTGTTTTTATTGTAAATAGGTGATCTGTTATTAAATTCATTTGTTTTAACCCTGGTATTCACTTCTTCCTGCATGTTATTTTGTTATTTTGTTATTTTGCATGTTATAGAAGCGCTTTAACAACAACTTACGAAATGGACTGTTACACCCCCCGAAACTGAGTCTCATAAGCTTCTTTGCAAGGGTTCAGTACCGTCAAGTTTTAATTCAATCCGAACAGCAAGATCTCCAAAGAATCCGAAGAGTCTCATAAGCTTCTTTGCAAGGGTTCAGTACCGTCAAGTTTTAATTCAATCCGAACAGCAAGATCTCCAAAGAATCTTATGGCGTGACGAAACGAGTAAACCCATTAAAATATTTCGCTTAAAAACAGTTACGTATGGTCTTAAACCTTCCGCTTTCCTAGCCATCCGATCCCTACATATGTTAGCCTCTCAAGATGGACATTTATTTAACGCTAAAGTATCTAAATCTACCGCTTCGTGTCTTATTTCCAGCGTTTCATCTCCTTTGTTGTCTCGCTACTCTTCCTTTCATAAACTGATTCGAATGTTTGCCTATCTTCTCAGATGGAAATATCTTGTTGTTGACCAACCTGTTCTTCCTAACCGCATCTAACTAATCATGAATTAAATCTTGCTACTATTAAAGTTTTGCAACTAACACAGCAAGAAGCTTTCCTTACTGAATTGTCTTTGCTATCAGCTAAGAAAATTCTTCCGAAATCTAGTCGTCTTCGCGCCTTAGCCCCTTTTCTTGATGACAATGTGTTGCTCAGAGGTGGTAGGCTTTCGCAATCTTCACTTTCTGAAGACACAAAGCATCCTGTTATTTTGCCTTCTAAGCATCATGTAACTTTCTTAATCATATGTGACTTTCATTATCGAAATCTGCATGTTGGTACTCGCACACTGCTTTGTTTATTAAGGGAAAAGTACTGGATAATAAATGGAGTTCATGAAGTTTCTTCTGTAATTCATAAATGCATCTCTTGCTTTAAGGTGAAACCTAAGGTTAGCACTCATATGATGAGCGATCTACCTTCTTTCCGCCCTTCCTCTATTCGACCATTTGCTTTAACTGGTGTAGATTATATAGGTCCATTTCAATATCAACGCAATTCCCCTGAGGCTAAACGCAAATTGATTGGAAAACTCTATGTTTCTCTTTTCGTTCGCATGGTTACTGGTGCGATCCACCTGGAACTAGTGACAAATGCCTCTGCTTCTTACTTTCTGCCTGCCGTTTCTCGTTTCACTGCCAGGCGTGGCGTCCCCTCCGAAATGTTCTCCGATAACGCCTCCACGTTTCAAGGCGCAGCTTCATTGTGGAAGAAAGCTCTTACATCTTCTCCTGCAATGGAACAAATATCTAACTTTTCCTATTCTAAAGGTTTCAAATGGCGATTTATACCTCCTTACACCCCGCATCACGACGGTAGGTCTTGTGTTAAGCTAGCCAAACGTCATCTCAAAAAGGTTTTAGGTAGTCATATTCTAACTTATGAAGAATTTAACTCACTGTCTATTCTAATTGGGGGGCGTGGTGGCGCAGCGGTCAAGCTGTATGCCTCTCACCAAGGCGGACCGGGTTCGATTCCCGGTCAATGCATGTGAGATTTTCGATGTGAAATGCCATGTCCTGTGGTTCGGATTCCACGTAAAATGGAGGTCCCGTGGCTTATGATCGCGAGATTAACGGTCACGTTAAACTACAAGCTTCCTTTTGCTTCTATTCTAATTGAAGGTGTTGTTAATTCTCGCCCCTTGACCCCGCTTTCTAATGACCCTGATGATTTGATTCCATTAACACAGGGTCATTTCCTTATTGGCACTTCTCTTTCTTCCTCTCCCCCCTTCCTAACTCTTACAGAGATTCTAACTTGTCTATTGTTTGGCGCAAACTTGAAGCTCTTCGTAATTCTTTCTGGAAAAGGTGGAAATTGGAGCACTTAACTTCCTTGCAACGGAGACACAAGTGGCTTCTTTCTAATCCTGACATCAAAGTGGGAGACCTGGTTCTGGTTAGGGATGCTTCCCCCTTTAGTGTGGATCTCTGGCAGGGCGGTGGAGTGTTTCCCGTGAAGGAATAGAAGAGTCAGGGTTGTGAGGATCTTGACCACCAATGGGCATATTATAAGACCTATCTCCTTGATAACGTCCCTTCCTCTCAATCTTTAATATCGTGTTTTTGTTCTCTGCTTGTGTCTGCCCCCCCCCCCCTCCAGTATGGTGTCTTCCTTGGAATACACGTTCAGTCAGAGTTTGCTCTTACTGCTCTGTGTTTAGTTTATTTATTTTCTTCCCTTCTTCGCAGACACCAACTGTGATCCCTTTGTATTTCTTCTTTCCTTTGTGCAGGAATGTTTTGTGTCTTTAAGACTGTTCTAGATACGTATCTTCTATGGATAACCTAGCGGCATCTTGCAGCTAACTGCCGAAGATCTTCAATTTCTCTGAGCTCAATAGGACTTCCTCACCAATCCTCCAGTCATCGCCCTTGTCGCCAGCTAACATCTCCTTGAAGACACCGCTCCATGAAAAATTCTATTTTCTGAACAAGAATTTCATTTTTCTCATGTTGCACATTCTGTTATAAACTCTTTTGTTCCCCTCTCCTTTCCCTTTGCCTACCTACCTCTGTCGTGAGAGGAATTGCTCTCTCACTCCTAGTCCAGTCGTCAAGTGAACAGTTTGGAGCCCTCCCAAGGGCCAGTCTCCTGTCTTCATGAGACATTTTAAAATAGACGCCATGTCTATGTTTTAAAGCTAACGGTCACAAGGAACCATCGCCTGATCATCATGAAAAAGCTAAGTACAAAACTTCAATGGGTTTAGACATATTTTAATTGGTTTTAAAGTGCTAAACGCTTTTAATTGTTCACTATTGTGCAATAACCGTCTTTGTGAGATTTTCTTTGTCAGGCGTTAGCTATCTAAGCTGGCTTTATAACATGAAATCCAGTACTTCTAGTGCGAAATAAATGGGAATACCTTCCCACAACGAGGGATTTAATTCAAATTAACCGCTGTCTATAAACTTAGCTTTTTCCACCGTGGGACTCTCCTGCCCTATTTAACTGTCATAATAACTCTGGAACTTTCCACGTGAACCACTCTTTCTATTAGTCAAGCAATCTAGTAATTTCCCCACCAAAGAAGGGAATACTTTTCCACACCAAGGGATTCATGTTAAATTAACCGCTGTCTATAAACTTAGCTTTTTCCACCGTCGGAACTCGATCGCTCTGTCTAACTATCTTCACCACTCTAGAATTTTCCATTCCTAATATACTTCTAACTGCAATGCTATCAAATTGCTGGAAATTTCCGTTAAATGGAACTACTAACTGCAAACCCATAAACTTTCAAACGCAATAAACTTATTCAAGTTCAAATTTTACTAAGTGTTCTCCATAACTGCAATGACTTTCTCTTGTTCTACGAACTTACATACATTATAATAGTGATTTTTTTCAACCTATCAACAAACTATCAATGCTTCGAATTGTGTGTGCTAATTTCAAACGCGCCGCGTTTGACTGAGAGCAATAAAACTGGCCAGAACTTTAAACTCCCAAATCCTTTTTCCCAAATACCTCTTACTAACACAATCCAGGTTAATATCCTAATTTAGTTAAAACTCAATGACGCCTCGCTTATAATTAAGCGCCCTCCCAAAAATGTTCTACTTCTCGTATAGTCATTCTGTTTAAACCTATGTGGCTAGTCCACATTTTAATATGTATTGTTCTTCCCTCCTAAAACTAGGGAATTCTACTTTTCTAGTTATAAAAGAGTTAGCTAATTGTGTAATCCAGGCTTGACAAAAGGTGACCTGCCCTATTAGAGTTTAAAGTCTCTTAAATTCTGTATAAATAAAAGAAGTTTTAGAAACTTCTCTTTAATCCTTCTTTTCTCATCCTGCTAGTTCAGGAATTGTTAACTTCTAAGTATTAAACTTTGAATCTAATCTATTTGCTCCAGGCTTCGTTAAATCGACCTGACCATTTCGAACATATCACATTCTTAACTTCTGCTTAAAATAGTGGTAATTTCCGCTTGCAATTTTCCTTTTTTTCTCCTGTTACGATCAGGAATTTAATCTATTTTTCATAGCCTTTTCTCTTGCCAAAAGAACATTCTATTTTGTTTAGTGATCTATCTAACTAATTTAACAAAATGTTGCATTGAATTGCAATCCTATAATTAATCCAAAAGGTTCAAAACCTTTCCTTTATAAGCTTGTTAAACAACCATTGTAAGTAGTTTGTACTAATAGGGGTCTCCGACTTCCAAATTGTAAACCTCTTATTTTAGCTTAAAATAGCTAAGTTGTTACTCTAATCTCAAAATTAAGATTTAAAATTATCCATTTTGAATGTTCAAAAGTGTATCCACTGTTAAATAAAAAATATATTATTTTTTGTTTTATCTCTCTCGCTAGAATCACGATTAGGCACCTCCTCTTCCCTGATTCTTCCCCTAATCTTAAGTTCTATTTACGAAAACAAAAGTAATTTCTGCGTCAATAAAACCTTTACCACTTGTTGCATTGGAAACACAATTTCAAAATAACAACGTTTTCAAAGTTTCTTTTAGCTGTCACAGCTAATTCTAGCAAATCATCAAGGCAAGTATAGCTAGCTCCGCCAGCTTCCTACTTGTAGAGATTTTCTCTCTGACTCATGTTTTGCTTTCAAAATCTCAGTTTTGTTGAAGTTAAGTCTGAGGTTTTCCTCTGTTCTAAACTTTTAGTCGACATTCTGCTGGGTAAAAGCTTAGCCTGTCTTCATTGCAACAATTGGTATTCTTATGGGATTTTCACAAAACCTAGTAAAATATTGTTAAAAGCACTAAAGTTGCCTTATCCCTTCCCACTCTGGAAGCCTTCAATTGTTTTGCCAGAGATCCGACAGTGCCCAGAAATAAAAATATTACTGCATATTCAAATCTTTCCAGCATTTTCGATTGCGAAATAAAATCTAACCCTTCTGAAGGGAAAGTTAGTAAATCCTTTACTTTTGGCTTACTTTGTCTTGCCAGAGTATCACCTTCCCCCATAATACCCAACTCTCAGCTTGGGAGGGAAAGAGCGCTTACCGCTTGCTCGCAGGCAACCCCAGCTCCCGCTGCATTTCCCGTTATCCGTGGTCAGGTCCCTATACATTTTAGGCATCACATGGGCATTGTGCAGTGGAACCTTTCTCTAAATACTTACTTATATTGGTTTTTAGGCTTTTGTGTTGGATTCTCGTCCTTTCTATCTAAAAATGGTTTCCGCTCCTAAATCCACCTCCTTTTTTTCTCACATCATCTTCCCTTGGGTAGTGTTAGTAGTCAGTAATAACCTACCAGCATGCTACCATCTACACCACCAAAGCCGCCTCTCTTTTCCTGTGTAGTGTTTCTAATAAGTTTTCTGATGCGTTGGTAGAGTCAGTAAAGTCGTCAAGTCCTCTTTAGAAAGGTTTCTTTCGTTAATACAGTATACTCTATAGACCTACTAATCTTGCTCCTGTGGTCTTTGCGACTCCTATCGCCTTCTTTGGGTAAACTGCTTTTACCCTTTCTAGAGTGCACGAGTTCCTAGCTGTAAGATGAGGTCAAATGATGTATATTGCATAAGAAATTGGTAAAAGTTTTACTTTGAATAATGTCACTGCTGTCTCCAGACTAAGGGATAGGATGTATATTATTTCATGCATAGTCATTATTGCCTTGGATGCTCTCTCTATTGTTTGTTTTGTAAAACACGATGCAATTGTTTGCAGTGTTACTCTTAAGTAAATGTATTCCTTCAATTTGTTTTGTATATTGCTGCAGCTTTTGAACCAAAAATATCGAAAATAATTCAAATCAAATTAATTAGGAAGTGAAGTGGTCCTGTCACTTTATTGCTCACAATTATTTATGTTATTGGATAATAATAATAATAATAATATCGTATGGCCTCTGTTCCGGGTGCAAGTTCTACTAATTGACGCCCAGAGGGCAGCTTGCATGTCGAATTTTATCGCCCCTTGCAGTCAAGGGTATAAATATCGAAGCTTCTTGACACTACAGCGCTCTCTAGTAGAGAAAGGAGGAAAATCCCGAGATTAATTTTGCTATTATGAACCCGGCCTACTGAATTCAAATGGCTTCTTTAACATGCCAACAACGTATGACATGCTTACCGTGATTTTTGTCGCCTTTCAAAAATCACTTACCACGGCTAGGACGAGCCTGCAAGATTGCGGTTGGTAGTCCAACACGATAACCACTCACCCACCGTGGCAAGCACATGTAATAATGTTCAATTATTTTCAAAAATGTTATAAAATTATACAGTCAATGTTGCCTAGTTATTAAAGCATCTTATTTACTGCATTTGTATTTTTATGGTCAGTGTGACAAGTTAGTTTATTTTCTGAATTAAAGTACTTTTCGAGTAACGAAGAAAACGCATGATAATTTTTCACAAACAATGGGGTAGGAAAGACCCCTTCGGCTCAATATCTCTACATGGTATAAACCAAGTCCCCGATTATTGGATGTAACGGGTAATCTCGAGAACCACTGGATGGATTTTGATACGGGTTTCACCATTCTGTACACGATTTATCGAAAAACATTCATTTTTAACCAAAGGAAGCTGAGCAGTAACGATTTCAGTGAATCGAGTCGAAGAGAAACCTACCGTCCGTGCGCCTTTTAAGCTTCCGCTTGGTAAACCGTTAAAGATATTTATATACTATAAGTGTAAGAATTGTTCAGCATGAAAAGTTCTAGAAAAAGTTTCGGGACAGCACATCTCTATCTTCAATACATGCCCACTTTAAGTGTTTTTACGTTTTTATTTCTTCCAACAATCTCCATTGAGTGAAATTTAAATTACGAGTACTAGCTTCGGTGCGAGTTTTCCAGCTAGCGAGTGAGCCTATCACTCCAGCTTCGGCCAGCATCAAACTGTCGAATTGTGTCGAGTTAAAGTCTTCAGAGGAGAGTATATTATGTGGTTATGGAGTTTCTCTGTTCACCTCGGCTTTTCTGAATTGCGTCTGGGACATGTTGCAGCTATCAATGTGTAAAAGCTCAAAATTGAACACTTTTACTTAAGCAAGTGTTAAGTTTAGGCAACAGTAGCGGTTTTACACGAGTGAAGAGAAATATGCTCGAATTAGTTGGTATAATAGCAGCTTCTTTGGCGTAGTCGGTAGCATTCTCAACGGCTATGGCCAAGATCGCAGGTTCAAACCCGACCGAAGTCGTCGGAGGGGAAGTAAAGCCGGTGGGCCCACATCATATTTTATGGCATGAAAAGAACCTACCATTACAATTGGTAATTGGTAATGTGTTGCTAAATACCAAGTTCAAATGTTCACCGCTGGGTGTCAGTGACAGTGGCGTCTGGTAGCAAAAGTTAGAACTACTTGAAATTGAACTTGCCCAGTTTCATTCATCTTCATTCGTTTCGGTGGCTTCGCTGGCGTAGTCGGTAGCATGCTGAGCTTCTATGCCCAAGATAGCGGGTTCAAACCCGGCGAAGCCGTCGGATATTTTAAGAGCGTTAAAATCCCTCAGTATGCCTTCCTTCGAAGTGGAAGTAAAGCCAGCGGTCCCATGTCATAGATTTATGGCATGTTAAAGAACCTTCCACTAATTGCACCTGTGTGAAGCTAAATTGGATAGGTTAAGAATATAAACAACGCTCTTAGGTTTCTACGTTCGTTGCCAAGAGCCGACTGTGGTGGCGTCTAGTAGCTAAGTTCTGAACTTGGCCTAGTAGTCGTTGACGGTGGCGCTTGGCGGAAAAAGTAGGAACTATTTGAAAAATTCTAAGTTGCAGTACTTAAATTAAAAAACAGATAACACACACTAATACAGTCATAACAATTAACACCGGTTATCAGACAGATTCTACACACAACCAAAGTACACGGGGCTACATGACCGCGTTGGCGCAGCCCCTAAACTTAAGAACCAACCAACCGACCTTCATTTATTTCATCTCGCATTAATTCCTCTCATGAGGTTGGCGTCAGGAAGGGCATCCGGCCGTCCAGCCGCCACATAGAATTTCATCGCATCTCATCCCCGACCCCGTTGGAAACGGGGTTAATAAGGGGTAGACATACATACATACATACATACATACATACATACATACATACAACCTTGGTTTCCTAATTCGTCTACGAAGTTGATAACATGGAAGATTTGACTAGGAAATTAGTTCTTCAAGGAACTAGGCCTACTTGTTATACATCGGCATGGAAAAAACTGTTCACTTTAGAAAATTTATTTCAAGTGTTTTCTCGATACAAACCATTTTTAGTGGCTAGCACTCTTGGCTGCCACCGAGGAAGTCCGGGATTGATTGCCGGCTCTGCCAAGAAATTTAAATCTGGTCTGAGCGCTGGAACGGGGCACACTCAGTCTCGTAAGGCAAAATGGAGAAGAGATGGGTTCGATTCGTACCTCAGTCATCCTTGAAGTGGTTTGCCGTGGATTCCCACTTCTACTCCAGTTATATGTCGGGATGGTACCTAACTTAAGGCCACGGCCACTTCCTACCCAAGTCCTACCTCGATTACAAAAACACACACTAGTACAGACATCACAGTGACACAGTTCATTCATTTATTTGCAAATGGGGGCGTATCCTCCGGTGACAAATTGGCTACACATAACAAATAAATAAATATACATAATCAGTGCAGTAGGGGGCTGTGGTGGTTCTAACCCATAGCCTACTTTCCTGGAAGCTGTGCCCAAAAACAAAGATGGCGGCCAAGATGGCGGCGAGGCTGTGCCCAAAAAACAAAGATGGCGGCCAAGATGACGGCTAAGGCTGTGTTTCTATCTCCCAAAATTTTAATAATGGCACCCCGTCGTGTTCGTTAAGCCGCCATTTTGGACACGATGACGGCCTAGGGTGGGGGCTTAACGAAGCCCTGAGAATCAAAACGATCTAAAATTTTTCCGAGCATGGTCTCCAATCAAAACGTCCCTGATTGGCTGAGCACTTATTGGGTCCTTCCCGCCACACAGCCGCAATCAAATCCGCCATTAACCTCAATTTAACATAACCTAAGTTACTTAAATTACAAATATTAATAATGTTGGTGAAGGGTGGGTGACTTGTGGATTAGATCAGCCATATTTAGTGTTGCCTTCTATAGATTTGTGGTTTTTTTGGCAATCTCGTTATCTTTTAGACATTAAGATAAATAGTTATATTTCGGGGGCCTATCACTCAGTAGCGGTTTATCACAACAGTAGCAACTATTACGAATAGCTGTACTATAGTAAGATTTTTCTGCACCTTCGCGAAATAGTGGCGGTGGTTTGAGATTATTTTTGACTACCATTATGGGGTTTTAATAGTTTTTCATATAGCATTTTTGTTGTCTTGTAGGCATGATTGATTTGACATGTTAGGTCTGCATGTAGCCTACAGTTTTTTTTCTGTTTTTTGGAATAATGCTCATTCTCATTACCATTAAGTGCAACCGTGTTGACCGACTGAAAGACATTGAATATTTCGTTTACTAAGGCAGCACTGAAATATGGGTTCCAACACGATATGGACTTGGAACTTATGTTCGCTTAACAAAATAACGATACATCAACAAGTCATCCTTGTAATCTCTGCAAATAATAAAAATATTTCCCATCCAATATAGGCCTATTCATGTTGAACGGTAGAAAGTTATCAACCTTTATTAAGGCAACACTGAAAAATGTTCATTTTGATCTAGCCTACTTACTCGGAGTCATCTGCATCAATGTCCCTAGAGGTTCAGTTTTTTTAATTCTCCCTTTCCTATGGTCAAATAACACATGGATGTTCCCTATTTTTCTTAAGGGGATTCAATGATCTTATGCTGAACTAATTAAGAATAGGCCATGTACCCCAACCCCTTAAAATATGAAGTTATCAGGATAAAAATAATGTCCATAACCATCAGAAACTTGAGAACACAGATCAGGAGAATGTTGATCGACCATGGATGCAAGACCAGAAAGTCTTAAAGAGGAGTGTTTCATTTAGAGGCTTGGAACATCATGGTCAAGACCCCTGTACTTGGGTGTGTGCTCAATTTGTTTGAAAACCCGTTGACAGATCATAAGTTAATCTGTGGCTGGAATCCACTCCGTCCTATGCTAAGCTGCGAGTACTGGGCACCATTAGTGTTCTGTGACTACTGTATCAATTTCTGAAAATTGTGTCATAGGCCTATGCATAGACAAGTCGCTGAGAATGTTCTCTGAATGGTGAATACCAGTAGGCTAGCCTACTTAGGTGCCTCCTTCACTAGCATTTCCAGGCACCTGGTTAGTTGGTAAAATGAAATAGAAAAATCACTTGAATGATTCAAGTTGTCCTTGATTGCCCTCGAGGAACAGTGTACCCCATTCCAGATCTTAGTTCAGAATTAGTTTCCTTGACGGAGTTGGAGAAACAGTCACAATACCTATGGTACTACTAGACCTAGTACGGTACATGTAGATGGAAGCATTGTGAGACCAACCACTAGGTAGCTTATGTCCCATTAGTTGGGAGTGTTAGGGAATGGGAGATTTCATTAATATATGAGATCTAAAAGTGTATCATAGGAATATTAAAGCAAACCATAATATATTACCAGTTGGTCAATTGGATACAACAATTCAATGAAACATTCTGTTAATAATTAGGAAGTGTCATAGGCAACCAGAGAAGCGACACAAGAAAAAACACCTGAGTCTTCCAGGCAGTTGTCATCAACTGTATTTCACATAGAGAAGAATGACTAAAATGGTTCCTCATGAAAAAAACAACTGGTCAATGGCTTGAAAGACAGTAGTAAGGACTTACATGCTGTCAGTAAAAGTGTAGTTAAGAAAGATGTCTGGAATATTTAAATCAGTAGTTGATAGCCATGATTTTTAAAATTACCCTAGTTAATTGCACCTTAATATGATTAGTAGCCTACCGGTATGTGCAAGATTTTAAATGGTAGATTTTCCTGTGAACCAAAAAACAGCTCTTAACATGGATTATGTTCAGGTTAGGCCTACAAGTTATTGGGAGGGAGGTTTATTTTACATACCTGTTGCACATAAAATGAGCTTGTGATTAGAGCTCTGTGGGAATGTTTAAATGGTTTGATGATACAGGATTTATCAAGCCTCTTTCTATGCATCTTTTAAAAACATTTCAACAATTCATAAATTACTGTCATCATTGCTAATGCTGTAATCTGTCATGTTTATTTATGCAGCATGAGGAATTAGGAGATATAGTAGGATAAAATGCAACTGTGTCATGGAAACCTAAGATGTATTTTTATTTCTCAACTTTATTTTCTGTAGACTCCAGTAGGCCTACAGCCCACCACCAGGAGGAAAAAAAAAGTGTTGGTGATGTTTAATGAGAGCAAATCTTGAAATACTGTGATTTAAGTGGTTGGTATCAAAAGCTGTATAGGAAAAATGAAAATGTGAAGTCACGCCCAAGTTTATGAAGCCTTGCCAGACTCGGCTGAAATTATCTTCGATGCAAATCATGTCTCAATAGTTAAAACTTTAGGACGACCTTTGACATGAGCACTATAATAGGCCTACATTTAGGATCGACATAGCCTGCAGTAGGTCTTGTGCTACTGTATGCACCTGGGCATGTTTAAAAAAAACTCAGCCTGCAGGTTAATAAGGTAGTATATTACTATAAATCTATCTCAAGCAAATCCAAGAAGTTACCAGACTGAGAAACTACATATCAATATATAAACAAAAAAAGGGTGGCAGTGCAAACTGCACTTTTAATCCTTGCTTCATTAGTTAAACCATAATATTTGTACATAAATACAGTAAGGACTTCACATTACAAACGGCCACTTAAATTATATGCCTTATTAGGCATAACCTACAAATTACATGTCATGAAATTGGTAAATATAAGCAGATAGCAACATCAATATGCAATGGTCTATAATGTAGTTTTATAGTGCACAAAAGGTTATTGTACTGAATGTATTTCGAACTGATGAATAAAACTGGTGGAAACGACAGCCAATTGATTTACATCCATTACATCCAAAGTAGTAGAAACTTTCATTTGATTGGCAAGAGTGTTGATTTGTACTTTTAGTTTCACAAATTTTGATGAACAGTGTCACGCTTCAATTTAAATATAAACGCACACACAATTCCTCATCAATAAGTGATTTGCACTTCATACTGTCATGAACTGGAATAGATTTCTAGCAATTTAATTGATGTAGAAATCTATTCCTCTCGTCACCATGTTGGTGATAATTGTAAACAAACCCGCGGGCAGCCAATGGCTGGTAATAATTGCCAGCCAATAACAAGCCAGGATGATGCGGATCATAATTCGCGTTTCACTCTCATTGCGTTTTAACTTGAGGTGAGGAATCAGCTGTTCGTTAACGCCACGGGGTGCCATTATTAAAATTTTGGGAGATAGAAACACACTCTAAGCTGTGTCCAAAAACAAAGATGGCGGCCAAGATCCTGGCTGTGCCCAAAAACAAAGATGCGGCCATGACGTCACAACAAGATGGCTGCCACTAGTGACGTTCAACGAGGGGTGTTCAAAAAGTTCCAAAATGTTAACTCATAGCCTACTTTCCTGGTAACGTCACAACGAGGGGTGATCAAAAATTTTCTAAAATGTTAACCCATAGCCTACTTTCCTGGTGACGTCACCTACGAGGTGTGATCAAAAAGTTAACCCATAGCCTACTTTCCTGGTGACATCACAACGAGGGGTGATCAAAAATGTTGACCCATAGCCAACTTTCCGCTAACCAAAATGGCGGCTAACTAAAATGGCGTCTAACCAAAATGGCGGTCATGGCTTAACTAACCTAGCCTAACCTAACCTCACCTACGAGGTGCGATCCAAAAGTTCCAAAATGTTAATCCATAGCCTAATTTCCAGGTGACTTTGCAACGAGGTGTAATCAAAAATTCCAAATCGAACGCATGGTCGGATTTTGATGAATGAGGTGTCGTTGAAATCGGGCTGACACCCCCTTTTTCCAAAATTCCAAAATGTTAACCCATAGCCTACTTTCCTGGTGACGTCACATACTAACCTGGCGTGGCCGACGAAAGATACAGGCCATGGCGAGGATCTGTGACGTCAGAGGAGTGGTGTCGCTCGCTCGCCTCGCCGCATTGATTGCGCCGAGGTATTCTCATCTATACAAGCCTACCAATAGGGATGTAGCGGGAGAAAGTTCGCGCCAGATAGCGCTCGTGTAGTACTGGGTAAGCGCAAGGCGATGATCTTTTGTTTCTCCCAGTCAGCTGCGAGGAATGTATAAATTGTGACCGAGTTTTCTAAGCTAAAGTAAATTATATCTTCTCTAATTTTACTGCAAGACTATATTAATTAATTCTATAGGTATATCTCCTAATATATTATGGACGATTCTCGGCGTTTAAGCGTTAAACAGCTGCGAAATGAGCTACGGACCAGAGGCGCTAAAACTATCGGTGGGAAGGAAGAATTAATACAGAGGTAATAACAAAATTCTAACACGCTTTATTATTCGAATAACGAATATGAGTCAGCATGCTTTCTCCTAAAGATTACTCTTGAATTGTTTGTCCGGGTATTGATGTCTTTGAAAATGGGAGTCAGAAATGTTACATTCACTTCTTCGTGTATATTAACGATTTCTTCCCGTACTTCAATGGAGATGATTTTTGCAGATTGCGATATTGTAGGCTTATCGTGATAATCCGGCAATGTTCTTGTGTATGGCCTCTTCCTTATTTTTGTTGTGTTCGTGTTCCACGAAAAAAGCGATGGAACAGTGCCAGATTTTAATCTCGCTCTCTCGCCTTCGAATAAATAAATAAATAAATAAATAGCCTTACAAATCCCATAAGGGCTATGGCCTCCTGCTTTGCAGGGAATTGTTCAGTTTTAACTCATCAGGTGAGCAAGTCCTGAGGAGCATTCGGGGTTATTCTTTCTGATTGGGCCTTCTATATAGATGTGCAGCTGATTAAAGATTAAGTAAATTTTATTACGATGGCATAACATTCGCTACAACAATCTTCATTTCTGAGTCTGGCGATATCAAGGCCTCAAATATCCATTAGTATTACGGAAATCATAATGGCCATCAACCAATATCTGGGAGCTTCCCATTGCCACTAAGCACAAAGCTTACCCTGTCTAAGCACTTGAACAATGACAGAAACTGCCAAGTCTTCACTCTTCAGTAAAATCTACGTATATTGAACCGTTTCAAATAGGTCTTTCTAAAATGCAATACAAAACCTTACCGGTGGAGTTTTAACATCTAGTTTGGATGCAGATACCTATACACGTTCTTTAACATCCCACAAATCATTCACTATGTAGTGCACATGTGGTCCCGGAACGAATTAACAAGTGTTTCACAAGATAGTTGAACCTTTTGAATTCCTTGTGATGCAGTAAGGTTATTATCCCTAGTGAACACGATGATGTTTCCTCAAATTAGAGTGCGAGACAATGTTCCATTAGTTCTGTCCGCCATGCAAATGACTTCTCACATGTGCTACAAGTGTATTACTTCACTCCAGTATGAACAACAGTGTGCTTCTTGAGGTCACCGCTCTGTGAGAAGCCTTTATTGCTCACCAGAGATATGTACCGCTTTGCTGCATGCCCCTGAATACAAACGCATAAATTCAGTGGTTATTTTCGAAATGTCTAATTAGTTTATAGATACAAAATAGGAATTATTTCCCTTTGTAAATCACACTTATCCAACACAGTTTTCGTGAAGTCATCGGGTTGTAAATGATGGGAACACACTTTAATATATTCGGTCAGATTTTTCTCACCGAAATTTTTCCTTCTAATAGTACTTAAACATTTCTTCCTCATTCTTTTATTTTGTGGAAATTGGTGAAACGAAAACGAACTTCCCTGATTTTTGCAAAGAGGAACAGTGCAATAGCTCGGCATAGTCACGAAAATAACCATTTAAACAACTTAAATTCGTACATATTTGCGGCATGAGAACACAGGAGACAAATGAAGAGCGCCTTGCGCTTACCCAGTACAACAGCAGTGCGCTCTATCGGTGCTAGTTCTATACATCCCTATAGGCGAGTAATTTGTAAGTGTGAATTTAAGGATACTCAAAAATAAAGTTAAATGCTGTGGAAGAAATCCACCCCTATCACTAGCTCAAAACCTTAGAGCAGTAGAATATTAAGCAGTGTAATACAAACATTGAATGGATGTTCCAGTTTATGGAGATATACAAAACTGTACATATTATCCTCTTATCTTCGTTCATCAATAAGTTGTTTCCACATATACCAGTTTACATGTAAGTTTAACTTAAAAAGCAGATGGAATTTAAAAAAAAAAGATGAAACAACCAAACATTGCATTAGGAGAAAGTATCCAGTGCTTCATGTATTGCAAGGGAAGGGTCATTCATGCCAAAATAATAAAAACGAATATAAGAAATTTGAGCCTACACTCGTGGTTTTTAACATTTTGCTTTTTTGAGTAGGCCTACCATAAGAAAATCTTTTTCAACAACAAAAATTTAATGCATAGGACTACTTCAGATACATATATGAATTGCTGAGGTTATACTTACCTCCTTTAGCAGAGAGCCTTTTATCTGACACCAATCCCCTACAAAGGCAGGTTTACTTCTTGTGGCAACTACCTTCACGTTAGACATGTTTAACGATTCTCTCCCGTTCCCAGTTAGGCTTAGGTCAAATTTATGGTTTTATGGGCTCAAGATTTTTATAACGAAGTATATTACTACAAATGAAGGACCTTGGAAACTTATTCATTGTGAGTTAATTCAGTGGATTGAAATGTCATGGATATCAGCCCCATGCACTTATGTGTGTACTGTACTTGTAATAGAAAATGATGTGGTAGTGGTTTTCAGTTAGCTTTTATTTACAGTTGAATTGGGAAGACACTTCCAGGATGCAACGAGTGGGATTCAAATCATTCTATCAAGAGCCTTCGTGCAAAGCTTTGAAGACTATTTAAATCCTATATCAGGGTTCAAATACTCCTTCGCAATGCAGGTCACTTGGACAAGAAGCCACTTTATTTACCCCTACTCCATGTAGGTGGAACTGTTCCATTTATTAAAATTAAAGAAAGACCATACTTGCCATTTTAATTTGGATCTATGCTGGCTACACGGACATGGTATCTTCCTCCCAATAAGATGTCCAAGATCTCCACCAAATGTCAAACGAGATCCTTCAAATTATTCAAATGAAAGCAATCCTCAACTTTTAATTATTTTTTCTTATTTTTTGTTTCACCCTGGTGGTCTGGGGATGAAGAATTTTATAACATACCCATTCCTTCCTCCCCGAAAATATCGTATCCTCCTGACCACATCCATTCCCCCTGAAAAAGAACATGGGCATCCTTGCAGGCCACATGGAAAATAAGCAGTTAACAGTACTACACACTGGGTAAATCGGTTTGAAATGGGTAAATCTAGAGCTTTAACAGAGAATTCTGGATGTGGTGATTGGTAGGGCCCTGGAGTACAAAACTATGCCCGTATCTTCAAGAACACTAGCAAATTGCAAGTAATCTTCATCCAATGACACAGTAATGTTTACACTTAATTAGAAAAAGCACACACAAAATGTATTACAGTCATTATTTTATTTAGGACATTGTTTATAAATATAAGCATCTCAAGCACATTAACACATTGTCTGGAAGAATCTTAGAATGTAGAAAATGAAGTTTGCTGGTTTCACCAAGTAGGCTATAAAGGTGATATCTTGCTGATCATGGATATATTACTGGCGATTATTAGGATCTAATATCCTCCAGCTATTAATATTCTCAAAAAATCCTGCACTGCACATAGGGCCTACAGCCATTATACCCTGCTAATGATTCATGATCTCTTCAGGATTTTAAATTTTTCTGACACCATTTCTCAATCTCACTGGAGCTTAGTGGGATACAAATTCATCGTTACAAAGATGCATGAACACAATTTGAGGACTGGACATGTCTAACTTGCTTCCAGCTGCCTTGCTACTGTTTCCTTATGCAGTACAAAATCATTATCAATTACATTGGTATCTTGCAGCCTTGGCAACGATAGAGTCTTGTATTAACTCTTGTACTATTTTCATCTCTAATTTATCTCAACAAAACAAGCCTGCCAACTTGTGTCAATAGCTTTAATGTGGACATGGAATGGAATTCACACTTACAAAATTCCCCTAGACACAAAATGGCATCATCCATGACAACGTGGACAACACTTAGGGTTTAAACGCTGCATACATGTTAAATTCTATGTGTTATACTCTGATTTACAAAAGATGAACGGTGCAAGCTGCCATCCGCTTGAATGGTGAGGTGAGGAGTGGAGACAAGAGGGGTAACGGTGTCCATAGCAACAGCGAGCAGTGTTGCAATGAATGCCGACACAGCAGTGAGCACATGGTTTGACGCAGTGTTCTACTGTGAACTAACTCGTCACTGCCATTAGTAATATCCCGTGTATTATATTGAAGTGCATTTGCTTATTCTTTCATAGGCTACAGTAAGCGTTATCGTTCTGTTTTTGTTGGAAGCGTGTGTATATACAGATTTTGAGTTTATTTCTTTTATTTGCATCATCGTGTCTATTTTCGTTGTGTAAAAATGGCATCGGTACATGCTCGCGGAAGGCCCAGGATCCATTCTCTGCGACAGAACAACTTCAGGCCGTGGTGTGACTCTCCATAACCAAGTAAAGAAGATGGTATGTGCGGTGAGGAATTTTATGGAGGAAGAAGAGGAAAGTATGCGCTTACGGGAGGAACCTCTGATTCCATTTGTTCAGGTGAGGAAAAGAACTGCCATGACTCTTGGTGTGAGTGAAATCACTGCATACCGAGTGTTGGAAGGGAAGTTCCTGTCTGATGATGCTGGCCAGTCTAAACTATCAACTCCAGGGAAGAAGAGGCATGGAAAAGGGGTGGTCACTAATTTAGATGGCTTTCAACAAGATGCTGTTAGACGGCATATAGCTATTATTTTAGGAAAGAAATTCCAACATGTCGCAAACTTCTTGTTTTTGCTCAGAGAGGCACAATTATTTCAAGGAAGCCTTTCTTCACTGAAAGTGTTGCACGATCTGGGATTTTAATATAAGAAAATTAATGGGGGGAAGGTGATCATGGAGAGGCCAGATATTGTGGCTTTGAGGTGTCAGTTCCTACATGAAATGGGGAGACCCTACTGAGTTGTAGGCCAAAAATTACAAACAAAAAACCAAAATCTGGTTTCATGCCCTAGAAGTTACCTTATCACTTGGGGCACTTAAATATACATTTGTTTTTTATGTACGGCCATTTTTAAATACCTTACGGGGGCTTTTAAAGAACACGTGCTTAGGTCTTGAAATGGGCAACGCCTACTTCCTAGAACCAAAAACCCCTCAATTTTGTTGTAATTTCATACTCTTGGCCAAGATTATCATGCCAATCAACTGAATACAAGCTTATGGTGCCATCTGTTGGTAAATTTATCAGTTATGAGTAGCCTAGGCAATGTTTGTCAAGTGTGAAACTTTTCTTACCGTACATGTTATTTTCTTATCCCATATAATTTTTAGCTTTATGGCATTCACTAAAAGAATATCATTACTATACACATGCACATATTTAACATCGAACAGAAGTATTTTGAATACAAGTTTTTCGGGCTTGTAGGCCGTGGTCCAGACAGGATATCTCCCGACGTTTCACCGGAAACTGCGTCCGGCATTATCAAGGGTCCGCTCCTTTCCTTGGTCTGCAGGGCCTAAGCTGTTATAGAAGTATTTTGGTTTGTAGTAAAGTATAGGCCATTTTGGATACATGGTGGAACCATGCGTCTTTGTTTATTTTGATGGTCAGTGGCTTTAGTGAAGTTTATTCGCAAGAATTATATTTTTATTGGTTTACTGTGAGTGGTGGAACTTGTGTAAGTTAATGGTATTTTAGAGATTTGTGTGCAGTTTATTAGATGTATTCTGTATCTAGTCGATGGTGTAAACCGAAAGTCCGTGAAACAAAGAAATGGAATAGTGCTATTTTGAATGTTGACAAACAGTGGGGTGATATTACATGTGAAGTTAAGTAATGCAAGTTCAACAGCTGAAACTACTTCTTCTGCCAGTGTCAGAAAACTGGATTAGGCCTATTTTAGTGAGGAGAATACTGTTAGACCTAGTGTTAATGACAAGCACATTCTCATTCATATATGGGTGCCCTCCAAAATTTGTTTACAGACCTGTGTGGTGAATGTGGCAGTAAATCTTCGTGTCAACATCAGGGAGAAAGATGGATTTAGTAATAAGTTACCTCTGACGTGTGGGAAAAGTGATTTGTAATCTCAGGGGAGTCTTAATGCAGGAAATTCCACTAAAATACTGTTTTTTTTTATAAAGTTAGCTTTTTCTCAATACTATATTTTTCAGCATTTTAAATGTTCCAGTTGCCTGCGTTAGAATACTGAATACTGTTAGACCTAGTGTTAATGACAAGCACATTCTCATTCATATATGGGTGCCCTCCAAAATTTGTTTACAGACCTGTGTGGTGAATGTGGCAGTAAATCTTCGTGTCAACATCAGGGAGAAAGATGGGTTTAGTAATAAGTTACCTCTGACGTGTGGGAAAAGTGATTTGTAATCTCAGGGGAGTCTTGATGCAGGAAATTCCACTAAAATACTGTTTTTTTTTTATAAAGTTAGCTTTTTCTCAATACTATATTTTTCAGCATTTTAAATGTTCCAGTTGCCTGCGTTTTGATCCCATCACCTTCAAACTTGGTTTGTACATACAACTTTGTGGTCTTAATAATGTGTGGAATCCATTTTGAAAAATATTAATAACTTTCAGAAATATTTAGGTTCAAATTTGAAAAATATGACATATTTTAACAGAACAACAGGTCATTCTAAGAAAAAAAAACCATTTTAATAATAAACCATTTGCACTGATTTTAAAAGTAATACCAATTTTTATTTGTAGACCATTGATGATCATTCCATAGAAGTTCTAGATTGATAACTTTAAATTTGATGTACCTAGGACATTTTCAAAATTTGCATATTTATTACATAAAATGTTATAATTTCTAAATGACTGAACCAAATAGCTCCAAAGTTTAGAATTCCCTTAATTATGCTCACTTTAAAGAACCTACAAAATTTGGTGAAAATAGGCTACTGGAAAATTCAAAAATTTAAATTAATAGGGCAAAAATGTTATGGATATTGTGTGGTTAGGTGAAATGTGGGTCAATGCTGGTCACACAGTGTCTAAGGTTTGGAGTGACAACTCAGTTCAGGGGACAAGGAAGGGCCGTCAGGCAGAGGGGGTCGATTTATTATTCTACATGCCGGGCTATCACACGGCTTTGTTAATAATACACTTTTGCTCTTTAGGTCGAAAAGAACTGGTGATTACCATGAAGACATGGACTACAACTAGTTTTTAAAATGGTTCCAGGAACAATTGTTACCCAACATCCCTGAACACAGTGTTATTGTAATGGACAATGCTTCGTACCACATAGTACAGATAGAATAAGCTCCAACAACTTCAAGTACGAAGCCGCGAATGTTGGAATGGCTCGACCGCCATCGTGTAACCTACCATGCGACAGCTCTCGGACAAAAGGAATCCTTCTCGGTAGTGCTGAATGAACATAGAACGAGCGATAACATTCTATATAATACATGAATTAGCCAAAATACCTTATAAAAGGATGAGAAATAAATCAGGAAGCAATGTTTTAATAGATGTTTCCTCCTCCGCCGTCTGTGACCCACCCAGCCATTCCAAATATAGCGAAAATTACAGCAGTGAGCGCCATTGTTCAAATCAATCTTCAAAAAAGTACCATAACAGTACTGCCAACCTCGCCCTTACAGTACTATGTGAAACAAAAAAGTGCCCAATTCAGTCTCTTGTGGGCAGCATTCGTTCGCAGCACTCAGTTCACGACTCTAATTATGCTAGTGTGTGCAATATTTCGCATCTCTGTACGGCTGAAATGAGTGTTTTTTGTTATCTGCTCTGTAATAACTATGCAGTATATCGCTCTCCTGTAATAAGTATGTGTATTTTTTCCCGCACAACTGTGGTTTTGACAAAGGTTACAGCCTAACGCGCCCAGATCAATGGTTTTGTGTCAACCATGCCCCGCTAGCAGCGCGCGCCCAAGGCTGCACCTACACCCGACCATTCTTACCTTCACTTTGTCCAATCCAATGTTTTTTGACAATGGTTACAGCCCAACGCGCCCAGATCAATGAGTTTTGGCAATGGTTACTGCCTTACGTGTCCCGATGATTCTTTTTTTATCAACAGTGATTTTGCATCCCACTTCTTTTTATCAACAGTGATTTTGTATCTCACATGTGTGCCTCGGTGCGTGCTGCTAGAGTGAGCCTTGATGATAGTTAAACGAGGTCAAGTGCTATCGAAGCATGGCAGCTGTTTTAAAATAGCAAAAATTAAAAACACATATTTACGTACTTTAGCACATATATGAGGTTCAGTAGTAAGTTTTAATTAGGGTTCCTAATTTCAATACGTAATATCGCCCAAAAGATGAAACAAGGACACAAGGTATGTAAAAGTACATTCATGTCTGCTACAAGTGTATAAGCCGCGTTCCACTTTCATTCAGAATTAATATCCTTCTCAACCTTATACAGCAGCACAAGCCTAAACCCATGTAGGCTACCACGTGGATGAACTGGCGAGAAAGCATGGCCATGAGATCATCACGCTGCCCCATATCATTGCCACTTCAATCCTATAGAAATGATATGGGGTCAAGTGAAGGGTTAGCTAGCACAGCATAATAAGAATTTCACACTCCGTGAGGGTGAGAAACTTACCGTTTAGGCTATTAGGGAAGTGACTTCATAAAACTGGAAGCATTTTGTGTTAATAGTGCAACGAGAACTGGATGAGGCTACGAAACGTGAATGTATACTCGATGATGGGGTAGATTGGTTCGTTTCCCTGGAAAGCAATTCCAGATCCAATTCAGACATAAGTGACGAAGAGGGGGCTATGAAAGGAATAGACCCATAATTAAGTTAGTAGCAGCTAGAGTGATTAGGCAACTAAAAATTCCCCTAAACTCGCGTGCATCGCAATGTTTAATTGATCCTTCACACGAATACGGCTGACACACCACAGATCCCAGTATTTGTGTCTTCCTGGAAGCTTCTTGGAATGTTATGAGTCATGATCTGCCTCAGTGGCAACGCAGCATTTCCCCACGTGTTAGCTTTGACAGCTGCCAGCGCTCATTATTGGTACCGGCAATACAGAGAATTCTTTGCGTACAAACACAAACCTAACCCCAGACCTCCTTGCTTGTACTACTAACAATAATTTTGGTCCAGATAGTCACCTAACCAAGTAGCGACCAATGGCTTTGTCTCGCCATGGCTTTAGAAGAGTACAGTTCAACTTTTCCATTAAAATGAACTACGGTAAAAGTAATTTATGAACATTCATGATCTTTCAAGAAATTATTTTTCTTTAGACTGATATAGGCTACTCAATACTCCCAATAATGTCAAAAGTACTCAAATCAAACTTACCAAGCAACTTTTGAAGATTTGATGGATGAGGCAGATAAATATGACCACTCCGATGTAACTTTTTGTTCACTGATGACAAGTGAACATATTATATGGAAGCTGCCAAGAGTAACGCGTCTCCACTGTACCTACGATTGGTTGCCGTAACATCTAAAAACTTAATTTGCTCTATTAAAAACTGTAATGGTGTACACTCATCACTCGAAAAACTTCTCTGTAGGATGTTAACAGCAGCATTCACTGCTGACAACTTTCTTCCATTTTCATCGCACACAGAATTTTCAACGAACTGAAGTAGTTCATCAAATGAATTTTTGTTAGTAATGCGAAGAAAGTTTTGTGGCACTTTGTTTGGGAATCTGTAACCCATTGACAGCCAGCTCAATGCTGAGGTTATTTTAAATACACACAGAACCTGTAATTACGGGCACTGCATCACTCACATTCATCAAACACATCACCAACTTGCCTTCTGTCTTGACATATGTCCATTCCTGCTTAAATTTATTCCCGTTGGTGGAGAAGTGTTCAGATATATCTGATACACTGTGCACAGTTTTCTCTTCTTCGTAGTGTCTGAAGTCTTCCAGGCTTGCTTCTATGGCTTTATCCAGATTTTCTTTCTCTGCATCACACAGTCTTCTAGAAGAAGGCCCAGGAGTGGATAGATATCCTGGCAAATTCGGAAATATTGAAGGTACTGCATCAGGCTTCAACTTCGGATAACTCCTAGCAAATGTCTTTATTTCCCCATCAACTATAAATTGCTCTGTCCTGATAACAGAGCTATCAGGAAAATGTTTTATACAAACTATAGGCTTGCTCACTTGTGAGAAGTCAGTGGGAATTTTTCTAAGCCATATATTTCTTAATTTTTCGTCCTTTGGGAGAGAAAATGCAGAAACATTTTCATGCTGAGATCTGTAATTGCTCTTACAGCCAGCCACATTACAGCATCTCGGCATTTTGATTTTCTGTAAAGTCATACATTCATTAAATTTCTAACTTTAACTCAGGTAGGCCTAATTAACTTAGCATGCATTACAATATTCCTCAACATCCACAATATTAGGCTAACGTAAATTCGTACATAACCTACACCACACGTGCGTTTGATTAATCTGTAGCACTAATAAGAAATAAAGTATCGCAGGTGGTAACACTTACCCTGTAGGCTACTTGATTATTGCAGCTACATGATGCACCACAACACAAGTTGGATGCAAAGTTGGACGTTACACTTTATAAAACACTAACTATTCTCACACTGCTATTCACAAGAAATTCACAAGTCGACTCAATCAGGGTCACTACATCGCCTACGTCACAGACAAGATGGCTGCTCGCACTGGGGCCAGTATCTTTCGTCGGCCACGCTAACCTGGCAAAGCCATTATCTCCCGAATGCATGGTCGGATTTTGACGAATGAGGTTTCGTTGAAATCGGGCTGACACCTCCTTTTTCCAAAATTCCAAAATGTTGATCCATAGCCTACTTTCCTGGTGACGTCACATACTAACCTGGCAAAGTCGATATCTCACGAATACATGGTCGGATTTTGACAAATGAGGTGTCGTTGAACTCGGGCTGACACCCCCTTTATCCAAAATTCCAAAAATGTTGACGCATAGCCTACTTTCCTGGTGACGTCACATACTAACGTGGCAAAGTCGATATCTCACGAATGCATGGTCGGATTTTGACAAATGAGGTGTCGTTGAAATCGGGCTGACACCCCCTTTTTCCAAAATTCCATAAATGTTGACCCATAGCCTACTTTCCTGGTGACGTCACATACTAACCTGGCAAAGCCGATATCTCCCGAACGCATGGTCGGATTTTGACAAATGAGGTGTCGTTGAAATCGGGCTGACACCCCCTTTTTCCAAAATTCCAAAAATGTTGACCCATAGCCTACTTTCCTGGTGACGTCATATACTAACCCGCCATACATTCAGGGTCAAAGCAGATATCTCCCGAACGCATGGTTGGATTTTGATGAATGCACGTGTGAAACAACATGTAAGCTAACAAGTCATATCCTGTTTTTGATTCATACGTGACAAAATGCAAGTTAATGTGTCACATGACCTCGCTCAGGTGTTGGCCATGAATTTAAGCTATACACGTGCGCGATGATTGAATGCTCAAGAGGTGCAAAAGTGGGTGCAAAAAGTGGGTGCAAAAGTGGGTTCAAAAAGTGGGTGTAAAAGCCAATACATATATAAGCCAGCACAAAAACCAATACATAAGCCAATACACAAAGCCAATACAAAAGCAAACACATGGGGTTAGGTTAGGTTATGATATGTTACATTAGGTTAGGCGAACTAAGTGAAACGTTATAGCCTGTCTTAAAACAAGTCTAACCGTATAAGCCAACACAAAAGCCAATATATAAGCCAGCATAAAAGCCAATACATAAGCCAATACAAAAACCAATACAAAAGCCAATACATAAGCCAATACAAAAGCCAACACTGGGGTTAGGTTAGGTTCACGTGACATGTTCTAAAAGTTTTGACTTGCTTTAAGACTGGCTATGACATCACCCATAGCTCACCTAACCTAATGTAACATGTCATAACCTAACCTAACCCCATGTGTTGGCTTTTGTATTGGCTTATGTATTGGCTTTTGCATTAGCTTTTGTATTGGCTTTTGTATTGGCTTTATGTATTGGCTTTTGTGCTGGCTTATATATTGGCTTTTGTGTTGGCTTATACGTTTAGACTTGTTTTAAGACAGGCTATAACGTATTTGATTGAGCAAGAACAATAGTTAGAATGAATACCCTTAATCTTAGAACATGATTAAAGTAGTATTTCATTTTACATAGTGCTAATCAATGTCTATGTTATACTAGCTATGGAAATATTCATCAAGTCATTGAATATAAACCCTTGAAAAAAAATACCTACCTTGATACTCCTTTTGTAATCCCAGCAATCAGCTTGATGATTGTTTGAGGGATGGGGAGACATGCAGGTGTGAAATAATGCTATAGCTTATCATAACAGTGATGCAATATTAAGACGTGTTGTTAATTATTAGTGGAATGAATGGTGAATGACTTTTTGGCCTTGAACTTTAGCCATACACGTGCGCGATTATTGGCTTTTGTATTGGCTTTTGTATTGGCTTTATGTATTGGCTTTTGTGCTGGCTTATATATTGACTTTTGTGTTGGCTTATACGTTTAGACTTATTTCAAGACAGGCTATAACGTATTTGATTGAGCAAGAACTATAGTTATAATGAATACCCTTAATCTTAGAACATGATTAAAGTAGTATTTCATTTTACATAGTGCTAATCAATGTCTATGTTATACTAGCTTTGGAAATATTCATCAAGTCATTGAATATAAACCCTTGAAAAAAATACCTACCTTGATACTCCTTTTGTAATCCCTACAATCAGCTTGATGATTGTTTGAGGGGTGGGAGAGACATGCAGGTGGGAAATAATGCTATAGCTTATCATAACAGTGATGCATTATTAAGACGTGTTGTTAATTATTAGTGGAATGAATGGTGAATGACTTTTATCTACCTATAAACTTTAGGATTAAAACAACAATCAAAAATGTATATCATCACTGCTATGATTTCGAAAATAGAAAACACAAACAATTGCCGGACTTTGCAAATTGCCGAAATCTGCAAGATCATGATGTTGTATCGACTACTGAGAGTACTCCTTAAATTTCTTTAAAAAAAGCACTGTACATAACAATTCAGTAACAATTTAACTGGAGTATTTACACAAATCGTCAGTATTTTCTTAAACACACCTATATGTTTGGGGAAAGGCTCTAAGACTGCGGCAGGTAGAGAATTCCAGTTATCAATGGCACGGCTTACGAATGAATATTTACCATAATTTGTACGCTGTGTCGGGCCTTAACTTTGTAAGAATGATCACTTCTACCCATGTAAGTGGGCTTTCCCATACGTTTGCAGAGCCCACGCCATGCTAGTTAATTTGTATACGTGTTGTGCATAGCGCACAGTCTAGATTTCATCCTCCTAGCCTTAAGTGATTCCCACCCCTGTTCCTTTCACATACAGGTCACACTGCTCCAGGGATTAAATTCGCTGAGCAGAAATCTAGCGGCCTTTCTTTGTACCGTTTCCAACTCATTGATGAGCCCTACTTGATATGGATCCCAAACCGCCGAGGCGTATTCCAGAATAGGTCTTACAAGTGACAAATATACTAATTCTTTAGCAGAGGTACTACTTCCATTTAATGCCTTCATTACAAAGTGCAGAGATTTGTAAGCTTTAGAAACTACACATCCTACATGACTACTCCATAGGGAAGAATGGAGTTTACTTGCACCGAAGAAAAATTCTTAAACTACTGAAATTAGTCAAAATACCTGTAGTAATGGTATCTAGAGATCCCCCCAGGGGCTCACATCTAGTGGGACGTGGGTTGGCGACCACGGGACCCCAGCTGAGTCCGGCATTGTTTCCACCTACTTGAGCCGGGCTCCTCCCCGTCTTCTTCCCTGTCGACCTCCCTTGGTCAATTCTTGTTCTTTTCCGACCCCGAAGATATTAGGGTTTCCGAGGCTTAGGGAGTCTTTCACTTTCCCCCCTTAATTTGCCCTTGTCTCATCTTTCCTGATCCCTCCCTCCTTCTTCGAGGGGTCAGACCTCTTGTTTTCTTTTCATTATATTTCCTTTTCCCTTTAAGATTCCCGCACTGTGTTCTTTTTTCGCTCCATTTTGTGGGTGTTTTCAATCTCCGTTGCATTTAGTAAGTCTTTTCGATCTAAATTGCATTTTGTGAGTGTTATTCAACCTCAATTGCATTTTGTACGTTTTTGAACTTTACCTATATTTTGTGCGTATTTTTCAATCTATTTCTTTTGTGAGTATTTTCGTTCGAAATTCCCTTTTGTAAGTATTACCGCTCTCCATTTTGTGAGTAGTTTCAATCTGAGTTCTTTTTGTAAGTATTTTCCTGCTCATTTAATTGTCGTTCTGGTTTCCACTTCATTGACATTTTCGCTATCTCACAGACCATTAGGGGCCGATAACCTGGATGTTAAGCCCTTTAAAACAACAATTATCATCATCATCATGTATCTGGAGATGGTATGGTAATGTATGTTTACTCCTCCGCTGTCTGTAACCTACCCAGCCATACCAAATATGATCACGTCTTATATATGAAATTCCAGCTGACTTCGCCAATTTTAGCATCATGTACAGCACAGTATTGCCAACCCCACGCATTCAGTACTATATCGAATCCGGCAGACCAATGGTTTTAGCCTAGACCAATAATTGTTAGGTAGCGGCCGCGTTAACTAATATAAACACCCCTGGTTTTAGTCACGCATAGTGGGGGTAGTCACGCATCAATAATCTTTATCTAGGCCAATGGTTTTGCTAATTATTTCTTTTTTTTTTTCAAATAATTACAAAGTTCCGTGTCATGTGGTGTATTTTGTAACGGACATGCTGGCAACTCAATATGACGTCAATGTGTCGGCCACAAACATCTGCATTCGTTGAACAAGCTACAAATAAAACCTTCATTTAAGCAATATTCGTGATATTTAACAGTATTTTAAATGTGCAGCAGTGATATTTGACAGTATTTTCAATTCCTAATGACTCCCAGAAAGCGGCTTCGGTGGCGTAGTTGGTAGCGTGCTGAGATTCTATGCCCAAGATCGCGGGTTCAAACCCGGCCGAAGCCGTCGGATTTTTTAAGAGCGTTAAAAATCCCTCAGTATGCATTCCTTCGGAGGGAAAGTAAAGCCGGCGGTCCCATGTCATAAATGTATGGCATGTTAAAAAACCTTCCACTAATTACACCTGTGTGAAGCTAAATTGTATAGGTTAAGAATGTAAACAACGCTCTTAGGTTTCTACGTTCGTTGCCAAGAGCCGATTGCGGTGGCGTCTAGTAGCTAAGTTCTGAACTAAGCCTAGTAGTCGTTGAGGGTGGCGTTTGGCGGCAAAAGTAGGACCTATTTGAAAAATTCAAAGTTGGAGTCCTTACTTGAATTAAAAAACAGATACACACACTAATACAGCATCACAATTAACACCGGTTATCAGACAGATTCTACACACACCCTAAGTACACGGGGCTACATGACCGCGTTGTCGCAGCCCCTAAACTTAAGAACCAACCAACCAACTCCCAGAAAGGTATGTGAATGATATATGATATATGTTCAATAATCTACCACCTTCTGGTTTGGTTCCGGTTCTGGTAAACTCCACAATTAATGAATTCTACAAGTATTTCTGAGCCAATGTTATATTGAAAATCTTGCCTTCGTCAGACAACTTCAACATACACCCAAGTACATGGGGGCTACAAGATCACGATGTAGCAAAGCCTATAAAGAATCAACAACAAATGTGAGTGTTCTTTGATTAAATTGTCACAAAAGAGGGTTTTCCGTAACCTTAAAACTTCAAACATTACTTCAACTTTGCTTGTGGTTTAGAGTACGGTACCTATTGGAACAACGAAATGACGGTTTCTGAGATATTACGTTAACATTATTCCACCTTTATGGCAGTGCAGAGGCATACAGGGTCTTTCATATAAAGTAAGAACGGCGAGTGGCGGATTTGTTATCCGCTGCTGCAGTGACCTTGGCTGAGCTTGTAACGCGCCACGGCCCCCTGCTGTAGTATTGAAAGCGCGCGCATAGTTCATATTTGACCTTGCAATAAGCGTGCAGTTGTTCAGTCGCCAGTCTGAACCTCAGATGTTAACGTGAGACAGTTATCATTACAACATCGTATTTTTGTAAGCAAACCTCATTTTAAGTACGAGTCGGCTCGGCGGGTACGTGACGCATTTGTTCAGCAAATTCCCGATGAAGTGCCACCTTCACTAGCACAGATTCACGTAATTGAAAATAAGTTTGACACTACTGGCTCGGTGCTCAATAAAATACATAAAATAAAAAATCAGAAACATTACAGTGGCAGAACTCACTCGCGTCAGCCAGAATGTGGTTACCAGATACAATGTCTGTATAACCCAGGAAGGACGACATTTCCAGAATCTTTTATAAGGTAATACTTCATACAGGATTGTACACACGCTTAAAGCAGGGGGCCACGGCGCGCCACAAGCTCGGCCAAGACCACCACAGTAGCGGATAACAAACCCGCCGCTTGGCGTTCTTACTTTATATGAAAGACCCTGTATGCCTCTGCACTGCCATAAAGGTGGAATAATGTTAACGTAATATCTTAGAAACCATCATTTCGTTCTTCCAATAGGTACTCAAAACCGCATGCAAAGTTGAAATAATATTTGAAGTATTAAAGTTAAGGAAATCCCTCTTTTGTGACAATTTAATCAAATAACACTCACATGTGTTGTTGATCCTTAAGAGTCTTTGCTACATCGTGATCTTGTAGCCTCATGTACTTGGGTGTATGTAGAAGTTGTAGAAGACTACAGCAGAGAACAGGAGACTGATAAAACAATAGGTCAGAGTAGATAGGAGCAAGGAGAAAGGAAGTCACAAGAGACCAGCTTTTAGCCCTGGAGCTTGTTTGAGCTCAAGGAGAACAAAGCTGTAAGCAATCATACAAACAAAACAGAGTTACAACATGCAGACCTTTCTCCTCTAGAGTACTTGGTGAGAGAGTCTGTGTTTGCTTCGAAGCGCTGCATTCTACAGCTGACTGCTCTATGTTCCCCATTATCACTGAGAACTGCATCTTATGGGTAAATATAGGACATCAACACAAGAAGACAATGTTTAAAATTGTCAGAAACAAAAATAATGTACTCGTAACTCTACTCTCACAAGCAATTCGTAAAAGCATTTACATTCCAATGGAATGCACATGGGTGCTTATGTCTCATTAATAATAATAATAGTAATAATAATAATAATAATAACAGTAAACAAACTGGGATAACTTTCTTACAACCCAAAAATATGCTTCCGGAACAATTAGGAAAGAAAAACGAGGATATTACGACAACAACAGACTCTATGAAATCCAGCAGGATTTCACCCAACATAATACTAGAAACTCCTACAAGACACTTTTAGAGGAAACTTAAAGGGATATCAGGCTCCCAGCCTGTGCTTCAAAAAACCCGATGGCACGTTGGAAACTAACGCGACAGAAAACTGTAAAATATTAGGCCAATACTTCAACTCATTTCTTAACTGCGAATCACCCCAAGAAAAACTTGCTTTCACTCCTCCGGGTTCCACTCACGAGCCCCGGACCTAGAAGAAATTCAGTAGATCATCCAAAAGCTCAAAAATAGCAAAGCACCAGGAGAAGATGGGATCATTGCTGAATTCTGGAAACTGAGAGATCTTACACTTACGCAGAAACTTCATCACGCCATTTCAGACATATGGATGATGGAGCGAATACCAGAAGACTGGAAATGTGCTCTAATTCATCCGTTACACAAAAAGGTTGATAAAACAGACATCAGTAATTACCGAGGAATCTCCCTGCTCCCGATTGCTTATAAAATCCTCTCCAAGGCACTTTTAAACACGCTAGAACCCCAGGCTCATTCACTAATTGGTGAATACCAAGCCGGATTCTGAAAAGGGCGATCAGGAGCTGAACAGGTGTGGAGCTTAAAAATGATATTAAAAATTAGAAGAAATGTAGAAATACAGTAATTACATTCGTCGACTTCAGAAAAGCGTACGATTCTGTAGACCGTGAAACTCTTTTTATGATCATGGGAGAATTCGGTATAGACAGAAATACCCGAAAAACCATTGAACAGACGCTTACAGGAACTATGTCAAAAGTGAAATTCATGAGTGAAATATCGGAGCCCTTTGTCATCAAAACTGGAGTTCGACAGGAGGACGGATTATCCCCAATGCTCTTCAATAGTGTTCTAGAAAAGATCATTAGGGAATGGGAACCTCATGTGAAAGGCATTTAAATTGGTATCAAAAAAGAGAATCGTCTTACAGTAAAGTGCCTCGCTTTTGCGGACGATATTGCCATTATCACTAACACCAGACATGAAGCCATACACGCAGTGGAAATATTACATGAAATTGCGCAAAGAACCGGACTACAAATTACTTATGAAAAAACCCACTATATGTAAAGACGACCAGAAAATAACTCATCTATAATCACACAATACGGTAAAATAGCACAAGTCCCCCATTTGAAATACCTTGGTGAAATCATACAGTCCTCGGGACTAAACCGAATCGCCAATGAACAAAGAATCACCAAACTACAGAAGGCCTACAAGCTAACGTGGGCTCACTACAACAAGAAGTGCATCTCGCTAGACGCAAAATTAAGGCAATATACAACGGTGATTCTTCCGGAATGGTGATCGACGGTCATTCCAAAATTAAGGAAATAGAAAAACACGAAAGAAATATTCGCAGATAGATTTACGGGGCAGTTAATAATAACGGTATTTGGATGCAGAGACCTCAAAACGAACTCTACCAAAAGATCCACACGATAACGGACGTAATCAGAAATCGCCGAGCACAGATTTATACACACATTCACAGGATGGAAAACTTCAGAACGGCGAAGAAATTGCTCAACTTTATAACACGGTAAGTGTGGCACGGAGTGTCTGACAGAGGTTCAGAGGGACCTTAAACAGGTCAACATACAAAATCTCGAGGACCTAACAAGATGACGGCCGTAGCTTAACTTAACCTAGCCTAACCTAACAAGATGGCTTCACACACCATTGTCAATTAGTTCTAACTTTGACTATCAGATATTCCATTGCCACTGAAATCTAGCAGTGAATATTGGAAAATATCGCTCTAGTTGTTTAAATGTTATTAGAGGGGGTACTTACCTTTAATAATTTATCAACTTCTGCCACTGACTGAACTGATTGTAGGAATCTGTTAACCTACAGGTACACCAATTATCTGTAAACAAATAAATATATAAATAAATCAATAAATGCATTCCAATCAAAAACGTCAACATCAATTAGTAATAAAAGACTACAATCCATTAATAATAAGTACTTACCTTGCAAAATAATTTTATGATTTTCTACCAAAAGGCTTTTTGCAACTCTTGAGCAGTAATAGAGCACTGTTCACTCGTAGCGAGTAATAAAGACAGACAGTAGGGAACTATTTGACACCTCTCTTGTATAGGCTCTTATCGCTCGTGTCAGCAGTTTTGCAGATCATTGCAATTCCTTTCCCATGCACCTGCCAGTCCTAAGTGCAAAAAGAACACCTGTGTAATATCCAATGACTGGTAACTTTGCATTATCCATTGTCAAGATGAACACCTGCGGTTTGAAATTACTGTAGCGTCAGTCATAGCAACGGAACTGTGTGCTCTCTGCCATGTCAGCAACATGACACCGGAAGGAACACCTGTGTAATATCCAATGACTGCTAACTTTGCATTATCCATTGTCAAGATGATCACCTGCGGTTTGAAATTACTGTAGCGTCAGTCATAGCAACAGAACTGTGTGCTCTCTGCCATGTCAGCAACATGACACTGGACATAACAAGACGGCTTACAGCACGTACCATTTCTTCAGTTTTATAATCTTAAGATCATGCATTATTCTCTTTCAACTACAAATGACTCGTTAGAACACATCCATCCACTAAGTTTCACACTTAGGTCCCTTGATCTGTCCTCAAATTGCACGTGCCCCGTGTACTACGGTGTGTGCATTAGCCCTAGCGCTACGTACGAATCAAACAGGATGTGACTTGTAAGCTCTTATCGTGCACGTGTACAGCTAACATGCGTTCGTTATATATCGGCAAAGTTCACGAGAAAGTAGGCTAAAGGGACAGCGTAGCCGAGTGTTCAGTTGAACTTTTGCATTGCATGACGCCATCTAGGAACTTTTTGATCACACCTCGTAGGTTTAGGTTAGGTTAGGTTAGGTTTAGTCAAGCTACGACCGCCATTTTGGAACTTTTTGATCACACCTCGTAGGTTAGTTTAGGCTAGGCTAGGTTAGGTTAGGTTGGGTTAGGCTAGGTTAAGTTAAGCCACGGCCGCCTTTTTGGAACTTTTTGATCACACCTCGTAGGTTAGGTTAGGCTAGGTTAAGTTAAGCTACGGCCACCATCTTGTTAGGTTAGGCTAGGTTAAGTTAAGCAACGGCTGCCATCTTGTGAGGAGGGAGGAGGAGGAGGGGCCAGAACTGTCCAAAAACCTCTAATAATAATAATAATAATAATGATAATAATAATAATAAAACAATGGGTCTATCAATTAGAACGTAACTTTCTCACTTCCATCCTGGAGAGAAACTGAAACTTGGTGTGGGTGACCAGCGGCTGCAATTTAGTATAGTTTTCAAGTCCTGAAATAGGACACGAGTTGCCTTCAGCGTGCCAAAATAAATGGCATGGTGTGCACCATTGCTTTTTCTCTCTTCAAACTTAACAAACCTACTTCTTCGGCCGGGCATTGCACACGTCACCTTGGGATCATGTTATTGTTGTTTTAAGAGGCAGAACAGCGAAGTCATCAGCCAACTTGGAATCCTGAGTCAGATAATGTAGACTAGCACTGGTCCACCGCAGTGACAAGGAGTTCACCTACTTGCAGGTGCGTATATAAGGCGGGGGGGGGGGGGGGGTCCGACCCCGCCCCCCGAAATTTTTGTCACATATTGTACCCGTCTAAGAAGCGGAAATACAGGTCATCATCCGACTTAAGCTCAGTTCAGGGCGTGTACCATTCATCCCACTGTCTGACCATGTATTTAGAATGTGAACAAAAGGAAGGACAAGCTATAAAAGACTACAACACCAACTACTTTAACTAATAACTTTAAGTATCCTTGAAAATCCAAACATAAAGTCACAACACAAATATAATGGTAAAAATTACCCTCAAACATAATTAAAATAATGACCATTCAATTATCTTGCTTCATTTCACTGGATACATTCATGATCCATTTCATTACAATGACATGTTAATCTTAAACATTTAAATCTAACGTCCCCTAAATATGGGTTATTTCCATCACTTCTACTGAGTTTTCACCTGTTCGGGCTCGAACTCAGAATATTTATCTGTTAGTAAAACGAATAATGCCTTCTTCTGGCTATAACTTATAATACTCTACATTTACCTTTATCTTATTAATCTCTGTTTCCACATATTCTTAACATACATTATCTTTCAATAACATATAATAACACTTCAAAATGAGTACCATTCATTTCTAACACTTTCATTTCAAATACTTTTATTGTAGCCATTGTGTCCCGAAGAATAGGATATTTATGAAGCCCGCACTTCACAAAGTCCAATTCTAGTGCTTTTATCTTACCCGTATTCATTTTTCTCTGAGGTGAGGAACCAAATTTGGCATTTTCCGAAATGCGTTTATTATTATTATTATTATCATCATTTTTTATTGTTTTCTCATTATCATTATTATTATTATTATTATTATTATTATTATTATAAGGGAGGAACAATCCACGCATAATAATAATCATTTAGCAGGCAATACCCTTCTGCTGTACTTTGTTTCTTAAAATAAAACCACAAGGTCTCCCCTTACGTTATATTTTAACACAATGTCATCCTTATGGCCAAGTCGGCTTGCCGCGCGACCCGCCAGTTGCCCTCCCCTCGTACCGAGTGGAGCGAAGAACCTCTTGTAAACAAACGTGACCTTCTTCCTTCTGCATCGTGACCTAGCCCACTACTCACTGAACCATCTGTTTCAAAATTTCTCAGAGACCACTTCTTTTATTGAGGATCCAAGCATTTCCTTTCTATTCTTTCATTATGGACTGCGCACAGTCTATATATTCATACTTATTCGTGCACTTCTCGGGAGGATCATTCTCTGCTATTAGTGTATTAACTTTTACGTATTATCTAGCCCGTAGTGGCTATAATTATATTTCTGCTTCGATAGGAACTCAATACATAAAGCTAACCAGCCCAAGAACGCCTTGTCCTGTCTGGCTGCTTAGGTCAGTATAGCGCACGGGAGGGAATCAATTCCACCCAGCCCCGGCTGTCCGCCTAACAAATACTCATCTATCCAATCTTACGATACCATTTCGTTCACGTGCATCTGACTACGTGAGAATCTCAATTCTAGAGTGAGCATTACCCTTCACACTGATACAAATATATAAGACCTACCTTAGTCACCCGACGAATTTTCCCATAGACTAAAATGATCATCCTCATTGCACGTTAATTCATTATTCAAAAAAAAACCTCAGCTTACGTTTGGTCTAGCCCATTTTGGCGACAATAATACATTACTTGGATACTCAAACATTTATTACTTCAGTTCGGATGTCCTGGCGAGGACAACGAACTTACTTTCACATTATTAGATTATTAATTCATTATTTCCATTTCATTATTTACGGTGGTCTGTTATTATTTCTTTTACTTTACTGAGGCCTTTATGCCTGTACTTATGTTGCTAAGGTCATTTGCATTTACTTCCATTTATATGATTTAACCGTCCTAGGTTCATTTATTAATTTAATCACTTAATTTAATTTTTACTTTGCATCACTTTAACTTTCATTACGTTATCTTTCACATTTAATTATTCAATAGCTCATAGCTTGAGTTGCGATCAATTTTTACTGCATTTACTGATTTCTAACCTCGTTATTAATTTCTTTCAACAATAATTTGGCTCCATCCCTTCATTTATTATTATTTGCTTGCACGCAATGGGGTATCAATTCTTATAACATTTAATTCATTACGTGGCCTCATTTTCTCGGCCTTTCTTTCCAAGAAGCGAATTATTATGGACATATTTACTGTCAACACTTAACATATAATTATTTCACAATGGTAAATTTCCTAATGGGGCACACAATGGCTCAATATGTTTAATTCATTTGGTACTCACCGCGCCTGGAACCCATGGTCCTCCCGATGTGAAGGAGTTCACCCATACTGTCGTAATTACCACATATTACCGACAATATGGTGACACATAATTTATTTCTCCAAAACAAACGTGGCCTTCACTGCGTATAACATATTCATATTTTTACACATTAAAAATCCCAATTTGGGAACACTTTCACAAAATTTCATATTGCCCTTTAAAAGATACACTATATTTCCTTTCACACGTCTTAACCTTTATAATTTCTACACTAAAACACTTCACACGTGTTTGAAAAACCAATAGAGGTTTAGTCCTGTTTAACACTTATTATTTTACAATGGATTACAAATAATGTAATTGTCTATCGTCGTATCTCAGTTACGAGCGGCGGCCTCCGACACGTTTTTCTGGATAGCGATTTCCTCTTCAAATTCTACGTCCTATACTGCGACAACTCCTAGCTTCGATCCTCGGTCTCGGCTTCAAAGTTCTGTCGATGTACACCGTTTAAACATACAGGGTATTATAACTTAACGGGGCTTTGACGTTCCTGACAAATTCGGTTCTGGTTTTGATAGTTCTCGAACGATTTCTTTCTCGTAGCAAAGTTCGACTTGGCTATCAGTAATGTTCACTATCTTCACTTTTACAGCGCGCGTACTTATACTTTGAGCGCGTATTTCACTTTTATTCCGTTCCACGGTCCTAAGTCTGTATGGCTTACAATAAAAGACCATTCAGTTCCTACTTTCGACCTAGCACTAGTAACTTGGTTTAGCTTAAGTGCGACACTTTCGGACCTAACTTGTGGACTTGCGTATACTCATGACGTTATACTTGCAGGTTCCTACTGCCCTTTACTGTACGTCATATCGAACTGGTGTAAACTGTAGACTACATGGCCCTCTCACAGAGGTCTCATGTTCGATTTACTGTCTTTATGAGTCAAGTCAAGTCCCGTTTAGACTGACTTACTGAACTTCGTGTCTTTAACTAGCCGTATGCTTATACTTTTGCGATGCAATCTAACATGTCCTGTTAAGAGTAGCATGAAGACTTGATGTACTTTGAACGGCGCGTAGCGCCTCCGCGCTCTCGGTTGAGTGAATAACTCGGTGATCCTGCGTGTAACGCCTCAGAGCACACTTGAAGACTGAATTGAATTCTTAAGACTGTTCTTTCGCCCTTATCGGGCCCACTTGGCGTAATGACGACTATTATTTGCGAATCAGCAGAACCTCCCTTCGAGGTCCGTTGTAGACTGAATAATACTGCGAAACAGTACCGTGCCCACAGGCACCTATGGTAGACTGAATAATTTCAGGCTGGAAGCCTCGCTATTTATTTAGAACTCAAAAAATAAATCATTTTTCTCTCCTTCTTGAAATTATCTTTTGAACTAGACGTCGCACGTCTTTGAAAAAATAACCCTTATGTTCCTTATGATCCAAACGTTACGTTTCCATCTTATTTTTCGAAAATCGATCGTTCACGTTATTTAAATAAAATCAAAACCGCTCCTACGTTGTGTGGGAGAAGTGTTTTTTTCTATCCTACCAAGGACTGCTCGATGGCTCCGCCTTAATGACGTATAGCTTCGTAAACACCTTTTCCTATGCATAAATTACTACATTTTAAACTTCGTTAATTCGTAACTCCCTGGATTATTCAGGTTGACGCCAAAATATTTTAACTATTTTGCGTAATTTCCATGAAAACCAGACATTTCGCAATTTCGTGGTCTTGTAATGCAATCCAGAGTTGCCATTTTAATGATGAGTTTGCATTCATATGTGGATTCCCTTCTTCTCTGCTGGCTTAAAAACTTTCCGTCTGCATGACCTCACTAGCTGATACTGCGTTTGCCCACGCTTCCAGTGAGTCAGATACGGCGTGTATGCAATATCTCATGATAGTGGACATTAACTGCTTTGAGTCATCCCATGAGTTGCCCCATACCGGCTCACTGCCAGTCCGTATGACTGCCAATATCTTATGAATATTTTCTATTTTCTGAATAAAAAATGTCATAGGTTCGAACCCCAGTGCCCCTCATACGGTCACAATATATTATTTGTTTACGAATTCAAACATTAAAAACCATTATAATCATGTAATATTGTTACTAAGTGATGTATGGCAACGTTGCAAAGCTCTTATGAACGAACCAAGAACAGCAACAAGTACCCTCGAAGCGTGTGACAAGTTTCTTCCCTAACTTTTATAACCTTATCAAACTTTTGGCAAATTTGCCTCTCTCTGTAGCTACCGGTACTGCCGAACGGAGTTTGAGTTGGTTGAAAACATACTCTAGAAATTCTACTTCTGAAAACAGACTCAACGGTCTAGTATTGTCATCTATTCACAGAGACTTACATCTCACTGACGATGAAGTTATGAACCGATTTGGCAATGCTTCAAGAAACCTTGACTTTATATTATAGTGAGAGTTGTAAATCAAAACAGTAACATTAATTATTTCCATGTAAACACTATCAAGTGAGCAAGATGATTGTATTAATAAAAAGTATCATAAAATGGTCTTAGTTCTGTTTTACATTAACAAAACATAAAATATCACAACAAATTGGTTGAAAAAGTGATGCCAGATGGCCTTAAAACTCATCATTTTGCCCCAAATTACACAAAAGTTGCCCGGGGAGAACCCAGGACCCCCAAGTCTTTGGGACTATACCATGCCCCATAACCCCCGGTTGGGCACCCCCCGAAATAAAACTCTATATACGCCCCTGCCTCCTCGTTTAGCTGCTAGCATTCTTCGTTGTCGCCTCTGAGGTCCGGGTCGACTCGCAGCTTTGCCAAAAAGAGATTAGTCCTGAACTGAGGGCTGGAGCAGTGTACACTCATTCTAGTTAACGAATTAACTTGGCATTGGTTGCTTGGTTGGTTTCTCAGTTTAGGGGCTGCGACAACGCGGTCATGTAGCCCCGTGTACTTTGGGTGTGTGTAGAATCTGTCTGATAACCAGTGTTAATTGTGATGACTGTATTAGTGTGTGTTAACTGTTTTTTAATTCAAGTAACGACTGCAGACTTTGAATTTTTCAAATAGTTCCTACTTTTGCCGCCATACGCCACCGTCAACGACTACTAGTTCAGAACTTAGCTGCTAGACACCACCGCAGTCGGCTCTTGGCAACGAACGTAGGGAACTAAGAACGTTGTTTATATTCATAACCTATATAATTTAGCTTTACACAGGTGTAATTAGTGGAAGGTTCTTTAACATGCCATAAATCTATGACATGAGACCCCCAGCCTTACTTCCCCTCCAAAGGAAGGTATACTGAGAGATTTTTAACGCTCTTAAAAATCCGACGACTTCGGCCGGGTTTAAACCCGCGTTCTTGGGCATAGAAGCTCAGCATGCTACCAACTACGCCACCGAAGCCGCCAACTTGGCATCATGCAGAGTAGAATATACTGTACATGTATTTCACTCCTACTAACAATCTACGTAAATGGAGGTTTCATACTTTAACACTAACTTGACTTCTACTGGACCTATTTCAAACATTTTTAATGTCGTTCTAAATCACTTCCTATCTGATTTGAGTAACAAATTTCAAAATGCCAGTTTAATTGGAAAATCTCCAGCCACGTGGGAAACCAACCAAGCCGATTTTAACAATTAATTTTTATTTATTTTTTAATTATTAATATATTTATTTATTTGTTTATTCATTTATGTATTTATTTATTAATAATGTCTTGGCGTTGTTAAGGCTACTTGCCCTTTCCTTAGACAGAACCAAATTGTACACAGCATATTTTTATACTTAAAACAGAAATAGTACATTTCACTCAAGAATTAATTTGTTAATAAATAAATAATTTAATTAATTTGTTAATAATAAGTTAGTAAATGCTATGATTACCATTATTAAATCAAAATCATTGTTAATATTATTAACAATAACTCAATTCTAACATTAATACTAAGATATTGAGCCCAAATCGAACCCGCGCCATTAAAGAATTTGAGTATTTGACGAGCTTAATGGGGAATGCTTGTCCGTAAATTGTCGTGTGCTGCAGGAAATAAAGAGGGAGTTGAGGAATAAAATAAATGCCAGTTGGAAAAATAGAAGAAATTGAATTTTCCGTTCCTAACTTTGTTTTTATTTTAACAGAAGGAAATTCGAGAATCGAGGAAAAACAATTGACAATCGATAAACACGAGATACGCGAAAGAGAATCAATGAAACTACTTTATTGAAACTAGTGTTTCGCCAGGCGCCTGTTTCAAGTTTATTGAGTTGGTTGGTTCTTCAGTTTAGGGGCTGCGACAACGCGGTGGTGTAGCCCCGTGTACTATTGGTGTGTGTAGAATCTGTCTGATAGCTGGTGTTAATTGTGATGGCTGTATTAGTGTATGTAATCTGTAATTCAGGTAAGAACTGCAGACGATCACATTCAAGTAGTTCCTACTTTTGCTACCGTCAACGACACCTAGCTGCGAACTTGGCTACTAGATGACACTGCACCCGGCACCTGGCGGTGAACGTTGGAACTCATAGAGCATTAATCAAATCTAACTTACAAATTTAGCTTCACACAATTGTAGTTAGTGGAAGGTTCTTTTACATGCCATAAATCTATGATATGGGCCCACCGGCTTTACTTCCCCTCCGAACGAAGGCATACTGCAGGATTTTTAACGCTTTTAAAAAAATCCGAAGACTTCGGCCGTGTTTGAACCCGCGATCTGGGGCATAGAAGCTTAGCTTGCTACCAACTACACCACCGAATACGCCAAAAGTTTATTGAGACATATGCGATGGTATATTTCATAAGACAGTTTCCAATTTATCTTGTGTTGGTGGTAAAGCGCCCAAGAGGAAGCTGGTCTTGATGGACTTGTGGCAGAGGAGAAGACGAGCCGAGGAGAAATATTTGTTCTTTTGTTATTCGCAGACCATTGTGGAGTGTTCTGTGGTGCACTCGCCACTGATTTCCCCGGGGAATTCCCTGTGACCTGCTGAGATTGCGGGGACACCTCTCACTGCTTTACTGACCCTTGTCTCACTCTCTCAAGATAATCGTCATCACCTTCACTTCATGTTCCACAGTTCGATCCCTGGAGGTGGTTCAGTGATACAGTGACTGCCTCATGATCCCAAGACCACGATCGATTCTCAACCGAGGTAGGGCGAGAGAAATCCACGGAACACCGAAATGACTCGTAAAAGACCTCTTATATTACATCTGGTGATTACAAAGGACGCCTGCCCCATGGTGTTGTTGTAGCGCGCCTGCCTCTCGCCCGGAAACCCTGGGTTCAATTTCATGCCCCGTCAGAGATTTTAGAAACTGACGTGAGGACTAAAACAGGTTGCATTCAGCCTCGTGAGGACAATTGAGTAGCTGTCTGACAGTTAGGCAGTGCCCCGGTCTCGAAAACCAAGATTAACGCCAGAGGGGACCCGATGCCCTGACCCCGCGTCACCCCAATATCTGCAGGCCAAATGGCTGGGCAGCGGTCAGTTGGTGGGCTGTAGTGCCAGGGGTTGTATTGATTACAAAGAGCAATTAATTAAAGATAACTTTGAAGCCATTTCTCAGTGTTGCCTCATTGAAAATGAACATCCACAGCCTGCTTCCAGTCGACCGCCCGGGTCAGCGAATGGAATGAATGAAGTCCCCATCTAGCGGCGACGATATGAACCGTGCCGGCTGCCGAAGCCTGTCGCATTCCCCTGGGGCAATGATTGAATGAATGACAGATGAAATTAAATGATAGTGGAGAGTGTTGCTGGAATGAAATTGTGACAGGGAAAACCGGAGTACCCGGAGAAAATCCTGTCTGCCTCCCCTTTGTCCAGCACAAATCTCAAATGGAGTGACCGAGATTTGAATCGCGGTCCCAGTGATGAGAGGCCAACGTGCTGCCGCCTAAGCCACGGAGGCTCTTGTTGCCTCATGAACCATCGATACTGTGATTTTCAGTCGGTCAACCCAAAATAATTCCAAAGAGAACCTAAAATAAATTGGGCTACATGCGATTAAGATCATCACAAGTAACAGCTCCAGTTTCCCGGATGCTGGTGACGAGCCTCTTCCACCTTCCTCTATCCTAATACATCTCCTCCTCTTGGATTCTATCCCACTGAAGACCACTTACGGAGATGTCCTTCTTAACCACATCGATCCATCTCCTCGGCCTTCCAACAAGTCTTTTCCCAATCACAACCATTTCGGTGTGCTTTTTTTTTTTAGCAATTTTCGTTCCTTACATCCGCTGTACGTAATAGCTTCGTATACTTCTAGGATCCACCGGTAATTTACTCAATAACTATGAATTTTATTTTTATAAGGTTTAAACATCAATAAGTCAAGTTTTTAATTCACCTATCAACCTCAAGAAGATATCTAATTATCATTAAATTAGGAATGGCCTGTTTTAAAAGCTGAAAAAAAAGATGTCTCCATTAAAAAAACTAAAACTAAAAGGAAGGATTGAAATTTTGCATTTTTAAATGAATATGTTGTATTTTATGGTATAATAGTGACAAACTAATAAATTTAAAAGAATACATCACAAACACTATTGTTAATAGTTATGTGAAAGAGAAATTGAATTAAATTAATTATGGTAGATGTTAGGTGAACTCAAAAAATGGCCATTTTTAGCCTTCTTTTCTCATTTTGCAAAAATGACGAAAAAGTAGACTTATAAGAACGATCCGGGAAAATGTGTGTCTGTTTGTCTGTCTGTCTGACCTTCTGTCTGTCTGTCTGTGTGTCCTCCCTATCAACTCCTAAACGGCTGCAGCTATCGAACACAAATTTGGTAGGAGTAAAGATCTATACCTGAATATCTCACGGCCATATTTAAAATTGACGTCAGTGCTACCAACTGCTGAAAAATAGCAATTGAAATTTGAGCTCTATGTTGGATATCTCAGAGGTTATGCATGCGAACTATTCCAAAATTTTCACACATAAAGATAATAACATTCCAGATTAATTTTCAGAAGTCCATACATGCCAGTGTTGCCAACATGATTGTAAGTCTGCCGATAGGTCCAATTTCTAAATGCATGTAACTTCTATACTAGCGATTGGATTTCAACCAAATCTCGTATGCACTATGAGTAGTACAACAGATATGACTGTGCGTATTCTAAAGAGCCACCAGGGCTGCCAAGTGTTAAAAAATGCTCTCTCTCTATGTTTTAACCCTAATATCAATATATCAGAAAGTATGCAAGCCAACAGCTCTAAACTTTGCACACGTATAGTACCTGACATTCTACCTTAGTTTGGTGTAATTTGTATACATCACTCCTGCCAATACGATTATAAGCCTGCCGATAGGTCCAGTTTTAAATGCATATAACCTCTATACTAACAAATGGATTTCAACCAAATTTCGTATGTGCTTTGTGTACCATAACAGTTATGTCTATGCTTATTCGTAAGAACCAGCAGGACTGTCAACTGTTAATAAATGCTCTCTCTATTTGTTTAATCTTAGTATCAGCTCTAAACTTTGCACAAGTATAGTACCTGATATTCTTGTTAAATTTGGAGTACCGGTAACTAATATACCTCAGTGCTGCCAACATTATTCTAAGCTTTCTGATAGTTTCAATTTTTAATTACAGGTAACTTCTATACTAACAAATTGATATTATCCAAAATTGGCACTATAATAGATCGTAATATTTCAGATTAATTATATGCATCACATACAGGTACATGACATTGTTCCCAACATGATTTTACGCGCACTGATAAATCCAATATCAAACAGGATGTAACGTACATGCTATCCATTAGACTTCAACCAAATGTTGTATGTGCATTCTATACCTTAAGAGATGGAACTAAGAATATATTCAGAGTAACTAGGGCTGCCAACTGTAGTAAGTTACTCTATTAGACTACACTATTTCAGGTGTATTTCAAACTGCAGTATTTAGAAATGTTAGCATTACCAACTTCATTTCGTCATTATTCTAGATAGGTCTATATACATTGGCATGAATCTTAAATTTTAAGAAAAGTTCGTCACGGAACTACTTTTCTTTTTTCAAAAGAAATTTGGACACTCATTAAATTGCAAATAAACCATTCTGATGGCAATACTGCCTTTAAATATTCAGTATTCTAGTCAAAAAAAAGTTTGGTTTTAAATTATGGAACGTTTTTAAAAAGTATATGAATACTTTAAATTGCAACAGGAATATGACATTACTCCGTGAGCCATTGTTTGACACCACAGTTGATGTGACAGTGATTTAATATTCACGTTTCTTTCACGATTGCAATGTCTTAATCGCGAAGGCATTAATTAGCTTTACGAGTATAAAAGTTGCGACATTATATTCTACCTAGGAGCACAGAAAAGAAAAGCACGAACTTAAACTCAGACTCTACGAATAGAGTGTCAGCCTGTAAAGGTCTTGGTGTTGCTAAACCCAAACGGGATTAAACTCTTGCGTCCCGTGGGAAGAGAACAGAGGACGACTATAATAGGACTGAGTCTAACCCGATTCTCTCTTCGCTGCCGGAGTGGTTCGTTACGTGGAGCCGGTAGTACTGTAATAGTCTGGAGTAGTATTAACTGTTCACAACACAGAATTGTTATCACTTCATCTAATTACGGAATCATTTGCTTCGTGTTTCGTGGTTATGACATAAGCTACTCCCGATGGTGGTGACTGTCTTTTTCTAAGAGACGGACACCACGAGATGGACATTCTCTACATTATTCTGAAACTCTAAAGGTGAGGTATATAAATATATTTTCCATAAACGTTCTCTTACCCAGTAAAAATTTAATTGCAAATATATTTTACAGTTTTAAACAGCAGTTTGTCCAGCCAGGAATGTTGTGAGACGGTGGCCTGACAAATTTGATTACAAGAATATAATTTTTCCTGTTTCTTACCATAATTATAAACTGCCCGTCATATTCATTTCAAATATAACGGCGACTTCGGTGGCGTAGTCGGTAGCATGCTGAGCTTCTATGCCCAAGATAGCGGGTTCAAACCCGGCCGAAGCCGTCGGATTTTTTAAGAGCGTTAAAAATCCCTCAGTATGCCTTCCTTCGGAGAGGAAGTAAAGCCGGCGGTCCCATGTCATAGATTTATGGCATGTTAAAGAACCTTGCACTAATTTCACCTGTGTGAAGCTAAATTGGATAGGTTAAGAATGTAAACAACGCTCTTAGGTTTCTACGTTCGTTGCCAAGAGTCGACTGCGCTGGCGTCGCTAAGTTCTGAACTTGGACTAGTAGTCGTTGACAGTGGCACTTGGCGGCAAAAGTAGGAACTATTTGAAAAATTCTAAGTTGCAGTACTTAAATTAAACAAGATGATCAGTAAAGAACATATAGCCTACTTTCTCCTAAATGCATGGGTATTGCTATAACTCTTTTTCCTTTTCAAGGAGTATAATTGAATGTTGGTTGTAGTAGCTTGTTGAAATACAACGTGTTATACGTATATTAAACATGAATATGAGGTGCTCTTTGCTAGTGCTACCTCGGTACCAAATTTCGTTCAATTCGGTTTCACAGTGTTTGAATTGATAGGGGGAATCGATTTGCACACATACATGGCAACCTTCTGCAAACTATTGGGCTGATGACCTTGTAGTTTAGTCAAAATACGCTCGACACACGAATATATGTTGTTGCAAAATTTGATATAGACCGGATTATTAGTTTAGTCGTAATTTGATTTAAGCTTTTTACATTTGGGTGGCCGCCATTACGTTCCCGTCAAGATGGCGGTGATATAAAACATGACACTGAGGTGCCCTTAGCTAGTTCTACCTCTGTGCCTTCAATTCGGTTCAACCGAGTTCGAATTGATAGGGGGGGGGGACAGACATTCAGAGAACACACACTCACACACACACTCACACACAGACACACAGACAAACACACATTTTTTGGCCCTGTGTAGATCTCATAAGTCTACTTTCATTTTTTGCAATAATCGAAAGTAGGCTAGAAATAGATAACACACACTAATACAGTCATTACAATTAAAACCGGTTATCAGACAGATTCTACACACACACAAAGTACACGGGGCTACATGACCGCGTTGTCGCAGCCCCTAAACTTAAGAACCAACCAACCATTTCAAATATGGTGGTCAGAGGCAAAGCCTCCTTACGGGAACAGAATGTTTCATGTCCGTTTCCATCGTTATAAAATGCCCGTCATATTCATTTTAAACATGGTGGTCAGAGACAATGATTACAGGAACAGAATGCTTTTTGTCCCTTACCATCATAATAAACTGCCCGCCATATTCATTTCAAAGAGGGGGCGTGGTGGCGCAGTGCCACGCTGTTGGCCTCTCACCAAGGTGGACCGGGTTCGATTCCCGGTCAATGCATGTGAGATTTTCGAAGTGAAATGCCATGTCTTGTGGTTCGGATTCCACGTAAAAAGGAGGTCCCGTGGCTCATGATTGCATGATTAACGGTCACGTAAAACTAAAAGCTTCCTTCATTTCACAGATGGTGGTCAGAGAGAGACTTGATTACAGGAACAGAATGCGCCTTGTCTGAATAATGCCATTGGCATGACCCACGCAAACGAAGTCAGCTCCGATTAAATTTTAGCCTGTCGGCCCGAAGGCCTTAAGTGCTTTATCGAAGGGGGGTTTCGACCAAATGAATTGAATGAGGGCTTTGGGTGATAACCTTGTGTCTAATTGTTCAGAATGTGACCTTGTGTATTTAAACATGGGAAATAAAGAGAGTAGAAAAGATAGTAGAAGTAAGAGTTTCTTGAAAAAAAAAAAAAACAGAAGTATAGAGGAAAGTTGAAGGGTAAAATTGCGAAAGTGAAATAAAGGTGTACTACAGTAGCAAGTTGTTCTAGAAAGTTATTCAATAATCATACGGGGATGCTTATGATGGCTTGGTAATCACCCAATCTGTTGATGAGAGAGTTTGTACTTTGGGTGGCTGTTCTGTAGAGTTTGACTGCATGATTGTGTATTCTCCGATGGATGGTCTGTATGAAGCTGGGAGCTCCTGATATCGTGTGTGATGGACAACGCATCTTTATCCACGACCCTCTTTATTTCCGTCGTTCTATTGTTACACTATCTGGTGGGCATAGATTAATATACTGCTCAAAAAAAATTAAAGCACCACTTTTTTCAAAGGCCACCAAATTTGGAAAGTTGACTGCACAAGGTCGAAATCTCAGTATGACGTTTGCCCCGACGCCGACCAAGCACATGCTTCAGCACAACTCCCCAACTTATGTAGTTTCGGGATAGCGCCCCCAAAACCAGCCCATTTTTGAAAACCGTAAATTGAAGTTTGCGAAAAACTCTGTAGGACTTGTCGCAGGTTGCCAAAGCAGTCGAGAATGAATGTCTTGCTCTTAAGGTTCCACGAACACGGTGAAATCGTTACATTTGACGTTTGGGCATTTTCAACCCCCTTCATCATCCCCTAAACATGGACTACCATTGGGGGCGCCTGAGAAGGTACCGGATGTGTTTAACCACTTGAAAACCTGCACACCGTCCTCAGTTGCTGATTGCAGTAAGTTCTTAAGGCCTCCGGCAATGTTCACCCCTCCTAACACCCTCAACTGGCAATGGACCAAACCACCCCGTCTTGATTCACCCCTAAGGAAGGTTTAAATCGAGATTTTTATCAGTGCTGCTAATGGGGAGGTCTTCCCCTAACGTTTCAAAAGAGGACCTGCGCCTGTGTCGCCACCCCTTCCCTTGCTACCCCCTTTTGTATGATTTTTCGAATCAGGCCCTTTTTAAGGGCTGAAATGAGGTCTTAATCGCTGAAAGGGCTGTAAAGGTCCTTAGAAGTAGTGGTGACACGAAATCAACCCCTTCCGATGTTTGATTGACATTCCATCCCCCAAAGTTGACATTTTTGCACCCTCAACCCTCCCTGTCTGGACGCGTAACGCGTCATGGCAGAGTTTTCAGAGTTGGATCAAAATGAAGCTTATGGCCTGAAATGGAGCCCAAAACAGCAGGTTGGATGGAAATTCATCGGTAGGGTGGGAAACGGGACCAAAAAGTTTTCAAAAAAGTTAACAGCCTCTAGTAAGTACACCAATGCATAGGCAACCCACATCACGTCATTTTTCTCCCATTGCCAAACTTTGTAACCTATTGCCGATCATAGGCAACCCACACGCACGGACGTGATGTGGGTTGCCTATGCATGGGCGTACTTACTGTAGGCTGTACACTTTTTTTGAAAAATTTTGGTCCAGTTTCCCAACCTACCGATGAATTTCTATCCAGCCTGCTGTTTTGGGCTCCATTGCAGGCCATAAGCTTCATTTTCATCCAACTCTGAAAACTCTGCCATGACGCATTACGCGTCCAGACAGGGAGGGTTGGGGGTGCAAAAATTTCGAATTTGGGGGACGGAATGTCAATCATCGATCGGAAGGGGTTGATTTCGTGTCACCACTACTTCTAAGGACCTTTACAGCCCTTTCAGCGATTAAGACGTCGTTTCAGCCCTTAAAAAGGGCCTGATTCGAAAAATCATACAAACGGGGGTTGCAGGGGAAGGGGTGGTGACAAAGGCACAGTTCCTTTTTTGAAACGTTAGGGGAAGACCCCCCATTAGCAGCACTGATAAACATCTCGATTAAAACCTTCCTTAGGGGTGAATCGAGAAGGGGTGGTTTGGTCCCATGCCAGTTGAGGGTGTTAGGGGGTGTGGACATTGCCGGAGGCCTTAAGAACTTACTGCAATCAGCAACTGAGGACGGTGTACAGGTTTTCAGGTGGTTAAACACACCCGGTACCTTCTCAGACGCCCCCAATGGTAGTCCATGTTTAGGGGATGATGAAGGGGGTTGAAAATGCCCAAACGTCAAATGTAACGATTTCAACGTGTTTGTGGAACCTTTAAGAGCAAGATTCATTCATTTTCGACTGCTTTGGCAACCTGCGACAAGTCCTGCAGCGTTTTTCGCAAACTTTAATTTGCGGTTTTCGAAAATGGGCTGGTTTTCGTGGTGCTACCCCGAAACTACTCAAGTTGGGGAGTTGTGCTGAAGCATATGCTTGGTAGGCGTCAAGACAAACGTCATACAGATTTCGAGCTTGTAGGTCAACTTTTCAAAATTTGGTGGCCTTTGAAAAAAGTGGTGCTTTAATTTTTTTGAGCAGTATAATAAGCTACCAGACTAGACATATGCTACTGGTGCTTCGTAATCCACAATATCCTCCCCACCTTGGTCTATCTCCAGGGGGAAGACCAGCTGCACTGGACGAGTTATTATAGTCCCCTTTGAGTCCTTGAGTATTGCAGTTCTTGCCACTCCATCTCTCCCAGCTCGGAGCTCCGCTATGCGGACCTTCCTCCACATGTGTCGGGGTTGGCTGTCTTCTTGCAGAAGCGCTTCGTCTCCAACTCGCAGTTGAGGAATATTGCCTCGAGGATGACGGACTTCATGAAAGCTCCTCAGCTCCATGAGGTATTCCTTTGTCCAGCGCTTCCAGAAGTCGTCAGTGGTCTTTTGTCGTGCAGTAAACTCCTTTGTCAGGTTAGTTCTTAACGTTGGTTCTGGTCCAGTTGGTAGGGTAGTTAGCCTTTGTCCGGTCAAGAAGTGGGCGAGAGTCAGAGCTTTTGCTCCGTCTTCATTTTGAGTGATGGGTCCTGAGTTGATGGCGGCTTCAATATTCACTAGGATGGTATTTAGCCTTTCCTCGGTTGTCAATGCCTTGCCTAACACCTTCCTTAGGCATCGTTTTGTAGTGCTAACCATCCTCTCCCACCATCCTCCCCACCAAGCCGCCTGTGGAGCAATGAATCGCCATTTGACGGAATGCTGTGCTAGGTACTGATGGACGGACGATTCGGTGAGGTGTTGCCATAGTGAAGACAATTCTTTGTTAGTAGCGTGGAATGTCTTGGCGTTATCCGTATAGATTATGTGTGGCAACCCTCGTCTTCCTGCAAACCTATGAAATGCGAGGAGAAATATTTCAGTAGTCATATCTGAACATAATTCCAGGTGCAAGGCCCTTGTAGATGCACACGTGAAGAGAGCAATGTAGCATTTCTTCGATTCTCTCCCCACCTTGATATTTGATATATAAAGGCCCTGCAAAGTCAATGCCAGTCACTTCGAAGGGTTGCAAGGGCTTCACACGGTCGGCTGGCAAGGGTGCTTCAGTAGCCTGGCCAAAGGGGTTGTGTGCCATTTTTCAAGGCAGACAAGTGCGCAGAACTTTCTTTATGGTTTGCCGGGCTCGAAGAATCCAATATTCTGATCGTAGCTCTGACAGTACTATCCGTACACCTAAGTGATGGAGCCTGATGTTGGTCTGCCTTATTAAAAGTCGCGTGAAAGTGTGGGAACCATCCAAAAGCACTGGATGCTTTTCTGTCTGCGTCAGATCTGCATTTGAAGTCGACCACCAAGTCGAATCAGGTCGTCTTGAGTATATGGATTGAATCTTGCAATCTTGGACATACTGGGAAGTGGAAGGTTTCTCTTCAAGACTGTGAGTTCCAGACCGAAACACACTTCTTGAACCTGACGAATCCAGTAAAGTCGGGCATCGTTTAATTCCTTTTCTGTCAGATACTTGGGGTATCGTACTCTTTCCTTGATCGCTCTGACAAACCGTAAAACCCAGCAAGTAACATTTATCAGTTTCCAATATCAGCTGAACCTTAATACATCTAATATGGGTTCAGTGGCTGTGATCACAAACACATTAGACATCTTTCTGATTTCTGGTAGTGTTAGGTGTACCGTTGTTGTGTCAGGTGGCCAGGTATCGCTCTGAGTAAGCCAGTGAGGACCACACCACCACGTGTCTAAAGATGATAGCTGGTCTGCGTCTACTCCTCGCGTGAGATAATCTGCAGGGATTTGGTCTCCGGGACAGTGTCGCCACTGAATGGGAGTTGTGTTGCTAATTATCTCTGTTACACGATTGGCAACGAAAGTCTTCCACTTGTTTGGGTAGTTTTTTATCCATCCCAACGTCACTGTAGAGTCGCTCCACAGGGTAGCCCTATTGAGATCAAAACTGGTTTCCTCACGAAAGTAGCGCAGGAGGTGCGTGCCTATAACTGCAGCTAGCAGCTATAATCTTGGAAGCGTGACTTTCGTCACTGTTGCTAGTCTGTTTTTGCTGCAAACTATGCGGGCGGAGGTGGTATAGTCCCGTGTTGATTTCATATAAATAACTGCTCCGTATGCCCTCTCAGAGGCATCACAGAATACGTGCACATGTGATTCGTTACTTGTTTTCCCTATCCCGATCCATCTGGGAATGTGTACAGATGACAATAAGTGAAGTTTGGTAAGCCAAGAGTGACAATTCTTAGCTGTATCTGGAGGTAGTAATTCGTCCCAGGTCAATCCTCTTAGCCAGGTATCCTGAAATACTAATTTGGCAACACTTCTCACTGGTGCGAGAAGTCCAAGTGGATCGTAGAACAGGGCGGTGGCACGAAGAATGTTCTTCTTGGTTCCTGGTGTATGTATGAGATCGTTAGGAATCTTCTCCTTGTTAGTGAAGAGGCAATCTTCAACTGTATTCCAGTCTACTCTTAGAACGCTTGTCACTCTCCTTTCCTCCAGATGTTCCTTGCGCCATAACGCTTTTAACGGTTCCGAGTTGGTCGCCCACTTGGAAAGTGAGAGTTTAATTTGTTGCAAAAGTGCGGTGAGTTCCTGATATATGGCAATTACCTGCGTGTCATCATCTACACTTGCAATGAAGTCATCCATAAACATAGATTTGTCAACTAACTCTGATGCAACTGTATATCTGTCCCGATTCAGTGTGGCTGAGGATTCGTCGAAAACGATTCTGTATTTTGTGCTACTCACGATGGATTTCTTCACAATGTGGTGGGGTAGGTAATATACATCTCCAGATTAGTCATTGTGAGGGGCAACCTCTACTTGATCTCTCCGTATATAATCTAACATGTGTTTATGGTAAATGGACTTCAGCTCATCATTCCCTTGTAGTCTATTTTTTATGGTGAGAATCACCTTTTTGCTATTCTGAAATTGGAAGAAAAGAGAACGCCCTCTTTCCTAAGCAACGAGACAACTCTCCTCCCATCCTCCTTACGGTAGGTGTTATGGAAATCTTGGAGAATAGCGTGATCCTTGGGTGACAGTGTTCGCCCTTGATGTTCCTTAATGCCAATAGCTTCCAACTCCAAAAACTGATGTAGACTGTCATCAGAGATTTCATTTACAGCAGAAGAAATGTGATGGACCATTATCTCGTTGACTGTGACGCCTGACCTATTTCCACTGAGGATATACCCAAAGATAGTAGGTAGGTGGACCAGTGATGGTGACACTCTAATGGGTTCTCTTGTTGTAACTATCTGCCAGTAGGAATCAGCACCTATGTGTGCCTCGATTGGAAGATCCGTGGCGTGGTCATCTCTCCGATCTGCTAGCTTTATCTTCCTTAACGATGCCAGCGTGGTTATATCTTGAGGAGCGGTCGGTTGTGGGGTGTAGGTGCTGTGGCTTTCGAACGCTGTAATCGAGACTTGAGCTCTGGTTGAATAACCCGTCATGTCAAAACAGACCTTCCTTCTAGTGTACTGGGTATTGGAGGGTGATTCGAACGTGCTTATCTCTAGAGTCTTGCGCTCAGTGACATTAAGCTGTAGCGAGTCAATCAGAAAGTTGTGGTTGAAGCTCGATTGACTTCCCGCGTCCAGGATACAACGGATTAATTTGCTTGGCCCTGTCGGCCCCTTGATCCATACACGTGCCGTCTGTAGGTGAGTGAAATCGTACGTGGCGACCCCTATCTTGCCTTCGGAGGTTCGCAAGTTGTTACCTTCAGAGCAGATTGACACGTGATGTGGCCCACGACATTTGTTGCAAGTAGTCTTCCCCTTCTTGAAACAGTTGGTTTTATTGTGCCCTCGGCGGAGACAAATAAAGCATCGATTTGTTGTCTTTAATCTCTCAATCCTCACCTGGGGGTCCTTCATCTGCTGGCAGTCTTGACCCCAGTGACCTTAATTTTCGCAATATACGCAGAACGGATCTATACCCCATTTCTGTCTTTCTTTTGTTTGTTGGTTTTCGTATGAACGTGAAGATTGGCTGCTGTGGGCACTGAAGAGGTAACCAACGGGGCATCCCCTCGTATCTTTTGCGCATTGAGGGCTCCTTCAATTTCTTCGTTGAGGAACACCATCAGTTGGGAGGTGTCTCCTTCTTGTAAGCCTAGTCTCTTAGCGTGGATAAGCCAGCGGCGGCATATGTCTTCCGGAAAGGCTCTCAGTAACTTGGGTGCCAAGATTCGACCATATGTGTCGACTTCTTCTCCTAGTGATTTTAAATCTTCGATATGGCGGTGACATTCAATGTAGGTTACATTTAATACCTCAGGGGCTTCTGAGACTGCAACTTCGAGGTTTTGTAAGTAATCAAGATGAGATTGAATAATTCTATTCTTATCGTCATATCGTGCTGTCAGAAGTCGTTTAATCTGCTCATAGGTACCTGCTGTTATGGATATCTCATCTACAAGACGTTTAAGTTCGCCTTACAAGTATCCGCGGAGAAACACGTTTGTTAATGACGGACACTGAAGAATTTTTGTCAATGAAGCATTCAAACTGCCCCCTAAATGCTGGCCATTCTTCTATGTTCCCCGAGAATGACTGCAATTTGACAGTAGGAAGCTTTATATCATGTGTAGTTGAGGGTCGAACGAAGGTGCTAGGAGATGAAGTGGTTAAATCGATCTCCCTCCCAGTGCATAGCTGTTCAATGAGGCCCGTGGCCTTTCTGATTGCCCGTTTGGAGTTGTCCAGATATTCTTCGCACGCTTCTATGTCGTTTTCGTATTCTGCGTCGTCGAGTGAGTCTTGGATACTTTCATCTAGAGCATTTAGGGACGATAAGATTTCCTGCAGACGCTCGTGGAAATGTTCAATTTCATCTAATTCCGTGGACTGGCTAAAGGAATTAATTTTATTTATGAAACGCGTCGCGTTAGAACGGTAAGTCGCTCGTCTGCGTATCAATTTCGTACGCTGAGCCGTTGTGTCTTCCATGACGTCTACTGCTAAGAAGTGAATTATCGCTTATCCGACAAATGCCACTAGTGTGTGTTGAATTACTCCGTTGTCCATGCGCTCGTGTTGGGCATGCAGTTCTTATTCTCTGACAAAATGGAGGTCCTTTTATAGTGGTAGTTTCCAGGTTATGACTACTTAAAAGGAAATAATATTACCGTATATATGTATATCCAAGCCTCTACTTGCATGTGAAACTGAATAGTATTCCTGGTTCGTGCAACCCCTCAAGTTTCTCGTGGTTCGGCACCAATTTTGTGTGAAGGACAACACGGCTTTCTCCACGACCCTCTTTATTTCAGTCTTTATATTGTTACACTCTCTGGTTGGCATAGATTAATATTAAGCTACCAGACTAGGCATATGCTACTGGTTGATAGGCCGTGGTGCTTCGTAATCCACAACATCGTGCGCAGAGCCTTGTTCTTGACAACCTGAAGTTTATTGATAGTGGAAGGAGCAGCGTAACCCCAGGCAGGACTGGCATATTCCATAACAGGTCGCACAATTGCACTGTATGTGAGGAGCTTGCTACATTCATCTAGTGCACTCTGGGACTTAAGTAAAGGCTAGAGCTTAGCTTGAATCGCTTTCTCTTGGTTCGTGTGCTGTGCGAACTCCTGAGCGAAAGTAAGGCCTCGATCAAGCGTGACTCCCAGATACTTTGTAGCTGTCTGCCATCTGATTACCTCGCCAAAGAGGTTGAGATACTGGACTTCAGTTTGTTTGCGCTTTTTGGTAAACAGCGTGGCAGAACATTTACTGACGTTAATCTTGATTCTCCATTTCTCTAGCCAGGATTCTAGAGTATCTAGAGCGACTTGGAAGTTGGGTTCAACTATATGTCCTCACCAGGGATAGCAGTATCATCTGCATATAGGTGGAGACTGGTCCATTATAAACTGTCCACCATATTAATTTCAAAGTTTCTGCTTGTTCATTGTCAGAGAGGACATGTCCGAATCTGATTGACGACTCGGCTGCAATTCATCCTGGGTTCACAACACGCTATACATCGTTCTCACGGGGACAGGAAAATGTCAAAGTTAGTTGTCAAGATCCGGACATGGAACAGATCCCTTTTGACACCACTATTTTATTTTTGAGTTGCTATTGCACATTAGGACCAAGTTCCGATTTGACGTTCGATTTTCCACTGTTTAATATGAGGCGCAACACTACTCAAGACAAAAGACAGTCATTTTACTTCATGCGATATTACGCATTTTTACGAGGACTTTTAGTTGGTCCGAATAGAAGATAAGAATATTTTAACATTCATTGTGTTTTAAGTGAAGAAATGTTATTTTAAGTGTGCATGTGTTGGTAATATTTTTACATCGTTTTGTGAAGTTCTGAAGATGAGTTAATGTAACTCGAAACATATGTACACTGTTTTAAAATAAAAATTGTAATTCTTAACCCTGGAAAGGCAACGCTCGTTGATGCAACGTGGCACGGGGGACTTTCTGACTCCAAAGACGGATCTTGCTCTGATAACAAAAGATGTCATATCTTTTGGGCAAAGATGCTACATTATGATTGTCATTTGTTTCTTTATTATCTTTTTTTCCACTGTTGTGAAAATTAACTGTCACGGCATCCAGAACTATCAATAAATTGTTGTATTGAATTGATATATTTTCCTTATTGAGCCCGTTAGAGGAGGTTATCCGGGTACCATCTGCCGAATGAAATGGTACTTCGAAATACCCCGTCCTTCGAACCCAACACCTCAGAGGATCGGGTGCATTTCTTTGTGGGCTTGCTCAGCACGAGGGATTGATCCAGGGGATCTGGGTCATTTAGCAGGGAAACAGGTCATAGACGCCCAAAGAAATACATCCGAAATATACAAAGCTAGCAATAAATAGATCCAGTCTTACGTAAGATTTCGTGCATGATTTATTCAAGTAAGACCCCTAAACTACTTCCGAGGGTAGAAATCGGCTAATCCGCTTCTCTAATTTCAATAGTGAGTCGTTCCCTAGTTTGACGTTAAGTACCCTCGCGAAGTCTTAGTTACATGAAACAAAAGCAACACTAACTAGGCGCGTGGTACAAGAAGAATTAACGCGTAGAAAATTTACAAACAAATGACTCGGTATAATTTACATTTAACAGCTAGCAAACCAATCCCTAGGTTAGGAAGGTACCACGTCCACATTTGATATTACATTTAAATTCGGTCTAATGCCTATGTGAACGAAAGTATTACGACGAGACGTGTCGTAAACAAATGCTTATGACCAAATCTAATGATTGTTTGACCACAGACTATCAAAGAAAACAATTAAATAACACTCTTATGTCTAACAGGAACAATAGGGTAAATACACTAGGGAATGAATAAATGAACACTCGAATACTATCCTGCCTACGCGAACTGAGATACTGTTCGTACCCAGTCGTCACCTCATGCATGTGAATTAGGTTGGCAATGCGCAATCATCACTGCGACTTACAAGCTTTGAATCCCGCGGGCCATAAGTTACTGACTACTGGTCCCGAAGATTCATGGCATCGAGATAAAAAAAAAGTGTCAGCTCATTTAAAGGTCTCCCACATGGAAACGAATTGAAGTCACGGTGTTAATCAATCAACAAGCAAATGGTTGCAAATTTATGGCTGTAATTATTTATAAACAATTAATTAATCCATTGGTTTAGGATAATTATGCTTTTGATTTATCAGAAGGTTTAAATACTGTTTAGTTAGTACAGTTTATGACACCAGTCGTAGGCAGCAGTATGTGATCTCACTTGAGATTCACTCGAAGAATATGACTTCTACGAGTCAACAATAACACAGGTTAGCGCGTCTTACCCCCATTGCATGCAAGTAACATCGGTCATCTTGGCCATAGCTCAAAGAACGCCGGAATAAACCAACAATAGGCGAACATTCCGTCCTGCCTAATTACCAATAATGTGTTCACGGACACAACAATTACACTTGTTAGCCTTACTTTATACAGAAACTGCGTCAATTAACATTATTGTTTAAACAATTCTATATCACGCTAGATGAATCAATGTCATCAGCTCAAAACATTAAAGGAATTCACGTTAGCGAGCATCCCCTCACTCTTTAAAATGAGAAAAAAAAAATGTTAGCAGCTCACATAGCTGTTCCCCAAAGCAAGGTTACATTAATAACAGTAACCTTCAAAAGTCCTAGGACTTGTGACGTAAATTAGCACTCATAAAAAGTCAATATGTCGTCTCGCGTTGCATCTCGGGTAGCAACTGGTTATCAGCTGGTGCGCTCATACAATTTTCACACTGCATTGCGCACGGCTTTGGTTTAGTACACATTGTATTTCAAAACTGATCATTTTAATCTTACAGTAGCACGAAATAAAGTCCTCAGGTGCTCTGCAGATTGTATTAAAATGTATAATCACTTCCCTAATAGTGTTTCTCAGGATAGTTTACCCTTCAATAATATGTAACGTAGTAATAATCTCAAAGAATACTAAAGTAAAGACTGCACACTTGTGCAACTAACTGCACTGACATTCCGAAGATATGTCACTTATCCTAATATTTGTACACATGGGTTTGATGTGCGTGGCTTGGCACATTCCTCAACAAAATAACAACATCTAACTTCTGCTGCGATGTTTGAAATGATACGATGTAGATTTACCCACCAATCTTACTGTGTATGGGTTCGTTCCTCTGGAACTTCACGTAGTAAATCGTACTCACGAAAAATGTCAAATAAAGAGTACAAAAATTGTTTCAGCTACTTTCGGATGATAAATGATACGGTAATAGGGTTCTTTCAACTCAAAATGAGGGGCATAACGATAGGGTGTTCCCTATACTACCGAAAGTCTACACCTTCTGTTCTTATGATGTCTTTTACACGACATACAATTCACAGCTTCCTTGCTGGCTTATAAATACACTGAAAAATACATGGAAATTCGCACCTGCCGTATTGAACACGGACTGTAGTGACTAACTGAAAGATTGTCCCAGTGCCAAGAATAAAAATATATACATTCCTACCTAAGTGGTCAAATTATCGGGTCGTTTCGGCTAAAAATACATTCAAGTTCTACATCCACCTGGACAAACCTTGTACAGAGACAATACAGGACTCACGATTGCTTCAAAGGGTAGTTCACCTTCCACAATTCCCATTGTAAGGGGTAATATGCTTTCAGGGTTCCTAGCATATTCCCGGTTAAGGCTATGGGCCTCGGCCTTTCCTTTCGGTCCTCGGTCCTCATCTCGTACATGGCTTGTACCTCGTGGTGCTGGTTGGACAATTCCATGGTGGCGGTTTGTTTCATCGATGTTTCCCTCACATCAGGAATTACTCCATCACGACGCTCTCAAGATGATGTCGAAAAATCACCATCACGTGGTGCATTAGCGTAGGCATCGTGGTAATTAAATTCACAGATTCTATGTGGAAATATTTTATACAAGGGCTCACTGGCTCTAATAATTGCAGGTGATCAAATGCTCTGCTTTTTCCTGCCACTGGCTCTAATAATACCGTACACGTGGTATCGCTCACAGATTTTATATGTTTTCGAATCACTAAAAAAAAAAAAGTAGTTCCGTGAAGAACTATACAGCCTATTTTCATATATCCTGCTCATGTTAATTGCCTCTATCAACATACAAAATTTCAGTTTAATTGCTGTAACAGATTCGTAGATATTGAGAACCGTCTAAATATTTCAGATGGTCGCCAGGTTGGATTTTTATTTTTGTACTATTACATTAAGATTATTGTGTACGTGAGGTATTCAAACTTCAATCGCATGATTAGAACACAAGAAGTGAAAACGAGATTTTAAAATTACGCACAGCAGCCATCATGTGATTATGCAAACAATTGAAATGAATTGGATGCCAGCATTTAACGTGCAACGTTTCATGGCACTCCGATAGATAATTCGCGAGAAACGTCCATTTAAATATGTATACTTCCCGTCGCCGCCATGTTGGATTTGTGCTCACCAGGTTACTGAAAGTCCAATAGGTGAACATATGTTCATAGTCTCTATGAACATTAAAAAAATCAGTTTGGTTGCTGTAAAAGATTCATAGATATTGAGAACCGTCTAAATATTTCGGAAGCTCGCCATTTAGGATTGTTATAAGTATAGGCCATAGAGTTATGTACCATTCAAGGACAATTATTGCCTAGGTTCATTATTCAAACTTTCACTTCGATCGCATGATTACGACACAAGAAATAAAAACTTAATTTTAACATTTCGCACAGCCGCCATCTTGAGGTTATGTAAACAATTGAATTAAATTAGATGGTAGTGCATTACAATCTGCAAAATCATTTACTGTACCACATTTCACTGCGCTCAGAGAGTTAAATCACGAGAAAAGTCTATTAAAAAATTTCAAATTCGCTTGGTCGCCATGTTCATTTTGTACTTTACAGGCTTATGAAATATACATAGGTAAACTTGTATTAGTACCCTTTATCACCGTACAAAATTGCAGGGTGATATCTGTAATAGTTTCGGAGATATAGAATGTCAGTGAAATAATTCGCACAGCCGCCATTTTGAGGTTATATAAACAATTGAACTAAATTAGACTCCAGTGCATTACAATGCGTATAAACATTTGCTGTACCAAGTTTCATTACGTTTGGATAGTTAAATCGCGAGATAAGTCTATTAAAATTCTCAACTTCGCTTGGCCCTCATGTTGGTTTTGTAGTCACCAGGATTTTGAAGGTCTCATAGGTGAACTTCTAGTAGTGTCCTTTATCACCGTAAACAATTTCAGGGCGATATCGGTAATAGTTTCGGAGATATTGAATGCTAGTGAAATATTTCGCACAGCCGCCATGTTGGATTGGTGAGAAGTAACAAAATTTGAAGGGCACGATCGAGGTCACCGGGAATGATGCTATGAACTTACCGAGTTTCATTGAAATCGCTCCAGCCGTTTAGATTTTATTAGGGACACACACACACCTCACACACACACACACGCGCGCGCGCACACACACACGGACAAAAGGTGATCTCATAAGCCTATTTTTTCAAAATTGAAAATAGGCTAAAAATGGCACACGTGTGTTGTGTAGCTTGGCCATGATTAGATTTTAATGTGGCACACATTGGGCAGTTAATTGTAGTTGTAGATTTGATATGACGCCTGTTTTCTAACGTGCCTTCGTGGTCAGTGAAAAAATGTCGATTTCACTAAAATCACAAATTACTTTTCACGATATCGTAGCACTGGCCTTGCATGGCCTAAATAATACCTTTTGCAGACTATATTCACTATGATCAGCACGATGGCTGTCGATTTGTAGTCCTCCCAAATTATGGGGTTTCACTTGCCTAATGCCGTCTTCGTCTAAATTGACGGACTGATGATGCAACACGTCCTGCCTAAGCGGACTTTCAAAACGGTGTGTTTGTGCCTAGCACGGTTTCCTGGTTTGAAGGAAGTGGTTGAGTCGTTTAGCGACTATTTACATTGTCCTCCGCGTGTCTGCGGTGAAAATACCTTTACTATAAAAGTGATTTACCATTTTCAAAAGGCATAGAAGATGGTAAATTATACAGAATTAATTATTATATGATCCTGAGATATGTGGCATTAAAATAGTGAATAATATATCTCTAGGAAGAATATAAGCTGTCCTCTCCGAAGTCAAAATAGCGGATTGTTCACGAGGAAGCTTCAAGGTGCGTTCTGTCGAACAGAGCATGTGGAGTGAGTATGCTCTCAAAGAAATATTTGACACATGAGCCTAGGCGGGCTCATTATATAAAATAAGAAAGAATCTGCGATACGCCAGTGAGCGTAAAAATAATAAGTTTTATGTATCGTACATTGATGTATTGGGTTTATTAACTCAATTGCATGCTATTTTATTGAAAATAGATGCATATTAATCGAACGATATACATGAATCCATAGATACCACACTAGTACAGGTTATGAAAGAAATTTTATACACCCAATGATGTTCCCAGTAGCTAAATGAAACACCAAGGAACCATCTAACCAATATTTACAAAACTTTCGAAAAAACAGGCTTTCAATAAATCAACTATGGGGTTCTCTCACACACACAGCTGGACAATAATCCCTCTTTCTAACAATGAACACCTTTCACTACAATGTTAGTGACCTCAGACTAACGGCAAAGAATGGGAGGAGAGGTATGTGGTAGCCAAGGTCTCTAAATTTAGAAACAAGCACATACTAACCAAATTAATTAGTGCCAGGTCACAAAAGTCCCCGCGCCACCATTCCCGGGTTAAGTATTGACTAGGGGGAACTTAATTGGTATATTTCTAAATAACTATAAGTCAATACGGAACAAAAGCATCATAAAAAGAACCAATTATGGTCTTTTTAAAAGATTATCCAAATATATTTATACTAAGTTCAGATTACAAAAGTTCGTAAATGATTGTGCAGCGCGTCAATCTTATTAATTGATTCTGTTGAATTTGCTGTAGTAATGTTCACAATACAGCCAGTTGGTTTGTACAGATGATTCTGGTCAATGTGTTCTCAACATTCTATTTCTAGTGTAACGGGAGTCAGTTATTCTAGTGACATATCTTCAACTACAAATAAACTCGCCAGTGACGTCAACATTTCATACTTGCCTACTGTGGTTGTGACAGACATTGAACTCGGACCCCCCAGCGGCGAGCGTCACGGCGCTTTAAGGTCAAGTGTCACTCTGCTGTTTGAAAAGGTGTTAAAAATTGTGCTTTACACGATTCCCGATCTGTCAAGAACAGCTGGCGAGCTCAAAGCTCTCTTCACTCCCACAGCAAGAGGCTAAAGGTTACTCTTCATTTAACTCGAGACTTGGTGACATTTTCAGCAACAGCTGTTGCAGCGCCACTAAATATAGTGTTATTGATTCTTTAGGGACTTTGCGACATCGTTCTCATGTAGCCCCGTGTGTGTAGAATTTGTCTGATAACCTGTGTCTCTGTGGTGGCTGTGCTAGTGTATTTGTAATTGTGGTAGGCTTGGGGTAGGAAGCGGCTGTGTCCTTAATTTAGGAACCATCCCAGCATTAGGCTGGAGTAGAAGTGGGGAAACCACTTAGGTGTGAATCGAACCCTCCTCTTCTCAGATTTGCTTCACGAGGATACGTTCCAGCCTTCAGACCAGAATTAAATTTATTGGAAGAGCCGAGAATTGAACCCGGGCCTCCGTGGAGACAACCAAGAATGCTAGCCACTACGCAACGAAATATCACTAGGTGTTCTTCCATGATCAAATATTAACCACTAAAACCATAATTTTTAATTAGCGATTCCCCAGCAACTTGAATATACAAAATGTTAAAAGAGCGTTAAAAATCCCTCAGTATGCCTTCCTTCGGAGGGGATGTAAAGCCGGCGGTCCCATGTCAAAGAGTTATGGCATGAAAAAAACCTTCCACTAACTACACTTGTGGAAGCTAAAATCTGTAGGTTAGTTTGATCAACCTATAAAAGTTCCAACGTTCGCCGCCAGGTGCCGAAAGCGATCGAATTTATTAACCACGTCAGCAACTAGGTGTTGTGGACGGTAGCATTTGGTAGCAAAAGTAGGAACTACTTGAAAAAATTAATCGTCTGCAGTCCTTCTACCTGAATCACAGATAACACACACTAATACAGCGATCACAATTAACACCGGTTATCAGACAAATTCTACACACACCCAAAGTGCACGGGGCTACATGACCGCGTTGTCGCAGCCCCTGAACTAAGAAACCAAACATACAACGTGATATTTCCGTGTTAAAAGCATATAGACAATAAAAAAATAACACAGTACACACATCGGTTCCACAACAATGGCAGACTTACATCGAGCTGCTTTTGGTGAAACATCTATTATATAAAACACAGTGTCCTGACTGACTCACTGACTGACTGACTGACTGACTCATCATCGCCCAGCCAAAACTATTAAAGTTAGAATCACGAAATTTAAGGGATATGTTCGTTGTAAGTCGAAAACGCCCACTAAGGAAGGATTTTTGGATATTCAGGTTCTAAAGGGGTGTTAAGGGGGTACACCTGCATTTCATTGAATAACAATATCTCCGGCTTGCTTTGATTGAGGGATGTGATACTCGGCATATAAACTCATCATTAAAAATAAGAAGACATATTGTACCCATGTGAAGAATTTCCATGGAAAATATGCTCCCGCCTCCAGCTAGCAGCAGTCCTCGGGCGTGTGCCTTTCAACCCACTGAGCAGTTGCATATTTTGGATTTGAGACTAGGAGGTATCAACTCTACAATAATAACACACAACTCTACTCTAAAAGATTTAATTGGAGTCTAAATCATGGCTTCACACACATCAAAACAGCAACACAAAAAATATGCAAAACATAATGTTACCCTCACTTATTATTCATTATTCGCACTTTATCCTCACAGAAATCCAAATAATTGTTGATTTTACTTTACCTTGAAATTACTATAAAAATCATTTCCATGTACGCTAATGCACTGGTAAACTTTACTCAAACAATGTCAATCTTACAATCTTTCGTTAATGTTAGTGAACACTTTCATCTATACAATGTGCATAGGAAGATCCCTTGTCCTTTTCTTCCCGCCAAAATACTCGAATCTACCATGCATTAACCAAACTATTAATTGTAAGCTCCACTGTATGCCGTAATGAGTTTTCTTTCATATATTTATTCTGCTACCGCTGTGTCGAGTGGGACTTTATGTTACCCGTCAAGTGGGCGTAGCGTAACTGATATAGTAAACATCCTCAGAAATACGTGTCGTTGTCAGTATAAAATGTAACTTTTACCATCTTATAACTTGGCCAAATATTAAGATATCAGAACGATTCTTAATTAGCAGTGTGTCTTATTGCACACATATTATATATTCATTACTACAATCAACCTTTTTTAACAATCAGGGTTTCATAGACTTCAAATTCATACATCCTACTCCAAGAATACAAGGGCGAGTTCTCTCCTGTCCCTTCAATTAGTACAATGGACCCTCGCCGCGGGTGGTCAGACACCATGCCGTACCTCTCGTCTTTTTGCTCCGCTCCAAGCAATTGTCTGTTACCACCAGACATACACAATATGGCGCCATAACGACCCATCAAATATTACTGACACAAGTCTTACAGAATGCAATACGGAATATGGAATTGTTTAAACGAGTACTCCTACCATTTAGGATTTAAAGGCTGGCCGCAATAGGCGCAATTAACTCAGGCCAAGGAAACGAGATGCACTATGCACAAAGTCAGTTTTTGGAATAGTCGGCGGTTTTGTTAAATACCACGGTCAGGGCACAACTTCCTGCCGTCAAATTCACTCTCAAAGAGATGAATTAATTCACATATTTAGCTAGTTCTCGGTCGATATCAGGCGTCATGGCGAGGAGTCCTCGTTTTCCTCTCATACGCCACTGGATTCGAACCCGGAACGCTTTATTAGCAATAATCAGAGCTAGGGATCCCACTATTTACGCTCGATTGCAGTTTATATCTCCGTACGCCCCTTGGCTATACGAGATTCCATACGTCGATAAGCTACCTGACTTCCCCTGACTCTTGTGAAGCTGATCCCGTCCTTAATTAATAAGATAATCTCTACAAATTAATCTTATAAGCTTATTTATCAAGCTGCAATTCAATTATCTTTCAAACATTTCCATTTCCGACCTCCTTTGCATACTTCTGTCCATATCATATGATTCTCTGAAATTAATTTTCTCTGAGCGATCCATTCTACTTTCAATAATACTGCTTAGATATACAGTTATTCAAATTAACATATATTTGTTTTCAATTCCCCCGATGTTTATTTATTATTATTATTACTGACATGTTTTCCCCTATCTCGACACACCGTAGCTTTAGTTATATCATCAACAACTGAACATCCGTGTTCATTATATTTATAAAGCTTATTAACTCGAATGTCATTTCTACGTTACTTGTAACGGATTTACACATAACTCGATGTAAAACGAACATCTTACCTTGACATAAATCAACACAAATTAATGTATACAGGTTCTACCTTCCAAATTCAATTTTCATTGGCATATTTTACAACTTTTGATATTACCGACATACAGTGGGCTACATGTTTACAATAAAATCATGGTTAATCTTGTACTTACATATTATCCTGGCGTCATCGACCAAACACGTACTCCATTAATGCCTGCCATAGTTGCATTTTAGCAAGGCATCCTTACACTATTTACACACTTTTCATATAATTTTTCCATTGAGAAATACACTGCAAATTGCTTTTCCATGCTGAAGCTATCGCTTCCTTTTTCCATAAAGCACATTATATTGACCACTACACTTGTAGACTACACATATTTAAATAACAAGTCACTTAAAAACACACGGTAACTATATACATTTTCTCACTGGTTGACACTTCTTGCAGAATCTCAGAAACACAGGTGTTGTAGATCTATCCTCCACGAATAACCCTGCATCTCGTTTGAGAGTCTCGTAACACTGCCTGCAGTTCCCTAGTGGACTTCCTGTTCCTTGAAACTCCCTCGTGATTCTCAATGATCGTCAACTCCTATCCAGTGGAATGTTCCCAATACTAGCATAGATATGCTTCCATATCGTACAGAACGTTAATCAGAGTGGTACTTCTGTGAAAATACTTTACCCGTATTAACAAAATGTTTATATCTGCGCAACTCTAACTGCTGTATCCATATCTAACAGATGTATTTTATACTGCGCTTGTCCATCGTACATTGTACTTGTACGATTACCATTCTCAATGTCGTCTGACTGCACTTACAGTTTTCCTGAACGGTACACTTTTAACAAAGTCTTGTACAGTCCCACGTACATTTATATAACAATGCATTATCTCTTCGTTATAAGATTCAATTGACCTATTATGATTTTCTACCTCGTACATACTTGTACTGCACGGCAAATACACTTAATACTTCACTAAAAATGTTTAAGTCTTTTGTTGGCGCGCGTCCCTTTCTTGGACCCGGGCAACATGCTCTCCGCGTTAGAATCTGGCACAACTGACCTCGACTGCCTGCTCCAGTGACCTTATATCTGTTTTCACAAGAAAAGTAGGTCCGTAAATTCCTTGGAGCTTCATTTCTTCTTTACATGCTTTCCCTCTCTTGAAATGATGTTTTTCAGATGCGTCCTGCATCACTGTTTCCATATCTGTCCGCGTGCATGAGAATCGATCAGTCAATTAATTATAATTAATTGCGTCCCTCTGAGCGTACCAACGCGGCGTGGGTGGTGTATCCCCAATGACCCGCTAGTATTTCTGCGTTGGACTCATTCCTGCTGTGTACATCCGCAATACCTTAAATCTGCCTCAATTTCGATGTCTGATGGCTTGATAATTAGCCTCCTTGCAATTCATTCACACAGGTGCAATCCTTATGTCTCTGGCGTACTCCAATCGCGAGTAATCATTAAATTATCCTTGCAGTTCCCCCACTCCACTGGTCTCCTCTCTTGTGGTACGGGGGTTTACTGTAACACATCTGCCATCCTCACCCTCTTCTAGACGGCGTAAATGGGTCCGAGTGACTGACGTGGTGCCTTGAAGGCACGCCCAGTTTCTAAACTCATTTGTAAAACTGTCAAGGGCTCCAACTCTCAGTGCTAACTTCAGAATTGTATGCATTTTACAGCCAAAAAATTGCCGTATCTTTCCATCTTTTCTTCATTCCATTAACAAATAATGCCAGAATTCATTTAAATCACATTAGTGGTTCAATGTGTCCTGTCTCTAGGGGTTGCTCTGGAATAAACTCCCTCTGAGACCGTGGGTTCATACCTCGCTGGTATCTCTATTCCGTTCTCACTTTCCCAGTGTCCCAGGTTCAACACCAGTCAGCCTAAAGCCCTCGGGCACATCTTCCCCTTGCTAAACTTATAGAAGTCATTTGCATGTGAACTTATTTAAGTCACAAGCTAACTGTGTTGTGACCGCACCTCTCTGTTTATAATAGCGGTCGTTCAACTCGTCTGACTACGGGTAGGTTCGTCTGCCTCTCCCCTTCCCGTCTTAGTCAGGCTTTCAGACGTGCATTGTCCCTGCGGAGGGCTTCATTCATTGCTTCTACCTACCCTGCTAACACAACCATTTCATTGTAAAGCTGTTCCTGGCATATGCACTCTGTCTATCTGCTTTCTTCAATAGACAAGCTGTTAGGGTTTCCTTCCGTCACGCTGAGTGAGCCTCCCAGCTCCTCTGCCTGCCTGACTTTGCTGTCCACGTGCACTTGGGTGTGTGCTGCGACAATTTCTTCTTGTTCATCGAATTCATCTGGCGAATAGTAAATTTTGAGATTGGCAGCATTCATAACGACCTCGTTTCCAGTCTCTAAATGCCTTACCCTATATGCATTGTTCTGTAGGTCTCTTATAATTTCGAACGGGCCGTGGTAATTAAAATTGAATTTCTTGTATTTGAGGGCGTCTGGATTCGAACTGGCTGGTCTCTTTATTAAGACTTTCTCTCCAATGAGTAGCGGTCTATGATAACGCTTCCAACGGTTCCTTCTCTGGCGTCTTTCTGCCTGTGCTTGGAGATACTCGAAGGTTCGCTGGATCCTCAATTCCCGTCCTGGCTGTGCATCTACAGGTAATGGAATGACACCAGACCATGGCCTCTCCGGTCTTTGATCAAGGTGTATGCTTACAGGCACTTGTCCTGTCGCTTCGTGCACAGTATTATTGATGCAGTACTCTATGACCTCCAAGACGTCGATCCATCTCCAGTTTTCTTCTGAACAATAGATTTTCATGTATTTTTGGATCTCTCTCATTACACGTTCCACGGGGCTAGCCTCAGGATGGCGAATGGTAGATAAAATCTGCCTAATTCCAAGATTTGCCAATTCCCGACGAAATTCTGCGCTAGTAAAACAGCTCCCGTGATCTGAGAGTAAATTATCCGGTTTCCCAAGTATCGGAATAACTCTCTCTTTCAGTCTCTTTAGCACCTGTTTCGAACTGGTCTTTGTATGGGGCATAATACCACCATTATCGAAAACACATCCATAGCTACAAAAATGAGCTTATTGCCTCTACGTGCCCTAGGCAATGGACCAAAGTTATCCACACGCATTAACTGCCCAGGATTCTCTGGTAACAATGGAATGGGTCGTTGTCACATTAAAAAGGGACTAGGCTTTACCCTTTGGCACAAATCACATGTCCTAATAGCATTTCTTACAGTTTCTCTTAATTTCGGCCTTATGAATGCTTCTTTTAGTAGGGCAGTTACCTTGTCTATTCCAGGGTGACCAAACGCTCTGTGCGCGAGCCATACCAATCTCCTCTGTAGAGATGCAAGAATAACAATCCTTTGGCGGGTATGCTCTACGTCGCTCCACTTATGTAGCATCTGATTGTACCACAAGTACTCTGTTGGTAACGCCTCTGCCTCTCTGTATATTGCAGTTCCCCTTGCTAAGGGTCCCTCGAAGTAATCGATCATCATCTTTATCAAAGGATCTTGACGTTGTAAGATGAGATTCTTCAAGTCATCTAAGGTCTTCTGGTCTCGGTTCTCTATCTCGACGGCTAGAGTTTCCTCTTCTCTCGGATATCGGCTTAGCATGTCCGGTATTACGTTCTCTTTCCCTGGACAGTATTCTATTTCCACATTGAACTGTTGAATATACAGGGACCATCTTGTCAACCTCTGGCTGTCTTTAACAGGAATGTTAAAGCTTTATGGTCTGTTCTGAGGACGATTTGAAATCCGTACACGACTTTGCGCCAATACTGTAGCGCGTACAATATTACGAGCAATTCTATCTCTGTAATCGTGTAAATCTTCTCGTGGGACTTCAATCTCCTACTTATAAAGGCAATAAAAACTTTCTCCTCAGGCTTATCAACATTTTCTTGGAATAGCATCGCCCCTATTCCAACAAGTGACGCATCCGTCTGTATTATGAACTTCTGGGTATAATCAGGGTATCCCAGCTTTACGTACTCCAAAAGCATTTGTTTGCACCTCACGAATGCTTCTTGGCAATGCTCCGTCCAATTCCATCTGCCGCCTTTCTTCAATAGATCTTGCAGGGGTGCCACAGTCGCAGCGTAGTTTGGGCCGTGATTAGCAAAGAATCCAATAACACCCAAATACTGTCGGACGTGCTTAACTTTCGTGGGCCGAGGAAAATTTCGAATCACCTCTAATTTCTCTGGGTTAGGCCTTACTCCATTTTCGTCAATAACGTGCCCTAGGAATTTAACTTCCTTCTTACAGAAATGAGACTTCTTTATATTAACCATAAAATTGGCTTCTCTAAGGTTATCCAGCAATTTCGTTAAGTCTCTCATGTGCTCCTCCAGAGATTCCGATGTGAGTAGAATGTCATCTACGTACCTGATGGTACTCTTTTTAACATCTTCCGATAAATTGCGGTCTAGCGCTCTTATCAAAGCTGAACCAGCTGTTTTCAGACCGAAGGGAAGCCTTAAAAATGAATATGTATGTTGATCAAACATAAATCCTGTCAAGAGACTAGTTTTCTTTTCCTATTCAATATGGAGGAAACTTGCTGTGATATCTAAATTTGTAAATATAGTCTTTCCTTTAAATTTCCTGAGGATCTCCTTAATAGGTGGCACTTGGTCAAACTCCGGTATCACTCTCATATTTAAGTTCCTTAAGTCCAGGCACACTCTGACAAATTCGTCTGACTTGGGTACTATCACCAGTGGACTTACATACGGCGTGGATGTCTTCTCAATCACACCGGCCTCCAACATCTCCTGAATTGCTTCTTTGACTTTAGCATAATGCTTTTCGGCGACTGGGTAGGTTTTCTGCCTAAATGGTGTCCAGTCGTTAACTTGGAATGCGTAAGTGAAGTTCTTTATACGACCAGGTCCCGAGTCAAAGACTTCCTTCTGTTCCAGTAACAATTCCTTTAAATTTTCTTTCTCTCTTGGGCCAATTTTCGCTTCTTCTAGCTTTTCCAAAATACAGTTTTCCAATTCTGGTTCCAGATCCTTTTCCATGTCTGCGGCTAGTGTTTGCAGTTCGTCTTCTATATTTTCAATGGCTAACACTTCCTCCTCAGTCATGTCTCTGTATGCATGCCATACTTGTACATCTGTCCGAGGTTCATTCTACATGAGTGAGACCTGTAAGCCTTTGGCTTCTTCATTCACACGGAACATGACTCTGTCCTGTGATAGGTCTATTATCACTCTGTATTCCCTTATAAAATCCGCACCAACTATGAGATTAAAAGGTAGTTTGCTTACGAGTAGAAAACTCTGAGAAAATATACAGCTTCCTATTTGTAAGTCCAGGAATACCTGATATTTGCATATCATGGTTTTGTCAGGAATGACACCCTTAATATTGACACTTGAGATAGGTATTTTCAAGACGTTTTCTCTATGCGCTATCTCATTATATAATGCTCGTGTTATGAGACATACGGTTGAGCTTGTGTCCAAAAGGCTTCTTACATTCAACCCTGCCACTCTCACTATTATATTGGGCAATTCTCTTTTGACTATGACCTGAGATCCTCCTGTATCTTCGATTAATTCTTCAGGTTTAGCTATCCAATTAATGATATTGACTGCGTTCCATCCATCATTTTCGAAATCTTCTAATTTTGGTGTTTTTTTCTATAGCGCCAGTCCCGTTAGGTTGTCTTCTCTCCTGTTCGCTGCGCTGTAATTCCAAATTCTTGGCCCCGTCTCCATATATGACTGGTGACGTTCTATTTTGAATAGCCTCATCCCAGCGGACTTGCTGTTTCTTAGGTTATTCTCCTCTCTCATCGAGGTATTGTAGTGAAGCGTGGTATCGTTCCTCCACTTCTTCGTCAAAGTTACGCCTTCTTTCTTGGGGTCTCCAAGTTTGATTGTTGCCTTCTTGGTCGTTGTTTCTCCCATTGTTCTGGTATGGCCTACCACGTGTGTTTTGTTGATTCCAGCGGTCTCGGCCTCCTTTTGCTCTAATGGCGTTCCCTTTATATCTCGGTTGCCATCTCCTGGGTTCATGTTCCCATTGATGCCCGTTGGAACTTAACGTTTCGGTACTAGTAGCTTTATAGTTTTTCGGAGCTTTGTACTGGTCAGTCTGCGTGTTGGTCATGTGTACCTGTTCCACAGTTTGATTCTGGCGCATGCTATAGGATGTAGTAAGGTCCAGTTGCCTAAGAACTGCCTCCATATCTATCGCTGTTTTTGCATTTGCCGAAATCAGCAGCCTTTGAACTTCATAAGGAAGTAGTTTGGCAATAGCAATGCATAGCTGTAACTCACTAGCGGCTTTATCTCGCTCCCGGAATTTACAAACTTGAGACATGAAAAACTCAGCGTACTTAGTTTGATTGTTGGTAATGTACCCGATTTCAGCAGTGTCGTGAATGCCACAATCCAAGAAAACAGCGGATCAAGAATCAGCGGCAGTACCCCGGCTAAAAATACATACCGTAATATCCGGCATTACACACTCTGAAATCGAGGACACATATCAGGTGATATATATATATATATAACATGCAATGGAAAATCCTCCACAGGATCAGCGACAACACACACACACACACACACACACACACACATGAGCGCAAGACTCTCATTCACTCGGGCGTAAAAGGGACAAAGGAATGGATAAAATGATTCAAGCCGCTATAATAACCATGGCATGTTCCTATCCTCCACACTATCTATAAAAACAACGCAAGAGTAAATTGAAAATGGAATGAGCATACGCAAATGCGTGCCCAAATTTTATTCAGAAAAGAGAAGACACCGCAAAAATGGATATAATAAAATCGAAAATCCATAACTGAATGTAATTACAATTGATGTCTTATGGCACACACTCTGACATAACGTCAGCTAAATTACACAAAAAATTACTTAAAGATCAACAAAAAATTGGCAACTTATCGCAATGCCTTTTCTATCAGGATTAATAAATAAAAAAATGTATAAAGAGCGAAGAAAAAAAATAAAACAACCCCCTTATTAGAATTAAATAGTGAAGGCCTCACACTATTTACAGTATCAAAATATTACTCTATACATAGATCCTGATTTTTATTGTTCATTGGATTACCGAAATATCTTTTAATTCTAATTACAAAAATTTAAGAAATACCTAATTATAATCATATATGTGTCGTTCTAGGACAGTATCTACACCAATGTTCCTCCACTAATCTACATAGACCTATTATTCATCAATATTTACTGACGGTGATCAACATCGAGGTTAACGAGCAAACAATGGTTTAGCGTTCCGACCAATAAAGGTGAGAATGCTATCCACTGAGCCCCTGTTCTATCCAGTCTTCAAAACAATAACAATAATCATCTAACTGAATTAGCAGCAACGTCTTGAACCCCATACTTATGGAGCCCCCAGCATCGCCAACCCAGCTGATCTACAAGAACGCGACAGTCTGCCAAACAAACAACAAACGCAACCAAAATGGTCCTAACAATACGAATATAAAGCAATACTGTCTTCAAACACAGTAAAAGAAATCTAACAGCAGTTAAAAATAAACTCCACCAACCCTAATAAATACGGCGTTCCAACGAACGGCAAACGCAGCTAACAGCTGACTCAACAAAACTGCAATCCTAAACATCTACACCACGCAACCCAAATAACCAACAACAACCATTGACAGAGGAAAGGTTCCCAGGACATAACGTCCCTTACAGGGGTCGACATTCGAAATACCAACAAAAAAAACAATTTGTATGTTCGCACACCTCTTCAATGTAAACACCACCATCCCACACTATGCTATCCAAAATGACCATCTCTCCCTCAAGTTATGTAATTCAAAGACGTTGATACTAATTTTAAATATGCTTCATAAGCGATAACTGTTAAAGATCGAATGACGATCTCCTAGTGCGTGTTAACAAAGCACGATATATATCAGGCTATAATCCGTTTCAAGTTACATTTATTGTGAGTGTCAACTCAAAAACATTTTCCACTAATGTGTGCACTATATTCAGTAAACCTTTAAATAAATAATTATGTACATACACTGTGTCACACAATAACAACAGTCTAGAATAATACTCGAATCAACATTATATTTTATAATTCAAAATTGTTTTCGAAAGAACTCTTCATCTGAACGATCAGAATAGCAACGATCTTTAAATCAACGAGGCATTATCTAAAAGTCAAAACTGAAAATTAATTATATTTTCAAAGAAAGAAAGAAAGAAAGAAAGAAAGAAAGAAAGAAAGAAAGAAAATTCTTGTTGGAAAATCTCAGGATTGAAGTCCCAAAATTTCTCAAAATCAAAATTGATCGGGATTTTCTGAAAATCCGAGGAAAGATTTGACTCAAATTCCAATATCAAAATGAAATAAATTTTCAGAGTGAAAATTTCAAAATCCAAAATAATTCAATATTGAAAATTCCGAAAATAATTCAAATGGTAAAGTCAGATAATAGTGCCACAACACAATATGAAAAGAATCATCAAAGATCAAATAGCTAAATCTCAAAATTCAAAATAATTCAAAATCTAATTTTCAAAAGCAATTTTTCAAAAACTAACTCCTCTGAAGCTGCGAAGTGGCAACCGCGCAGAAATAAGAAAAATGCAAAGAAGAAAGTGCGCAAGAAACTGTTCATCCCGGAACACTCTTAAATCCGAAAATAATTTAAATGCGAAACCACGAGGTCGAAAAAAATCTAATCTGAGGAAGAAAATCTTACAATTGAAAAAGCCAGCGATAAACATCGAAACGAGAACTCCACTAACCCAAGCACGGTCAGCAAGCAGATAACTCGCCTGCAAATATCCCAGACAGGCTGGAACTGAGGCTCACAAGCCCACTAAAAGCAAACCGTAACTTGCTTCGATGAAAAAAAATTACTGACCACAAGATCCAAACCAACTACTTAACAAAAATTACTACTGAAATAAAATGATCACACAAAGCATCTACGAGAACATACAACTACGAACTGGGGCTACAAATATTGAAAGACTTGTCTTACATTCTGCTGAATCGGAGACGAACAATGTGAAGATCCAATTCACGTTCAGAACAGGCGCTGGTTTCCATTTCACTCGGCTGACAGCTGGGTAGCCTCGCTTCAAACCACGATCCTTCTTCCCTGGTCCGCCTAGAAGCTGCTCGTTCCCTGCCATCGGCCATCCGAATTCTTGAGAAGGGCTGACCGCCACGGCAATCGGATCGCCCCCTGGCAGACACCTCGTTTGATCCCTGGTCTTCGTCCTGGCGTTTTCTTCTTCTCGTCCCTCCAGAGAATCGTGTAGTCTCCTTCCATAATTGCGTTGGCCATAATTCATAATGTTCTCTAGTATATTGTGCATTTTTGAAGTGGCTGCGTGAACTTTGCTTTTCCGCATGTCGTTCTAAGTGACTCCACTCGAAGGAATTCTCACTTTCATGATGTAGGCAGCATTTCCCACAGCATAAATTAACACAATACCATAACTTCCTCTGATAAATCACATTCTCCTTCCGGTCACGTGTCCATAATGTTCTCCATTTTATTGCCGACCACTACCTTCTCGAACATATCGTTCCGAAGTAACGTGTCTCAAGGCGTTTCCTTACAACATGCACGTTCAATACTTTTCATAAAGTACATTCACATTTCCCTATTCTCCACGACTACGTTACACAGTACTGACTGACAATTAATTGTCTCCCCATGCCACCAGTCTTTACTGTGGAATAATACAAAACTCACTCAAAATCACACAGACTTCCGTGCTTCAAAATACATTAGCATATTTAGACACGATGTTTCACACGTTCATATCACTTCCTTAAACATCACACACCAACAACCACTGTCGTAATGCCTTTCCGCAGCACTCTGCTCCCCTCCTTCTGACCAAGTAGACTCTCCCTCACGTCACCTGACATACTCTGACGTCATCCTTCTCTCGCCTTCTCGAACATCTGTTCCTTACTCAAACCTGCTTACCGAAACACGGACATGAATATCCACAAAAGACATTTCGTGATTATAACTTAATTAATATCTTCCATTTATTTCCCAAGGTCAATGCTTCCAAATGCATTAAGTAGCCTACTAGACAAAATAAAACATTCCATTTGTAACTTCGCTCACCGAATCTTCCAATCCCACTCCTTTTCTTCAAGAACCGGCTATGGTCTATCTCGAATGGATGGTCCTATCAAATCCTCCCTTTCTGGAAGAAGATTACATTCAGCTAACAAGCCTCTTGTTGAGCAATACTTCATAACATAAAGCTTGTATAATGGACTTGTTCCAAAATTCATTCTTCCAAAATTAATTAAATGCTCTCCTTTTTTAGAGTTGCCTTTCATATCAATTCCTCGTATCTCTTTATACGAATTCGGGGACATTTCCCTCCTAACCAAGGTTGAACAAGTGTGAAAAAATACTTTTCAACTTCAGTTTCAATAAACCAATATCTAGGACACGAATTTGTACTTTACTTTTTCTTCTTGTAAAATCTCCTGAGGTTCTTTGCATTGAACTTTCCAACTAACTGCTCGTCCTCAATCTTGACAATACGATAACAGTTATTCCCATAGACAATGTCTACCTTAAATGGGCCTCGAAACAGTCTGCTAAATTTCACATATATCTTCTTGGAAACATTCGTTTTGGTGGGACGTCTTATCAACACGAGATCTCCTCTTCTGAGTGGATTACTAAATCGTTTTCCTTTTGTCCTCTTCTTTCTCTTGTCCGCTGCTTTCTGCAGGTTTTCCCTCGCTGTTTCTATCCTCGCGTCTCTCGTCGGTTCGGGGTCCTCTGGGAGATCAAACAGACTATCCCAGGGCCTCACAGGTCTTCTGTCCATATGCAGAACCGATGGAATGTCTGCTGTGCTCTCGTGAACCGTCGAATTAATGCAGTCCTGGATTCTAGGAATAATCTTTACCCATCCTTGATGGTTATCTGCACAGTATAGTCTGCAGAAACTAGCAACAATAGCCATAATCCTCTCCGCTGGATTGGACTCTGGATATCTCACACTACTGCATATATGTTTGATATCCAATCTATTCATGGCATCTCTGAATTCTACTGACGTAAACTGCGTGCCTTGGTCCGTCAAAAAGAATTCGGGTTTCCCCGCATTGGGAATCACGTCCTGCTCAATTCGGTTGATCACATTATGGGAATTCGCCTTCTGCATCGGACTCAAAATTACCAATTTCGAGAACACATAGAGGGTAACTAGAAGAAACTGATTTCCTCGTTGTCCCTTTGGGCACGGACCATAAATGTCACATGCAAATAGTTCATTTGGTTTCGTTGGAAGGATAGACTTAGGTTTTCCTTTTAGCAATTCTGACACATGTTTACATTTCTGACAGTCTTCGCATGACCTAATGATTTCTCCAACCGTTTTCCTCATGTTCTGCCAAACAAATTTCTCCTTAATGGTATGAAGGGTTTTGTCCAGTCCTCCATGTCCTATACTTCGATGCGTTAACCAAATAATTGGTTTGATCAGCTTCGGTGGTATTACAATCCGTACTTTGGAGTGGTCTACATCAACATATCTGCAAACGATTTCTCCGATCAACACATGGTGTCTCGATTTCTTCTGGACCTCACTGTATTCAGGATCATTATTATCGATCCTGCCTTGCAATAAACGATATATCTGCCTACATGGAGTATGCCTCCTCTGAGTTACAGCAATATTCCTCAGACGAGCAATAGTATCTCTATCCTCGTCTTCGAGTTTTATCATGTTGACTCGAACGTTCTCAACAGGATTACGAGATAGGGCACCTGCAAGGATGTTATCCTTTCCAGGTCTATGGATAATGGTCGCATTAAATTGTTGCATAAATAATGGATATATGAATGGATGCGTTTTGTAGAAAAATTCAAGATACCATACACACATTGCAAGATTGTACTTTAAAATTGGATTGTGGATAAATTGCGAATTTGGTATGTAACGCTAGTACCCTTCGACACTCCTCTTCTCAATAGAGAGACTCTACGTTACATCAAAAAGCCTAATAAACTCAAAAATCGCTCAAACACAGTTTGAGGGAAGAAACAATTATTATGGTTTTCCCCATGAAATACCATATAAAATCTATGGGGTTTCCCTAAATCCCATAAGCTCCACAACCTTGGGCGCCATGATAAATAATATGTTGGTTGGCTGCCCCAAAGCAAGACATCGGCCAAGCTCACAATTATTAGCAAAAACCGTCCAGGGAGTGGTTTTTACTGCCGAACGCCCCACTTTGGGCCTCGCCATGATAATTAAAGGGGTGGTGTGGTGTATCATGGTAAATTAATGGGTGGACGTGCGCCGATGGCGACCCGCTTTTACAACTGGCTCCACATACCGGCGACGTGATAAATATAGGGTGGACAAGCTGTGCAACGCCAAGATCGCTTATATTGCACTCATGTAGGCGATTCCAAAATCAATTAATACCGCCCCATGTTGCCTTGACCATGATACATATAGGTGTTTATCAATATTTATTTTTGGTTGGATATGAGCTTATATAAGACTAGGAGCGGTCCTTCCCTACTTCACGTTATTCATTAAGTTATTAGAGTTGTTTACATTAGATCTTGACCGACTTTAGTTGTACCTCTAGTTCAAATCAAAGTACATGGCACCACTTTCCATGTACCCATGTGAAGAATTTCCATGGAAAATATGCTCCCGCCTCCAGCTAGCAGCAGTCCTCGGGCGTGTGCCTTTCAACCCACTGAGCAGTTGCATATTTTGGATTTGAGACTAGGAGGTATCAACTCTACAATAATAACACACAACTCTACTCTAAAAGATTTAATTGGAGTCTAAATCATGACTTCACACACATCAAAACAGCAACACAAAAAATATGCAAAACATACTGTTACCCTCACTTATTATTCATTATTCGCACTTTATCCTCACAGAAATCCAAATAATTGTTGATTTTACTTTACCTTGAAATTACTATAAAAATCATTTCCATGTGCGCTAATGCACTGGTAAACTTTACACAAACAATGTCAATCTTACAATCTTTCGTTAATGATAGTGAACACTTTCAACTATACAATGTGCATAAGATGATCCCTTGTCCTTTTCTTCCCGCCAAAATACTCGAATCTACCATGCATTAACCAATCTATTAATTGTAAGCTCCACTGTATGCCGTAATGAGTTTTCTTTCATGTATTTATTCTGCTACCGCTGTGTCGAGTGGGACTTTATGCTACCCGTCAAGTGGGCGTAGCGTAACTGATATAGTAACCATTCTCAGAAATACGTGTCGTTGTCAGTATAAAATGTAACTTTTACCATCTTATAACTTGGCCAAATATTAAGATATCAGAACGATTCTTAATTAGCAGTGTGTCTTATTGCACACATATTATATATTCATTACTACAATCAACCTTTTTTAACAATCAGGGTTTCATAGACTTCAAATTCATACATCCTACTCCAAGAATACAAGGGTGAGTTCTCTCCTGTCCCTTCAATTAGTACAATGGACCCTCTCCGCGGGTGGTCAGACACCATGCCGTACCTCCCGTCTTTTTGCTCCGCTCCAAGAAATTGTCTGTTACCACCAGACATACACAATGTGGCGCCTTAACGAACCATCAAATATTACTGACACAAGTCTTACAGAATGCAATACGGAATATGGAATTGTTTAAACAAGTACTCCTACCATTTAGGATTTAAAGGCTGGCCGCAATAGGCGCAATTAACTCAGGCCAAGGAAACGAGATGCACTATGCACAAAGTCAGTTTTTGGAATAGTCGGCGCTTTTGTTAAATACCACGGTCAAGGCACAACTTCCTGCCGTCAATTTCACTCTCAAAGAGATGAATTAATTCACATATTTAGCTAGTTCTCGGTCGATATTAGGCGTCATGGCGACGAGTCCTCGTTTTCCTCTCATACGCCACTGGATTCGAACCCGGAACGCTTTATTAGCAATAATCAGAGCTAGGGATCCCACTATTTACGCTCGATTGCAGTTTATATCTCCGTACGCCCCTTGGCTATACGAGATTCCATACGTCGATAAGCTAAATGACTTCCCCTGACTCTTGTGAAGCTGATCCCGTCCTTAATTAATAAGATAATCTCTACCAATTAATCTTATAAGCTTATTTATCAAGCTGCAATTCAATTATCTTTCAAACATTTTCATTTCCGACCACCTTTGCATACTTCTGTCAATATCATATGATTCTCAGAAATTAATTTTCTCTGAGCGATCCATTTTACTTTCAATAATACTGCTTAGATATACAGTTATTCAAATTAACATATATTTGTTTTCAATTCCCCTGATTTTTATTTATTATTATTATTACTGACATGTTTTCCCCTATCTCGACACATCGTAGCTTTAGATATCATCAACAACTGAACATCCGTGTTCATTATATTTATAAAGCTTATTAACTCAAATGTCATTTCTACGTTACTTGTAACGGGTTTACACATAACTCGATGTAAAACGAACATCTTACCTTGACAAAATTCAACACAAATTAATGTATGAAAGTTCTACCTTCCATATTCAATTTTCATTGGCTTATTTTACAACTTTTGATATTACCGACATACAGTGGGCTACATGTTTACAATAAAATCATGGTTAATCTTGTACTTACATATTATCCTGGCGTCATCGACCAAACACGTACTCCATTAATGCCTGCCATGGTTGCATTTTAGCAAGGCATCCTCACACTATTTACACACTTTTCATATTATTTTTCCATTGAGAAATACACTGCAATTTGCTTTTCCATGCTGAAGCTATCGCTTCCTTTTTTCCATAAAGCACATTATATTGACCACTACACTTGTAGACTACACATATTTAAATAACAAATCACTTAAAAACACACGGTAACTATATACATTTTCTCACTGGTTGACACTTCTTGCAGAATCTCAGAAACACAGGTGTTGTAGATCTATCCTCCACGAATAACCCTGCATCTCGTTTGAGAGTCTCGTAACACTGCCTGCAGTTCCCTAGTGGACTTCCTGTTCCTTGAAACTCCCTCGTGATTCCCAATGATCGTCAACTCCTATCCAGTGGAATGTTCCCAATACTAGCATAGATATGCTTCCATATCGTACAGAACGTTAATCAGAGTGGTACTTCTGTAAAATACTTTACCCGTATTAACAAAATGTTTATACCTGCGCAACTCTAACTACTGTATCCATATCTAACAGATGTATTTTATACTGCGCTTGTCCATCGTACATTGTACTTGTACGATTACCATTCTGAATGTCGTCTGACTGCACTTACAGTTTTCCTGAACGGTACACTTTTAACAAAGTCTTGTACAGTCCCACGTACATTTATATAACAATGCATTATCTCTTCGTTATAAGATTCAATTGACCTATTATGATGATTTTCTACCTCGTACATACTTGTACTGCACGGCTAATACACTTAATACTTCACTAAAAATGTTAAAGTCTTTTGTTGGCGCGCGTCCCTTTCTTGGACCCGGGCAACATGCGCTCCGCGTTAGAATCTGGCACAACTGACCTCGACTGCCTGCTCCAGTGACCTTATATCTGTTTTCACAAGAAAAGTAGGTCCGTAAATTCCTTGGATCTTCATTTCTTCTTTACATGCTTTCCCTCTCTTGAAATGATGTTTTTCAGATGCGTCCTGCATCACTGTTTCCATATCTGTCAGCGTGCATGAGAATCGATCAGTCAATTAATTATAATTGCGTCCCTCTGAGCGTATCAACGCGGCGTGGGTGGTGATTCCCCAATGACCCGCTAGTATTTCTGCGTTGGACTCATTCCTGCTGTGTACATCCGCAATACCTTAAATCTGCCTCAATTTCGATGTCTGATGGCTTGATAATTAGCCTCCTTGCAATTCATTCACACAGGTGCAATCCTTATGTCTCTGGCGTACTCCAATCGCGAGTAATCATTAAATTATCCTTGCAGTTCCCCCACTCCACTGGTCTCCTCTCTTGTGGTACGGGGGTTTACTGTAACACATCTGCCATCCTCACCCTCTTCTAGACGGCGTAAATGGGTCCGAGTGACTGACGTGGTGCCATGAAGACACGCCCAGTTTCTAAACTCATTTGTAAAACTGTCAAGGGCTCCAACTCTCAGTGCTAACTTCAGAATTGTATGCATTTTACAGCCAAAAAATTGCCATATCTTTCCATCTTTTCTTCATTCCATTAACAAATAATGCCAGAATTCATTTAAATCACATTAGTGGTTCAATGTGTCCTGTCTCTAGGGGTTGCTCTGGAATAAACTCCCTCTGAGACCCTGGGTTCATACCTCGCTGGCATCTCTATTCCGTTCTCACTTTCCCAGTGTCCCAGGTTCAACACCAGTCAACCTAATGCCCTCGGGCACATCTCCCCCTTGCTAAACTTATAGAAGTCATTTGCATGTGAACTTATTTAAGTCACAAGCTAACTGTGTTGTGACCGCACCTCTCTGTTTATAATAGCGGTCGTTAAACTCGTCTGACTACGGGTAGGTTCGTCTGCCTCTCCCCTTCCCGTCTTAGTCTGGCTTTCAGACGTGCATTGTCCCTGCGGAGGGCTTCATTCATTGCTTCTACCTACCCTGCTAACACAACCATTTCATTGTAAAGCTGTTCCTGGCACATGCACTCTGTCTATCTGCTTTCTTCAATAGACAAGCTGTTAGGGTTCCCTTCCGCAAGCTGAGTGAGCCTCCCAGCTCCTCTGCCTGCCTGACTTTGCTGTCCACGTGCACTTGGGTGTGTGCTGCGACAATTTCTTCTTGTTCATCGAATTCATCTGGTGAATAGTAAATTTTGAGATTGGCAGCATTCATAACGACCTCGTTTCCAGTCTCTAAATGCCTTACCCTATATGCATTGTTCTGTAGGTCTCTTATAATTTCGAACGGGCCGTGGTAATTATAATTGAATTTCTTGTATTTGCGGGCGTCTGGATTCGAACTGGCTGGTCTCTTTATTAAGACTTTCTCTCCAATGAGTAGCGGTCTATGATAACGCTTCCCACGGTTCCTTCTCTGGCGTCTTTCTGCCTGTGCTTGGAGATACTCGAAGGTTCGCTGGATCCTCAATTCCCGTCCTGGCTGTGCATCTACAGGTAATGGAATGACACCAGTCCATGGCCTCTCTGGTCTTTGATCAACGTGTATGCTTACAGGCACTTGTCCTGTCGCTTCGTGCACAGTATTATTGATGCAGTACTCTATGACCTCCAAGACGTCTATCCATCTCCAGTTTTCCTCTGAACAAGAGATTTTCATGTATTTTTGGATCTCTCTCATTACACGTTCCACGGGGCTAGCCTCAGGATGGCGAATGGTAGATAAAATCTGCCTAATTCCAAGATTTGCCACTTCCCGACGAAATTCTGCGCTAGTAAAACAGCTCCCGTGATCTGAGAGTAAATTATCCGGTTTCCCAAGTATCGGAATAACTCTCTCTTTCAGTCTCTTTAGCACCTGTTTCGAACTGGTCTTTTGTATGGGGCATAATACCACCATTATCGAAAACACATCCATAGCTACAAAAATGTGCTTATTGCCTCTACGTGCCCTAGGCAATGGACCAAAGTTGTCCACACGCATTAACTGCCCAGGTTTCTCTGGTAACAACGGAATGGGTCGTTGTCTCATTAAAAAGGGATTTGGCTTTACCCTTTGGCACAAATCACATGTCCTAATAGCATTTCTTACAGTTTCTCTTAATTTCGGCCTTATGAATGCTTCTTTTAGTAGGGCAGTTACCTTGTCTATTCCAGGGTGACCAAACGCTCTGTGCGCGAGCCATACCAATCTCCTCTGTAGAGATGCAAGAATAACAATCCTTTGGCGGGTATGCTCTACGTCGCTCCACTTATGTAGCATCTGATTGTACCACAAGTACTCTGTTGGTAACGCCTCTGCCTCTCTGTATATTGCAGTTCCCCTTGCTAAGGGTCCCTCGAAGTAATCGATCATCATCTTTATCCAAGGATCTTGACGTTGTAAGATGAGATTCTTCAAGTCATCTAAGGTCTTCTTGTCTCGGTTCTCTATCTCGACGGCTAGATTTTCCTCTTCTCTCGGATATCGGCTTAGCATGTCCGGTATTACGTTCTCTTTCCCTGGACAGTATTCTATTTTGCACATTGAACTGTTGAATATACAGGGACCATCTTGTCAACCTCTGGCTGTCTTTAACAGGAATGTTAAAGCTTTATGGTCTGTTCTGAGGACGATTTGAAATCCGTACACAACTTTGCGCCAATACTGTAACGCGTACAATATTGCGAGCAATTCTATCTCTGTAATCGTGTAATTCTTCTCGTGGGACTTCAATCTCCTACTTATAAAGGCAATAAAAACTTTCTCCTCAGGCTTATCAACATTTTCTTGGAATAGCATCGCCCCTATTCCAACAAGTGACGCATCCGTCTGTATTATGAACTTCTGGGTATAATCAGGGTATCCCAGCTTTACGTACTCCAAAAGCATTTGTTTGCACCTCACGAATGCTTCTTGGCAATGCTCCGTCCAATTCCACCTGCCGCCTTTCTTCAATAGATCTTGCACGGGTGCCACAGTCGCAGCGTAGTTTGGGCAGTGATTAGCAAAGAATCCAATAACTCCCAAATACTGTCGTACGTGATTAAATTTCGTGGGCCGAGGAAAATATCGAATCACCTCTAATTTCTCTGGGTTAGGCCTTACTCCATTTTCGTCAATAACGTCCCCTAGGAATTTAACTTCCTTCTTACAGAAATGAGACTTCTTTATATTAACCATAAAATTGGCTTCTCTATGGTTATCCAGCAATTTCGTTAAGTCTCTCATGTGCTCCTCCAGAGATTCCGATGTGAGTAGAATGTCATCTACGTACCTGATGGTACTCTTTTCAACATCATCCGATAAATTGCGGTCTAGTGCTCTTATCAAAGCTGAACCAGCTGTTTTCAGACCGAAGGGAAGCCTTAAAAATGAATATGTATGTTGATCAAACATAAATCCTGTCAAGAGACTAGTTTTCTTTTCCTATTCAATATGGTGGAAACTCAATGTGATATCTAAATTTGTAAATATAGTCTTTCCTTTAAATTTCCTGAGGATCACCTTAATAGGTGGCACTTGGTCAAACTCCGGTATCACTCTCATATTTAAATTCCTTAAGTCCAGGCACACTCTGACAAATTCGTCTGACTTGGGTACTATCACCAGTGGACTTACATATGGCGTGGATGTCTTCTCAATCACACCGGCCTCCAACATCTCCTGAATTGCTTCTTTGACTTTAGCATAATGCTTTTCGGCGACTGGGTAGGTTTTCTGCCTAAATGGTGTCCAGTCGTTAACTTGGAATGCGTAAGTGAAGTTCTTTATACGACCAGGTCCCGAGTCAAAGACTTCCTTCTGTTCCAGTAACAATTCCTTTAAATTTTCTTTCTCTCTTGGGCCAATTTTCGCTTCTTCTAGCTTTTCCAAAATACAGTTTTCCAATTCTGGTTCCAGATCCTTTTCCATGTCTGCGGCTAGTGTTTGCAGTTCGTCTTCTATATTTTCAATGGCTAACACTTCATCCTCAGTCATGTCTCTGTATGCATGCCATACTTGTTCATCTGTCCCAGGTTCATTCTGCATGAGTGAGACCTGTAAGCCTTCGGCTTCTTCATTCACACGGAACATGACTCTGTCCTGTGATAGGTCTATTATCACTCTGTATTCCCTTATAAAATCCGCACCAACTATGAGATTAAAAGGTAGTTTGCTTACGAGTAGAAAACTCTGAGAAAATATACAGCTTCCTATTTGTAAGTCCAGGAATACCTGACATTTGCATATCATGGTTTTGTCAGGAATGACACCCTTAATATTGACACTTGAGATAGGTATTTTCAAGACGTTTTCTCTATGCGCTATCTCATTATATAATGCTCGTGTCATGAGACATACGCTTGAGCTTGTGTCCAAAAGGCTTCTTACATTCAGCCCTGCCACTCTCACTATTATAATGGACAATTCTCATTTGACTATGACCTGAGATCCTCCTGTATCTTCGATTAATTCTTCAGGTTTAGCTATCCAATTAATGATATTGACTGCGTTCCATCCATCATTTTCGAAATCTTCTAATTTTGGTGTTTTTTTCTATAGCGCCAGTCCCGTTAGGTTGTCTTCTCTCCTGTTCGCTGCGCTGTAATTCCAAATTCTTGGCCCCGTCTCCATATATGACTGGTGACGTTCTATTTTGAATAGCCTCATCCCAGCGGACTTGCTGTTTCTTAGGTTATTCTCCTCTCTCATCGAGGTATTGTAGTGAAGCGTGGTATCGTTCCTCCACTTCTTCGTCAAAGTTACGCCTTCTTTCTTGGGGTCTCCAAGTTTGATTGTTGCCTTCTTGGTCGTTGTTTCTCCCATTGTTCTGGTATGGCCTACCACGTGTGTTTTGTTGATTCCAGCGGTCTCGGCCTCCTCTTGCTCTAATGGCGTTCCCTTTATATCTCGGTTGCCATATCCTGGGTTCATGTTCCCATTGATGCCCGTTGGAACTTAACGTTTCGGTACTAGTAGCTTTATTGTTTTTCGCAGCTTTGTACTGGTCAGTCCGCGTGTTGGTCATGTGTACCTGTTCGACGGTTTGATTCTGACGCATGCTATTGGATGTAGTAAGGTCCATTTGCCTAAGAACTGCCTCCATTTCTATCGTTGTTTTTGCATTTGCCGAAATCAGCAGCCTTTGAACTTCATAAGGAAGTAGTTTGGCAATAGCAATGCATAGCTCTAACTCGCTAGCGGCTTGATCTAGCTCCCGGAATTTACAAACTTGAGATATGAAAAACTCAGCGTACTTAGTTGGATTGTTGGTACTGTACCCGATTTCAGCAGTGTCGTGAATGCCACAATCCAAGAAAACAGCGGATCAAGAATCAACGGCAGTACCCCAGCTAAAAATACATACCGTAATATCCGGCATCACACACTCTGAAATCGTGGACACATATCAGGTGATATATATATATAACATGCAATGGAAAATCCTCCACAGGATCAGCGACAACACACACACACATGAGCGCAAGACTCTCATTCACTCGGGCGTAACAGGGACAAAGGAATGGATAAAATGATTCAAGCCGCTATAATAACCATGGCATGTTCCTATCCTCCACACTATCTATAAAAACAACGCAAGAGTAAATTGAAAATGGAATGAGCATACGCAAATGCGTGCCCAAATTTTATTCAGAAAAGAGAAGACACCGCAAAAATTTATATAATAAAATCGAAAATCCATAACTGATTGTAATTACAATTGATGTCTTATGGCACACACTCTGACATAACGTCAGCTAAAATACACCAAAAAATTACTTAAAGATCAACAACAAATTGGCAACTTATCGCAATGCCATTTCTATCAGGATAAATAAATAAAAAAATTTATAAAGAGCGAAGAAAAATAAATAAAACAACCCCCTTATTAGAATTAAATAGTGAATGCCTCACACTATTTACAGTATCAAAATATTACTCTATACATAGATCCTGATTTTTATTGTTCATTGGATTACCGAAATATCTTTTAATTCTAATTACAAAAATTTAAGAAATACCTATTTATAATCATATATGTGTCGTTCTAGGACAGTATCTACACCAATGTTCCTCCACTAATCTACATAGACCTATTATTCATCAATATTTACTGACGGTGATCAACATCGAGGTTAACGAGCAAACAATAGTTTAGCGTTCCGACCAATAAAGGTGAGAATGCTATCCACTGAGCCCCTGTTCTATCCAGTCTTCAAAACAATAACAATAATCATCTAACTGAATTAGCAGCAACGTCTTGAACACCATACTCATGGAGGCCCCGGTATCGCCAACCCAGCTGATCTACAAGAACGCGACAGTCTGCCAAACAGACAACAAACGCAACCAAAATGGTCCTAACAATACGAATATAAAGCAATACTGTCTTCAAACCCAATAAAAGAAATCTAACAGCAGTCAAAAATAAACTCCTCCAACCCTAATAAATACGGCGTTCCAACGAACGGCAAACGCAGCTAACAGCTGACTCAACAAAACTGCAATCCTAAACATCTACACCACGCAACCCAAATAACCAACAACAGCCATTGACAGAGGAGAGGTTCCCAGGACATAACGTCCCTTACAGGGGTCGACCTTCAAAATACCAACAATAAAAAACAATTGGTATTTTCGCACACCTCTTCAATGTAAACACCACCATCCCACACTATGCTATCCAAAATGACCATCTCTCCCTCAAGTTATGTAATTCAAAGACGTTGATACTAATTTTAAATATGCTTCATAAGCGATAACTGTTACAGATCGAATGACGATCTCCTAGTGCGTGTTAACAAAGCACGATATATATCAGGCTATAATCCGTTTCAAGTTACATTTATTGTGAGTGTCAACTCAAAAACATTTTCCACTAATGTGTGCACTATATTCAGTAAACCTTTAAATAAATAATTATGTACATACACTGTGTCACACAATAACAACAGTCTAGAATAATACTCGAATCAACATTACATTTTATAATTCAAAATTGTTTTCGAAAGAACTCTTCATCTGAACGATCAGAACAGCAACCAACTTTAAATCAACGAGGCATTATCTATAAGCCAAAACTGAAAATTAATTATACTTTCAAAGAAAGAAAGGAAGAAAGAAAGAAAGAAAGAAAGAAAGAAAGAAAGAAAGAAAGAAAGAAAAAAATTCTTGTTGGAAAATCTCAAGTCAGGATTAAAGTCCCAAAATTTCTCAAAATCAAATTTGATCGGGATTTTCTGAAAATTCGAGGAAAGATTTGACTCAAATTCCAATATCAAAATGAAATAAATTTTCAGAGTGAAAATTTCAAAATCCAAAATAATTCAAAATTGAAAATTCCAAAAATAATTCAAATGGTAAAGTCAGATAATAGTGCCACAACACAATATGAAAAGAATCATCAAAGATCAAATAGCTAAATCTCAAAATTCAAAATAATTCAAAATCTAATTTTCAAAAGCAATTTTTCAAAAACTAACTCCTCTGAAGCTGCGAAGTGGCAACCGCGCAGAAATAAGAAAAATGCAAAGAAGAAAGTGCGCAAGAAACTGTTCATCCCGGAACATTCTTAAATCTGAAAATAATTTAAATGCGAAACCACGAGGTCGAAAAAAATCTAATCTGAGGAAGAAAATCTTACAATTGAAAAAGCCAGCGATAAACATCGAAACGAGAACTCCACTAACCCAAGCATGGTCAGCAAGCAGATAACTCGCCTGCAAATATCCCAGACAGGCTGGAACTGAGGCTCACAAGCCCACTAAAAACAAACCGTAACCTGCTTCGATGAAAAAAAATTACTGACCACAAGATCCAAACCAACTACTTAACAAAAATTACTACTGAAATAAAATGATCACACAAAGCATCTACGAGAACATACAACTACGAACTGGGGCTACAAATATTGAAAGACTTGTCTTACATTCTGCTGAATCGGAGACGAACAATGTGAAGATCCAATTCACGTTCAGAACAGGCGATGGTTTCCATTTCATTAGGCTGACAGCTGGGTAGCCTCGCTTCAAACCACGATCCTTCTTCCCTGGTCCGCCTAGAAGCTGCTCGTTCCCTGCCATCGGCCATCCGAATTCTTGAGAAGGGCTGACTGCCACGGCAATCGGATCGCCCCCTGACAGACACCTCGTTCGATCCCTGGTCTTCGTCCTGACGTTTTCTTCTTCTCGTCCCTCCAGAGAATCGTGTAGTCTCCTTCCATAATTGCGTTGGCCATAATTCATAATGTTCTCTAGTATATTGTGCATTTTTGAAGTGGCTGCGTGAACTTTGCTTTTCCGCATGTCGTTCTAAGTGACTCCACTCGAAGGAATTCTCACTTTCATGATGTAGGCCGCATTTCCCTCAGCATAAATTAACACAATACCATAACTTCCTCTGATAAATCACACTCTCCTTCCGGCCACGTGTCCATAATGTTCGCCATTTTATTGCCGACCACTACCTTCTCGAACATATCGTTCCGAAGTAAGGTGTCTCAAGGCGTTTCCTTACAACATGCACGTTCAATACTTTTCATAAAGTACATTCACATTTCCCTATTCTCCACGACTACGTTACACAGTACTGACTGACAATTAATTGTCTCCCCATGCCACCGGTCTTTACTGTGGAATAATACAAAACTCACTCAAAATCACACAGACTTCCATGCTTCAAAATACATTAGCATATTTAGACACGATGTTTCACACGTTCATATCACTTCCTTAAACATCACACACCAACAACCACTGTCGTAATGCCTTTCCGCAGCACTCTGCTCCCCTCCTTCTGACCAAGTAGACTCTCCCTCACGTCACCTGACATACACTGACGTCATCCTTCTCTCGCCTTCTCGAACATCTGTTCCTTACTCAAAGCTGCTTACCGAAACTCGGACATGAATATCCACAAAAGACATTTCCTGATTATAACTTAATTAATATCTTCCATTTATTTCCCAAGGTCAATGCTTCCAAATGCATTAAGTAGCCTACTAGACAAAATAAAACATTCCATTTCTAAATTCGCTCACCGAATCTTCCAATCCCACTCCTTTTCTTCAAGAACCGGCTATGGTCTATCTCGAATGGATGGTCCTATCAAATCCTCCCTTTCTAGAAGAAGATTACATTCAGCTAACAAGCCTCTTGTTGAGCAATACTTCATAACATAAAGCTTGTATAATGGACTTGTTCCAAAATTCATTCTTCCAAAATTAATTAAATGATCTTTTTTTAGAGTTGCCTTTCATATCAATTCCTTGTATCTCTTTATACGAATTCGGGGACATTTCCCTCCTATCCAAGGTTGAACAAGTGTGAAAAAATACTTTTCAACTTCAGTTTCAATAAACCAATATCTTGGACACGAATTTGTACTTTACTTTATCTTCTTGTAAAATCTCCTGAGGTTCTTTGCATTGAACTTTCCAACTAACTGCTCGTCCTCAATCTTGACAATACGATAACAGTTATTCCCATAGACAATGTCTACCTTAAATGGGCCTCGAAACAGTCTGCTAAATTTCACATATATCTTCTTGGAAACATTCGCTTTGGTAGGACGTCTTTTCAACACGAGGTCTCCTCTTCTGAGTGGATTACTAAATCGTTTTCCTTTTGTCCTCTTCTTTCTCTTGTCCGCTGCTTTCTGCAGGTTTTCCCTCGCTGTTTCTATCCTCGCGTCTCTCGTCGGTTCGGGGTCCTCTGGGAGATCAAACAGACTATCCCAGGGCCTCACAGGTCTTCTGTCCATATGTAGAACCGATGGAATGTCTGCTGTGCTCTCGTGAACCGTCGAATTAATGCAGTCCTGGATTCTAGGAATAATCTTTACCCATCCTTGATGGTTATCTGCACAGCATAGTCTGCAGAAACTAGCAACAATAGCCATAATCCTCTCCGCTGGATTGGACTCTGGATATCTCACACTACTGCATATATGTTTGATCTCCAATCTATCCATGGCATCTCTGAATTCTACTGACGTAAACTGCGTGCCATGGTCCGTCAAAAAGAATTCGGGTTTCCCCGCATTGGGAATCACGTCCTGCTCAATTCGGTTGATCACATTATGGGAATTCGCCTTCTGCATCGGACTCAAAATTACCAATATCGAGAACACATCGAGGGTAACTAGAAGAAACTGATTTCCTCGTTGTCCCTTTGGGCACGGACCATAAATGTCACAGGCAAATAGTTCATTTGGTTTCGTTGGAAGGATAGACTTAGGTTTTCCTTTTAGCAATTCTGACACATGTTTACATTTCTGACAGTCTTCGCATGACCTAATGATTTCTCCAACCGTTTTCCTCATGTTCTGCCAAACAAATTTCTCCTTAATGGTATGAAGGGTTTTGTCCAGTCCTCCATGTCCTATACTTCGATGCGTTAACCAAATAATTGGGTTGATCAGCTTCGGTGGTATTTCAATCCGTACTTTGGAGTGGTCTACATCAACATATCTGCAAATGATTTCTCCGATCAACACATGGTGTCTCGATTTTTTCTGGACCTCACTGTATTCAGGATCATTATTATCCATCCTGCCTTGCAATAAACGATATATCTGCCTACATGGAGTATGCCTCTTCTGAGTTACAGCAATATTCCTCAGACGAGCAATAGTATCTCTATCCTCGTCTTCGAGTTATATCATGTTGACTCGAACGTTCTCAACAGGATTACGAGATAGGGCATCTGCAAGGATGTTATCCTTTCCAGGTCTATGGATAATGGTCGCATTAAATTGTTGCATAAATAATGACCATCGAATCAATCTGTCACATGAAAGGTCGGTCTGAAGGATGAATTGAAGAGCTTTGTTGTCTGTGATGATCACGATCTGATGACCAATGAGAACTTTCTTCCATTCCTGGAGCGCCGATACAAAAGCTAGAGCCTCCAACTCTGTAGTAAAGTAATTCATCTCCTGAGGTCTCAACTTCCTGCTACTGAAAGCAATATAGTGCTTCTTTTTCTCCTCATCGAGTTGATATAATACAGCACTCATTCCTATTTTCGATGCGTCTGTTTCAATGTAAAATATACGTTCGAAGTCTGGATATTCGGTTTTGACGTTATTCTTCAGCATTTCTTTGACCCTTTCAAATGCTGCTTCCGTTTCCCGATTCCATTGCCATCTATTATTTTTCTTCAATAATTCATATAATGGAGACATTATTTCTGAGTATCCAGGACAATGTGCAGCAAAATACTGGCACATTCCCGCGAACTCTCCGACTTTCTTTACTTTCGTAGGCTTCGGAAACCGCATAATCGCCTCTATTTTCTCTTGGTTCGGGTGGTATCCATCCTTGTCGATCGTGTGTCCCAGAAAATTTATTTTTTCATGAAAGAATTGGCACTTATCGATATTAACCTTAATGTTCTCCTCTCGCAGATAATCTAGCAACATCCTCAAATGACCCAAGTGTTCTTCTGCTGTAGTCGAAGATATGATGAGGTGTCGACATAGCAAATGACGTTCCTCTTTACTTCTTCTCTCAATTTACCATCCAGGGCTCTAATCAAAGCAGGGCCACTATTTATAACCCCAAACGGAAGTCTGCAGAAAACGTAACTGGTTTGGTCAAACAGAAATCCAGTATACGCCATACTATCCTCTGTTAACGCTGTGTGGTAAAATGAAGCAGTGAGATCGATACTTGAAAAGCATGACTTCCCCCTAAACTGTCTCAACAGCTCTCTAATCTTTGATGGTCTATCATTTTCAGGTAATATCAAGCTATTGATTCTGCGGGCGTCTAGGCAAAGTCTCAACTGGCCATTTGCCTTTTTGATCACTGTAATCGGATTGATAACCGACGTTGCCTGTTTCCTCACAATACCATCTTTCTCCATCTTCTTAATAATCTCTGCAACTTGTGAATGGTATTTCTCGGGAATCGGATACGGTTTTCTTTGATACGGAGCATTATAAGTTAGTCTAATCTGGTATTGAAATCCTTTAATGAGACCAGGCTTGTCATCAAACACATCCTTAAATTCTTTTATTATATCTTGCAATTCTCCCTCGAACTCAGTAAAGTTTGCTATCTTCCTAGCATACTGACTCATTTCCGCTTCGACTTCATTAATAATATATTCCAATATCATCTCTCGGCTTTCCTCATCTGGAATGATTTTCTCTTCCTTCGTTCCGAGCTCTTCAGTATCAGTATTGCCATTGAACTTAATCATCCTGTTCTTCATATCGATGATGGCTCTCACTTTGACTATAAAGTCCATCCCGAGGATTGCGTCGAAATTTATCCTATCCCTAATAATGAAGATGTGTTCATATCTACGATCTCCAATCTTAAATTCAATAAGAGCTTGTATTTTGCATCTGACTGATGTATCTTGGAAAATTCCCCTGACTTTCGCAGCTGATACAGGCATCGAAGTAACTTCCTCACAATCTTTTATCTGATCATACGTCTGTGTCGACATGACCGAAGCAGACGCTCCCGTGTCCAATAAAGCTTTAAATTTCTTCTCCTCAATAGCAATCCCTACTATGGGTAATATTATAGCCGTTCTCTTCTTACAATCCTCTTCCTCAAACAATAAGTCGTCGTCCGTAGTTTGGTAGATTTCATTTATTATGTAGAGGTCAGTTGGTGCAGAATCCTTGTCTCCTACTTCTGTCGGTTTATTGGCGATTTTTTTCTCTTCAGGGTGGCCTTCTCCTCTGCCCCCCCTGTTGACTAGTACCAGGTCGCGAATCATCATTTCTGGGTCTATCTTCGTTTACCTTTCTTGTTTCGTCCTTACCTCGCAAACTCTGTATGTACTCCTTCGATTCTCGATGCCTCTCCTCATAATCTGGTCTGTTATAACTCATATCGTTCCAATTCTATTAACGATTATATCCCCTATAATCTCTATTATCGCTCTGGAAGTTTCCATTGTTATTCCGTGGATACTGATCGTTTCTGTTGTAACGTCTGTTCTGATACGATTCATTATTCCCTTGGTATCGCCGATATGGTCTATAATCTCTATATCCATTATCGTTTCTGTTGAAGTTTCGACGTTCATAATATCCGTCGCGAATAGGTCCTACATTCCCCTCTCTTCTCGATGAATTTTCTGTCTGTTGGACTTGATCAATCATGACGGCATTAACCTCTCTTTGTTCTCCGCGAGTGTTTCTTCCTGTCGGATTGATACTGTTACTCGTATGGTCCAGTTTCCTAAGAAGTTCATCCATATCCTTCATAACTCCTGACGATGCCAAATATCTACGTATATCATCCGGAAGTTGTCTTGCTATCGTTTGCGCTAATTCTACCTCTGATAGAGGGGGTTGAAGATACTGCAATTTTGCGAGATGTGTCGTTAAGTAAGTCGAGTATCTCGTTGGATGAGTACTTGCATATTTCTTCGAGTACGCCTCTGCCCTAAGACTTTGTTGATCCTCGACTGACCAGTATCGTCTTTTCAATGCTTCAGCAAACTCTTCAAATGTTCTGAACGTCCACCTGAATGCCCTAAACCATTGTAAACAATCATGGTCCAGAAACCTCTCAACTACTCGTAGTTGCCTTTCCTCTCCTATGTGGTTATCCAGAAAGTATTCGGATACGTCGTTGATAAATTCTATGGGCGTGAATTGGTTATTTCCCGAAAAGTGCCTAGGCTTTTGGTCAATATTACGGATGATAGTAACGTTCTGCCTATTGTTTCCTTCTGCTCTAACAAGTGGTCTCCCACTACTTGGAAAGATTTCTGGAGCGTCATATCTCACACGACTATTCCGATCCTGAAGTATAGTTCGAATTGTTTCGTTTTGGGTATCCTCTTCTGTTCCTATTCCTCCAATAGGTCGAGTTTCTCTCAAGTTATCCCCCGCTTCCAATCGTTCCAGCGTGGGTCGACATTCGCTCCTCTCCGCGGTAAATATACCGGTTCCGTCCCTCGTAATTTTTGTGTTCCCAGTTATAGTAACCTCACGCAATTTAGTTTTAATAAGGTCTATCTCTAATTCTATTTTACCTTTATCGTTTACCATTTGATCTATTTTCCGTTCTAAACCAGAACTAGATTCGGCTATCTTCACTTGAAGATCTGAATTTAAGTTGTTAACCTGCGATTGTAAGTCCAAGTTTGCACTACTCATTTGCGACTGCAAATCCGATTTAATATTTTCCGTCTTTAAATCGGCTTCCTTAAGTTTGGTTGCGATATCTGACAATTCGGATTCCGTTTTCTCCCTAATTTCCTCAATAACCTTATCATGATATACTTGCATACTTTTAAATTGTTTATCATAGTCCTCTTTAACATTGTTAATGTCTTTATTGAGACGATATTCCGCTAACACTAGCTTATTTGACAATTCTTTTGTAACGGATTCACATTGAGTTTTACCCTCACTAATTAATTCTACCTTTAAAACTTCTATGTTTTCCTTGACAACCTTACCAATTTCTATTTCAATATCTCCTCTCACCAGCTCAGCTTTATTCCTTACCTCTACCTGCAGTGCTTTTACAGTAGCCTTTAACTGTTCCAATCTTTCATCATTGTTTGATTGGTTTGTGTTTAATTGTTGCAACATTTCCTGTCTTAACTTAACAAACTCCTCCCGTGTGGTAGCTGCACTCTCTCGAAGTTCTCCTAAAGTGTGCTGAGTAAGAACATAGTTATCACGTGATGTATCTGCACTGTTTTGAAGTTCACCTATGGAAGCCTGCAATGTAGCAAGAGTATCCTGTGTTACCTTTAAAGTGTTTTGTGTGGTAGCTGAGCTTGTTTGCAATGTAGCAAGAGTATCCTGTGTTACCTTTAAAGTGTTTTGTGTGGTAGCTGAGCTTGTTTGCAATGTAGCAAGAGTGTTTTGTGTTGTCTGCAACGTCTCCTTCATAGCAGCCGAACCCGTTCGTATTTCACCTAAAGTGTTTTGAGTACATATTGAATTATTTTGTAACACACTCAAAGACTTATTTGTGTTATCATTACTATTCTTACAATCTTCCCGAACTTGAGCTATTTCTTTTCTTAATTCATTGGCATTTTTTTAAAATTTGTATTTCCAATGTTTACTGATTTTGATGAGTTCCTTGGTGCAAGGCCTCAATATCCTTGTCCATTTTACTCTGTGTCTCCCTCAACACCTTAAACATTGCTTGGATAGATTCCAAGTCAGCAGACATATTCTTCTTTTCTTGATAAATGTGGGGAAATGCAGCACTACATATGTCTATAAGAATACCTTTAGTGATCACTTTATTTCAGAGTGGTTTCCGATAAACAGTTTCTTGCTTTATTTTAACACCCTATACTGGTTTACGAATGCTTATCCATTTCTAAATCTGGTCTAAAAATCCAGTTATCCCTATATGAACCGTTACTCTTTACGATAATGGGTCTATCAAAACTCAACGCCATCAAAACATTTATTAAACAACACCCTATATTAATGAACGCTCCCCAAAGTCGTTCAACCGGATTCTAAACTATGTTAATCCAGTATCAACCATACGTGGCTACACTTGTACTGGCTAACTATCCTAGTCAGACGTCTCACAGTCAATTGAATCCTTTTCATTATTTTCATAATTCATTTTCTTTATAAGTGTCGGTCGGCTAATCTTACATAATTCTTAGCCTTCCTGCACCCACATAATGCAATTGTATCTTTGTGTCAACTCCTCTAACTAGAATTTCATCAAAACAAAACAAACAAAACGACACTATCATATTCGTCAGGCCTCAAATATGGTCGAAGTCGTACTCCTACATTAACATGGCTTGAATACACATTTCCTCCATTGGGTATATGTAATATACTCGAGCCCCACTAGTATGGGCTAGCCATAAATATCTATCCTATATGTACCCGATTTCAGCAGTGTCGTGAATGCCACAATCCAAGAAAACAGCGGATCAAGAATCAACGGCAGTACCCCGGTTAAAAATACATACCGTAATATCCGGCATTACACACTCTGAAATCGTGGACACATATCAGGTGATATATATATAACATGCAATGGAAAATCCTCCACAAGATCAGCGACAACACACACACACACATGAGCGCAAGACTCTCATTCACTCGGGCGTAACAGGGACAAAGGAATGGATAAAATGATTCAAGCCGCTATAATAACCATGGCATGTTCCTATCCTCCACACTATCTATAAAAACAACGCAAGAGTAAATTGAAAATGGAATGAGCATACGCAAATGCGTGCCCAAATTTTATTCAGAAAAGAGAAGACACCGCAAAAATGGATATAATAAAATCGAAAATCCATAACTGAATGTAATTACAATTGATGTCTTATGGCACACACTCTGACATAGCGTCAGCTAAATTACACAAAAAAATTACATAAAGATCAACAAAAAATTGGCAACTTATCGCAATGCCTTTTCTATCAGGATTAATAAATTTAAAAAATTTATAAAGAGCGAAGAAAAAAATAAAACAACCCCCTTAATAGAATTAAATAGTGACGGCCTCTCACTATTTACAGTATCAAAATATTACTCTATACATAGATCCTGATTTTTATTCTTCATTGGATTACCGAAATATCTTTTAATTCTAATTACAAAAATTTAAGAAATACCTAATTATAATCATAAATGTGTCGTTCTAGGACAGTATCTACACCAATGTTCCTCCACTAATCTACATAGACCTATTATTCATCAATATTTACTGACGGTGATCAACATCGAGGTTAACGAGCAAACAATGGTTTAGCGTTCCGACCAATAAAGGTGAGAATGCTATCCACTGAGCCCATGTTCTATCCAGGTCTTCAAAACAATAACAATAATCATCTAACTGAATTAGCAGCAACGTCTTGAACCCCATACTTATGGAGCCCCCGGCATCGCCAACCCAGCTGATCTACAAGAACGCGACAGTCTGCCAAACAGACAACAAACGCAACCAAAATGGTCCTAACAATACGAATATAAAGCAATACTGTCTTCAAACACACTAAAAGAAATCTAACAGCAGTTAAAAATAAACTCCACCAACCCTAATAAATACGGCGTTCCAACGAACGGCAAACGCAGCTAACAGCTGACTCAACAAAACTGCAATCCTAAACATCTACACCACGCAACCCAAATAACCAACAACAACCATTGACAGAGGAAAGGTTCCCAGGACATAACGTCCCTTACAGGGGTCGACATTCGAAATACCAACAAAAAAAAAACAATTGGTATGTTCGCACACCTCTTCAATGTAAACACCACCATCCCACACTATGCTATCCAAAATGACCATCTCTCCCTCAAGTTATGTAATTCAAAGACGTTGATACTAATTTTAAATATGCTTCATAAGCGATAGCTGTTACAGATCGAATGACGATCTCCTAGTGCGTGTTAACAATGCACGATATATATCAGGCTATAATCCGTTTCAAGTTACATTTATTGTGAGTGTCAACTCAAAAACATTTTCCACTAATGTGTGCACTATATTCAGTAAACCTTTAAATAAATAATTATGTACATACACTGTGTCACACAATAACAACAGTCTAGAATAATACTCGAATCAACATTATATTTTATAATTCAAAATTGTTTTCGAAAGAACTCTTCATCTGAACGATCAGAATAGCAACGATCTTTAAATCAACGAGGCATTATCTAAAAGTCAAAACTGAAAATTAATTATACTTTCAAAGAAAGAAAGAAAGAAAGAAAGAAAGAAAGAAAGAAAGAAAGAAAGAAAATTCTTGTTTGAAAATCTCAGGATTGAAGTCCCAAAATTTCTCAAAATCAAAATTGATCGGGATTTTCTGAAAATCCGAGGAAAGATTTGACTCAAATTCCAATATCAAAATGAAATAAATTTTCAGAGTGAAAATTTCAAAATCCAAAATAATTCAAAATTGAAAATTCCGAAAATAATTCAAATGGTAAAGTCAGATAATAGTGCCACAACACAATATGAAAAGAATCATCAAAGATCAAATAGCTAAATCTCAAAATTCAAAATAATTCAAAATCTAATTTTCAAAAGCAATTTTTCAAAAACTAACTCCTCTGAAGCTGCGAAGTGGCAACCGCGCAGAAATAAGAAAAATGCAAAGAAGAAAGTGCGCAAGAAACTGTTCATCCCGGAACACTCTTAAATCCGAAAATAATTTAAATGCGAAACCACGAGGTCGAAAAAAATCTAATCTGAGGAAGAAAATCTTACAATTGAAAAAGCCAGCGATAAACATCGAAACGAGAACTCCACTAACCCAAGCACGGTCAGCAAGCAGATAACTCGCCTGCAAATATCCCAGACAGGCTGGAACTGAGGCTCACAAGCCCACTAAAAGCAAACCGTAACTTGCTTCGATGAAAAAAAATTACTGACCACAAGATCCAAACCAACTACTTAACAAAAATTACTACTGAAATAAAATGATCACACAAAGCATCTACGAGAACATACAACTACGAACTGGGGCTACAAATATTGAAAGACTTGTCTTACATTCTGCTGAATCGGAGACGAACAATGTGAAGATCCAATTCACGTTCAGAACGGGCGCTGGTTTCCATTTCACTCGGCTGACAGCTGGGTAGCCTCGCTTCAAACCACGATCCTTCTTCCCTGGTCCGCCTAGAAGCTGCTCGTTCCCTGCCATCGGCCATCCGAATTCTTGAGAAGGGCTGACCGCCACGGCAATCGGATCGCCCCCTGGCAGACACCTCGTTTGATCCCTGGTCTTCGTCCTGGCGTTTTCTTGTTCTCGTCCCTCCAGAGAATCGTGTAGTCTCCTTCCATAATTGCGTTGGCCATAATTCATAATGTTCTCTAGTAGATTGTGCAATTTTGAAGTGGCTGCGTGAACTTTGCTTTTCTGCATGTCGTTCTAAGTGACTCCACTCGAAGGAATTCTCACTTTCATGATGTAGGCCGCATTTCATCAGCATAATTTAACACAATACCATAACTTCCTCTGATAACTCACATTCTCCTTCCGGCCACGTGTCCATAATGTTCTCTATTTTATTGCCGACCACTACTTTCTCGAACATATCGTTCCGAAGTAACGTGTCTCAAGGCGTTTCCTTACAACATGCACGTTCAATACTTTTCAAAAAGTACATTCACATTTCCCTATTCTCCACGACTACGTTACATGGTACTGACTGACAATTAATTGTCTCCCCATGCCACCGGTCTTTACTGTGGAATAATCCAAAACTCAATCAAAATCACACAGACTTCCGTGCTTCAAAATACATTAGCATATTTAGACACGATGTTTCACACGTTCATATCACTTCCTTAAACATCACACACCAACAACCACTGTCGTAATGCCTTTCCGCAGCACTCTGCTCCCCTCCTTCTGACCAAGTAGACTCTCCCTCACGTCACCTGACATACTCTGACGTCATCCTTCTCTCGCCTTCTCGAACATCTGTTCCTTATTCAAAGCTGCTTTCCGAAACTCGGACATGAATATCCACAAAAGACATTTCCTGATTATAACTTAATTAATGTCTTCAATTTATTTCCCAAGGTCAATGCTTCCAAATTCATTAAGTAGACTACTAGACAAAATAAAACATTCCATTTCTAACTTCGCTCACCGAATCTTCCAATCCCACTCCTTTTCTTCAAGAACCGGCTATGGTCTATCTCGAATGGATGGTCCAATCAAATCCTCCCTTTCTAGAAGAAGATTACATTCAGCTAACAAGCCTTGGTGTATTCTTTGAATACACGGTACGTGAGAATCCAATTTTTAATGCTCTTTGCATGTCCATTTCTTCCTTTCTTATCAAACACCAACAGTGATCTTCTATTTTCTCTTTGTTGATCAGGTCTCTTATATCTTTTATGAGTCTGTTCTAGATATATATCTTCTATGACCCACCTAGCGTCATCTCGCAGTGAATCTCTGAAACTCCTCAATTCTTCCTGATGCAAGAGGATTTACTTATCCATCTGGTCACCAGATCTTGTTACCATCGCCAGCTATTTTCTCCGTGAGCAAGAGAACTACTTCTACTTTTTTACTCACCATGCTGCGCTAGTATCATCTATTATCAACTCTTTGAAGACCGGCTCAGCAAGAGAAGATCAATTTTTTGTTGTAATGTTGGCTATGTTTATATGTTCTCCTTTTGTCTCCTACCCCCACTCTTTCCCTTCCTTGGACCCTCCGTGCTTCGCTGAGCAGGTCTCACTTCTAAGTCGGCAGTTGACTCGGTCAGTTAAGGCTCAACCAGAGCCAGTCTCCTCAAACCAAGAGACACTCTCTACGTTCTACGCCATGTTGGCACATTAAGTATCGGTTAAGGGAACTTCACCTTCGCCATGCAACAAAGATAAGTACCTGCTTCAAGTTTTAACCTCATCTTCATGATTTTATCGACTACATGCTTTAACGATCTTTTATAGGCAGTGTGAAATTATTTATTTTGGGGCAAAAATCATCCTTCGCGGGATTTTCCATGTTGGGCTTTTGTCTAATCAAGCCAATCTTGGTGAAAAGCAGCATTTCTTATGCTTGCTAAATGAGAAATCTTCTCACCACGTGGGATATTATCTAATACCCGCTGTCTATAAATTACAAAGCAAGTTCCTCCGCTGGATTAACTTTGGCCCCATTTTCTATTAAGATCGTTCTGGAACCTTCCAGATCTTGTACTCTATCTGCGAGTCTTGCCGTCAGGTATTTTTCACTCACTTGTGAAAATACTTTTTAAAATGAGGAATCTTCCTTATAAATTACTGCAATAGCAAACTTTCGTCCACCGTTGGAATGTTCTATGGCGTATTTAATTGTAATTTACAATCTTCTCAAGAAATAGATTCTCTCCTACCTAGTGAAACCAGTTCTCTTCATTATTGCAATAACTTTCTTTCCCATAAACTTTCGTGTTTTTTACAGAGAACTTTGCATCCATTTTACGGACTATAGTGAAAACTAGTGCTTGTTCTACTTTTCTACCGCGTCGCGATAGTCCGCTTACTTTAAATAAGGCCATGAACATTGATCCTAAATCCCAATGATCTTTCCTCAACCTTCTACTAACAAACCTTATTAATAAAATTGTAACTTTTCTATAAGGTGTCACTCTACGAAGTGCCCTTCCATTTTGCTTGTTTATCATTAATTAATTACTGTATAACTACGTGTTTTATACACGGTTCAAACTTACATTGTTTCTTCCCCGTAATCAGGGAAAACAATACTTTCAACTCTTGAGTGAGTTATTTCTGGGTCTCACGAAATGGAAACTGCCCCATTTGGCTCGTGATTCCTACTTAAACATAGGAAGTCTAGAACCTTCCTCTTGACCTTTTTCTTCAGGTTTCACCGTAAGTGACCTGCTCTCTTTTGTATAATTGTTATAAAGTAATTCTGCTTAAATATAAGAAGTTGTAGGAACTTCTATCTTATTTTTCATGTTTTTCTTATTGTTAATTTCGAAGTTGTCATTCTCTCTAGAACATTCTCTCAAGAATTTCTTAAAGTACACTCTTTGTACTCAATTTAATGTTTAAACTTTAATTACTTCAATTGTCCTTTTTTTAATCTTATAAAGATTTTAGAACTTATATAAGGTTTGAAACCTCATAAATTGTTATTTGCCTGGAGCAATCTCTAAATGTTAGGAGGTCTGCGACCCCATTGTTAAAGAATTTAAATGATCCATATTTGTCAGAAAAATATATATTTGTTAAAGTTATAAACTTCTTTGAATTTTGTGGTGTTTGAAGCCATATTTTCAGTGTTGCCTTAGTAAACAAGAGTTTAGTGCTTTTCAGTCGGTCAACACGAATGTACCCAAAAGAGATGGGTTATGCCCTAATCCTGAAATAAATTACATGAGATTAATAAAACACTAGGATGACCAGTTTCGATCGTCAAGCGATCATCATCAGATCCATTACACTTAGGCTACAAAATCTATGTTTGAAATACAGGTGAAAATATTTACAATATGTACAATTATTTAGTTGCAGTATTGGTACTGTAACTGTCAGTGTATGCTAAATGCAGTATATATGTTAGGTGAAATGCTAAATGGTGAGAGCTATCCTAGTGTTTTATTAATCTCATGTAATTTATTTCAGGATTAGGGCATAACCCATCTCTTTTGGGTACATTCGTGTTGACCGACTGAAAAGCACTAAACTCTTGCTTCTTTGAATTGTTAAATAAATTAAATATTTGTTTTTGGATTTATAATTTCGCAAATACAACGGTTAGGCAAAATCTTGTCTTCCTTGGCTCTCCCTACTAAATGCCATTAAATACATCAATAGGGCTTTCACCACTCGTTGCATTTGAGCAAGAACTCTTAGTGGTATTCTCATTAAAGTTCCTTTTAGCTTTAATAGCTAATTCTAACTGGCCAGTAAGGCAAGTAAAGCTCGCTACGCCAGCTACCTGCTTGTGGAGATCCTCTCCGAAAACTTATGGTCAGTTTTCTAAAAGATAAGTGTTTCTCTTTGTCTAAACTTTTAGCCGGCTCCTCGCTGAGTAAAAGCTTAGCCATTTCCAAATGCAACCATTGGTTCATTTACCAAAATTACTCCCCAAGGTATAATTTTTTATCATTATCCTTCTTGGAAGCACTTGGTCGCCTTTTCAGAAACTCCATAATTTCGAAACCTGGAATTACCAAACCTGATTCAAATTATTGGCATTCTTCGAATTACTTTGCAAAAAACGAATTTCTTGGAACAGACATACAATAAATCTGTTACTCTCAGTCTTGCCAGACCATCACTCTTCCCCATAGTAGGCAGATACATGCTTGAGAGGGATTACACTAAAGCCACTCTCTTGCAAACCGCCCAAGTCCTAGCTGTATTTCCCGTCAGCTTAGACCAAGCTCTTACCCACTTTAGGTATCAGAGAACGGATTTTCAGCGGAAACCGCCTCTAAGTGCATTTAAGTTTAAATTTATTACTTGTGTGGGACTCTCCTCCTATTTTCCTATCCTTTTTCTCCAGTCCAAAATCTACCTCCTTTTCCTAATCATCTTCCCTTGGTGGGTGGGTTATTCCTTAGCCAATAAACTACCCAAAATTTGGTCCCAGAAACCCGGGAGAGTCCATTTGTCATTTTTCTGTTTGACAATACTTTGCAAATTATTAATATCTGCTTTGAATCTTTCAGCTATAACCACATCGTGCAAAGCCTGGGAAGGGGAAAGAGGCCGCTCCTGTCTCGTTTGGTGTGTCCCGTTCTTTCCACTTATTGCTGCTGCCAGCTTGACAGCATTTCCAAGGTTCCACAGTTTCGTGAGTTGCATTTCAATCTATTTTCTTTAATATGGCTCCTACTGAAAAGGATAAGGATGAAAAACTTACTTCTAAACGAGCATCCTATAAAGGGCAAATTACCCGTTTTAGAAAGTACATAAAAGAGTTAGATCCCACAGAAGCTCAATTAGACTTGTTGAAACATCGTGTAAGTGATTTTGAACGTTCTTATGAAAACTATTGTAACATTCAAACTGAAATAGAAACTTGTATGCTCAATCAAACCGAAGATCGAGTCGAAGTAGAAAACCAATATTACGAAGGTATAGGTTCTGCTTTCAAAATAATACGCCAACTCGAAGAGGAGCAGAAAAAGGACGCTTCTGTTCTTAGTTCCCTTCACGAACCACAAACTTCTTTCCGTGATGGTACTCACAAGCCCAAACCAATTTTACCAAAAATTGATTTACCCCATTTTTCTGGAGATGAATCTACATGGGATTCTTTCTATGAATTATTTTGCTCCCTTGTTCATGACAATGAAGACATTCAAGTCATTTACAAGTTTCATTACTTGAGATCTATCCTCCGAGGTCAAGCTTTGCAGTTGGTCGAAGCACTTCCTCTGCGTGCCGAAAATTACCCCATTGCCTTTAACTTATTAAAAGAAAGATATGGAAATTTACGGTTACGTATTCAACGTCATATGAAGGCTCTATTCAACCTACCTGCGTCACAGCACAATGACGTCACCAGTTTGCGCACTCTAGTTGATACTACACAACTTCACGTTAAGGCTTTGTCCCAACTAGATCAACCCACTGAACACTGGGATACTTTCCTAATACATTTAGTGGTTTCTAAAGTTGATGCTGCTACCCTCAAAGCTTGGGAAATTGAACTTTCTAAAGAAAACGACTATTCTTACGAGCATTTAGTCACTTTCATAAATGCCAGATGCCAGCTCTTAACCGCTTTAGCTAATCAAAGTGAACCCTCTTCCCCGAGTTCTAAATTTGAATTAATGTCTATCAAACCTAAAAGCGATCGCATAGCGTCTAATACCCAAAAACCCGGGTCCAGCTCATCTAAATTTAAATCAAACACTACTGGTTACCCAACTAGGTCTAGTGAACGTCGTGTTGCTAGCTCTATGGTTTTAAACACTCAAAGCGAACCTCGCAAGAGTTTAAACGAACCTTTAAAGTGCATACTTTGTAAAGATCCCCATGCCCTATATCTCTGTAAGTCCATTAAAGAAATGTCAGTCGACGACAGAAGAAAATTAGTTTCCCAGAATAAACATTGCTTCAATTGCCTAGCGCCTACTCATTCTGCTTCTAATTGTAAGTCCACAAGACTTTGCTACCATTGTGAAAAGGCTCATCATACTTTGCTACATCGTCATGATCAGGCAAGGTCATCGACAGCATCTACTTCTCCGAAAAATGATAGTGCTAACACTTCTAATGCTTCATCGTATATTCAAAATGCCAAGTCCATTCGCAGTGCTCAAGCATTGTTGTCTACTGTCCAAATCGAAGTTCAGGATAACTTTGGCAACTGGGTCCGTGCACGCGGTCTTCTAGATTCAGCGGAAACTCATGATTTTGTGTCTAATTCCTTGATTAGAAAATTAGGTCTACCTGTAAACCCCACTTCTATCAATGTGTCAGGCATCAACAGCTCAAAATCGCAAGCTTTACAATTTTCAAAGCTAACCATAAGAGATACTTGTCATAGAAACAACTTTCTTAAACTTAATTGTCTAATTCTCAATAGCATTGGAGAAGTCACTCCAAGTCACTCTGTGGATATTTCAGGGTTAAACATTCCCTCGCATTTAAGGCTAGCCGATCCTTTGTTCAACATGCAAAATCCAATTGACATACTCTTTAGTGCCAATGTTTTCTGGAATTGCCTACGTAAACAGGTTCGTAAGTTATCCTCAAACGTGGTCGCCAGAGACACTAATTTTGGATGGATCGTGACAGGTCAACTTCCCCATTATTCTCCCCAACCCGCATCGCAATGTTACTTCTCCAATACTGACCTGGAACAGTTCTGGAGACTTGAAAATGTTGATCATCCTAATGTAACCTCTTCAGAAAATGAATTTTGTGAGCAACATTTTTTGAACACCACCACTCGTTCTTCTGATGGCCGGTTCGTTGTTCAAATGCCAAGATTACATAATCCTCCCAAACTTATTAACTCTCAGCCCAAAGCTCGAAAAGCTCTCTTTGCTATCGAGAGCAAATTCAAGAGAGAACCTCTTGTTAAACAGCAGTACACTGATTTCATGGATGAGTATGAAAGCTTGGATCACATGGAAGTTGTTAACAAATCTGAGGATGAATTGCACCCCCCACTTGAAACGGTTTATCTAAATCATCATCCTGTGTGGAAAAACCCCCTTGTAAAGGATAAAATTCGAGTTGTTTTCAATGGTTCATCACCCGACGTTAATGGCAACAGCCTTAATGACACTCTTTACTCTGGTCCTGCTATTCAGTCAGATCTATCTGCTATACTCTTAAACTTTCGATTATTTCCCATCGCTGTCATAGCTGATATAAAACAAATGTACCGTCAAGTTTTAATTCAACCGGAACAACGAGATCTCCAAAGAATCTTGTGGCGTGATGAAATCAGTAAGCCCATTAAGGTATTTCGCTTAAAAACGGTTACTTATGGCTTAAAACCCTCTGCTTTCCTTGCTATTCGATCTCTACACTTGTTAGCCTCACAAGATGGTCATTTGTTTAATTCCAAAGCCTCTGAAGCACTAACTACGTCATTCTATGTTGACGATTATTTGCAGTCCTTCCCCACTTTGGAGGAAGCTTCTTTTGTGTCATTAGAACTTCAAGCATTGCTAAGGAATGGAGGTTTCCCACTCCATAAGTGGAATTCCAACTCCCCTGAGTTTCTCGCCCAGTTTCCCATCGAAGACGTAGATCCTTCTTCTGTCGAAATTTGTGGAAACTCCGAATCTATAAAAACTCTAGGAGTTCACCGGTGCACTAGCACTGACACTCTCATCTATAAAGTTTCGCTCGCAGAAGAGCTTCCTAATACAAAAAGACAAATCCTCTCTGAAATTGCAAAAATTTTTGATCCGCTTCAATTCCTTGCCCCAGTTATCGTTATAGCCAAACTCTTCATGCAAGAGCTGTGGTCGCTCAAATGTGAATGGGATGACACTGTCCCTCTTTCTTTTCTTAATCGTTGGCTCTCGTTTCGCAGCAATTTGCCGGTTCTTTCCCTTATCGAAATCTCTAGGAATTTAATTAGCTCTCATTCTAATACACCCTTCTTCCTTCATGTGTTCGCGGACAGTTCCGGAAAAGCTTACGGTTGCTGCGCATATTTAGTTTATCACGGTTCATTATATGGATCTTCAGTTTCCAAACTTGTTCGTGCCAAATCGAAGGTCGCTCCTCTTAAAACGACCACTTTGCCTGGGCTCGAACTGTGCGCTGCACTCATGGCTGCAGAACTTCTTAAGAAATTACGGGAAGTATTAAAAGTCGAATTCTCGCAAATCTATCTTTGGAGCGATTCCATGATCGCCCTTTCTTGGATCGCCAAGAACCCCTCTCACTGGCAAACTTTTGTTGCAAACAGGGTTTCCAAAATTCAAATTCTTTCTTCTGGATGTCAATGGAGGCATGTGCCCAGTGCTGATAATCCAGCCGATATTATCTCTCGTGGTTGTTTACCCTCTCAATTAGCAGCTTCCCAGTTATACTGGCATGGGCCCTCGTGGTTAATCGAAGACTCTTCTTCATGGCCTTCTAAACCTCCAGCCACAAACTCCAACGTGCCTGACGCTAAAGTACCTCTATCTATTGCTTCGTGTCTTGTTTCCAACGCTTCTCATCCCTTGTTGTCTCGTTATTCTTCTTTTCATAAATTAATAAGAATTGTCGCCTATCTCCTTAGATGGAAATATCTTGTGGTTCACCAACCTCTTCTCCCCAAACCACACCTTACCAATTATGAATTGAATCTCGCTACCATTAAGGTTTTACAACTGACACAGCAAGAAGCCTTTTCTTCTGAATTGTCTTTACTTTCTTCTAAAAGGGATCTTCCCAAATCCAGTCGTCTACGTGCTTTAGCCCCGTTCCTTGATGACCATGGGTTACTCAGGGTAGGTGGAAGGCTCTCGCAATCTTTGCTCTCTGAGGACAAAAAGCATCCCGTTATTTTGCCTTCTAAACATCACGTAACTTCCTTAATTATACGTGACTTTCATTATCGTAATCTGCATGTTGGTACACGCACTCTGCTTTGCCTCTTAAGGGAAAAGTAATGGATCATATATGGAATTCATGAAGTATCTTCTGTAATTCATAAGTGCGTTCCTTGTTTCAAAGCGAAACCTAAAATCAATACTCAATTAATGAGCGATCTGCCCTCTTTTCGCTCTTCTCCTATACGCCCATTTGCTTTAACTGGTGTGGACTATATGGGTCCGTTCCAATATCAACGAAATTCTCCTGAAGCTAAACGCAAATTGTTTGGTAAGCTTTATGTTTCTCTCTTTGTTTGCATGGTTACTGGCGCAATCCACTTGGAACTAGTAACGAATGCTTCTACTTCTTACTTTTTATCAGCTGTCTCTCGCTTCACCACTAGGCGTGGTGTTCCTTCAAAGATGTTCTCTGATAACGCTTCCACTTTTCAGGGTGCAGCTTCCTTGTGGAAGAAAGCTCGCACTTCCTCTCCTGCCATGGAACAAATTTCCAATTTTTCCTATTCAAAGGGTTTCAAATGGCACTTTATACCTCCCTACGCTCCTCATCACGGTGGTAGGTGGGAATCTTGTGTAAAGCTTACTAAATGTCATTTAAGAAAAGTCTTAGGTAATCGCATTCAATTCACTGTCCGTTCTGATTGAAGGTGTTGTTAACTCTCGCCCTTTAACTCCTCTTTCCAATGACCCTGATGACCTGCTTCCACTTACACCTGGTCACTTCCTTATCGGCACTTCTCTTTCTGCTACTCCTCCTCTTCCCAATTCTTTCAGGGATTCTAATTTACCTATTGTTTGGCGTAAATTTGAAGCCCTCCGCAATTCCTTTTGGAAGAGGTGGAACTTGGAATATTTAACTTCTTTGCAACGGAGACAGAAGTGGTTTCTTTCCAGTCCGGACATTAAAGTGGGGGACTTGGTCTTGGTTAGGGATGTTTCACCCCCTCTAGTATGGATCTCTGGTAGAGTGACCGAGTGTTATCCTGGAAGAGATGGGAGAGTCAGGGTGGCCAAAATCTTGACCACTAATGGTCCGATCACAAGACCACTGTCTTTGATCGCTCCGTTGCCTTTGAATGTGTAATTGTTTATTTGTTCTCTGTTGGTGTTTTACCCCTCCCAGTATGGTGTATTCTTTGAATACACGATACGTGAGAATCCAATTTTTAATGCTCTTTGCATGTCCATTTCTTCCTTTCTTATCAAACACCAACAGTGATCTTCTATTTTCTCTTTGTTGATCAGGTCTCTTATATCTTTTATGAGTCTGTTCTAGATATATATCTTCTATGACCCACCTAGCGTCATCTCGCAGCGAATCTCTGAAACTCCTCAATTCTTCCTGGTGCAAGAGGATTTACTTATGCATCTGGTCACCAGATCTTGTTACCATCGCCAGCTATTTTCTCCGTGAGCAAGAGAACTACTTCTACTTTTTTACTCACCATGCTGCGCTAGTATCATCTGTTATCAACTCTTTGAAGACCGGCTCAGCAAGAGAAGATCAATTTTTTGTTGTAATGTTGGCTATGTTTATATGTTCTCCTTTTGTCTCCTACCCCCACTCTTTCCCTTCCTTGGACCCTCCGTGCTTCGCTGAGCAGGTCTCACTTCTAAGTCGGCAGTTGACTCGGTCAGTTAAGGCTCAACCAGAGCCAGTCTCCTCAAACCAAGAGACACTCTCTACGTTCTACGCCATGTTGGCACATTAAGTATCGGTTAAGGGAACTTCACCTTCGCCATGCAACAAAGATAAGTACCTGCTTCAAGTTTTAACCTCATCTTCATGATTTTATCGACTACATGCTTTAACGATCTTTTATAGGCAGTGTGAAATTATTTATTTTGGGGCAAAAATCATCCTTCGCGGGATTTTCCATGTTGGGCTTTTGTCTAATCAAGCCAATCTTGGTGAAAAGCAGCATTTCTTATGCTTGCTAAATGAGAAATCTTCTCACCACGTGGGATATTATCTAATACCCGCTGTCTATAAATTACAAAGCAAGTTCCTCCGCTGGATTAACTTTGGCCCCATTTTCTATTAAGATCGTTCTGGAACCTTCCAGATCTTGTACTCTATCTGCGAGTCTTGCCGTCAGGTATTTTTCACTCACTTGTGAAAATACTTTTTAAAATGAGGAATCTTCCTTATAAATTACTGCAATAGCAAACTTTCGTCCACCGTTGGAATGTTCTATGGCGTATTTAATTGTAATTTACAATCTTCTCAAGAAATAGATTCTCTCCTACCTAGTGAAACCAGTTCTCTTCATTATTGCAATAACTTTCTTTCCCATAAACTTTCGTGTTTTTTACAGAGAACTTTGCATCCATTTTACGGACTATAGTGAAAACTAGTGCTTGTTCTACTTTTCTACCGCGTCGCGATAGTCCGCTTACTTTAAATAAGGCCATGAACATTGATCCTAAATCCCAATGATCTTTCCTCAACCTTCTACTAACAAACCTTATTAATAAAATTGTAACTTTTCTATAAGGTGTCACTCTACGAAGTGCCCTTCCATTTTGCTTGTTTATCATTAATTAATTACTGTATAACTACGTGTTTTATACACGGTTCAAACTTACATTGTTTCTTCCCCGTAATCAGGGAAAACAATACTTTCAACTCTTGAGTGAGTTATTTCTGGGTCTCACGAAATGGAAACTGCCCCATTTGGCTCGTGATTCCTACTTAAACATAGGAAGTCTAGAACCTTCCTCTTGACCTTTTTCTTCAGGTTTCACCGTAAGTGACCTGCTCTCTTTTGTATAATTGTTATAAAGTAATTCTGCTTAAATATAAGAAGTTGTAGGAACTTCTATCTTATTTTTCATGTTTTTCTTATTGTTAATTTCGAAGTTGTCATTCTCTCTAGAACATTCTCTCAAGAATTTCTTAAAGTACACTCTTTGTACTCAATTTAATGTTTAAACTTTAATTACTTCAATTGTCCTTTTTTTAATCTTATAAAGATTTTAGAACTTATATAAGGTTTGAAACCTCATAAATTGTTATTTGCCTGGAGCAATCTCTAAATGTTAGGAGGTCTGCGACCCCATTGTTAAAGAATTTAAATGATCCATATTTGTCAGAAAAATATATATTTGTTAAAGTTATAAACTTCTTTGAATTTTGTGGTGTTTGAAGCCATATTTTCAGTGTTGCCTTAGTAAACAAGAGTTTAGTGCTTTTCAGTCGGTCAACACGAATGTACCCAAAAGAGATGGGTTATGCCCTAATCCTGAAATAAATTACATGAGATTAATAAAACACTAGGATGACCAGTTTCGATCGTCAAGCGATCATCATCAGATCCATTACACTTAGGCTACAAAATCTATGTTTGAAATACAGGTGAAAATATTTACAATATGTACAATTATTTAGTTGCAGTATTGGTACTGTAACTGTCAGTGTATGCTAAATGCAGTATATATGTTAGGTGAAATGCTAAATGGTGAGAGCTATCCTAGTGTTTTATTAATCTCATGTAATTTATTTCAGGATTAGGGCATAACCCATCTCTTTTGGGTACATTCGTGTTGACCGACTGAAAAGCACTAAACTCTTGCTTCTTTGAATTGTTAAATAAATTAAATATTTGTTTTTGGATTTATAATTTCGCAAATACAACGGTTAGGCAAAATCTTGTCTTCCTTGGCTCTCCCTACTAAATGCCATTAAATACATCAATAGGGCTTTCACCACTCGTTGCATTTGAGCAAGAACTCTTAGTGGTATTCTCATTAAAGTTTCTTTTAGCTTTAATAGCTAATTCTAACTGGCCAGTAAGGCAAGTAAAGCTCGCTACGCCAGCTACCTGCTTGTGGAGATCCTCTCCGAAAACTTATGGTCAGTTTTCTAAAAGATAAGTGTTTCTCTTTGTCTAAACTTTTAGCCGGCTCCTCGCTGAGTAAAAGCTTAGCCATTTCCAAATGCAACCCCGGTATAATTTTTTATCATTATCCTTCTTGGAAGCACTTGGTCGCCTTTTCAGAAACTCCATAATTTCGAAACCTGGAATTACCAAACCTGATTCAAATTATTGGCATTCTTCGAATTACTTTGCAAAAAACGAATTTCTTGGAACAGACATACAATAAATCTGTTACTCTCAGTCTTGCCAGACCATCACTCTTCCCCATAGTAGGCAGATACATGCTTGAGAGGGATTACACTAAAGCCACTCTCTTGCAAACCGCCCAAGTCCTAGCTGTATTTCCCGTCAGCTTAGACCAAGCTCTTACCCACTTTAGGTATCAGAGAACGGATTTTCAGCGGAAACCGCCTCTAAGTGCATTTAAGTTTAAATTTATTACTTGTGTGGGACTCTCCTCCTATTTTCCTATCCTTTTTCTCCAGTCCAAAATCTACCTCCTTTTCCTAATCATCTTCCCTTGGTGGGTGGGTTATTCCTTAGCCAATAAACTACCCAAAATTTGGTCCCAGAAACCCGGGAGAGTCCATTTGTCATTTTTCTGTTTGACAATACTTTGCAAATTATTAATATCTGCTTTGAATCTTTCAGCTATAACCACATCGTGCAAAGCCTGGGAAGGGGAAAGAGGCCGCTCCTGTCTCGTTTGGTGTGTCCCGTTCTTTCCACTTATTGCTGCTGCCAGCTTGACAGCATTTCCAAGGTTCCACAGTTTCGTGAGTTGCATTTCAATCTATTTTCTTTAATATGGCTCCTACTGAAAAGGATAAGGATGAAAAACTTACTTCTAAACGAGCATCCTATAAAGGGCAAATTACCCGTTTTAGAAAGTACATAAAAGAGTTAGATCCCACAGAAGCTCAATTAGACTTGTTGAAACATCGTGTAAGTGATTTTGAACGTTCTTATGAAAACTATTGTAACATTCAAACTGAAATAGAAACTTGTATGCTCAATCAAACCGAAGATCGAGTCGAAGTAGAAAACCAATATTACGAAGGTATAGGTTCTGCTTTCAAAATAATACGCCAACTCGAAGAGGAGCAGAAAAAGGACGCTTCTGTTCTTAGTTCCCTTCACGAACCACAAACTTCTTTCCGTGATGGTACTCACAAGCCCAAACCAATTTTACCAAAAATTGATTTACCCCATTTTTCTGGAGATGAATCTACATGGGATTCTTTCTATGAATTATTTTGCTCCCTTGTTCATGACAATGAAGACATTCAAGTCATTTACAAGTTTCATTACTTGAGATCTATCCTCCGAGGTCAAGCTTTGCAGTTGGTCGAAGCACTTCCTCTGCGTGCCGAAAATTACCCCATTGCCTTTAACTTATTAAAAGAAAGATATGGAAATTTACGGTTACGTATTCAACGTCATATGAAGGCTCTATTCAACCTACCTGCGTCACAGCACAATGACGTCACCAGTTTGCGCACTCTAGTTGATACTACACAACTTCACGTTAAGGCTTTGTCCCAACTAGATCAACCCACTGAACACTGGGATACTTTCCTAATACATTTAGTGGTTTCTAAAGTTGATGCTGCTACCCTCAAAGCTTGGGAAATTGAACTTTCTAAAGAAAACGACTATTCTTACGAGCATTTAGTCACTTTCATAAATGCCAGATGCCAGCTCTTAACCGCTTTAGCTAATCAAAGTGAACCCTCTTCCCCGAGTTCTAAATTTGAATTAATGTCTATCAAACCTAAAAGCGATCGCATAGCGTCTAATACCCAAAAACCCGGGTCCAGCTCATCTAAATTTAAATCAAACACTACTGGTTACCCAACTAGGTCTAGTGAACGTCGTGTTGCTAGCTCTATGGTTTTAAACACTCAAAGCGAACCTCGCAAGAGTTTAAACGAACCTTTAAAGTGCATACTTTGTAAAGATCCCCATGCCCTATATCTCTGTAAGTCCATTAAAGAAATGTCAGTCGACGACAGAAGAAAATTAGTTTCCCAGAATAAACATTGCTTCAATTGCCTAGCGCCTACTCATTCTGCTTCTAATTGTAAGTCCACAAGACTTTGCTACCATTGTGAAAAGGCTCATCATACTTTGCTACATCGTCATGATCAGGCAAGGTCATCGACAGCATCTACTTCTCCGAAAAATGATAGTGCTAACACTTCTAATGCTTCATCGTATATTCAAAATGCCAAGTCCATTCGCAGTGCTCAAGCATTGTTGTCTACTGTCCAAATCGAAGTTCAGGATAACTTTGGCAACTGGGTCCGTGCACGCGGTCTTCTAGATTCAGCGGAAACTCATGATTTTGTGTCTAATTCCTTGATTAGAAAATTAGGTCTACCTGTAAACCCCACTTCTATCAATGTGTCAGGCATCAACAGCTCAAAATCGCAAGCTTTACAATTTTCAAAGCTAACCATAAGAGATACTTGTCATAGAAACAACTTTCTTAAACTTAATTGTCTAATTCTCAATAGCATTGGAGAAGACACTCCAAGTCACTCTGTGGATATTTCAGGGTTAAACATTCCCTCGCATTTAAGGCTAGCCGATCCTTTGTTCAACATGCAAAATCCAATTGACATACTCTTTAGTGCCAATGTTTTCTGGAATTGCCTACGTAAACAGGTTCGTAAGTTATCCTCAAACGTGGTCGCCAGAGACACTAATTTTGGATGGATCGTGACAGGTCAACTTCCCCATTATTCTCCCCAACCCGCATCGCAATGTTACTTCTCCAATACTGACCTGGAACAGTTCTGGAGACTTGAAAATGTTGATCCTCCTAATGTAACCTCTTCAGAAAATGAATTTTGTGAGCAACATTTTTTGAACACCACCACTCGTTCTTCTGATGGCCGGTTCGTTGTTCAAATGCCAAGATTACATAATCCTCCCAAACTTATTAACTCTCAGCCCAAAGCTCGAAAAGCTCTCTTTGCTATCGAGAGCAAATTCAAGAGAGAACCTCTTGTTAAACAGCAGTACACTGATTTCATGGATGAGTATGAAAGCTTGGATCACATGGAAGTTGTTAACAAATCTGAGGATGAATTGCACCCCCCACTTGAAACGGTTTATCTAAATCATCATCCTGTGTGGAAAAACCCCATTGTAAAGGATAAAATTCGAGTTGTTTTCAATGGTTCATCACCCGACGTTAATGGCAACAGCCTTAATGACACTCTTTACTCTGGTCCTGCTATTCAGTCAGATCTATCTGCTATACTCTTAAACTTTCGATTATTTCCCATCGCTGTCATAGCTGATATAAAACAAATGTACCGTCAAGTTTTAATTCAACCGGAACAACGAGATCTCCAAAGAATCTTGTGGCGTGATGAAATCAGTAAGCCCATTAAGGTATTTCGCTTAAAAACGGTTACTTATGGCTTAAAACCCTCTGCTTTCCTTGCTATTCGATCTCTACACTTGTTAGCCTCACAAGATGGTCATTTGTTTAATTCCAAAGCCTCTGAAGCACTAACTACGTCATTCTATGTTGACGATTATTTGCAGTCCTTCCCCACTTTGGAGGAAGCTTCTTTTGTGTCATTAGAACTTCAAGCATTGCTAAGGAATGGAGGTTTCCCACTCCATAAGTGGAATTCCAACTCCCCTGAGTTTCTCGCCCAGTTTCCCATCGAAGACGTAGATCCTTCTTCTGTCGAAATTTGTGGAAACTCCGAATCTATAAAAACTCTAGGAGTTCACTGGTGCACTAGCACTGACACTCTCATCTATAAAGTTTCGCTCGCAGAAGAGCTTCCTAATACAAAAAGACAAATCCTCTCTGAAATTGCAAAAATTTTTGATCCGCTTCAATTCCTTGCCCCAGTTATCGTTATAGCCAAACTCTTCATGCAAGAGCTGTGGTCGCTCAAATGTGAATGGGATGACACTGTCCCTCTTTCTTTTCTTAATCGTTGGCTCTCGTTTCGCAGCAATTTGCCGGTTCTTTCCCTTATCGAAATCTCTAGGAATTTAATTAGCTCTCATTCTAATACACCCTTCTTCCTTCATGTGTTCGCGGACAGTTCCGGAAAAGCTTACGGTTGCTGCGCATATTTAGTTTATCACGGTTCATTATATGGATCTTCAGTTTCCAAACTTGTTTGTGCCAAATCGAAGGTCGCTCCTCTTAAAACGACCACTTTGCCTGGGCTCGAACTGTGCGCTGCACTCATGGCTGCAGAACTTCTTAAGAAATTACGGGAAGTATTAAAAGTCGAATTCTCGCAAATCTATCTTTGGAGCGATTCCATGATCGCCCTTTCTTGGATCGCCAAGAACCCCTCTCACTGGCAAACTTTTGTTGCAAACAGGGTTTCCAAAATTCAAATTCTTTCTTCTGGATGTCAATGGAGGCATGTGCCCAGTGCTGATAATCCAGCCGATATTATCTCTCGTGGTTGTTTACCCTCTCAATTAGCAGCTTCCCAGTTATACTGGCATGGGCCCTCGTGGTTAATCGAAGACTCTTCTTCATGGCCTTCTAAACCTCCAGCCACAAACTCCAACGTGCCTGACGCTAAAGTACCTCTATCTATTGCTTCGTGTCTTGTTTCCAACGCTTCTCATCCCTTGTTGTCTCGTTATTCTTCTTTTCATAAATTAATAAGAATTGTCGCCTATCTCCTTAGATGGAAATATCTTGTGGTTCACCAACCTCTTCTCCCCAAACCACACCTTACCAATTATGAATTGAATCTCGCTACCATTAAGGTTTTACAACTGACACAGCAAGAAGCCTTTTCTTCTGAATTGTCTTTACTTTCTTCTAAAAGGGATCTTCCCAAATCCAGTCGTCTACGTGCTTTAGCCCCGTTCCTTGATGACCATGGGTTACTCAGGGTAGGTGGAAGGCTCTCGCAATCTTTGCTCTCTGAGGACAAAAAGCATCCCGTTATTTTGCCTTCTAAACATCACGTAACTTCCTTAATTATACGTGACTTTCATTATCGTAATCTGCATGTTGGTACACGCACTCTGCTTTGCCTCTTAAGGGAAAAGTAATGGATCATATATGGAATTCATGAAGTATCTTCTGTAATTCATAAGTGCGTTCCTTGTTTCAAAGCGAAACCTAAAATCAATACTCAATTAATGAGCGATCTGCCCTCTTTTCGCTCTTCTCCTATACGCCCATTTGCTTTAACTGGTGTGGACTATATGGGTCCGTTCCAATATCAACGAAATTCTCCTGAAGCTAAACGCAAATTGTTTGGTAAGCTTTATGTTTCTCTCTTTGTTTGCATGGTTACTGGCGCAATCCACTTGGAACTAGTAACGAATGCTTCTACTTCTTACTTTTTATCAGCTGTCTCTCGCTTCACCACTAGGCGTGGTGTTCCTTCAAAGATGTTCTCTGATAACGCTTCCACTTTTCAGGGTGCAGCTTCCTTGTGGAAGAAAGCTCGCACTTCCTCTCCTGCCATGGAACAAATTTCCAATTTTTCCTATTCAAAGGGTTTCAAATGGCACTTTATACCTCCCTACGCTCCTCATCACGGTGGTAGGTGGGAATCTTGTGTAAAGCTTACTAAATGTCATTTAAGAAAAGTCTTAGGTAATCGCATTCAATTCACTGTCCGTTCTGATTGAAGGTGTTGTTAACTCTCGCCCTTTAACTCCTCTTTCCAATGACCCTGATGACCTGCTTCCACTTACACCTGGTCACTTCCTTATCGGCACTTCTCTTTCTGCTACTCCTCCTCTTCCCAATTCTTTCAGGGATTCTAATTTACCTATTGTTTGGCGTAAATTTGAAGCCCTCCGCAATTCCTTTTGGAAGAGGTGGAACTTGGAATATTTAACTTCTTTGCAACGGAGACAGAAGTGGTTTCTTTCCAGTCCGGACATTAAAGTGGGGGACTTGGTCTTGGTTAGGGATGTTTCACCCCCTCTAGTATGGATCTCTGGTAGAGTGACCGAGTGTTATCCTGGAAGAGATGGGAGAGTCAGGGTGGCCAAAATCTTGACCACTAATGGTCCGATCACAAGACCACTGTCTTTGATCGCTCCGTTGCCTTTGAATGTGTAATTGTTTATTTGTTCTCTGTTGGTGTTTTACCCCTCCCAGTATGGTGTATTCTTTGAATACACGATACGTGAGAATCCAATTTTTAATGCTCTTTGCATGTCCATTTCTTCCTTTCTTATCAAACACCAACAGTGATCTTCTATTTTCTCTTTGTTGATCAGGTCTCTTATATCTTTTATGAGTCTGTTCTAGATATATATCTTCTATGACCCACCTAGCGTCATCTCGCAGCGAATCTCTGAAACTCCTCAATTCTTCCTGGTGCAAGAGGATTTACTTATGCATCTGGTCACCAGATCTTGTTACCATCGCCAGCTATTTTCTCCGTGAGCAAGAGAACTACTTCTACTTTTTTACTCACCATGCTGCGCTAGTATCATCTGTTATCAACTCTTTGAAGACCGGCTCAGCAAGAGAAGATCAATTTTTTGTTGTAATGTTGGCTATGTTTATATGTTCTCCTTTTGTCTCCTACCCCCACTCTTTCCCTTCCTTGGACCCTCCGTGCTTCGCTGAGCAGGTCTCACTTCTAAGTCGGCAGTTGACTCGGTCAGTTAAGGCTCAACCAGAGCCAGTCTCCTCAAACCAAGAGACACTCTCTACGTTCTACGCCATGTTGGCACATTAAGTATCGGTTAAGGGAACTTCACCTTCGCCATGCAACAAAGATAAGTACCTGCTTCAAGTTTTAACCTCATCTTCATGATTTTATCGACTACATGCTTTAACGATCTTTTATAGGCAGTGTGAAATTATTTATTTTGGGGCAAAAATCATCCTTCGCGGGATTTTCCATGTTGGGCTTTTGTCTAATCAAGCCAATCTTGGTGAAAAGCAGCATTTCTTATGCTTGCTAAATGAGAAATCTTCTCACCACGTGGGATATTATCTAATACCCGCTGTCTATAAATTACAAAGCAAGTTCCTCCGCTGGATTAACTTTGGCCCCATTTTCTATTAAGATCGTTCTGGAACCTTCCAGATCTTGTACTCTATCTGCGAGTCTTGTCGTCAGGTATTTTTCACTCACTTGTGAAAATACTTTTTAAAATGAGGAATCTTCCTTATAAATTACTGCAATAGCAAACTTTCGTCCACCGTTGGAATGTTCTATGGCGTATTTAATTGTAATTTACAATCTTCTCAAGAAATAGATTCTCCCCTACCTAGTGAAACCAGTTCTCTTCATTATTGCAATAACTTTCTTTCCCATAAACTTTCGTGGTTTTTACAGTGAACTTTGCATCCATTTTACGGACTATAGTGAAAACTAGTGCTTGTTCTACTTTTCTACCGCGTCGCGATAGTCCGCTTACTTTAAATAAGGCCATGAACATTGATCCTAAATCCCAATGATCTTTCCTCAACCTTCTACTAACAAACCTTATTAATAAAATTGTAACTTTTCTATAAGGTGTCACTCTACGAAGTGCCCTTCCATTTTGCTTGTTTATCATTAATTAATTACTGTATAACTACGTGTTTTATACACGGTTCAAACTTACATTGTTTCTTCCCCGTAATCAGGGAAAACAATACTTTCAACTCTTGAGTGAGTTATTTCTGGGTCTCATGAAATGGAAACTGCCCCATTTGGCTCGTGATTCCTACTTAAACATAGGAAGTCTAGAACCTTCCTCTTGACCTTTTTCTTCAGGTTTCACCGTAAGTGACCTGCTCTCTTTTGTATAATTGTTATAAAGTAATTCTGCTTAAATATAAGAAGTTGTAGGAACTTCTATCTTATTTTTCATGTTTTTCTTATTGTTAATTTCGAAGTTGTCATTCTCTCTAGAACATTCTCTCAAGAATTTCTTAAAGTACACTCTTTGTACTCAATTTAATGTTTAAACTTTAATTACTTCAATTGTCCTTTTTTTAAATCTTATAAAGATTTTAGAACATATATAAGGTTTGAAACCTCATAAATTGTTATTTGCCTGGAGCAATCTCTAAATGTTAGGAGGTCTGCGACCCCATTGTTAAAGAATTTAAATGATCCATATTTGTCAGAAAAATATATATTTGTTAAAGTTATAAACTTCTTTAAATTGTTAAATAAATTAAATATTTGTTTTTGGAGTTATAATTTCGCAAATACAACGGTTAGGAAAAATCCTGTCTTCCTTGGCTCTCCCTACTAAATGCCATTAAATACATCAATAGGGCTTTCACCACTCTTTGCATTTGAGCAAGAACTCTTAGTGGTAATCTCATTAAAGTTTCTTTTAGCTTTAATAGCTAATTCTAACTGGCCAGTAAGGCAAGTAAAGCTCGCTACGCCAGCTACCTGCTTGTGGAGATCCTCTCCGAAAACTTATGGTCAGTTTTCTAAAAGATAAGTGTTTCTCTTTGTCTAAACTTTTAGCCGGCTCCTCGCTGAGTAAAAGCTTAGCCATTTCCAAATGCAACCCCGGTATAATTTTTTATCATTATCCTTCTTGGAAGCACTTGGTCGCCTTTTCAGAAACTCCATAATTTCGAAACCTGGAATTACCAAACCTGATTCAAATTATTGGCATTCTTCGAATTACTTTGCAAAAAACGAATTTCTTGGAACAGACATACAATAAATCTGTTACTCTCAGTCTTGCCAGACCATCACTCTTCCCCATAGTAGGCAGATACATGCTTGAGAGGGATTACACTAAAGCCACTCTCTTGCAAACCGCCCAAGTCCTAGATGTATTTCCCGTCAGCTTAGACCAAGCTCTTACCCACTTTAGGTATCAGAGAACGGATTTTCAGCGGAAACCGCCTCTAAGTGCATTTAAGTTTAAATTTATTACTTGTGTGGGACTCTCCTCCTATTTTTCCTATCCTTTTTCTCCAGTCCAAAATCTACCTCCTTTTCCTAATCATCTTCCCTTGGTGGGTGGGTTATTCCTTAGCCAATAAACTACCCAAGCCTCTTGTTGAGCAATACTTCATAACATAAAGCTTGTATAATGGACTTGTTCCAAAATTCATTCTTCCAAAATTAATTAAATGCTCTCCATTTTTAGAGTTGCCTTTCATATCAATTCCTCGTATCTCTTTATACGAATTCGGGGACATTTCCCTCCTAACCAAGGTTGCAAAAGTGTGAAAAAATACTTTTCATCTATAGTTTCAATAAACCAATATCTTGGGCACGAATTTGTACTTTACTTTACCTTCTTGTAAAATCTCCTGAGGTTCTTTGCATTGAACTTTCCAACTAACTGCTCGTCCTCAATCTTGACAATACGATAACAGTTATTCCCATAGACAATGTCTACCTTAAATGGGCCTCGAAACAGTCTGCTAAATTTCACATATATCTTCTTGGAAACATTCGCTTTGGTAGGACGTCTTATCAACACGAGGTCTCCCCTTCTCAGTGGATTACTAAATCATTTTCCTTTTGTCCTCTTCTTTCTCTTGTCCGCTGCTTTCTGCAGGTTTTCCCTCGCTGTTTCTATCCTCGCGTCTCTCGTCGGTTCGGGGTCCTCTGGGAGATCAAACAGACAATCCCAGCGCCTCACAGGTCTTCTGTCCATATGCAGAACCGATGGAATGTCTCCTGTGCTCTCGTGAATCGTCGAATTAATGCAGTCCTGGATTCTAGGAATAATCTTTACCCATCCTTGATGGTTATCTGCACAGTATAGTCTGCAGAAACTAGCAACAATAGCCATAATCATCTCCGCTGGATTGGACTCTGGATATCTCACACTACTGCATATATGTTTGATCTCCAATCTATCCATGGCATATCTGAATTCTACTGACGTAAACTGCGTGCCATGGTCCGTCAAAAAGAATTCGGGTTTCCCCGCATTGGGAATCACGTCCTGCTCAATTCGGTTGATCACATTATGGGAATTCGCCTTCTGCATCGGACTCAAAATTACCAATTTCCAGAACACGTCGAGGGTAACTGGAAGAAATTGATTTCCTCGTTGTCCCTTTGGGCACGGACCATAAATGTCACAGGCAAATAGTTCATTTGGTTTCGTTGGAAGGATAGACTTAGGTTTTACTTTTAGCAATTCTGACACATGTTTACATTTCTGACAGTCTTGGCATGACCTAATGATTTCTCCAACCGTTTTCCTCATGTTCTGCAAAACAAATTTCTCCTTAATGGTATGAAGGGTTTTGTCCAGTCCTCCATGTCCTATTCTTCGATGCGTTAACCAAATAATTGGATTGATCAGCTTCGGTGGTATTACAATCCGTACTTTGGAGTGGTCTACATCAACATATCTGCAAACGATTTCTCCGATCAACACATGGTGTCTCGATTTCTTCTGGACCTCACTGTATTCAGGATCATTATTATCCATCCTGCCTTGCAATAAACGATATATCTGCCTACATGGAGTATGCCTCCTCTGAGTTACAGCAATATTCCTCAGACGAGCAATAGTATCTCTATCCTCGTCTTCGAGTTCTATCATGTTGACTCGAACGATCTCAACAGGATTACGAGATAGGGCATCTGCAAGGATGTTATCCTTTCCAGGCCTATGGATAATGGTCGCATTAAATTGTTGCATAAATAATGGTTATATGAATGGATGCGTTTTGAAGAAAAATTCAAGATACCATACACACATTGCAAGATTGTTCTTTAAAATTGGATTGTGGATAAATTGCGAATTGGGTATGTAACGCTAGTACCCTTCGACACACCTCTTCTCAATAGAGAGACTCTACGTTACATCAAAAAGCCTAATAAACTCAAAAATCGCTCAAACACAGTTTGAGGGAAAAGACAATTATTATGGTTTTCCCCATGAAATACCATATAAAATCTATGGGGTTTCCCTAAATCCCATAAGCTCCACAACCTTGGGCGCCATGATAATTAATATGTTGGTTGGCTGCCCCAAAGCAAGACATCGGCCAAGCTCACAATTATTAGCAAAAACAGTCCAGGGAGTGGTTTTTACTGCCGAACGCCCCACTTTGGGCCTCGCCATGATAATTAAAGGGGTGGTGTGGTGTATCATGGTAAATTAATGGGTGGACGTGCGCCGATGGCGACCCGCTTTTACAACTGGCTCCACATACCGGCGACGTGATAAATATAGGATGGACAAGCTGTGCAACGCCAAGATCGCTTATATTGCACTCATGTAGGCGATTCCAAAATCAATTAATACCGCCCCATGTTGCCTTGACCATGATACATATAGGTGTTTATCAATATTTATTTTTGGTTGGATATGAGCTTATATAAGACTAGGCGCGGTCCTTCCCTACTTCACGTTATTCATTAAGTTATTAGAGTTGTTTACATTAGATCTTGACCGACTTTAGTTGTACCTCTAGTTCAAATCAATGTACATGGCACCACTCTCCATGTACCCACGTGAAGAATTTCCATGGAAAATATGCTCCCGCCTCCAGCTAGCAGCAGTCCTCGGGCGTGTGCCTTTCAACCCAATGAGCAGTTGCATATTTTGGATTTGAGACTAGGAGGTATCAACTCTACAATAATAACACACAACTCTACTCTAAAAGATTTAATTGGAGTCTAAATCATGGCTTCACACACATCAAAACAGCAACACAAAAAATATGCAAAACATACTGTTACCCTCACTTATTATTCATTATTCGCACTTTATCCTCACAGAAATCCAAATAATTGTTGATTTTACTTTACCTTGAAATTACTATAAAAATCATTTCCATGTGCGCTAATGCACTGGTAAACTTTACACAAACAATGTCAATCTTACAATCTTTCGTTAATGATAGTGAACACTTTCAACTATACAATGTGCATAAGATGATCCCTTGTCCTTTTCTTACCGCCAAAATACTCGAATCTACCATGCATTAACCAATCTATTAATTGTAAGCTCCACTGTATGCCATAATGAGTTTTCTTTCATATATTTATTCTGCTACCGCTGTTTCGAGTGGGACTTTATGCTACCCGTCAAGTGGGCGTAGCGTAACTGATATAGTAACCATTCTCGGAAATACGTTTCGTTGTCAGTATAAAATGTAATTTTTACCATCTTATAACTTGGAGAAATATTAAGATATCAGAACGATTCTTAATTAGCAGTGTGTCTTATTGCACACATATTATATATTCATTACTACAATCAACCTTTTTTAACAATCAGGGTTTCATAGACTTCAAATTCATACATCCTACTCCAAGAATACAAGAGTGAGTTCTCTCCTGTCCCTTCAATTAGTACAATGGACCCTCGCCGCGGGTGGTCAGACACCATGCCGTACCTCTCGTCTTTTTGCTCCGCTCCAAGCAATTGTCTGTTACCACCAGACATACACAATATGGCGCCTTAACGACCCATCAAATATTACTGACACAAGTCTTACAGAATGCAATACGGAATATGGAATTGTTTAAACGAGTACTCCTATCATTTAGGATTTAAAGGCTGGCCGCAATAGGCGCAATTAACTCAGGCCAAGGAAACGAGATGCACTATGCACAAAGTCAGTTTTTGGAATAGTCGGTGCTTTTGTTAAATACCACGGTCAGGGCACAACTTCCTGCCGTCAAATTCACTCTCAAGGAGATGAATTAATTCACATATTTAGCTAGTTCTCGGTCGATATCAGGCGTCATGGCGAGGAGTCCTCGTTTTCCTCTCATACGCCACTGGATTCGAACCCGGAACGCTTTATTAGCAATAATCAGAGCTAGGGATCCCACTATTTACAGTCGATTGCAATTTATATCTCCGTACGCCCCCTGGCTATACGAGATTTCATACGTCGATTAAGCCACCTGACTTCTCCTGATTCTTGTGAAGATGATCCCGTCCTTATTTAATAAGATAATATCTCCCAATTAATCTTATAAGCATATTTATCAAGCTGCAATTCAATTATCTTTCAGACATTTCCATTTCCGACCACCTTTGCATACTTCTGTCCATATCATATGATTCTCTGATAATAATTTTCTCTGAGCGATCCATTCTACTTTCAATAATACTGCTTAGATATACAGTTATTCAAATTAACATATATTTGTTTACAATTCCCCTGATGTTTATTTATTATTATTATTACTAACATGTTTTCCTCTATCTCAACACACCGTAGCTTTAGTTATATCATCAACAACTGAACATCCGTGTTCATTATATTTATAAAGCTTATTAACTCGAATGCCATTCCTACGTTACTTGTAACGGATTTACACATAACTCGATGTAAAACGAACATCTTAACTTGACAAAAATCAACACAAATTAATGTATGAAGGTTCTACCTTCCAAATTTAATTTTCATTGGCATATTTTACAACTTTTGATATTACCGACATACAGTGGGCTACATGTTTACAATAAAATCATGGTTAATCTTGTACTTACATATTATCCTGGAGTCATCGACCAAACACGTACTCCATTAATGCCTGCCATAGTTGCATTTTAGCAAGGCATCCTTACACTATTTACACACTTTTCATATAATTTTTCTATTGAGAAATACACTGCACTTTGCTTTCCCATGCTGAAGCTATCGCTTCCTTTTTCCATAAAGCACATTATATTCACCACTACACTTGTAGACTACACATATTTAAATAACAAGTCACTTAAAAACACACGGTAACTATATACATTTTCTCACTGGTTGACACTTCTTGCAGAATCTCAGAAACACAGGTGTTGTAGATCTATCCTCCACGAATAACCCTGCATCTCGTTTGAGAGTCTCGTAACACTGCCTGCAGTTCCCTAGTGGACTTCCTGTTCCTTGAAACTCCCTCGTGATTCTCAATGATCGTCAACTCCTATCCAGTGGAATGTTCCCAATACTAGCATAGATATGCTTCCTTATCGTACAGAACGTTGATCAAAGTGGTACTTCTGTGAAAATACTTTACCCGTATTAACAAAATGTTTATACCTGCGCAACTCTAACTACTGTATCCATATCTAACAGATGTATTTTATAATGCGCTTGTCCATCGTGCATTGTACTTGTACACTTACCATTCTCAATGTCGTCTGACTGCACTTACAGTTTTCCTGAACGGTACACTTTTAACAAAGTCTTGTACAGTCCCACGTACATTTATATAACAATGCATTATCTCTTCATTATAAGGTTCAATTGACCTATTATGATGCTTTTCTACCTCGTACATACTTGTACTGCACGGCTAATACACTTAATACTTCACTAAAAATGTTAAAGTCTTTTGTTGGCGTGCGTCCCTTCTCGGACCCGGGCAACATGCGCTCCGCGTTAGAATCTGGCACAACTGACCTCGACTGCCTGCTCCAGTGACCTTATATCTGTTTTCACAAGAAAAGTAGGTCCGTAAATTCCTTGGAGCTTCATTTCTTCTTTACATGCTTTCCCTCTCTTGAAATGATGTTTTTCAGATGCGTCCTGCATCACTGTTTCCATATCTGCACGCGTGCATGAGAATCGATCGGTCAATTAATTATAATTAATTGCCTCCCTCTGAGCGTACCAACGCGGCGTGGGTGGTGAATCCCCAATGACCCGCTAGTATTTCTGCGCTGGACTCATTCCTGCTGTGTACATCCGTAATACGTTAAATCTGCCTCAATTTCGATGTCTGATGGCTTGATAATTAACCTCCTTGCAATTCATTCACACAGGTGCAATCCTTATGTCTCTGGCGTATTCCTATCGCGAGTAATCATTAAATTATCCTTGCAGTTCCCCACTCCACTGGTCTCCTATCTTGTGGTAAGGGGTTTTACTGTAACACATCTGCCATCCTCACCCTCTTCTAGACGGCGCAAATAGGTCCGAGTGACTGACGTGGTGCCTTGAAAACTCGCCCAGTTTCTAAACTCATTTGTAAAACTGTCAAGAGCTCCAACTCACAGTTCTAACTTCAGAATTGTATGCATTTTACAGCCAAAAATTGCCGTATTCTTTCCATCTTTTCTTCATTACATTAACAAATAATGCCAGAATTCATTTAATTCACATTAGTGGTTTAATGTGTCCTCTCTAGGGGTTTCTATTGAATAAACTGCCTCTGAGACCCTGGGTTCATACCTCGCTGGCATCTCTATTCCGTTCTCACTTTCCCAGTGTCCCAGGTTCAACACCAGTCAGCCTAAGGCCCTCGGGCACAATATGTCTGAGGGTTTTTCGATGTGGTGTATATTATGAGGTGAAAGGGAAGAAAAATGGGGGTTGAAGAATTCCAAACGGAGCGTGTATCTCTTAAACGACATAGGCGAGGAGTTTGAAACTCAGCGGAAAAAGATCAGCTTGAAAAATAAGTAAATAGGTGTTTGACCGTTTTTAAATAAAAAAAATTAAGGGGCTCATGGGAAGGGGTGAAATTCTGGGGGGGGGGGAGAACAGGAAAGAAAGTGTCCTAACTGATTGACTGACTCACTCACTCTTCAAACTCAGGGACAGAAAACTGCTTAAAAATAGGTAAATAAGTGTTCGACAGTTTTTTTTCATAAATCAAATTTAAGGGGTTCATGGGGAGGGGTGTATTCTCAAAAATAAATGAAAGAAAATGCCCTGACTCACTCACTCACTCACTCACTCACTCATCATCGCCTAGCCAAAATTATTGAAGTTAGAAACATGATATTTTGGGGATATGTACGTTGTATGTCAAAACCGTACACTAAGGGAGGATTTTCGGATATTCAGGTTCTAAAGGGGTCTTAAGGGGGTTAAGCCTGCATTTTATTGAATAACAATGTCACACGAGTGGTTTCATTTGTGGATGTGATACTTGGCATATAAACTAATCATTAAGAATAAGCACACAAGTGTCTAAGGGTTTTTCGATGTGGTGTATATTATAAGGTGAAAGGGGTGAAAAGTGGGGGTTGAAGGATTCTTAACGGAGCGTGTACCTCTTAAAGGACATCGGCGAGAAGTTTGAAACTCAGCGGAAGAAAATCAGCTTGAAAATAAGTAAATCGGTGTTCGACCGTTTTTTTTCATAAATTCAATTTAAGGGGCCAATGGGGTGGGGTGAAATTCTGAAAAAAAAAGAGAAAGTGTCCTAACTGACTGACTAACTCATTCACTCATCAAACTCAGGGGAAAAAGACAGCTTAAAAAATAAGTTAATAAGTGTTCGAGCGTTTCTTCATAAATCCAATTTAAGGGGCCCATGGGGAGGGGTGAAATTCTGGGGAAAGAAGTCCACTAAGGAAGGATTTTTGGATATTCACTCATCATCCCCCAGCCCCACATATTGCAGTTAGAAACTTGAAATTTTGGGGATATGTTCGTTGTATGTCGAAAACGTCCACTGAGGATGGATTTTTGGATATCCATGTTCTGAAGGGGTGTTAAGGGGGTTAAACTTGCATTTAATTGATTAACAATATCTCACGAGTTGTTTCATTTGGGGATGTGATATTCGGCGTATACAGTAAATTAATCAATAAAATTAAGCAGACATATGTCTAACGGTTTATCGATATGGTGTATATTATGAGGTGAAAGGGGTGAAAATTGGGGGTTGAAGGATTCTCAACGGAGCGTGCACCTCTGAAACGACATGGGCGAGGAGTTTCAAACTCAGAGCAAAACAATCAGCCTAAAAAATAAGTAAATAGGTGTTCGACCGTTTTTTTTTTCATAAATCCTATTTAAGGGGTCCATGGGGAGAGGTGAATTCTCAAAAATAAATGAAAGGAAATGTCCTGACTGACTCGCTCACTCATCATCGCCCAGCCAAAATTATTGAAGTTAGAAACATGAAATTTTGGGGATAAGTTCGTTGTATGTCGAAAACTTCCACTAAGGAAGGATTTTTCGATATTCAGGGGCGTTAAGGGGTTAAACGTGAATGTCATTGAATAACAATATCTCACGAGTGGTTTCATTTGGGGATGTGATAATTGGCATATAAACTGATCATTAAAAATAAGCTGACACATGTCTAATGGTTTTTCGATGTGGTGTATATTATGAGTGAAAGGGATGAATAGTGGGGGTTGAAGGATTCCTAACGGAGCGTGCATCTCATAAACGACATAGGCGAGGAGATTGAAACTCAGAGGAAAACAATCAGCTTAATAATAAATAAATAAATAAATAGGTGTTCGATCATTTTTTAATAAATCCAATTTAAGGGGCCCATGGGGAAGGGTGAAATTGTGGAAGAAAAACGACCACTAAGGAAGGATTTTTGGAAAATCACTCTCATCAACCAACCAAAACTATTAAAGTTAGAAGAATGATATTTTGGCGACATGTTTGTTGTGTGTCGAAAACGTCTACTAAGGAGGGATTTTTGGATATTCAGGTTCTAAAGGGGTGCTAACGGGGTTAAACCTGCATTTCATTGAATAACAATATGACACGACTATGAAGCGAGCGAAGCCGCGGGTACCTGATAGTTTTTCATATTAATCAAAATTTGTAACAGATCTGATTTTGTTATTTTTAAATTGGTTGGTTCCTTAGTTTAGGGGCTGCGACAACACGGTCATGTAGCCCCGTGTACTTGGGTGTGTGTAGAATGTGTCTAATAACCGGTGTTAATTGTGATGGCTGTATTAGTGTGTGTTATCTGTGGGTCTGGTAAGGACTGCAGACGATCAATTTTCAATCAGTTCCTACTTTTGCTACCAAATGCTAACGTCCACGAAACTTAGCTGTGGACTTGGCTACTAGATTCCATTGCAGCCAACACCTGGTGACGAACGTTGAACTAATATAGCATTATCAAATAATCTAATCTACAAATGTTTGCTTCACACAAGTGTAGTTAAAGAATGTTCTTTTCCGTGCCATACATCTATGACCTGGGACTGCCGACTTTACTTCCCCTCCGAAGGGATTTTTAAGTCATAAAAAATCCGACGACGTCGGCTGGGTTTGAACCCGCGACCTGGGCAAAGAAGCTCAGCATGCTACCAACTACGCCACCGAAGCCGCCTTATTTTTAAATAATTTAGGCAGAAAAGATTTTAGAAATATTATTGAATCTCACCTCTTTTATAAATTTTACTTTTACTTTTTGAACTATTTCTCTCGACAACTCTTAGAAAATTATTATTGTTTTACATCTATCATATAATTTTAGGAACTTGCAAGTTAGTAGTGGAGTAGTAGGGGTTCTAACCCACAAGGTGCTCAAAAAGTTAGTGCACACTTTTTTGCTTATTTATATCTCGCGAACCCATGGTCGTATTTTAACAAATGAGGTGTCGTTGGACCACTCGTTATATTTTAGAATTTTTTTTTGAAAATTTTTGTTTTCGAAAGTAGGTGATGGCATGAAAACCAAACATGATAGAATGTTGTACCATGGCTCAAGCGAACGGTCTGTATGTCCTTTATTTTTTATAATAAAACATTTTTATTTTTTATGTATTTTGAAAACACTCGAATTTTGAAATTCCTATATTTTGGAAACTAGGAAATTTACAAAAAAGTTTGTTTGACGTAAATCAATGGTCCCTGCCCCCTCTACCCCTAAAATGAATTTCAAGTCTCTAGGATAAAAACCTGACAGTAGTGTGGTAGTGAGAGAGCTGTCCACTAACTTATTGAACCCTCCTCGTATTTGCCCCGAACCTGATATCTTGCTAACCAATCATGGGATTTGAACATACAGGGTGTCCTAGCACTCGTAGTGATGCCCCCTACTTTCCTATGGGCTGTTTATTTAATTAAAAGACCAAAAATAAAAGGTCATTCGCTTTTAATATCTCGCGAACCAATCATGCTAGAGGCGTGTACGACGGGTCCAAGGACTCGGGGTGACGTCCTCTTTGCTATGGACCACTCGTTATAATTTTTTTTTAAATTGGAAACTCGATTTTGGGGTAAACACGTGTTTTTGTGATTTTTGCCGATATCTCACGAACCAATAACGCTAGTGACGTGTACGAGGTGTCCTAGGACTCGGGCTAACGCCCCCTTTCAAATGTGGTAGATATTTTTCCAAAAAATAATTCACAAAGGGCCTAACGCCATACATGTTGAAAAAACCTTTTTTTCTTTACCTGTTTATAATGTTTATGAAGCGTGGTGGTTGAGAGAGACGATACTGCTGGGTGTGTGTTTCAACGAACCTGTCGCTAACCACACGGACCATGCTTAATAGAACAATCGCTATTTCGGCGGGTCGGTTTATGACAGAGCGAGGGTTCGTTTTTTTCACACATTTTACCCTCGAAGGGGATCTTTGACGTGTAAACGGTGATGAGAACTTGGTTCTATGTTGGTCGAAGCGAGTAGAGAAAACAAACTTGCCAAGGAGCAGAGGAGCAGGAGGTGAATGTCATTTGAGCTTATTGGAATGCGCTGATCACACTTGACAACAGGTGCAATGGAAAAATGACAATGACGCTTGAAGGTGAAATAATCCGACAACCGTGGTGGCGGGGAAGAGCCAAATGCACGTGAACACGTGTGAGATGACATGTACGCTAAACCAGTGACATCCTGTTTGCTTCGTACGTGACAAAATGCAAGTTCATGTGAAATTTGATCCGGCACAGGTGTTCACCTTGCGTGTTAGCTGTCCACGTGTACGATAACTGTTAACAGTCACAGCCTGTTTTACTTCGTACGTGACAAAATGCAAGTTGACGTGTAATATGATCCAACACAGGTGTTCACCTTGGATATTATCTGTCCACGTGTCCGATAACAGAATGCTCAAAGCGTGGGAATCGCTGAATCAGTAAAAAGTATGATGCAACTTGTGGGAATGATGTCACAACCAATAGATAGGCAAGAGCTGCGAACAGCAGTGGTGGGAGGTGGAGGGGGGAGAGGGGGAGGGGTAATGTAAGAAAGAACACAGGTGGAAAGGGAAAGACAAACATGTATGAACATGCACGAAGCGCGGAGCGCTGTACACACAGAGCTATAGGTGTACAACATGTGTGAATAAGAAGTACACAGGTTCACACAACATGTAATTTATTGATCCAAGAATTAAACATTGAGTTAAATCCTAACCATTTGACATATAGCTTATTTCCTTTTTGTTTCAACACTTTTTCCACAAGATAATGCTTAGGAAATGCTGTTTTCTGAAGTTCATGGAGATAAAATCTACCTTTTATGGGTTGATTGTTGAGGTCCTCGAGTAAATAAGTGACTGTAGTGTCCAAGTTGACTTGACGAATACGAAATAGTTCAGTCCCCCACTGAGGCGTGTAGCCCTTATTGAAGGCAGACTTAAATTTGTTCACACGAACAAAATCCCCAATTTTCAGTCGGTGACGTTTAGGATCGGCTTTTTATGGGGTTAAACAGTTTATCCAGTCGCTGAATATTTTTAGTCACGAGGCGTGGCTTGGTCCCAATCGTTCTATGTTTGGTGTCATTGCAACGTGAAACTAGCTCTGGTAACATGTCCAACCAGCGACACGTGCCCTGAGCGGTAAACGCTTTCCACATATGGGTTTTCAATGTTCGGTTGAACCGCTCGACCACACTGGCTTTGAGATTGCTGTACGTGGTGTAATGGCGCATATCCTTAGATTTGAGAAAACTGGAGAAATCCTTGTTGAAAAATTCTTTCCCCTGGTCAGTTTGTAGCAGCTGCGGTTGACGTTTGGAGTGTTGAATAATATGTTGAAAGGCCTTGGTAACTAGTGGACCAGACTTGCGACGCACAGGTCCAACAAAGGCCATTTTGGAATAGACATCAATGACGGTCAACATAAAGCGTACACCGTCGTTAACGCCAGCATAGGGTATCATTTCAACCAAGTCAGCCTGCCAAAGTTCATCCACACCTCGTGAAATCACCTTGAGTCGTGGATAGTGCGCCCAGCTGGGCGATGCAACTCGTGAGCAATACCCATTTTAATGGGTGAGGGCTTAAACAATAATGTTGGCATTTCGAAGTTCTTGTTCAATTTCTTGAATTTCCCAATCGTGACCGGTATGGCCACCTTGACGTGAGGCATGCAACAACTGTAGCCGCTGGACGAGCTTATTGGGATTGTGCCAGTAGGTAACATCCACAAGGGGTTTTAATGGTTTAAATATCACTCCCGAAGCGGATGCTTTACGACGAGTACTTTGACTGGTGGGAAAGATTTTTGCAATGATGGTTTTATATTTTTGAGATATATTGGCATTTACTTGTTGCGTGGGATCATACTGTCTTTTGTGGGCATGGGTGTCCAATAAAATGGATTTATATTTGTCAAGATCCTCTGGTGTATAATCATGGGAAGAGGGAGTCCGAGGAAAGAGCAGCTTTAACAGTCCTGGCTTTAATTTATAGTTGATGTTTTTAATGACAGCTTTAGTACGAGCAAATTTAATGGATGAATCGCCAATTTTAAAACTATCATCCTCATTGCGAACACCATACGTGGTATCTGTGTTTCCGATAAATAGATCGGTGAAATAGGGTTCCAATGTTGACCCATAATATATTATTAAAATGGTTCTCAGTTGAGCTTTATGTTGAGGGGTGGCCAAGAGTTGTGAAAACGGAGACGCTCTGGAACGGCAAGGTGTTTCGACCATGGCCAAGGATTTCTTTTTTCTCAAAAACTCTGCAAGGGGTGCGGCCTTTTTTTGAGGCGTAAACACATGTTCCTCGTCATCCTCAACTTCGCTAACACTAGTCAAATCTTCCTGTTCCTGTTCCTCTTCCTCTTCCTCTTCCTCAGGGTCCTCGTGCAGCGTCTGCGTGGCTTGTGAAACGGTGGGTAGCGTTTCAGACGGCTTGAAAGAGGGTTTCAACATGGCTTTTAGTGGAGGTGCTAAATATTGTTGAATAAACAAAGCATGATTTGCACGTGATTGTTTCAATTGACGAAACTTTTGGCGAATAGTATTATTGCTCTAATAATATGCTTTTTCAATTGACTCTCTGCTAACGCCATGGTGTCTTGACAAATGACTTGACGGGGAATGAGACAGGGCCTTAAATAGCAATAAAATGATCAAACCCTAAGCGATACCGTCCTTGGTTGAGTTTACTTTGTTTGTCAATCACTAAACAGGCATGACGTTGAGTGTTCCAGCACTTGGCACACAATTCTGTAAACATTTGAAAGGTCATATCCGGATTTACATGTTCATTATAAATGTGACGACTGTTCCTCTCGTCCTGGCGAAATAAAACAATGACATTGGCATTGTCACGAATCAACTGTTTGGACATTTTTAAATACGTTTGTCCAAGATAGAAGCAATCGATATGTTTGTGACGACCCATGCTGCAATAGCTTTGAATGATACCTTGACGTTCAGTGGATACATCATCGAAAATCATGAGTGAATCAGGCTTTACCTCATCCGGTGAAATCACATTTTCTTGCATGGAAAATGTGAAATAACCCATATTCTCTTTTTGTAATCCAGACATGACTTGATCCAGAAACACGTAGAGGGATTGGTAGAGAGATTTTGCAAAAAAATAAATATTTTGAAAACGCAGACCATTGGGCGCTGTAATGAGCGTCAGCAAAAGATTGGTCTTTCCACAGCCGGAAGGTCCCACAATGATGCAGCGAATTGAAGATGGAAACAGTGAACCATGGCGTTGTTCACGTGATGTGGGACAGAGATGGGAAACCATGTCCCTCACGGGGAATGACTCTTGCTGCTTAATTAGCTTCATTTCAACTAAGGCTTAGAGAGGCTAGCAGGCTGTCTATATACATCGCACCGAGCCTTGTCATAGAAAGAGTAGACTCGTACTACAGGTTGACGATGGATGTCTTTGGACGTGCGTTGATGGCCAAAGCTACGTCTGTTCCCATACATGATCCTAAACAAGAAACAGATCCTGCTAATAAGCACTATGTGGATAGGTCAGAAGTGCCACGCACAAAACAGGGAGATTATGACTTTAAGGGAAAGCGGTTAACCCATGTAAAACATCCTCAAGTGTCTACAGACGTTACTACAAAAAAGTATGTGGATAACAAAGTGTATGAGTTTTATGACAAAGTGCCCCAGCTTACAGTGAATGGCTATAGCGCTAATCACCATCGGATTATTCACGTGGTAGACCCGCAAGACGAAGACGATGTCTGTACCAAGCGTTACGTGACCTATGAAATGAAAAGGCTTTATAAATTTATCCCATCTGTATTTTTAGTGTATCTGACAAATGAAAAACCTGTGAATGACAGAAATCATTTACCGCTAGTCCATGATCAGCACTTGACCTATGTGCTTGCTTCGGGTTTAAGCCACTATCGATTGCATTATGATGGAACCATTCACATCAAATACGCCATACCTGATGAGAACCATTTACAAATACAGATAAATGGTCATAGAATGTTGGTCCATAACCATGAAATTGTCAATGCAGATGACGAATTATCCTTTCATCTCATGTTGACATGGGATGAAAAGCAAGCGGGAAAAACCATAAACGATTTCCCACTTTATGTGGAATTGGAATATACAGCCATGAAATAACCATCTGTCGTTAGTTGTGATTTACACTTTCTTGTGAAAGGTTGTTGGTCATTATCATCATGGTGAAACAAAGATATGTGGTGAGAAAGATAAAAAAAGGACTTCGTCCTTGGCAAAGCCTGGGCTTAAGACATTCGTGGACAAGCCGTTGCGAAAGAATAAAATAAAAAATAATGTATTGACCATAAGGAAAGCTCTTCGAGCAGCACAGAGACATGTTATTCCAAAACGTGAACGAGAAGGTTCAAACCAAGGGCGAGTGATTCCCGTTCTCAAACGAGCCGGATTTTTACCTGCATTATTTGCCGGTTTGGCTGCTCTGGGTTCACTTTAGGGTGGTGCCAGTGCGGTGGCGAAAACCATTAAAGCTGCGCAGCAGGGCAAGCAACAACTCAAAGAAAGTCAGCGACACAATGAAACGATGGAAGCGATTGCTATGGGGGCTAGAAATGCCAATTTAAATCCAGCCTTTTATCAACAAGGATTTGGGATTTCACCATTTCAAAATATAAAAAAATAACCTCAGCCATAGCAAGACATGCCCTGACGCATCAACAAGTGGAAAGCTATGCTAAACAACTAAAGCTTTCTCATTTTCGAGGTGTTTTTATGCGAAACCAATCACTCCCACGACCCTGGAAACAGGAATGTGCTGTTGTCAATTTGGATGATCACCGAGGACCAGGAACGCATTATGTAGCTTATGTCAAAGAGGGATCCATCGTATGGTACTTTGACAATTTCTGGGAATTTGCCTCCGCCCATGGAACTAGTGACCTATTTTGGAAACAGGATCAAGATATATTATAATGTGAAACGTGAGCAAACGTTTAACAGCCAACAGTGTGGACGTTTGTGTTTAATTTTGTATATAAGACGCAGCATAAGCAAAAACGCCACCAGTATGTCGGCAGAAAGTAAAACGTTTACACTGCATGGACGTGGACCTGAAGTCAGCCTCTACTTTTACCCGCCTATCGAATTGAGTGAAAAACCCTATGGTTTAGGACTTGTTTCTCTTGAAACGTACAATCGAATATACAACATACGAGAAAATGAGAACAACAAGTTTTACTATGATGATTCTGTGCTCACCCTGAACTTTGGTGGATACACGATCGATGATATTTATGAACACATTTATGTGGTGTTGATCAATGAATATGGTTTAAAGTCATTTCTCGATGGAACGCGAAAGTTTGAACTTGTAGGCAATACCAACACTCATCGCTGCAGTATTTTCTCCACATTCAACGTCGACTTTAAAACACACCCTGATTCCATTGGTCCATTACCAGGATTTAAACCACGTGTGTTGGAGCCCAACAAAGAACATGATTCGGACCATGAAGTGAAATTCATTGAGGACCATCATGTGTCGGTGACGTGTAATATTATTAGCCAAGTGTACACCAATCAAGAACCATCGCATTCGCTTTATGACTTTATTGTGACATCGCCCAATGGGTATATTATTCGTGAAAACCCTCCAGTGGTGCTTTTTCATTCTGTGGCTGTCGATAGTATTAGTAATATAACATTAAGACTGGTCAATAGAGATCAACAACTCATTGATCTAGATTCTACCTCACCAGTGACTTACAAGTTGGTGCTAAAGCCACTATGAAGTTTGTGTATAAAGCAACAACACCGTCTAGGAATGGTGTTAGTTGTTTGCCACGTGAATACACGTTAACATCTCAAGGCAAGCAGATTTTACAGCATTTGGGTTACCACGTCATCCCTCATAATGAATTCTATCCTAGAGATAGCGAACCGCATCGAGGAGCAACCAGGAGTGGTAAGAATTGATCTCCATTCCTATCAAGCTCAAACACCTGGTCTCAATAACAATGATGAAATTCAATTTGTTATCAACAACCAAGATATTTACACCCTACCGCATGAAAGTGTCATTCAGATTGAAGGTCGGCTCACCAAAGCCGATGGCTCTACACCCACCACATCCAAGTTGGCCAACCATGGTTTGGCCTTTCTGTTTTCTGAAGTACGTTACGTGATTAAAGATATCGTGGTGGATAGCACTCGAAATGTGGGCATTTCCAGTGTCATGAAACTATACCCCTCTTATAGTGAGGAAGAAGGTAAAACGCTTTGCATGGCAGGTTGGTGTCCTGACTCGACCTATGACTGGATGGTACACACCGATGGGACCATTACTGGATATTTACCTCTTAAACTGGTTTTAGGCTTTGCCGAAGATCACCAACGCATTGTGGTCAACGCAAGGCAAGTGCTTTATCTAGTGAGGGACAGGAGTGATAATAATGCACACAAGGGAGCCGACAATGCCCCCATCGATTCAAAAATTCAACTACAACGCTTGCTATGGAAAGTGCCCCATGTGACGCTTGACGATAGCAAAAAAAATGGACATACTAAAAATGGTAAAAAGAGATTTGCCTCTACCCATGGAATTTAGAAGCTGGGCACTCCATGAGTATCCGCTATTTCCCACCACCAACACACACAGTTGGTCTGTAAAAACAGCTCGCTATACAGAGAGACCTCTCTACCTGATCGTGGGTTTTCAAACGAATCGCAAGTATCAACAAACCAAAGATGCCACGCAATTTGATCACCTGCAATTGAGAAATGCACGTCTTTTCCTCAATGGAGCCGTGTTTCCCTATGAAGGACTGGATTTGGATTTTTCAAAAAATAAGTTTGGCCCCCTGTACGACTTGTTTTCTAAATTTTGATGGTCGTATTATCGAAAAGAGAACGGCCCCATGCTGCTACCCCAAGCGTTTAAGGCAAGAGCACCACTGATTGTCTTTGACTGTTCTTACCTGGAAGAGTCTGTCAAGCCATCCAATATTGACATTCGACTAGATTTTGAAACGCATGACAATGTACCAGCCAATACGAAGGCCTACTGTTCGATTATTCATCACAAACAAGTCAACTATTTTCCACTGTCCAACCAAGTGACGAGTGTATAAATAACAGGTCAACCCATGTCAAGCCGCTCAGTCATGTCTTGCTTTAAAGCCTCAAGAGACGTCACATCCACGAATTTAAACTCTGAGGAACAACGTTTCAAGACTTTTGCCACGTGGCCGGAGCCTTTCATAAACCCTCAAGCCTTGGCGGCCGCTGGATTCTACTATTTAGAAACAAGAGATGAAGTGAAATGTGCCTCTTGTCCCATCATCATAGACCAATGGCAGGAGGGCGATGAACCCATGCAGGAACATCAGCGCTGGTCACCCACCTGCCCCTACCTGTGTAGAATGGAAGTGGGAAATATACCCTGTCATTCAAGCTATCCCTCACTTGTGTCTCTGGGTGATGAAAAATCAAGTTACGATACGTGTGAACCGTATGGTGTCCATGGTGCTTCGGTGAGCAGCTCACCATCAAAAACGCTTAGTTTAGAGACTTTGGGACATCATCGGTGTTATGGACGTTACAAACACAAGAGACTATATTGTTGTATCATTTGGTATCGTCCTTATCCCAAAATGACAAAAGCCTGTAAGACGTGTTATGATAATAAAATGATGTAATTCTAAAATTCTTATTTTTGCATGTCCCCCTCTCCTACCCTAAGCTCAATTTGAAACTAGCATAGTAGCTAAGTCCATGTCATGATCACACTTTAGTGGTCGATAGTCAGTCAGTCGTCAGTTGAACTTGGTCCAGGCAAGCGTCAACATGTTGCACACACTCATTGTGGATTGCCAAGGGTTTAAAATTCGTGACAACAAATTTATATTTAAACAAGTGGCCATGATCGATTGTACCACGTTTTGGATATCGCAAACCACGCATTTGCTATTTAAACCACCCCATGCTTTTGATTTGTTGTGTGAAAAAGACCGTAAACAAACCCAGTGGATTGAAAATCCTAGGCAACTAGACTGGAATCAAGGAACCATTTCCTATAAATATTTGGACGTGGTCATGAAAGCACACTTGTCCTCGGCCAATGTGGTATTTGTGAAAGGTAATGAAAAACGTCAATGGTTGCAACCATTTTAGGCGTCTTACTGTCAATGTATCGACCTAATGGAGTTGGGCTGCCCCTCCCTGCAAACGCTCATGGATACTTGTTCCTGTGGCAACATTACCCATACAGCCCTATCGCATGCGTGGCATCTCTTTCATTGGTTAACCACCCATGCCGGCTGGGAGTTGTTGAACAAAATTATAACTCAAGATTTACCTGTGAATGACGCCAGTGAGATTCTACAAGCGACGTATAAACATCTACAGCACGTGATACCATGGAGAAAGGCAATGCTACGGACAAAACCATCGGCAAGTTCTTTGTGTGCAAAAAGAAACTAGACAGTTTTACCAAAGAGGAACTCTTGGCGCTGCCCAAGTCGTTCATTAATTATGTGGCCGCCAACGCTGTGAAAGAAATCTGGCAACATGTACCAAAATCATGGACTCAAGACCCTGTGTTGAGTGAATTGCAACCCTGTACGGATTACGATCACCATAAGCAAGTGGCCATGGCAAAAATACCGTCTATGCGTCAGTGTGCGACTTGCCAGCCAGTGAAACTGTATCACGGTCATAAAAGTCCTTGTAAAGACTTTGTTGAATTATTCCACGGGTGTCATGGCGAGAAAAAGCAACAACAACAACAAACACAAACATCGTCCACAGAAGAAGAGGAAGACCAAACCTTTTTACCATCAATGGAAAAGGATATGCCAGACCTGTACTGGCAATGGCGTCATTGACAAAGTGATTCAATACTTACCTTTCGAAATCCATCTTCCAGGTTATCGTTTTTGTGGCCCTGGAACTTTTCTCGAAAAACGTTTGCAGCGTGGTGATGTACCCATTAATCTTTTGGATCAAGCATGCAAAGAACATGACCTTTCTTATCGCCATAGTCATCCTGGTTTAAGACATGTGGTCGATAAATTGTTATTGAAAAAAGCTAAACAACGTTTCACATCATGTGATGCCTCAGTGGGTGAGAGGATGGCAGCCCTGATTGTCATGTGTGCTATGAAAGGAAAGTTGATGATGCATGGACATAAACATTGAGGAATGGAGGAGTGAGGGATTGGGATTTGTTTGTATTCTATTTTCCTTTTGTCAATTCACTATGACTATGAAATAAAAACAAAGGTTTACCAGAGCACGATGTTGTGTTATTTTTAATTTTAAAAATCATGATGTTGATGGCTGATTTCTCGTTTAACACATTTCACACATGATGAATTCACACACTGCCATTTTGTCAATTTGCAATTTACAGTTTAAAAAAATGTTCGTTTCAAGTTTTGTGATTTTGATGATATGAATTTTTAAATTTTGCTGATGACACTTTTTAAACAATGTCCGTTTGAGGTTTTTGAATTTTCATATTTCACACATGGCCATTTCCAGTTTTTTAAATGTCCGTTTTAAGTTTTGCTGTTTTTGGTGATATGGAAACATAGATTTTCCATTTTGCTGTTTTGACATTTTTCCATTTGGTGTATGTTGAAAGTTGAGATTTGACAATGATATTGATACAAGTGCATGACCATGGCAATGCTGCGGTGAGCTTATGGGATTGCGGAAACGTCAAGGTCTACGACTACTGCAGGTAAGACTGTTTTTACAAAAATAATGTCTACTGTCTGCAATATTTCAAAGAAAACAAAACTATTGAAAACAAAATGAGTATATAAGTGACCATTTACCCCCTCCCACCCACCCTACCTCACCGTGTTTGCTCTGGGCATACATACACACCAGCGTTCTCTCTCTACTCATACATTCACACCTGTCTTTGGGAACAAACACAACCACTTTATTTATTCCCAAAAGCACCTCCTCGACATGCACACTCATCCCAAAAGAACTTTTTTAGTTTATCATTTACATTACAAAAAATAATTAAATACTAGTTATTAAAGTTACTAAAAAAATACTATTACTCATTAAATATTTACAAAAAACTCGACTTTGTACAGCTTTAAAATAATTCAAACTATTTACCAGTCAAAATGTTTTTGAAAAAATAAAGTTGCATAGAACTTTTTTAAAGAGCAAAAGGTCCAAGTGGGTTGCCACTATTTACAAAATCTACTATTTACAATGGCAGAAACCAATATTTACAAAATACTAAATCTACAAGTTACATAAAGCTATGTCCCATAACCGATTAAACAGTGAAATCACACCTCCTCCTCCTTACGATCATAACCCCAGGACAGGCTGGTGAGCAAGTCATCAGCCCACACACGTTTGTTATCCATGGAGGCGAGGGTGCGTTTTCTCTGTTCCACAAGATACAAATGATGGTTGCTGGATTGTATCCTGCACTGTGTATGAGACATAGCATTGCCAGTGTGTAAAACCGCAAAGTAATCGTCTACACGTAGCGATTTTACCACTGCTCTACCTACACATTTTGCTCTTTTGGCTTCCTTATAGTCGAGTGTGCGGTAAGCATACATTTTTGAGGCCAAACCTACGAATTCCGTCATAATGGAATCACCGCATTCATCTTAAAACGCCCATTACCTTCTTGTTTTTTATGGGCAGCTGAAACACGTTGTCAGCGCTATAGCAAGAAGTGTCGAACCAGTCACTATGTTGTCTCAAAACGTCATAGGGGTTGCAGTGGCGAATGTGGTAAATGAATGAGTCTGTGTCCATATAAAAAGAGAGACGTCCTCAAAATGGCGTTTGGCAAACTCATAGTGGAATCGATACATGACCGATTTGGAAAAGTCTAAAATGACTTGGCCCAAGTAAATGGGCTTATCCATGGTCACGCTGATCCTACTCATTTCAATAGTAGCCAAATCCTCATCGATAATGTTGATCGATTTAAAATTTGGCTTGGCAATGTACCACCGCCCCCACCGCCCCTCCCAGACATTGACCAATTTAATGTCACGGTATTTGCGGACATTCTCCATGGACTTGCCATAGATGCAGTTGTTCATTAATTTTAAAAAAATAATTTCAAACTGCTGTGTTGCCATTTGTCGGTGCTCTGTGTTGAGTCGCATGTATGGCTCAAGCCATGCTTTTTGAGCAAAAGAAATACCCCTGTGGATTTTCTTCAACACCAAGCCTTGGGCGAGGCATTGCACCAACATTTGGATATGTAGCACATACCGATTTTTGTTGTAAAGTTTGCCCATGAGTTTTTCAATCTTCACTTTACTGTCAGGGGGAACCATTTGCTCAAGGCAGAATGGGAAATCGGCATGTTCATCATACAAGGATGAGGGATATTCAATATCCACTTCTAGCACACATCCACGGCCTGTTTCTTGACTAGCCATGCTCACATCAAATTCTGACACTTGTTTCTCTGTCAGCCACGGAAACTTCCCATAGGGCAAAGGCTGACTCATGGCGTAACCATACAAATTATGCACGTCATAGTACATTAAGTACGATTCTGGTTTGTCTGGTGAATAATCAGGCATGTAGACATTGTTCGCTTCGGCATGGCGTTGGTTAAGCGACACAAAGCTGCCACGAATGCCCTTTTCAAAAAATAGAATCATGTCTACATCAGTGAGTAAATCCAATTCCACTTGAGTGTATTTCAAAGCGGCATCGAACGAGAGCCCAGGACTCGTATAAGAGTGAGCCGGGTCAAGACCGTAAATGTGTTGACACAACTCACGGAATTTTTGAAACACATTGGTGAGCAGCAATACATCCAGTTTTAGGTAATGCAAAGCATATTCACTTAGCGTCTTCATGCCAAACACTCGCCAAACTTGACATGCATGTGCATAGTCTTCATCGGAAACGGTACTGCGTGTTTGTTTCGAGTAAAATTTCTCTTGTGGCGGGAGTTTTCTTTGCTTTAACACATCCCAGATGTTGCAGAAATCATACGGGAATATACCTTTCCGAATGCACAATTGAAATTGCTCAGGATCATTAAAATGCATTCTAGTATTTTTAATTCCTCCTCATACAAGCCATTCACAAGGCTGTCTAGCGAGGATGCCATAAACTTAAAGGAATCCAAAAATCGAATGCTAGTCGCTCATGGTTTTGGGGAATAATGGTAAACGAGCCCTTCTTGACATGACCCAATTCACGAATCAAAAACTGAATGTCATAATTCTCCAGATTGTGGAAAAAGACACTGATGAAACGAGGAGCTGGAAAGTTCAAATTGCATTTGCTGTGCGCAGCTCCACGAAACTCCCCCGTAAAGTGCGAGTGGTCTCTGACTTTTTCCTCTCCACTTAAAATAGGCTTTTCGCAAATATGGCATGTCGTGGCATGCTCATACTGCTGTTGCTGTTCTGGAGATAGACCCATGGGTATTGGGTGGTCCAGTAATTCCTGTACATCATGAGCCAACTTGACAAGTTCATCCAAGAACCATCTGGCACAATCTGGCCCCTCACGGTATTTGTAAACGGATTGCGTGGGGTCATAGGCACACACCACATTAAATCCTATGGCAAAGGGGTCATGTTTTTGAATGGGTGTGGTTGAGCTGATGGTGGGATCTGGTTCACATCCCGCCATGGGTGTAGTGAGTGCTTCGAAATCTGCATATACCACATAGGGAACAGTGTCACGCTTATGAATGTCTTTAAACTTTAACACAGCCTTGTCCCCTTGTGGCAATATCAATCTCACCGCTTCCTGAGAAAAGCAAACTATCCTATGACGTTCCAAAAGCGTAGGGGTTTTAAAATATTGCAAGCAACGAACACACATATGTTTTTTACATTTATATTTAGACATTTGACTGCTTAGCAATCTACTTAAGCTTTTAATCAGGCAATAGTGATTCACCTCCCCCTCAGATAGATATAAAAGATGAATGTGGTGTCGTTTCGGTTCTTTTGTAGCATAAAGAGGACCCACAATCTCATCACCATCAAGGCCATACACCATGAACGAAAAGTCCTGGTTATCTTGTTCAAACCTATGGATCTCGGTTAAGTCCATAGGGAACGATACTCGAGTTAAATTTAACGTTTGTTTTAATTCAACAAACTTGGCCTTGTACATTCCTGGTCTCTCACAATGACGTTGTGCTGGTTGCAAATACGCAGCCACAGCCCACAGGAAGCAATCATCATCAACATTTTCAATATTCACCACAGCCTTTTTCGAAGCTATTGCTGGCGGTGTTTTAATATAGCTAGACCCAGCATTCAATGGGTTGAATTAACAAATGTTGATTTGTAAATGACGAATTTTGTTCAACGCTAAACCACTGGGTCCTTGTTGCAGTTTATCAAATTTTGATAGCAAGGCATTCACCACATGGCATTGATACCACTCGTTCAGATTATCGGATATCAAAAGCTCTTGCATTTTACTGCAAATATAGAATGTCTCTTTATGCTCTATGTCCTTTTTATATATGAAATCGCACACCAGTTCTGTATTCACCTTTAAAGCCGTATGCAACCTTTGCGCTGTACAAATTTCAATTTTAAAAATTTCAAAACAAGATTATAAAAATTATTTGGGAATCAAACTTTTTCTAACATTGACCACACGACCAGAGCACACACGCGATTTGAAACAACTGTTTAGGCGTTCCCAAGTTAACGTATCCGCAGCAGTAAAAGACATTATTTTGAAAGAACACTCTCACCTGAGTTTTCAGCTGTAGACTGCTGGACAATAGCCCCAAACACACATGTTCCTGGTTATCAACAGAGGTCAAGCGTTTTCCAACACTCTAAAAAGAAATAAAATAAACCACCATAAGTATATCCATTCCATATAGTTTATGCATTTCATAAACAAAACAAAATCAAACAGGTTATATATATAAAAAAAACAAATCTCACCTTGACATGTAATGCTTTGCTTTATTCCAGTCTCGTGGACTAGTGTGGAAATGGTTTCCGTCTCTAGCTGTCCGCCTTTCCCTCTCTTTTTCAATCTCTTTTCCACAGACACACTACAGGTAGCCTATACACGTTATCTGCAAACAAATAAATAAATATTTATTTTATAACTTTAACAATCAATAAATAATTGCATTCAATAAATATAAATCAATAAATATATAAATGAATAAATAAACACCTACCTCACAACAAGGTTAAGTATTTTCCACCACCACCAAAACTGTTAAACAAGACCAAGTGTTTCACGCAATGCAGTGTGTTCAAAGTGAGAGTGGAAATGATAACGACATGTCTTTATATATGTTACGTTGCATGTATAATCCTTTTTTCCCACGCTTTGAACATTCTGTTATCAGGCACGTGGACAGCTAACGTCCCAGGCGAACACCTGTGCCGGGTCAAATTTCACCTGAACTTGCATTTTGTCACGTACGAAGCAAACAGGATGTCACTGGTTTAGCGTACATGTCATCTCACACGTGTTCACATGCATTTCGCTCTTCCCCGCCACCACGATTGTCGGATTATTTCACCTTCAAGCGTCATTGTCATTTTTCCATTGCACCTGTTGTCAAGTGTGATCAGCGCATTCCAATAAGCTCAAATGACATTCACCTCCTGCTCCTCTGCTCCTTGGCAAGTTTGTTTTCTCTACTCGCTTCGACCAACATAGAACCAAGTTCTCATCACCGTTTACACGTCAAAGATCCCCTTCGAGGGTAAAATATGTGAAAAAAAATGAACCCTCGCTCTGTCATAAACCGACCCGCCGAAATAGCGATTGTTCTATTAAGCATGGTCCTTGTGGTTAGCGACAGGTTCGTTGAAACACACACCCAGCAGTATCGTCTCTCTCAACCACCACGCTTCATAAACATTATAAACAGGTAAAGAAAAAACAAGTTTCTTCAACATGTATGGCGTTAGGCCCTTTTTGAATTATTTTTTGGAAAATATATCTACCACATTTGAAAGAGGGCGTTAGCCCGAGTCCTAGGACTCCTCGTACACGTCTCTAGCGTTATTGGTTCGTGAGATATCGGCAAAAATCACAAAAAACACGTGTTTACACCAAAATCGAGTTTCCAATTTTTTTTTAATTACAACGAGTGGTCCATAGCAAAGAGGACGTCACCCCGATTCCTTGGACCTGTCGTACACGCCTCGAGCATGATTGGTTCGCGAGATATTAAAAGCGAATGACCTTTTATTTTTGGTCTTCTAATTAAATAAAGAGCCTATAGGAAAGTAGGGGGCATCACTACGAGGGCTAGGACACCCCGTATGTTCAAATCCCATGATTGGTTAGCAAGATATCAGGTTCGGGGCAAATACGAGGAGGATTCAATAAGTTAGTGGGCAGCTCTCTCACCACCCCACTACTGTCAGGTTTTTATCCTAGAGACTTGAAATTTATTTTGGGTGTAGAGGGGGCAGGGACCATTGATTTACGTCAAACAAACTTTTTTGTAAACTTCCTAGTTTCCAAAATATAGGAATTTCAAACTTCGAGTGTTTTCAAAAAAACATGAAAAATTAAAACGTTTTAATATAGAAAATAGAGGACATAGAGACCGTTCGTTTGAGCCATGGCACAATATTCTATCATGTTTGGTTTTCAAACCATCACCTACTTTCGAAAACAAAAATTTTCAACAATTTTTTCAAAAATATAACGAGTGGTCCAACGACACCTCATTTGTTAAAATCCGACCATGGGTTCGCGAGATATAAATAAGCAAAAAAGTGTGCACTAACTTTTTGAGCACCTTGTGGGTTAGAACCCCTACTACTCCACTACTCAAGTTCATACTTGCTTCTATTTATAAATAGCCATTACACATAGATGATGAAGGTCATAAAGAGACCGAAACCGGTTCTTTAGAAAACATTAACAATTATTTTATTAACTGGGGGTATATTTCCGTTGCCTCTCAAACTTTGTCAATAATGATCATGTTCTAGACATAGTTATTTTCCTGTATTTACGTTGCAGTCAACATACAGCTTTTTGGAGAGTAAAAGTGCTAGTGATACTCACTTCGACTCGCTGTCAACTGCTATGAGAAACATCTCAAGTGGGCTGTAAAATATTGTAATATATATTGTGTTCATTTCTATTTGTGTTTGATTGATAGTTTGATTGAATATGTGGTTGAATGAATGGTTGATTGAAAGTACGAGCGACTGACGTAATGTGTTTTTTTATATTTTTTTCTTTGGTTTGCTGTTTTCTAGATCCTTGGATGTCACTCTTGTATTGGTTTCTTCCCCCTAGTTTCTGATTTTTTTCTTCTTCTCTTTTCATTTATGTTTCTGCCTTTGTCCGTTTACTGTAGATAGTGATTTTTCCATAATTAAAATCCACAGCCTGCTTCCAGTCGACCGACCGGGTCAGGGAATGGAACGAATGAAACCCCCAGCTAGCGGCGAGGGTATGAACTGTGCCGGCTGCCGAAGCCTGTCGCACTCCCCTGAGGCAATGATTAAATGAATGGCATACGAAATGAAATGATAGTGGAGAGTGTTGCTGGAATGAAATTGTGACAGGGAAAACCGGAGTACCCGGAGAAAAAACTGTCGGCCTCCGCTTTGTCCAGCAAAAATCGCACATGGAGTGACCGGGACTTGAACCACCGACCAAGCGGTGAGAGGCCGGCGTGTTGCCGCCTAAGCCACGGAGGCTCAATGATTTTTCTGTATTAATTATTTTAATGTTTCTTGAAGAAAGGGATTGTACGAATGAATGCTTGATGATGATGATGATGATGATGATAGTTGTTGTTTTAAGGGGCCTAACATCTAGGTTATCGGCCCCTAATGGTCTGGGTGACAGCGAAGATGACAATGAAGAGGAAACTATAACGAAAATAGTGAGACGTAAAATACTTACAAAAAGGAACTCATTGAAACTACTCACAAAATGGAGAGTGGTAATACTTACAAAAGGGAATTTAGAACGAAAATACTCACAAAAGGAATAGATTGAAAACACGCACAAAATGTAGTTTAGGTTCAAAATGCAATGTAGAGTCGAAATACTTACAAAATGCAATTGATATTCAAAATATTTACAAAATGCAAATGAGATTGAAAATACGTACATTATGCAATTGAGGTTCAAAATACTTACAAAATGCAATTGAAATTGAAAATGCACAATGCAATTCAGAATGAAAGCTCCCATTTCCTATCCAAAATAGTCACAAAGTGCAACTGAAATTCAAAATGCTTACAAAAGGCAATTGAAATTGAAAATGCTTACAAAATGCACGGGAGATTCAAACTACTCATTAGGATAGGCTAGACAATACTTACAAAATGCAATTTAGATTGAAAATACTTACAAAATGTAATTTAGATTCAAAATACCCCAAAATGCAATTGAGAATCAAAATACTTGCAAAATGCCGATCATACAAAATGCAATTTAGATTGAAAATACTTGCAAAAAACGATTTAGGTTGAAAATGCTTGCAAAATGCAATTGAAATTCAGGATATTCACAAAAGTCCCGGCCCGGATATTGAAAGACTCACTAAAAAGCAATTTAGATTATCAATTCTTACAAAATGCAATGGAGGCTGAAAACACTTGCAAAAGGCAATGTAAATCGAAAAGACTTACAAAATGCAACGTAGATTGAAAATACCTACAAAATGGAGTGTAGATTCAAAAAATCGCTAAAGGGAATTTAGATACACGGAGAGCCAATAAACAAAAACAGTTCGGGAATCTTAAAGAGAAAAGGAAATATAATGAAAAGAAGACAAGAGGTCTGACCCCTCGAAGAAGGAGGGATCAGAAAAGATGAGACAAGGGCCAATTAAGGCGGGAAAGTGAAAGACTCCCTAGGCCTCGGATAACCTAATACCGTCGGGCTCAGAAAAGAATAAGAGTTGACCCAGGGAGGTCGACAGAAAAGAAGACGGAGAAGAGCCCGGCACAAGTAAGTGGAAGCAATGCCTAGATGTGAGCCCCTGGGGCAGGGCGAAGAGAGTAATACGTGAAGGAACTTCCATAAGAGTCAATGGTTAAGACACGGCCGACTGAATGCCCTCATACCGGCCTAGACAATGAGACCTTTTTCATGAAATCTTGTTAGTTACTCAACTGCTCACACAGCGCTGTTCACCAAGCATTGCACGACTAAGACTTATCTCTACTTAGTGTAAAACGAAGTCCCCGATTCTTGGATATCACGGGTAATCTCGAGAACCACTGGATGGATTTTGATGCGGCTTTCACCATTCTGTACAGGTAATATCGAGGAAGATTTCTGTAGAAAATAATTTATTTATGATCAAAGGGAGCCAAGCAGTAACGATTTTAGATTTCAGTGAATAGATCGAAGAAAGAACTTGACGTCCGTGCGCTTTTTAAGCTTACGCTGGACAAACCGTTAAAAATATCAATATACTATGAGTGTAAGAATTGTTCAGCATGAAAAATTGTACAAAAAAGTCCGCGTGAACATATCTCTATCTTCGATACATCGCCCACTATAAGTGTTTTTAGTTTGGACGGGAGGGGGATTTGGCTTGCACCTCGCCATTCTTAAATTACGTCTGGCAGGAATTCCTTGCACATTCATAACTGTTCCCGGGCGAAGCCGGGGCGGGTTGCTAGTGACACTATTATATTATCATTATAATTCCCACAATATCAAAATGCAAATTATATCACAAAATAAAATAGCGTGCTAATAAATCTAAGAGAAATTAGACATACCTTGCACAGTTGAATTCGATCAGAATCACTCGGTTTTCATTAAAGTTTATGCATTTTTCTGCTGAACGGTTTGGAAGTTCGGCAACAGGAAACTAGGACTGTTATTTACTTAAAATATTCATTTTTGTATTTTTATACTATTTGTGTTCGTGATTTCATTACATTGTCAGAATTACCGACAGTAGTGGCTACGCAGGCTAAAGCGTAGCGTTAGGCCATGGGGCCAAATCTCTGCTGACTCGGTAGACGCGTGTGTTCGAGCCCCACCGTCGGCCGTCCTTGAAATGATTTTCCGTGGTTTCCCATTTTTCAACACCAGGCAAATGCTGGGACGGTACCTTCTAACAGGCCACGGCCGCTTCCTTCCACATCCTTGCCCAGTTTCATTCATCTTCATCCATTCCATCTCTCATCCTGACGCGCAGGTCGCCCACGGGCGTCGACTAGAAAGACCTGCACTCGGCCTCTCAGGAGGCCACACGAAAAAAATGTCAGAATTAATGCTTTAATTAGTAGGGTATACTATTCAGTGTACCTATTATAAATAAAAACCGTGAGGTTTCTCACCTCCCCATATTACGAAACCCGGTTGCCTAATACGGGGAAAGTGCACTTTTAAAGTTAACAATAATATCAGAGGGTATTACAACATCAAACGTGCCCATATTTGTAATATACATAGTATATCGCCTGAGGTTTACATTGGTGAGAAAACCAAAATTATTCCGTTCCTTCTTATGTCTAATGTGAGCCCTATAAAAAAAAACTCCCCATATTTGGCGACTTTCTTCTACCCATTTTTAGAAGATACCTTATGCACTGGACAGCTGAATCCGTGATTAATTGTATAGGTAGCTTCGTAAGTCTCAGAACTCAGGAAGTCCTTTCTAGCAGCGTTACTAGCAGCTTTCAAAGTTTCAAGGTAAGAAAGAAAGTATTCCTCTAGCCAATTTAGGCGACTGACATTTAATGAGAAAAAAATGCCCTTTATCTGGATTTCTAGACTGAATATGATGATATGTGATGCTTACGTCATGCATAGCGAACCATTTATTAACGTTTTTTTTAATGGTTGCTTCTGCGTCCATGAATGTGTACGCTTCCGGGTGCATGCCTATATTTTCTTTCAGTGTACTATTGGCACCAATAACTTCTGACGAGAACACTTCCTTGGCACGCCGAACATTCATTTTTTCAAATTTAGTGGGTTCGATGTGTTTTTAGTGAGGTGTCTGACCGGTTTGACGATCTCACCCGTTTGCATTGTGTATAGTAATGACAAGTATTTCCCTGAAATTATTCCAGTACCATCAGTCATCTCTCGTTACAGAAACTGCGTTCTAATGATTTTTTTTTTTTTTTTTTTTTTTTTTTAGAATGTGACAATTATCAAAACTAGGGAATACATTCCTAGACTCGTCGTATGGGTGATTGACCATTGGTTGCAAATTCCCTCCCCCTAAATACCTCATCATTGTAGTGTTAGTTTTGTGATTATCAGAGACAGTTATTATAATTATGAAACCGCATTGTTCAACCTCGAGAATAACGTCCAGCAGGAGTTTATGTAAGTCCCGTCCTGACAGCTGCTTCGTGAAAAAGAAGGCACACGGTATCTGATAATTTGTCGAAAGATCTCTTAGCACAAAACACAACACACGATTAGCTGCTACTTGTTCCCCTCCCGTCCAAACTAAAAACACTTATAGTGGGCGATGTATCGAAGATAGAGATATGCTCTCCCGGACTTTTTTGTAGAATTTCTCACGCTGAACAATTCTTACACTCATAATATAATGATATTTTTAACGGTTCGCCCAGCGTAAGCTTAAAAAGCACACGGACGCCAGGCTATTTTTTCGACCTTTTCACTGAAATCGTTACTGCTTGGCTCCCTTTGGTCATAAATAAATTATTTTCTACACAAATCTTCCTCGAGATCACCTTTACAGAATGGTGAAAGCAGCATCAAAATCCATCCAGTGGTTCTTGAGATTTCACATTTAATATACGTACTGTTCAGCTGATTCCTTATCGCGCCTATAATGGGAGGGGAGTGCGCTCTACCGGCAACGAGTAGAAACTTTCCAATTACATGTTATACATGGGTTCTGACTGGGAATGTCAAGGCCGGTATAGAGCGCAGCTCGTATTCAGTCGGCCGTGGTTAAGATGAAGTAGTTCTAAATTTCAACACCGCGCGCCGCGCTGAGCGTATGGTCGTAGCAGATGCCGGCTGTAATAGCGGGTTCAAACCCGGCCAAAGCCGTCGGATTTGTTAAGAGCGTTAAAAATCACTCAGTATGCCTTCCTTCTGAGGGGAAGTAAAGCCGGCGGCCCATGTCATAGATTTATGGCATGTTAAAGAACCTTCTACTAATTACACATGTGTGAAGTTAAATTGGATAGATTAAGAATGTAAACAATGCTCTTAGGTTTCTACGTTCGTTGCGAAGAGCCGACTGCGGTGGCGTCTAGTAGCTAAGTTCTGAACTAGGCCTAGTAGTCGTTGACGGTGGCGTTTGGCGGCAAAAGTAGGAACTATTTGTAAAATTCTAAGTTGCAGTCTTTACTTAAGTTAAAAAACAGATACACACACTAATACAGCCATCACAATTAACACTGGTTATCAGACAGATTCTACATACACCCAAAGTACACGGGGCTACATGACCGCGTTGTCGCAGTCCCTAAACTGAGGAACCAACCAACCAACACGCCGGCTGAAAGGCAGTGATGCCTTACCGTGCGCAAATTGTACTTACAATACAAGTACGTTTTAACTGCAAAATTAAACCAAGACCCTTCTGAGAGTTATTTTGGACTTAAACGAGGTTTAAGCAGTGACGATCATCCTACTTCTACTGACTTCTTTCGCCTCTATTCTCTTCAGTCTATATATTGTACATAGGCCTACCAGTGAAAGAGGTCCTTTCTTCACAAACTAATTATGAGGACGTTATTGACAATTAGCTTTCTTCTCTTAATGAATGGCGAGAAATGAAATACATGCGAGCAAAGAGGTGAAGGATAACAATTGTCAGCAAATTAAAGAAACTATTACACTGACAGAAATTGAACCCTATAATCCTGTCAGTTAATGATGAGAGTTCTGAGAGAGCAGGCGATAACGTTGTTTATTATTTGAGTGGTTACCTGATTCACACAGCAGCAACGAAGATTGTGATATGTACTTCCTGCATTTGGTCATTGGAAAGTGATTTCGAAACATTTAATGCTGTTAGTGATGTAGCCTATGTATCCTCACCATGCTGAGAGACTCTGGCGGAAGTGAATCTAAATTTCTCAAATACCCGTCTTTATCTTTATTTCGCGTGATGACAAAAACAAATGATCGTGTGGCCTCCTGAGAGGCTGAGTGCAGGTCTTTCTAATTGACGCCCGTGGGCGACCCGCGCGTCGTAATGAGGATGAGGTTATGATGAAGACGGCACAGTCCCAGAGCCACGGGAATTATCCCCAAGAGATTAAAATCCCTAATAGCCCGGCCAGGAATCGAACCCGGGACACGGCGGACCAAAGCCTAGCGCGCTAACCATTTAGCCACGGAGCCGGACATTTCACGTGATGAAACGTGTAATGAAACGTGTATGCAGTAGTGGAGGCATAGTTGGAGCAAGAAGGCGCGTTGTGGGCCGATATCTTTTCAGATTGTGTGGATATGATCTGTGAACTTCCTGTGTTCCGAAATGTGTGCTGCTCAGAGGATAAAAATAATGACCCCTGGCACTGGCGGTCGCTTGGTAGGCCTAGGCTCTTCAAGGGCTGCCTTGAAAAGCCTAGGCCTATCAAGCGACCGCTGCCCAGCCATTTGGCTTGCAGATATTGGGGTGACGCGTGGTCAGCGCATCGGGTCCACTCGGACGTTAATCTTTGTTTTCGTGACCCGAGCGCTGTCTCACTGTCAGACAGCTACTCAATTGTCCTCACGAGGCTGAGCGCACCCCGTTCCAGCCCTCACGTCAGTTTCTAAAATCCCTGACGGAGCCGGGAATCGAACCCGGGGCATCCGGGTGAGAGGCAGGCGCGCTACTCCAATACCACAGGGCCGGCGCTCAGAGGATCATCTGTTACCATATTTCCCTAGGATAGTGTTTCATTACATTAAATACCGGTTCATTTTCCGGGCCAAAGAAATGTCCAGAGAACTGAGAACCAGATCTTCTTCAAAATCAGCGAGAAAAATGATGAAAGTATCTTCTGTTTGGAGGTAAGCTCTACTATTCTTAGAAATTTATTTTAGTGTGTTCTGAATAGTATTTTAATATGTTCGTATTCCCTTGATGATTTGTTTCTGTTATTCACAACTTGCTTAGTATTTAGTGCAATATTTCTTTTAATAAACAACTAGCAACCCGCCCCGGCTTCGCCCGGGAACAGTTATGAATGTGCAGGGAATTCCTGTCAGACGTAAGAAGAATGGCGAGGTGCATGAGAGAAAAATCCCCCTTCCGTCCAAACTTAAACCACGTATAGTGGGCGAAGTATCGAAGATAGAGATATGCTCTCGCGGACTTTTTTGGAGAATTTTTCATGCTGAACAATTCTTACACTCATAGCATATTGATATTTTTAACGGTTTGCCCAGCGTAAGCTTAAAAAGCGCACGGACGCAAGGTTCTTTTTTCGACTTTTTTCACAGAAATCTGAAATCGTTACTGCTTGGCTCCCTTTGATCATAAATACATTATTTTCTTCCGAAATCTTCCTCGAGATTACCCGTGACATCCCAGAATCGGGGTTTTGTTTTATACTAAGAAGAGACGAGCCAGACAGGCACGTGGAGGCCAAGTTACGCTAGTACCACCTAGCGGCGGAAACGGTCAACTACCGAAGTTCCTTCACTTATTACTCTATTCGCCCTGCCCTGGGGGATGAATGCTTGAGATAGGATGTTTGAGTGCGTGTCTGTATGGTTGTGGTTGTTGATATATAAAGGTGTAATTTCTATTGTTGTTCGTTTTCGTTGTTTTTGTTTTTATACTTATAAAATCTATTGTTAATTATTATATTGTCACTAGTGGAGCCTATCTGTCTGACAATAAAGAATACATACATAAAATAGACATGCTAATTTTTTCAACGCCTACAAAATACAGTAATTTAATTTCTTATTCTTACTGTACGTATGTTTTGTCACAGTTACACTTTCAAGGCAATTGAGCATTCTAATGTAGAGTGCAGTCCGATTGAAGGCTTCCCCATATCCCGTACCTTTATTCTAAAACCATTCAATTCACCACCACGTTTAGTAAACATTTCCTCCGACGTGGAACTTCCTTTGTTGTGCACGAAATTTCTCTTTTGACAGTAAAACAAACACCGAACCGCAAATGACCGGGTATTGTTTCCCACCTCTCCTATTTGTTACAGCAGTCGGCTTTGAAACATTGTACACGCGTGTTTCCAGAGACACAATGAGCAACTCATGCTCGAAACAGTTATTCGCTCAACTTCCCTCTTTTAACCACAATTCTTCTGTGCTTGAAAGGATTTCCCTTGTTTTCTAAAGCAGTGCTCTACTGTATTAAACAAATGACACACTACAGAATTCAATGAAATAAAGTTCCTTTAGCGCTTTCTCCCGCAGTATGTCGATATGTTAAAAACACCACCATCAAAAGTTGCGTAAGTGAGGGGATAAAACAGTTGCAGAACACTAAAGGAAACCTTGCTCATACAATAATTTTTTCCACAATACCGGTACTCAAATTAGCAAAAATCATTTTGTAATGATAAATAATAATTCTGGAAATCATATAAGCTTCTGTAGTCATAGGTGGCTGTTTGTTTCCTCAGTTTAGGGGCTGCGACAATGCAGTCATGTAGCCCCGCGTACTTTGCTTGTGTGTAGAATCTGTCTGATAACCGGTGTTAATTGTGATGGATGTATTAGTGTGTGTTATCTGTTAGGTAGATTTCATTAGAACTAACTATTGCAATGGGTACCATGTTTCGACTTCCGGAAAATTTCGACATATCTTCACGTTTCACATCCCCTAGACCCCAAAACCACCGTCAGTTAAAAAGTTTATATATATATACATATATCACTTTCTTGTGGACACGATAACTACCGCAATTTTGCACCAATCAATTTGAATTTTTTACATAGTATGTATCCCTATAAAATCTCGGTCGAGTTCGTTAATGGGCACAATCGGTCGACGGGGGTGAAAATGGGGGACTTTTTTTTTTTCGAAAAAGTGAAATATCGCTATACCTCTCTTAATATTTGAAATATCGAATCCATTCAAAGTTCATACTATGTGTTGGATAAGGCCCAAAAATTTATGTTTGAAACGTTTTTTGATAGCATCAGCCATTGACCAAAGGGGTGAGAAAAAGTGGGTTTTTCGGGAAACATTAATCATATCTCTCTTAATAGGCACAATATCAAAACCGTACAAAATGGACAATATTCCCCTAATAATTATCTAAAACTTTTGTCTGTAAGAATTTTTGATATGACCCACCATTACGCCAAGGGATGAGAAAAATGATTTCGGAATTATAAGAAAATGCCAAGAGCTATCAGAGGTTGCCATGACAACACTACTAAATTGATGAGGGATGAGCTATCAAACGTTGCCATGACAACGCACTTGCACGCGATCACATTTAGTTTTCCATCTGACTAAGTGAGAAGCGGCCTCGGTGACGTAACTGGTAGTATGCTGAACTTCTATGCCAAAGTTCGCGGGTTCAAAGCCGGCCGAAGTCGTCGGATGTTCTAAGAGCGCTAAAATCGCTCAATATGCTTTCCTTTGGAGGGGAAGATCCAACGTTCGTTGCGAGTTGCTGGTTGCGGTGGCATCTCGTAGCCAAGTTCAGAGCTAGGTGTCGTTGACGGTAGTATCTGGTAGCAATATTAGGAACTACTGCGTGCAATTGACCGTCTGCAGTCCTTACCTGAATTACAGACTAATGCAGTCATCACAATTCACACTGTTTATCAGACAGATTCTACACTCACCCAAAGTACACGGGGTTACTTGACCGCGTTGTCGCAGGCCCTAAACTGAGGATCCAACCAAAATCTCTGCGGGAGATATAATTTTGCGTGAAAAAGTAACAGACCGTTACATAGTTACACATCAGTGTCGAAACCTTGCATAAGGACAGTGTGACCACAAGTACAAAAATGTACCCCAAATGACAAGAAGGTTACCGTCCCCATAAGACAATAAAATGTTTAAAATATGCATAAAATGACGAAAAACAAATAAATAAATGAGGTCTGATCCTTCTACGAAAACGTGCATATTCTGCCTATTTTCGCCTATCCCCAAGTTTGCCCGATGAAATCTACCTCCGCCTTCCGGCGTGCCGAGAGGACTTTTTTTTTTAAATTCAAGTAAATACTGCAGACAATAGTTTCAAGTAGTTCCTACTTTTGCTACCAAATGCTACCGTCCACGACACCTAGCTTGCGGACTTGGCTGTAGTTGAGTAGCCCAGATGCAAAGGCCGCTAAGTGCACTTTTTGTCGATTTTGAGTTGAGCATATCGTCACGTTCGTCTTTTAACTGGCTACACGATGGAATAAGTTTCAGGGTGCATATCCCGCTCAAAACCGTTGAAAATGGCCAACAAAAATCGCATTCGTTTGCATAAACCGCTAAGTGCATGTTGGCTACGGTTGCAAAGCCAGTTTAATATTCCACGTGTCCAAAGACCGCTAAGTTCCATAAGTATGGCGTCTGCCTTGCTACATACGGCTGCAAAACACGCTAACTGGTACAATAACTGCCAATATTCCTTCCACAGAATTTCTTTAGAATAAATAATTATTTATTTCGATCGGGAAGGATAGTTTTGTGTTTCAGATTTGAGTTGGCTGCACTATCGAGGAAGCGTACGCAACAATGACCTGCTGCCTTGTCGAAATACACCGTTTAAAAGCAAATTTGATCAACAGGTTGTTTCTTGGTTGTTGGCATTTCAAGCCAGAATAATTAGTGATCTTGGTGATTTAAGTGAAGCAGTTATTGTATTTGTGGACTGTAATAATATTGTGGATGTTCCAAATACAGAGGGAAGAACAGAAACGGCAGAAGTAGTGGGAGAAATAGTGCAAGTTGAAGAAGTTGAACCCGTTGATATTGGTGTTGAGAACAACTTCTTCCGTCTGGTTAGAACATCAACATGCCAAAAAATCAAACCAAATAGCGTCGACACTTCTTCACAAACTGACCAGCATAAATTTTTAAGGTGCAAAATACTTCGGTTATTCTCTGATGGCTGTGAGGGTCAGAACAAAAACAAGACTATGATCAGCATGCTATCTCACTGGTTACTGCTAGATGCTCCTGCATGTCTAGAGGAAATACAGCTGTGGTTCCCAATTGTGGGCCGCTCATTTATACCACCTGGAGTTTTTGGAAATATTGAACGGCAACTTCGCACAGTGAGTGTCTTTGAAGATCCTTCCGGATACATCAAGCACATTGAGAAATTTGCGACAGTAGTTCGCCTGGAACAAGATGAATGTCCTGTTAGGGATTGGAAAGCGTATGTGGATGGCATGGTAAAAAATCCGGGTAGTAAGAATTTCCAATTCCAAAAAGCGAAGAAAATAGTGTTCCCATTTGGCAAAACAAAAAAATAAAATGTCTGGTCCGAGGGGAGCCGTTCAACAATTTTGAGGTTGGTGAGGGAAAGAGCATCACGAAAAGTGGAACGAATTTTAACCAACATCCGGGTCCCTCACCTATTCAAGTAGGTGTCGCACTCGAAGAAACTAAACTACAAGACGTCTGACGGCCTTTGGAGCTGTATTTCGGCGAAAACTGGCCAGCGAACGGCAACCTAAAATTCTTCAGTGAATTCTTCCAGGAGCAAGAAGCCATTCCCGACAATATCGTCCGACTTCAAGAGGAAGAAGACGAAGCACCAGCAGATTTTGAGCTGATGGACGGTGTCGAGGAAGACCTGACCTAACTTAAGTGCCATTTTTTCTTGTTTTGTGCACTTTCTTAATTTGTAAATTTTTATGCTGTCTAATGACGTTGCACGGTGTTTAAGATGTATTTAAAAAAAATCTTTTTATCGCACCCGACGTGGTCAATTTTTTTAAAGTAGATATTTCTGATAAATCAAATTGAACCTAAAATAGTTCTTTATTAAATATCTCATCCAAATGGCATTCGTAAAAATATTAAATAGCGGGTTTTGCAACCTAAGTTTCATTAACGACTCTCGTCGTCACGGGTGCAAATGTCGTTAACTGCACAAAACGTGTGCAAAAACCGCTAAGTCAGTATTTTAATTTATGTTTTAGGACAGAAGATCCAACCGTAGATTTCACAGATTTTAACTGAATAATAAATGATTTTATGTTGATTTTCAGGGGTAAGAAATATGGTATTAGCTTAAATAGTTTGGTCGTAGCAGTTTTTCGTCATTTACTCGTTTTCTTTTATAATGCACTTAGCGGCCTTTGCAAACGGACTACTCAGTTGTTCTAAGTTCCTTGGCCAGACGGTGTTTGTCCTTTTTTTTCCGGTCTGTGTGTTATCCATGTAATGGCGCTTCGTCACGTTGCATTAAAGTATTGAGTTTAACTAAGCGTTTTATTAACATCTGGCGACCTTGACAAGATTAGGAACAAGTAGTTCCGTGAAGAACTATACAGCATATTTTCATATATCCTGCTAATGTTAATTGCCTCTATCAACATACAAAATTTCAGTTTAATTGCTGTAACAGATTCGTTGATATTGAGAACCGTCTAAATATTTCAGATGGTCGCCAGGTTGGATTTTTATTTTTGTACTATTACATTAAGATTATTGTGTACGTGTGGTATTCAAACTTCAATCGCATGATTAGAACACAAGAAGTAAAAACGAGATTTTAAAATTACGCACAGCAGCCATCTTGTGATTATGCAAACAATTGAAATAAATGCCAGTGGATCAACATTTGTACAAGCATTTAACGTGCAACGTTTCACGGCACTCGGATTGTTAATTCGCGAGAAACGTCCATTTAAATATTTATACTTCGCGTCGCCGCCATGTTGGACTTGTGCTCACCAGGTTACTGAAAGTCCTTTAAGGGAACATATGTTCATAGTCTCTATGAACATAAACAAATTCAGTTTGGTTGCTGTAAAAAATTCATAGATATTGAGAACAGTCTAAATATTTCGGAAGCTCGCCATTTAAGATTGTTATATGTATAGGCCATAGAGTTATGTACCATTCAAGGACAATTATTGCCTAGGTTCATTATTCAAACTTTCACCTCGATCGCATGATTACGACACAAGAAATAAAAACTTAATTTTAAAATTTCGCACAGCCGCCATCTTGAGGTTATGTAAACAATTGAATTAAATTAGATGGCAGTGCATTACAATCTGCAAAATCATTTACTGTACCTCATTTCACTGCGCTCAGAGAGTTAAATCACGAGAAAAGTCTATTAAAACATTTAAAATTCGCTTGGTCGCCATGTTCGTTTTGTACTTGACAGGTTTATGAAATATACATAGGTAAACTTGTATCAGTACCCTTTATCACCGTACAAAATTGCAGGGTGATATCTGTAATAGTTTCGGAGATATAGAATGTCAGTGAAATATTTCGCACAGCCGCCATTTTGAGGTTATGTAAACAATTGAACTAAATTAGACTCCAGTGCATTACAATGTGTATACACATTTGCTGTACCAAGTTTCATTACGTTTGGATAGTTAAATCGCGAGAAATGTCTATTTAAAAGTCTCAACTTCGCTTGATCGCCATGTTGGTTTTGTAGTCACCAGGTTTTTGAAAGTCTCATAGGTGAACTTCTAGTAGTGCCCTTTATCACCGTACACAATTTCATGGCGATATCGGTAATAGCTTCAGAGATATTGAATGCTAGTGAAATATTTCGCACAGCCGCCATGTTGGATTGGTGAGACGTAACAAAATTTGAAGAGCACAGTCGAGGTCGCCGGAAATAGTGCTATGAGCTTACCGAGTTTAAATGAAATCGCTCCAGCCGTTTAGATTTTATTAGGGGCACACACACACACACCTCACACACACACACACACACACACACACACGCACACACACACGGACAAAAGGTGATCTCATAAGCCTATTTTTTCAAAATTGAAAATAGGCTAAAAATGGAAAAATTAAAACGGGATCGAGGTTTAGTGGGACGTTTATACACGAAATCATTGAACGTGTTTAAACAGAAATTGGACGTAGACCCGCGCGTGCCAGACGACGTAGCAACTGCATTCAAAATTCTAGAGGACAAAGCAACGCGTCTCTTCATGATAGAAGACAATATACGGGATCTATGGTTTACGGCTGAAGATTTCGATGAACAAATTTGGGAAAAGGAGTACGAAGCCACCGAAGCATATAAAGAAGAATGGATAGCAGCCAAAACCAGGTATGAGAGTGTACTTCTTGATCGAGGGAATGTCGTATCAGAAAGTGGAAGTGAAGCAAATTTCTCATCTTCGCATAAAAGGAACTTACGATTAGCTAAATTGGAACTGAAGGCGTTTGATGGTAATGTGAGAAATTGGTTAGGTTTCTGGGGACAGTTTCGCAAGATTAATGATGACGAAACAATTGCTGATGAGGACAAGTTCCAATACTTATTACAAGCAACAGTGCCGGGATCCAGTGCTAGGGAACTTGTTGAGAGCTTTCCCCCTTCAGGCCCTAACTATAGTAAAGCCATCGAACAGCTGAAATCAAGGTTTGCTCGTGATGAACTACTAATAGAGATATACGTTCGCGAATTACTTGGTTTGGTGATGACACATGATGTTATATCTTTAGCAAAACTGTATGACAGATTAGAAACTCAACTTAGAGACCCTAGAAGTATACTGCCATGTTGTATCCGTTGGTTGAGTCAGCTTTACCTGATGATATCCTAAGAGCATGGGAAAGGGCACGTACGGTAAATAGAGCTGAAATTCATGATCCTAGTGACCGTCTAGCTAATCTGCTGGAGTTCTTGAAACTTGAGGTCGAAAGTGAAGAGCGCCTTCAATTGGCTCGCAGTGGTATTTCTAGTAATAGGGGTGTCGCTAGTGATAGTATTGACAATGGTAAAACAAGCAGATTACCTACTGCAGCGTGCATATATTCAGGGAGTTCTAAACAACAAAGCTCAGATACAAAATGTGTGTGGTGTGATAGAACTTCTCATGCGGCTACAGAGTGCTTTAAAGGAAGAATGATGTCGTTGGATGAAAAGAGGAATTTGCTCAAGAAAAGGAATTGTTGTTTTGTATGTTTAAAAGCTGGTCACGGTGCTAAGAGGTGCCGGAACTTCGTCAAATGTCTTGTCTGTTTTAGACGCCATGTGACAGTTACTGTATGTGTCCAGAATTACCCATCCAGAGTAAGAAAACTGAAAGTGTTCAAGTAGGCCTAAAGAGTGCGGAGTCACAAGCTCTCTTATCACAGAAGTCAGGGTACACTCTTTTGCAAACAGTAATGGTTAATATTGTCCATAATGGTAAGGTTAAACTAGTACGTGCACTTTATGACAGCGGTGCTCAAAGATCCTATATTTCTACAGATGTTGTGAGAGAACTAAATATAAAACCATCTGGGAAGGAAATGTTGAGCCACAGTCTTTTGGGGGGAGTTGAAACCAGTCAAAAGCAACACAACCTCTATGACATTATTTTGAGAAGTGTAAATGGTGAATATCAAGGATCTATAAGTGTATTAGAACAGGGCAAAATTTGTGGTTATGTACCAAGAGTTGAAAGTCAAAACCTGTACCCCAAACTCAATGAGAAAAAATAATTCTGTCTGACGCAGGGAGGAATCCACCTGATATAGGATTGCTGATAGGAGCAGACATTTCAGGATCATTCTTAACTGGTTCATGTGTACATTTGGATGATGCTCTGGTAGCAATTGAAACACGATTAGGTTGGACGATTCAGGGCCCCAGAACGACTGCAAATAATTCTCTAGCTGCCATAACCTACAACTGGAACTTGTATTTGTCAGATTTATGGAAGTTGGAGGTTATAGGTATTAATGAATCGGAGGCCGTGAAGAAGACAGAAGATTTGAATACTGATACCCTTCAGTTTTTCAACCAAACTGTGAAGGTTAATGAAGAAAACAGATATGAGGTGTGCTTGCCGTGGAGGGAAGGTCATCCGGAACTCCTGGATAACAAAGCTTTGGCAGAAAAGAGACTTATCGGAGTGACAAACCGCCTGCGTGCTTCTGGGAAATTAAAGGATATCATGGAGTGTTTCAAGACTGGCTCCAATCTGGCATCATAGAGATAGTTCCTGAAAATGAAGCTAGAGGGTACTACTTGCCACATAGGGCTGTCATCAAGGCAACTAGTCAGACCACAAAAATACGCCCGGTTTTTGATGCTTCAGCTAAGGACCACAAAGGAACATCATTGAATGACTGTGTTTGTAAAGGTCCGAATCTAATCGAGTTGGTTCCAAAGCTACTGTTGCAATTCAGGAAATGTGCCATTGGTATTACTGCTGACATCAAGAAGGCATTTTTACAAATAAGCCTATCATCGAGGGATAGTGATTTCCTGAAATTCCTGTGGTGGAGCAGTGCTGATGCACAAGAAATGATCTCATTCAGACATCGACGTGTAGTATTTGGTGTGTCTTCGAGTCCTTTCCTGCTAGGAGCTACCATCAACCATCATCTAAATCAGGCTCCAGAAGACATGAGACAGACAGCAAATATTTTGAAGCAATCGTTCTATGTAGACAATTGCATTACTAGCCTTGAAACCGAAGAATCAGTTAATAAATTTGTTCGGGAATCCACTCATTTGATGGCATCTGGACAGTTTGAGCTTAGAGGGTGGGTAACTGCTCCTTTGTGTGGCAATGTACTGTAGTTGAGAAAGGCAAATAAATTGTTCCAATTTTAGGCGTATCATGGGACATTGTAAATGATCTTTGGTTTTGTGATGTCAGTGGACTTAAATTAACGGGAGAATCCATTACGAAGAGAGTTCTGCTGTCTATAACCCAGAGTATATTTGACCCCGTGGGTTATACCAGTCCCACTACACTCATTCCAAAACTGCTCCTGCAACATACGTGGAAATTGAGATGTGGTTGGGATGTTGAATTACCCGAAGAAATAACCCAGCAATTTTCGGCATGGTTAAAACATTTGCATCATTTGGGTAACTGCCAGATTCCCAGAAGACTGTCTTTAGAACCCTTCATGGACTGTGAAAAGACTATTCATGTGTTTTGCGAAGCCAGTAAATTGTCATTTGCCGCTTGTGTCTTCCTGCGGGCAGAGTTTGCTGGAAAGGTTTCAGTTCGCCTTGTGGCATGTAAAGCAAGAGTGGCACCCGTAAAACAATTGACAATTCCTAGACTGGAGTTGCTAGCAGCAGTCATAGCATCTCGACTTGCCTACCACGTTAAGAAGAGTATGGATCTTTCAGACTGTAAGACCTACTACTGGAGTGATTCTACGGTTGTGATAGCATGGTTACAAAGGGAAGGAGATTGGAACACGTTCGTTGGCAACCGAGTACGAGAGATCAAGCTGCATAGCCAACCTACTGACTGGCGTCATGTTCCCGGAATTTTGAACCCTGCAGACCTTCCCTGAAGAGGCTGTAATGCAAAGATATTGAAATAAAGCAAATGGTGGGAGGGGCCGCCATGGCTAAGGAAAGAACAAAATGAATGGCCCAGGTCCAAAGAATCTCCACCAGCAGCAGAGAAGAAGAAGAAGAAGTAAATGCTGAAAGGAAGAAAACTGTGGTGTCCAGTACATCTTGTGAAAGGACGAACTTCACTTCATGGCTCGCCTTCTTTTCAAAGTACTCGAAGATTGTAAGAATGATAGGATGGATATTTCGATTTATTGATGGGTGTCGCAAGAACAACACAAGACGTGGAGAACTGAGCTATGAAGAAACTCAGAGAGCAGAGAAGAAATTAATGAGATGCATACAAAATGATAGTTTTGATAAGAAAGAGGCAAGATTGATCAAAGAAATGCAGACCTTTGTTGACGAAGAGGGACTCTTACGAGTCAGAACGAAACTTCTATTAGGGGATGAACATAACCATTTTAAATGTCCAATACTGTTGTCAAGCAAGCATGTGTTAGTGCAAAGATTGGTCTTTCAAAAGCACTGCCATTTACAACATGCAGGATTGCAAACACTGTTGTCAAATCTACGCGAGAAATACTGGATAACGGGCATAAGGAGACTAGCCAGGAAGGTGATCACCCAATGCGTCACATGCAAGAAGCTTCACGGAAAAGCAGTTGAAACTCCATTTGCTCCACTACCCAAAGATCGGATAAAATATGCGGCTGTATTTCAGGTCACTGGCATAGACTTAGCTGGGCCCCTGTATCTGAATGGGGGTGAGAAGGTTTGGGTGGTTCTCTTCACATGTGCCATCTATCGAGCGGTGCATCTAGAACTTACAAAATCACTCAGTACATATTCATTCGTCATGGCTCTCAGGAGGTTCATTGCTCGAAGAGGGAGAATCGATACCATCTATACCGACAATGGAACCAATTTCACTGGTACAAACAATGCTTTGAAAAGTCTGAACTGGAATGAGATAATGTCGTTCTCCTCAGTACATGGGATAAAATGGAATTTCAACCCACCTACAGCTGCTTGATGGGGCGGTTGGTGGGAGCGCCTTGTGAGGACATTCAAGGAGCTACTAAGAAGAAACTTAGGAAGAGCAACACTCACCTATGAGGAGTTGGGAACTGTGATTTGTGACTGTGAAGCCACAATGAATTCCAGGCCTCTCACTTACGTAGAAGATGAGTTTGAGAAATTGATGCCTCTGACGCCAGCTTGTTTTCTACAAGGTATTCCCCAAACTGAGGTCCCAGACTTGGACACCATAGATAGCAGGAGTCTTAACAGAAGAACACGGTACTTACAGACTTTACGAGCAAACTTACGTCAGCGATTTCGTAATGAATACTTAGCCCTGTTGATTCACAGAGGTCAGAGACGACAAGATAATGTCAATGTTGGAGATGTGGTGTTGGTCGAGACTGACAAGAAGAGGATCAACTGGCCACTTGGTGTCATCCTGGAGGTCTATCCAGGGTCAGACGGCTACATAAGGGTAGCCAAGATAAAGACTGCTGTAGGGGAGAAGGTAAGACCGGTGCAACGTCTGTATCCCTTAGAGGTGTCCGCAAGCTCAGACAACACACCTCCCCTGGAACAAGTTGTTGGACACCAGCCCAAAACATCTGTCCCAGGACCGAATACTACCAGGTCAGGAAGAACAATTTGAGTGCCCCACAGACTTGATTTGTGATTGTGAGAAGGTTGCAATTTAATTTGCCTGTAAATTACAAGGTGGGAGTGTGTTCTAAGTTCCTTGACCAGACGGTGTTTGTTTGTCCTTTTTTTCCGGTCTGTGTGTTATCCATGCAATGGCGCTTCGTCACGTTGCATTAACGTATTGAGTTTAACCGGTTTAACTAAGCGTTTTATTAACAGTAGTCATATATGTTTTCGCCACCCACCGTCCCCTTTTAGATGATTGATTGGTTGGTTCCTCAGTTTAGGGGCTGCGACAACGCGGTCATGTAGCCCCGTGTACTTTGGGTGTGTGTAGAATCTGTCTGATAACCGGTGTTGGTCTAATTGTGATGGCTGTATTAGTGTGTGTTATCTGTTTTTAATTCAAGTACAGTAAGGACTGCAGTAATTCGATTTTCAAGTAACTTAGTTCCAACTTTTGCTACCAAACGCCACCGTCAACGACCAACTAGTTTTGAACTTGGTTACTAGATGCCACCGTAGTCAGCTCCTGGGGACGAACGTTGGAACCTAAGAGCGATAGTCAAATCTAACCTATAATTTAGCTTCACACAAGCGTGTTTATCATGCCATAAATCTATGACATGGGACCGCCGACTTTACTTCCCCTCCGAAGGAAGACATACTGAGGGATTTTGAACGCTCTTAAAAAATCAGACGACTTCGGCTGGGTTTGAACCCGTGACCTTGGGCAGAGAAGCTCAGCCTGCTTCCAATTACGCCACCGAAACCGCCCCCTTTTATATGACATTTATAGGTTATAGTGATGCCATGGTTTGACGTTTCAGTGATTCGCTAGAGCTATCTAGCGGTCAGAAGTGAAATCACTTTAACCAGTCAATCACAGGCAACCATTCAATCGATATATCACGGCAAATCGAGTTTCGTTCGCGATGTTGCCAGCTAAATCGTCAACTATGTCCTACGTATCGTGTCCATCTCGTGTTTAGCGGCTAACATTTTTGGTTGTCGCCCCAGAGGTCTGGGTTCGAATCCTGGCTCTGGCAAGAAATTTAATTCTGGTCTGAGGGCTGAAACGGGGTACACTCAGCCTCGTGAGACAAAACTGAGAAGAGGTGGGTTGGATTCCCATCTCAGCCATCCTGGATGTAGTTTTCCGTGGTTTCCCACTTCTACCCTTAGGAAAATGCCGGAATGGTACCTAATATAAGGCCACGGCCGCTTCATACCCAAATCCTACCTCAACATCAAATACACGCACTAGTACAGACACCACAGTGATACAAGTTATCAGACACATTCTACACACACCCAAGTACACGGGGTTACATGACCACGATGTCGCAAAGCCCTTAAAATAATCAACAACAACCAATATAATCGCTTTTCTAAACCTCCTTCCCCCACCCCTGTTGCACCATTTGGCCTACTAAACGACCGCCACCCAGCCATTCGGCCTACAGATTGCGGAATAACGCGTGGTCAGCAAGTTGGGTCCCCTCGGCCGTAGATCTTGATATTCCTGACTGTCGGATTGCTACTAAATTGTCCTCACGAGGCTGAGTGCACCCCGTTACTAGTCCTCACGTCAGTGTCTAAAATCCCTGATGGAGCAGGGAATCAAACCCGGCGCCTCCGGGTGCGAGGCTGGCGCGCTACCCCAACACAATGGGGCCGGATAATTTACCCTAGTCTCTATATCAGAAACTATCCATTGCACACGTATAGAACATAAACTTGCAGGAGTAACCCTTATATGTCAATATTGCCACCACCATTCTACGTGCGTTGATACTTTCAATGTTTAACTGCATGCAACTATCATCCTAATGCTTTTTTTATGGGCAATGTATGATTTAGAACTTATAACTATGCTTATTATACGAGTCACCAGAGCTACCAACTGTGTATCAATGACCTCAAGACGTTTTAATCCTAGAGACAATATCATGGAATATGTAGGACTATACCGAAAAAAAAACACACGTCAGTATAAGTCCAAGATATGTTTAGACAAATTTAGAGTATTTCGTCAAAGTTAGTGCTACCAACATAATATATGCATGCGTATAATGTTCAATGTTCATCTGCAGGCAACTGCCATGCTAATTTATGGATGTGGACCTAATTTTGCACGCTCAATGTATTTCTTAGCAGACTGCTTATTTACATACATTGACGCCATATTGAATTTGGGATTTGTTACTTTACTTCAGATGAGTGTAACAGACAGTATCAGTGTTTTTGGTGTAATTGTAACACTTTCGGAAACTGGCACAATGAATTGTGTCCTCACGCCACTGTCTAAAATCCTTGACGGAGCCGGGAATCAAACCCGGCAGGCGTGTTACCCCACCAACCATTGTTCTAACCACACGGTTATCAGCATCTACTGCTCATTTTGTTTGAAAAGAAGACGCTAGTCCATTTAATCACTTGCTAATGCGCTTTAACGCTGCCACCTGTTCCTCACACAAGATTAATTCTGCTCGGCTTCAGGTCCCAGCTCTCGACAATACTCAGCGGACGTTGGGAGCTTTGAGTGACGCTGAATCCCAGAAGATTAGGGATGGTGCACTGCTGCAACTGACTAGCAGATAAAGTACGATTTAAAATATTACGTTCGCATTCTAGCCTTCTGTTCTAGAGTCCGTGTAAACATTTTCACGGGAGCTGTTTCAATTACTGGCTTGCTGTTGTGACTGGAATAGAGTAGAATATAATTTCCTTGACGAATCATTTATTAGTATCGTCTCCTGCTGCCTGGGATTACTGTATGTTTTCCAAGTTAATAATAATAATAATAACTAGTTGAGACCCGTCAAAATATGACAGTCGTTGGGAGGATATTTACTGAAGGATATTCTTATATACATTCTTTGTACGATTACTCTTTGACACTATTGCCAACTTGAGGGACGTCGAAAGATCGACTTTGTAACATATAACATGCCATGACTGTAAATGTGATGAGGCAAATAAAAATCTACACGTTACAGAGTTTTCCCTTGAGCCTTATTGATTGCTATAAGGTATGTCACGTGAATTGGAATTTGGCGCCTCTTAAAAATTGAAGTTTTTTATCGGATGGTGTAAAATCAAATTAAAGGATTAGAGCCCTCTTCCCAATATTATGTGCACTTATTATTTTCAAATCCAAGCAATTTTCATACATATTTCTTACAATTAATCTGGTCCCATTTAAGAGTACTTTCTAAACGTTCAGATTTCTAAGGAGCATAACTTTGGCTCAAACTTTTAGAGTAAGAGTATGTGGAGGAAAATCTCTTAATTCCAAGGAATTCAAGAATTCTGTAAGGAACTGAAGGAGCTGGCTTTCATCTTCAGTGTTTTTATATGTTAACGCTGGTGTATATTTTTTAACTACTGGATATGAGATGTAAGTTCAATTTAAAAATATACCGTAACATATATTTTCCTTTTAGAAACTCTCTGCAAATTTACAGGCCAGGATATTTGATCATAGTGCTGTACGAACTCAATCGGATCAGTTGTTTTCTCAATATCGTGGTAACAAAAATCACATTAGTGTTTTAAATATATAGATAATAATAATAATAATCCCTCTATGCATCAGAATGCCGTATCCTCTCAGAAATGTGCGCTTGCTAAGTTAGAGCAAAAAGAGAGAAATATTATTCACAACAGACTTGGCAGAAAGTACAAAAACGGGATCTACGTAAGAAAATCCAGGCAAGAAATCAATTCTAAGATAGAGAAGATCACAGACACAATGCGCAAACGCAGGGCTCGCTTCTACGGTCACTAGCGACTGATAGACGACTCTAGATGGACAAAACGTATATTTAACACTTTCGACTCAAAACCAAAGACAACAGTTCCCTGGCACGATACAGTAACGTCAAGAAAAACCTCCAAGAAATGAGCCTACGACGAGATGACGCGCACAAACAAGACCTTTCCCGAACAAGCATCGTGACTTTTGGGACTTTCCGAGATGAGAACTGGACAACCAAGGCAAAGTGGTCGGATGAACGCCGTGCTTGACACAGGAAGTTAATGAAAACCTACTGGATCAATCGTAAATTGAATTAACGCCAGAATGTATAGTGGAACTTACCGTGGTCCCTAGTTGGCCGATTAGCGAATAACAAATAAATAAATAATAATGAAATGCCGGCAGTAATCTCAGACAGGAAGACAATATAAAATAAGGTCTTATAACAAGGGGACCTGGTGCTCCTTAATGTGCTTTTGCTCCGTAATTGAGGGCATTTGATATAAAAATGATTATGTTTTGTTATATATTACGATTGTTTTTCCACCTACTTCTTAATTAAGTATTTCGGCAGTCACGGTGGCCGAGAGCGCTGACTTGCTAGCTCGTGCCTCGCTGCCATCGGGAGAGTGTGGGTTCGAATCCCACCCCAACAGTCCTGTAAATTGTTATCGTGGTTTTCCATTTTCACCAGGCAAATTCCAGGACGGTTCCTTTCAGCAGTTCAGCGACCGACTTCCTTCCAAAATCCCTTCCTAGACCCTACCTTCATTAGACTCAAGTTAATGGTCGCCTGGCCAATCGGCCGGTCACCATCCCCAGTTTTATCTGCTGACAAACTGTGTTCAGCTCCCAGACACTGCCATTCCGACGGTAGAGGAATGATCCCTCGCAGAGTCCGTAGGTTGAGCCGAACTGAGATGATAAGTGATTTTTTTAATGATAACAATAATAATAATCTTCGACTACTTCCGTAACATAAGATTCAAACCACTTTGGTTTAAGGAAACGGAGAACGACGTTATAGAACTAGAAATCACAGAAAATACGCTCATAGATATTACAGCCAAAACCATAACCAAGGACAAGAAACAACGGTTCCAAGTCAAAGTCAAACCCAAGACAAAGATCCAAATTTCCGATGAAGAAAGCAAAGCAAGATCACAAAGAATGAGGCAATACTGGGCTACAAGGAAAGCACAGAACATTAAGAAATGATTGATTTAATGTTCTGCAAAGCAGGGTGAACGAATAAACTAATAATAATAATAATAATAATAATAGTAACAGTAATCAACAAACCCGGCCGAAGTCGTCGGAATTTTTAAGAGCGTTAAAAGTCCCTCAGTATGCCTACCTTCGGAGGGGAAGTAAAACCGGGGGGCCCATGTCATAGATTTATGGCATGTAAAAGAACCTTCCACTAATTACACTTGTGTGAAGCTAAATTATAGGTCAGATTTGACTAACGCTCTTACGTTTCAACGTTCGTCGCCAGGAGCCGACTGCGGTAGCATCTAGTAACCCAGTTCACAACTAGTTGTCGTCGACGGTGGCGTTTGGTAGCAAAAGTAGGAACTACTTGAAAATTGAAAGTCTGCAGTCCTTACTTGAATTAAAAACAGATAACACACACTAATACAGCCATCACAATTAACACTGGTTATCAGACAGATTCTACACACACCCAAAGTACACGGGGCTACCTGACCGCGTTGCCGCAGCCCCTAAACTGAGGAACCAACCAACCAGTAGTCAACAACCATCATTTCTCGGAGAAAATACTACCAGGACCAAGAAATTATAGACTGGAACGGAAGAAGTTTTTCGGTGCCCAGATGAAGAGATTTTGGGAGAAGAAAACAACATCATTGGCTAAATACGTTCTATCGTGCTCCACGGATGGGCTTATAACGATGTAATAATAATAATAATAATATTGGTTATTAAAGCGGAGGTATCTCTGTTTATTTCGGCAAATTGTTGTGGTCACAGTTATCCTTTTCGAATAAAATGATTTTGTGAAGTGTTCGTGTCCCTGTTGTCATTAACCAGTGGATCGGTTTAGGCGCGCTTTTCATTATGGCTCACCCTGTGGCATAGCTGTGACGGTTAAATCACTCACCACAACCGCAGTGGGGATCTGCAGCAAGTCTGAGGAAGGAGGTTCGAATCCCGGCATCTATCCTGAATGTGGTTTTACCCCAGGTTTTTCCACACTGCCTCCAGGCAAATGGCGGAATAGTGCCTCGTTTCAACCGTTTAAAATTTCCGTATATAATATGGTACGGCTTTTCTGGTTGGTTCTTAAGTTTAGGGGCTGCGACAACGCGGTCTTGTAGCCCCGTGTACTTTGGGTGTGTGTAGAATCTGTCTGATAACCGGTGTTAATTGTGATGACTGTATTAGTGTGTGTAATCTGTTTTTAAATTTAAGTACAGACTGCAACTTAGAATTTTTCAAATAGTTCCTACTTTTGCCGCCAAGCGCCACCGTCAACGACTACTAGGCCAAGTTCAGAACTTAGCTACTAGACGCCACCACAGTCGGCTCTTGGCAACGAACGTAGAAACCTAAGAGTGTTGTTTACATTCTTAACCTATCCAATTTAGCTTCACACAGGTGTAATTAGTGGAAGGTTCTTTAACATGCCATAAATCTATGACATGGGACCACCGGCTTTACTTCCCCTCCAAAGGAAGGCATACTGAGGGATTTTTAACGCTCTTAAAAATCCTACGGCTTCGGCCGGGTTTGAACCCACTATCTTGGGCATAGAAGCTCAGCATGCTACCAACTACGCCACGGAAGCCGCCTTACGGCTTTTCTATCGATCATCTCGTGGTGTAGTGGCTAGTGTTCTTGGATGTCATTCCTGAGGCCCGAGTTCGTTTCTCACCTCTGTCAAGATATTTAAATCTGGTCTGTGAGTACACTCAGTCGTGTGGGGCTAAACCGATAATGGGTTCCCAATTCACCCATCCTAAAAGTGGATTTACGTGGTGTCCCACTTCTACTCCAGAAAATGCCAGGCTGCTTACTAACTTATGGTCACGGAAGGCTCCCCAATCGTAGCCTTACACACAGAGAAATTCTACATCCACCCCACGTTCATGGGGCTGATGACCACAATGTCCAACCTCTAAATGATAACAACAACAACAACAACAACGCTTTCCATGCCAGAAGCCTACGACTGAATGACCTACTGATGTTCCGTAGTAGTAGTTGTTGTTGTTGACTTGTTGCTGTTGTTTCATTTTATGAGTATCGACATCATGATCATTTAGCCCCATGTCATCCCATGTACTTGCGTGTGGGTAGAATTTGTATGATAACCTTTGCTATTGTGGTGTCTAGAATAATAATGGTGGTGGTGGTGGTGGTGGTGGTAGTAGTAGTAGTGTGTGTTTGTAATTCAGGTGAGGATTGGGAAGAAGAAGTCGTGGCCTTAAGTTAGGAACCATATCCAGTATTTTCTTGGGGCTGGGATAGAAGTAGGAAACCACAGAAAACAGCTTCCAGAATGGCTGAGGTGGGAATCGAACCCACCTCTTGTCAGTTTTTCCTCAAGAGGTTGAGCGTAAGCTATTTCAGCCCGCAAACCAGAATTACATTTCTTGGTTTTGTAGTCTTGTAACCCCTAGAACAGCCATCACAATAACACAGGTTACCACACGAATTCCGCAGACACCCAAATACACGGATCTATATGACCACGATGTCTCAGTTCCCAAAATAAGCAACAAAACAAGTCTCGTAACCTGTCCTCATCCTCAAATACTAAATTAAAAGCAGTCATCGCACAGGGGATGTCTCATAAATAATGTCGTTGTTAGCCTATTTTCATTTATGAAAAAAAATAGGCTTATGAGATCACTTTTGTCCGTGTGTCTGGCTGTGTGTGCGTGTGTGATGGATTTTGTGTGCCCCCCCCCCCCCTAATAACTTCTAAACGGCTGGAGTGATTCCAATGAAACTCGGTAAGTTCATAGCACTATTCTGGGCGACCCTGTCCGTGCCCTTCAAATTTTGTTACGTCTCACCAATCCAGCATGGAGGCTGTGCGAAATATTTCACCAGCATTAAATATCTCCGAAACTATTGCCAATATCACCCTGGAATTTTTTACGGTGATAAAGGAAACCTCTAGAAGTTCACCTATGTGACTTTTGAAAAACTGGTAACTATAAAACCAACATGGCGGCCAAGCGAAGTTGCGACTTTTAAATACCCGTTTCTCGCGATTTAACCAACCAAACACAATGAAACTCGGTACAGTATATGTTTATACACATTGCAATGCACCGACATCTAACTTCGTTCAATTGTTTACATAACCTCAAGATCGCGGCTGTGCGAAATATTTCACCGGCATTCTATACCTCTGAAACTATTACCGGTATCACCATGAAATTTTGTACGGAGATAAAGGGCACTACTGGAAGTTCATCTATGAGACTTTCAAAAAACGGTTAACTACAAAACGAACATGGCGGCCAAGCGAATTTGACAGTTTTATATAGACTTTTCTCGCGATTTAACAATCTAAACGCAATTAAACTTAGTACAGCAAATGTTTATACACAGTGTAATGTACTGGTATCTAATTTAGTTGAATTGTTTATATAGCCTCAAGATGGCGGCTGTGCGAATTTAGAAAATTAAGTTATTTTTCTTGTGTTCTAATAATGCGATCGAAATCAACATTTGCATAGTGAACGTACGCAATAATCATCATCTAATAGTACATAACTCTATGGCCTACATATATTAAAATCCAACATGGCGACCATCCGAAATATATAGACGGTTCTCAATATCTATTAATCTACTACAGCAATCAAACTGAAATTTTGTAAGTGTATAGAGGCTATAAGCATAAGTTCATCTATGGGACGTTCAATAACCTGGCGAGTACAAACACAACATGGCGGTGACGCGAAATTTAAATATTCAAATGGACGTTTCTTCCGTTTTAACCATCCGAGCGCAGTGAAACTTGATACGGTATATGCTTATACAAATTTTAATCGACTGGCATCTAATTCATTTAATTTATTTTCATAACGACAAGATGGCGGCTGAGCGAAATTTAAAAATCGCGCTTTTATTTCTTGTGTCCTAATCATGCGATTGAAGTTTGAATAAAATACCTACACAATAATCTTCATGTAATAGTACATAAATCTAAGGCCTATAATATAAAAATCCAACATGGTGACCATCCAAAATATTTAGACGGTTCTCAATATCTACGAATCTATTACAGCAATCAAACTGACAATTTGTATGTTGATAGAGGCAATTGATATTAGTAGGATATATGAAAATATGCTGTTTAATTCTTCGCGGAATTACTTGTTTAAAGAACATTTTACTTGGGAAGTTTTCTAACAATAAATTAAACTATTCTTCAAAGTAGAGGCCACCAGATTCTATGGTGTTGAGCCATCTTGTAGCAAGTTTTCATATCACGTGACGGTACCAGTCCTGGGTTTTGATGCGAAGAATTCGGTTGAGACCCACTTCCACAGCTTCAATGTTTTCGTAATTTCTTCCACACTAAAAATGGGCCATGGATCGAAAAAGATGGTAATCTGAAGGCGCAAGATCAGGGCTGTATACTGAATGTGGTAGCAGTTCAACTCCTCCCAATTCCTGAATTATGGCCATGGTTGATCGTGCAGTATGAGGTCTCGTATTATCCGGCTGCAAGAGAACTCTATTTCAGTTAACTAATGCTGGGTATCTCCGTCTCAAGATTTCATGAGCTTGTTCCAGTTGTTGAGAATAAAAATCCACATTGACTGCACGCCCGTTTGGAACAACCTCCCAGTAAATCACTCCTTCAAAATTCCACGAGGCACACAACATCATTTTGGGGCCGAACCGATCCTTCTTAATGATGACTTTGGCAGCTTGACGGGGACTGATCCACTGTTTCGAGGCGTCAACGTTGCGGTAATGGACCCATTTTTCATCACATGTAACAATTCTCCCAATAAATCTATCATCCATGGGGTTACCGATAAGCTGATGACAGATATCCACTCTACGTTGAGTCTGTTCAGGGGTCAATTCATGAGGTACAGATCTACAGCTTCTGTTTGATTTTCCAAGTTTCTTAATCTGGCGATGTATGGTATCTTTTGAGCACCAAGTTCTTATGACAGCCTACGAGTACTTCTTTGCGGATTTTCTTCCAAAACTCTGCGTGTATTCTCAATATTCCATAGTTTAGTGCTTTAGAAGAACCCTAACCTCAAACTTTGTAAGTTCCATTTGCGATTATTAACAACTGACGACTGATATATTCTCGCAATATACGCAATTCTAGTCATGGCCTCCTGTAAATAGCATTGGTTAAACAAACCAATTATATCTTATATCTTATCTTATAAAACATCAAACTTAAAAAACGACGTTACTTATGAGACATCCTAATAGCTGAAGAACTGCGAGCATTGTTTTTCTAACGAGAAACTCAGAATTACTTTCCCGCGCGAAATGTTATTTGAGCCAGACAAGTTCATCTGTAAATAAGGGTCACTTTGTTTCTTACTTCTCATACTTCCAAACACTAAAAATAATTTGTTATACTTGATTCAAAGAGTGTTTGTTACCGTATATTAGTTAGCCTATTGTTGTTTTAAGAGGCAGAACAGCGAGGGCATCTGCTCTCTTAACACAGATTACATTATACGAATGTAGAAGATATTAAATTTTTAGATGGACGCGTAAATATGAAGAAAAACGAAAAATATTTTTAAAAATGAATAATTATAATAATAAACAAAAATTAAAGAAAAACAAAAAATCAGAATTTTAGAAGATGAACAAGTCTTTGAGTAAACGTACACTTGAAAATTTAGATTTCTGGCCCAACAAAATGTGTTTCATCCCTCTCTTCGGTTAGACCACCTCGTAGTGTAGCGGCTAGCAATTTTGGCTGTCACCTCGAAGGTCTGGGTTCGATTTCCGGCTCTGCCAATAAATTTAATTATGGTATGAGGGCTGGAACGAGGTACACTTAGTCTCATGACGCAAACCTGAGAAGAAGCGGGTTGTATTCTCACCTAGGCCATCCTAGAAGTGTTTTTCCGTGATTTCCCATTTCTACTCCAGACAAATGCCGGGATAGGTCCTAACATTAAGCCACGGCCTCCTCCTTCCTAATGTTAGTCTTAATTTCAAATACACAAACTTGTACAACCATCACAATGACACAGATTATGAGACATATTCAACTCGCACGCAAGTAATCGCGGCTACATGACCACGATGTTGTAAAGCCCCTAAATCAATCAACAACAACAACCTCTCTAACGGGAGGTTTTACGACGCAAATCAGTAGCAAAATTCACTTCAGCGTCTCATAACAGGGATATTCGAATTAAAGTGACCCCTATTCAAAAGTGGACTTGATTGGTTTTGAAACTATCTGACTCTTTGAACCCTTTTAGGTAGATTTCATTAGAAAGCTAACTATTGCAATGGGTCCTATGTTTAGACTTCTGGAAAATTTTGACATATCTTCGCGTTTCATATCCCCCCAGACCCCAAAACCACCGTCAGTTCAAAATTTCATATATAATTTATGTAGAAATATATATATATTGAACCCTTCAGTATCGCAGTGTTTATATGCAAGAATCTTGATCAAGGGGTCGCGCTCAGTTCATAGTGTGATGTTTACGTTCGCCAAACAACATGCTCTACTGAGGGAAGGGTCATAGGATTAATACTATAATTAAGAAAGGAAGTGACAAGACGTAAAATAATAACATAATTTAATGACTATTTGTGCAAAAAAATGAATATAAACAACAACAACAATAATAATATTCCTCCCTGAATCTTCCCATGACAGACATATCTATCAACGTTGAGGAGTCAGACGGATCTCCCCCTTATAAAAATGTGGATCCAAGTTCCACTAACTTGCATTGGGATTTTATGTACGCGTAATGACTAACTACGAGGAATGAGTACCTGGATGACTGTTCGTTTACAGCGGGTAACAGCCACGATGCTTACGAAAAATCATCTCGTAAATCAACGTTTACGGATATAGGACACAACACTAATAAAAACGCTTAAAATGAATGCTGACACACAATCTAAAATCTAATATTTACAGGAATCTCCCTCGAGACCCTCCTTCAGTGCGATGACGCATCTGACAATGAGCTGCCAACACGGCCAATTGCTCAATACACAAACAAGGAAAAGACAGCATCGCACGTGACTGCACGGGTCACTAATACGGAACATAAACATGGAATGGAACCAACAACAACAAAAGCCTCACCGGCTGAGATTACCTTATATGAACAAAAATGCACGTTAAGCTAACGCTTCGGAGATTATAGTGATTCGTAGGCAACACCCATTTATTTAAACAATTTTTATCATTGATCAGTTCTTATTCTGTATTTCAAGTATTATTACGGAGCCAACAAGTCTCCACTAATGACCTCGATGCAATCTTTTCAGCCCGCCTTGTGAAAACAGCTTCCCCCTTCCTCAACTCTTGTCATCGTCCAGCTCCAGTGTGTAAAAATAACTTGACCAACTGTCCCGTTATCTCGTAGAATCAACAGCAACAAATCTCAACCACATAAACATATGGTAAGACATTAATCGATATAGCCACACATGTCCTCGCAAGGTAACGATATGGACTTGGCACCAAGCTGACAGATATCAGTCTACGCTGAAATTCCCGCTTGTAATGACCAATAAAATACACACACACACATTGCTGGGAATGACATAACACATTTCACACAGGTCGGTTGAATCAGATGCTCACAATCTATTTAAGAAATATTAAAAACCTACGAGAGAGCTGACTGCTCTTCGCCACAACTCACATTGCTCCAACGGCAATAAACTCACTGAATCTGATCAATAATAAACATTACAAAGATTAATTTACCCTCCAATCTACTGTATGATTATATTAATTCAGTCCTACTTCTGAAACGTAATATATCTCCGAGAGACGTTTCTTAACCGCATTGCGTACACATATGCAAACAAGGTTGTCCACATAGCTACGTTAATTAAAACAAACAAACAAGAACCTACGACTACGAACACTTGTGCGAGCTGTTTCCATGCAAAAGGTGTGTCAGACCAAAACTAAATACACTACGTTAATCAACACAAGCAAGATATTCACAAACAAAATATGTCCCATATACCATAAGTTAACTTGTCAGATAATAAGAATATTATTCAGTACTCATCCTCGGCCAGTCACCGTCAGCGAACATCTGCAGCCATCTCCCTACTTAATGCTGCTTAGCTCATCTCAAACATCTCAACGGAGTGTTGACAGTTCCAAACTTCTTCCAGGATAAGCGATGTCATCTCTCGTGCTGATGCAAAAAGTTATAGATTATTACACACTCGATATCTGTCTACTAAATTCACCGTTTTAGGTACTTATTTCCCCAGAACAGTCTGTTGGCGAATTGTCGATGATACTGTCCCTATAAAATAGTACTGTGACTATCTATCACACTGAATTTACAACACATTTGTATTAATAAAAATATGTGTCCTCATGACACGCAAAGTACAAGTGCCTACGTCCTCAGACGCGCAAAATGTAATAATAACCTGTGTCTCCCGACACACACAATGTAGTAGTAACCTACGTCCTCAGACGCACAAAATGTAATAGTAATGTCTTGGCTCTTCACGCCACTTATAAATGAACAGGCCCTAGGTATCGATAGGGGGGGGGGAAATTATATAAAAATTTCTCAAAATAATAGTGGTACAGGAATGAAACAAATATCACTGAACTCGTAAAATTGCGCAGGTCAAGAATATGCCCATTAATTCTAGAATCGATCGTAGAGATGTTGTCTAGCCGATCTCCCGCGTTAATGCTAGCTATCGCGTGCCCAAGCTATACTTGGCGCGTTCGTAAGCATTCATCTCTCATTGGTTCCGCTTTTTCGTTAACTTCGCGGTTTTTATCAGACTTCGGCCTCGTAGGAGTGTCCAGTAGAACCATCAGCCACTCACGTTACTGCATTATATTTTTTCTAGGCGCGAATAGTACAATGAACATGCCCTAAGCGTGTCTCACCACGCATCCCTTCTATTCTGAGGTGGCCAGCACCTGTCTTTCTGAAACATTGCTAGGCTCTTTCTTTTCCCAATCCTAAAGTATTTAGCCTTTTGTCAAACTGCTGCAGGTATGTCCCTTCTGTCTCCAACAAATGCTTGAAGTTTCCTCATCTTCGTCTGGCTATTTCATGACGCTGGTGGAAATATTAATTAATTGTAGAAATAAAACATCGAATCATTTATCCATCAGAGGATAAAGGGTTCACAACTCCTTCACTCACAAAATTTCGAACTTAGGATAATCTCGATAATTTTTAAAAGACTTCCCCTTTTCTATTACTTGGTCTAGCCGCTCCTGTCTTGAATGGCATTTACTCGTTTTATTTCCTGCTTGAACCTCACCCTTTCAGCTGCTTGCGTGACGCGCTGATGCCTTAGGCAACACTCTGCCCGTCTCGTTAATGTTTGTCACCACCATCTCCACTTCCTCCTTCACGTGCCGTACTCAACTGCCCTGCGTCCACTTGGTTGATATAGGACGTCCATATATTTAAACTGCATCATTAATTCGGCGCTCCCATGGTTCACTTCTTCGATACGTTTTTAAATTGGCTGCATTGTAGACCGACATTGTTCCTGTGCTTAACTCTTTCACTCTGTATGCATTATTTCCTAGGTTTCTTACAATAGAATAGGGTCCTACGAACTTTTCACAGAATTTGCTGAAGATCTTCTTCTCTGGATCCGATGTAGCGGGTCGTTTCACCAAAACGAGCTGGTTGATTTCTACATCACGGTGAAATCTCTTATTTCTCACTCGCCGTAATCTGCGATCTGCTTGTTTTCTCATGTAGGCTCTCGTTCTCTCTATTCGCAGGTCAGGTGCTATCATGGGATCTCGTGGGCAGTTAATGATGCTTTTCGACGTTCTCACTGGATACTCGTTTTTGTGTAAGACCATAGGGATCTGTCCTGTTGACTCGTGCCTGGTAGAATTCATACATGTCTCTACATCCTTAATTTTATCCACCCACTTATGACGTTCTTTGGGAATGAAGATTCTCAAGTATGATGTCACACATTTTATTGCTCGCTCACTTGGATTAGCTTGGGCATGTCGGATACTGCTTAAAACGTGTTTTATACCCATGTCCTCCATACCTTTCTTGAATTCGGCGCTTGTAAAATAGCTGCCATGGTCTGACAATATAAATTCTGGTTTTCCAAGGATTGGAATAACTCTATTTCGAATACGACTGAGTACTTGTTTCGATGTAGTTTTCTGAATGGGGCATAATACGACAAACTTAGAAAACATATCAATGCACACTAGCAAGTGACGGCAACCTCGCCTACCTTTCGGGATTGGACCGAAACAGTCCAGGGCCACTTGCTCGCAGGGTTTCTGAGGTAGCAATGGTCTAGGATACTGCCCCATTAAATAGTTATTGGGCTTTGTCCTCTGACAAGGATCACAAGTCGTAATGACGTCACATATAGTTGTTCTCATACGTGGCCATGTAAATGTCTCTCCTATTGTCGCTTCGCATTTGTTTACTCCGACGTGTCCGTAACTTTCGTGAGTATGCCATGTCAATCCTCGCTGTAAAGATGCAGGTACAAGTATGCGCAACTTGGTGTGGTCATTATCTACCCATTTGTGCAGCAAATTGTTGACATAAACATATCTTCCTTCTTTTGCTTTCGCTTCTCGAAATGCAGGTGTTCCTGTAGGTAGCTGTTTTCTAAAGTATTGAATTAATAGCATCATCCATGGTTCCGCTTCCTGTTCTCGCTGTATCTCACGTAACTCCTCCAAGAATTCCCGGTCCTTCGGTGTTAACTCCAAGTGTTGTACCATCGCTGTTTCTTCAACATCAGGCTCTGGGTTCCTGCTGAGTGCATCCGGAATCACGTTCATCTTCCCTGGGCAATATTCAATCTCAATGCTAAACTGCTGAATATATATAGACCAACGTGTCACACGTTCGCTTACCATCGACGTCTTAAACAAGAATGTTAGTGCCTTGTGATCAGTCCTGACAACAATGGGGTATCCATAAATTATTCGTTTCCATTGTTGTAGCGCGTGAAGGATGGCCAACAGCTCTAGTTCCGTTACAGTTCTTACGCAATTTTCGGCTGACAAATGCCAAATATGTTTTATGTTGCAGGTTAGCTGGATCTTCTTGGTAGAGCATGGCACCTATACCAATTAGTGAAGCATCCGCTTGGATTATAAATTTGTGCTTGAAGTCTGGATATCCTAACTTAATGCAGTTTTCCAGTAGCTGTTTTGTTGCTTGGAACGCTTTCTCACATTCCGCATTCCACAACCATTTATTATTCTTTTTTAGCATTTCCTGCATTGGAGCTACAGTCTCCATGTAACCTGGACAGTTTTCTTTAAAGAATCCCGTTACGCCTAAGAAAGCCCGAATGTGCTTGACTCTCGTTGGTGTAGGGAAATTCTTTATCGCTTCGATCTTAGCTGGGTTTGGCTTCACTCCCTCCTTGTCAATGATGTGACCCAAATATAAGATCTCGCTCTTGAAGAAATGCGATTTCTTCAGGTTTACTTTGAAATTTGATGCATTAACGTTGCCTAATACTTTATCTAAATTTTCCATGTGAATTTCAATGTTGTCGGATGCCAGCAGAATGTCATCAATGTAGCGCACCGTCATCTCCTTAACTTCCTCGGTTAGATTCCGATCCAGGGCTCGGATTAAAGCACAGCCCGCTGTTTTGACTCCGAAAGGCATTCGGACGAAGCAGAACGTTTGGTTATCGAATAAGAAGCCAGTTAGAAGCTGTGACTTCTCATCCAATTCAAGATGGTGGAAACTGGACGTCAAATCAACTGATGAATAAATGCTCTTGTTCTTAAAGCCTTTTAGTACGTCTCTGATAATTGGCGCTCTGTCATACTCAGGAAAAATGAGTCTCATGTTGAGATTTCTGGCATCTAAACAAAGTCCAATAGATCCATTTGGTTTTGTGACTGCCAAAATCGCATTTAGATAAGGTGTAGGTGTCTTCCTTATCACTCCAGCTGGTAACATCTCATCTATAATGACCTTGACTTGACCACGATATTTTCCGGAATTGGGTACAATCTACTTTTGAAAGGTGACCAATCCACGACTTGCATTGAATATTTGAAATGTAATATTTTCCCAGGTACTGTATCGAATACTGCTTTGTGCTTCCTTAAAATCTCTTCCAATTGTTTTCTATGTTCACCCCCAAGTTGAATGTCATTAAGCCGCTCCTGTAGTAACTCTTCAAATTGTGCATCACTGTCATCTCCTTCTGTTAATAAAGACCATATCTCCTGGGATTCACTCTCCTCGTCTAGTTCCACAACAGCTCCTTCTATGATGTTATCTTCTGCCTTTCGTATCTCCTCTTCCGTCTCTTCCGATATTGCTTCCAATGCCCAAGAATTTACATCTCTTCCGGTAGTGATTTCATCCATATGCAATCCCACGTTCTTCAGTTGATCATACTCTCTAAAACTGACTGTGTTCTTGTGCAAATCTATCACTGCTTGATAGTCACAAATGAAATTTGCACCAAGAATTATATTGAAATTCATCTTTGCCATTATAATGAATGTTTACCCAAAAGTGTGTTCCAATATGTTCAGCTCTAAGTATGCCTGACGTTTACAAGTGACGGTGCGTTCAGGAATAACACCCCTCACTTTGAGTTGTGGTACGGGAATCACAGGAATATTCTGACTCCGTCCCAACTCTCGAACCAAGGCCTCCGATACCAGACTGATCTGCGACCCCGTATCCAATAAACATCTTATATTAATTCCACCAATCCTCGCGTAAATAATGGGTAACTGCCTAATTTCATGGTTCCGTGGTTTCACCGTCTCCTCCAGGCAATCTTCTGGCAAAGCAATCCATTCTTGTATTTTAGCTACTATCCATCCATCTTCAACTTCCGACTGTTGCGTTTGTAGACTGTCTCCTTTATCCAAATTTAGATTTTTTTTTAACTCCACTGCGACTTCCATCATCCTTTTGTCGCCCACGCCCCTGACATTCCTCTTGTCTCAGTAGACTTCCAGCTTCCTCAGTATGTGTATCTGGATTCTTCATGTTCCCAATGGCTTTTCCCATCGTCCTTGCTCTCCACCTTGACTAGCGTGTAATTCCTCTAGGTAATTTTGTGATTGAGCGTGCCTATCATCCCAGTCATTTCGATAATTACGTGCCTCTCCTTGATTTTGATCTCTCCTTCCTTTCTATCTTTGATTCCCATTGTAACTACCGTATCTTCCATAAGGCCCCTCATATCTTCGATTTTCACGCCATTGTTGATACCCTCTCTGTTGATATCTATTGTTGCCTTGATATGACCTATTGTTATAGTTATTCTCGTTACGCTGGTACGGTCTGTTTTCTACCTCTTCCTGGTTTCGCCTAGGTGTGGATGTGCTTGTATTTGTACCCTGCGTTTTAGTGTTCGCCTGTTTTGGTTTTATGACCTCTGTCGTATTGACTAACTCCAGTTGTCTTCCTCCTCTATAATGATTATGAGATGTAGTCTCATCTATCTGGCGTAATATCTGTTCTGCATGTAAGGCCGTACTAACGTTCGCTGCGACTAGTACGTGTTGCACGTTGACTGGTAATTGCCGCGCTATAGTCATCACCAGATCCGCTTCATTTAAAGGGTAATCAAGGTCGCAAAATTTTAGCATTTGCATGTTAAAGAAATCTGAGTATTTCGTTTGCTGGGTAGTTTGGTATTTCCTAGAGTAAAGCTCCATTCTTAAACTCTGTTGCAATGCCGGCGACCAGTATTTGCGCAGAAACGCGATTTTAAAATCTGCCATAGTTCCAAATGTATATTTGAAGCATAAAAACCATGTAAGGACATTTCCTGATAAAAATCTCTCCATCATCCTTAACCTACGTGCTTCAGGTACCCCAGTGTCATTGTAATGATCTTCAATTTCTTTAATAAAGGCTTTAGGCGTCACCCCTGAATTCTCCGTGTACTTCTGCGGTTTATAATCGTTCGAGCGAATTACTTGGATAAGTTGTGTGGGCTGATGACCGTCCTGTGGCGTGGAACTCCTTTCAATATTCTTGCGAAACCCCTCCGTGTTTGTCGTTAATGGGCTCTCTGGCTGAGTTTGACTTCCTGCTGTGCTCGTCCCCTCCAGGCTATTTGAGTCGTCCTGCTTATCTTTCATTGTTCCCGTTTTAAATATCGAGGATTGTTCTATCGACCTCAGTTCAGCTTTAATGATCCTGTCTGTTTGTTCTTTCAGTTTACTCTTAATTTCTTGTTCTAATGCTTGAATACGAGTATGATCTTCGCCTACTGTCTTAATAATGGTTAATCTTTCCTCTTTAGAATCGATATTCATTTTTCGCCAATCTTTTCTTATTTGCTCCTTAATTGTGCTTACTTTCTCCTCAATCTGGCTTTCAGTGTCATCCTGATTGCTTTCTATCTGGCTCAGCCTTTCTTCGATGGTATTCTTTAATTGATCCTGATCCGCTTCTAGGCTTTTCCATTGCTCCGCTGATTTTATTTCGAGACGGTCCATATCTTTAAATATGCCGGATATATTTTCATCTACCGCTGATAATTGTTGCTGAATGACCTTGCCGCTTTTCTCCATTTCCTTAAATCGTCCTTCCATCTTATCCTGAGCTATCTTGACCTCGCTCGTACTCATAGTGCATGCTAGTTCAATTTGCTCTAATTTACCTAAAACCGTTTCATCCAGAATGCTAAGTTTTTGATCAAAAATAATTTCCATTTTCTTAGTCTGATCTAATTGTTTTTCATTGTTTCTACTAACATCTAGGGCCAGCAATACCATCTGTTGATTAGTGTGATCCTTCATCTCTGCGGTTAACGAAGCTAATTGGTTCGTGTTTTTAACATTCTGCGCCTATAACTGCGAATTAATAGTGTCATTGATTTCACGTTTTAATAATCTAGCTTGTTCCGCCTGATATTCATTTTGTTCAATCCTAATGTTGTTTAATTGTGTCCGCAATGATTCACTTTGTTCAGATAGTTTTGTGTTTAGTGATTCACTTTGTTCGGATAGTTTAATTTTTAGTGATTCACTCTGCTCAGACAATTTGTTTATAGACTCACTTTGTTTTAACATAGTATTGTTTAGTGATTCACTTTGTTCGGATAGTTTAGTTTTTAGTGATTCACTCTGCTCAGACAATTTGTTTATAGACTCACTTTGTTCTAACATACTATTGTTTATTTGTTCAGATAATTTAGCGTTTAATGATTCACTCTGTTCAGATAGTTTAGTGTTTAATGATTCACTCTGTTCCGCCAATTTAGTGTCCAACAATTCCTGTGTCCTCCTAGCAGCATTTCCAATAATTTCTTGAATCTGTTCTACTGTTGCCATGTTATACACTTTATATGAGAAATTAGGGAAATGGCATAAAGCAATGCCCCCTGACACACACATACAATCCCCATGCACATTTAATTTCTTTACCCTACTCAGTTCATTTATATTTTACATTTAATCCCATTAGTCAATCGCATCTCTGAGTGGTTCTAATTTTACTCAATTTAATTTAAACCCAAACACATATTTAGTCATTAAATTGTTATCCTGATCTGATATTAACACTGACTAATTAACAAAGTATTAATTGTCATTTAAGGCTACCAGCCTCCTAACATTTTCATGAGTTTGACTTTCTAAACAAATCTAGTTTTAACTTTAATCATTGGGCGCCCGATATCACGTATATTACTTTTACTCTAATTCAATAGACAAAAACGTGAACCGTATTTTACATTGCAAACTCCTGATTTTAATTTATATTTCACACAGTTGGCGGTATCCTCTTCGCCTCAATTACTTTTAATAAAATATCACTTTCCGGTGATTAAAATACTGTCATATCTGCCTCCACTTGTGGCATGTCAGTTTTATTCAAATACGCCAACTAAATGTGTTCTAGCAGCGAACCAGCAACAGAACTACACCTTCATTGTTGCGTCAGTTTGTAATCCCAACTACGCTTACATTGACATGTGCAATTTCTTTGCCGCTACACCACAGTGAACCGCCCCACGCTTGGCCGCGCCAGTTTACCTCCTATGAACCCTTCAGTATCGCAGTGTTTATATGCAAGAATCTTGATCAAGGGATCGCGCTCAGTTCATAGTGTGATGTTTACGTTCGCCAAACAACATGCTCTACTGAGGGAAGGGTCATAGGATTAATACTATAATTAAGAAAGGAAGTGACAAGACGTAAACTAATAACATAATTTAATGACTATTTGTGCAAAAAAATGAATATAAACAACAACAATAATAATATTCCTCCCTGAATCTTCCCATGACAGACATATCTATCAACGTTGAGGAGTCAGACGGATCTTCCCCTTATAAAAATGTGGATCCAAGTTCCACTAACTTGCATTGGGATTTTATGTACGCGTAATGACTAACTACGAGGAATGAGTACCTGGATGACTGTTCGTTTACAGCGGGTAACAGCCACGATGCTTACGAACAATCATCTCGTAAATCAACGTTTACGGATATAGGACACAACACTAATAAAAACGCTTAAAATGAATGCTGACACACAATCTAAAATCTAATATTTACAGGAATCTCCCTCGAGACCCTCCTTCAGTGCGATGACGCATCTGACAATGAGCTGCCAACACGGCCAATTGCTCAATACACAAACAAGGAAAAGACAGCATCGCACGTGACTGCACGGGTCACTAATACGGAACATAAACATGGAATGGAACCAACAACAACAAAAGCCTCACCGGCTGAGATTACCTTATATGAACAAAAATGCACGTTAAGCTAACGCTTCGGAGATTATAGTGATTCGTAGGCAACTCCCATTTATTTAAACAATTTTCATCATTGATCAGTTCTTATTCTGTATTTCAGGTATTATTACGGAGCCAACAAGTCTCCACTAATGACCTCGATGCAATCTTTTCAGCCCGCCTTGTGAAAACAGCTTCCCCCTTCCTCAACTCTTGTCATCGTCCAGCTCCAGTGTGTAAAAATAACTTGACCAACTGTCCCGTTATCTCGTAGAATCAACAGCAACAAATCTCAACCACATAAACATATGGTAAGACATTAATCGATATAGCCACACATGTCCTCGCAAGGTAACGATATGGACTTGGCACCAAGCTGACAGAAATCAGTCTACGCTGAAATTCCCGCTTGTAATGAGCAATAAAATACACACACACACACACTGCTGGGAATGACATAACACATTTCGCACAGGTCGGTTGAATCAGATGCTCACAATCTATTTAAGAAATATTAAAAACCTACGAGAGAGCTGACTGCTCTTCGCCACAACTCACATTGCTCCAACGGCAATAAACTCACTGAATCTGATCAATAATAAACATTACAAAGATTAATTTACCCTCCAATCTACTGTATGATTATATTAATTCAGTCCTACTTCTGAAACGTAATATATCTCCGAGAGACGTTTCTTAACCGCATTGCGTACACATATGCAAACACGGTTGTCCACATAGCTACGTTAATTAAAACAAACAAACAAGAACCTACGACTACGAACACTTGTGCGAGCTGTTTCCATGCAAAAGGTGTGTCAGACCAAAACTAAATACACTACGTTAATCAACACAAGCAAGATATTTACAAACAAAATATGTCCCATATACCATAAGTTAACTTGTCAGATAATAAGAATATTATTCAGTACTCATCCTCGGCCAGTCACCGTCAGCGAACATCTGCAGCCATCTCCCTACTTAATGCTGCTTAGCTCATCTCAAACATCTCAACGGAGTGTTGACAGTTCCAAACTTCTTCCAGGATAAGCGATGTCATCTCTCGTGCTGATGCAAAAAGTTATAGATTATTACACACTCGATATCTGTCTACTAAATTCACCGTTTAAGGTACTTATTTCCCCAGAACAGTCTGTTGGCGAATTGTCGATGATACTGTCCCTATAAAATAGTACTGTGACTATCTATTACACTGAATTTACAACACATTTGTATTAATAAAAATCTGTGTCCTCATGACACGCAAAGTACAAGTGCCTACGTCCTCAGACGCGCAAAATGTAATAATAACCTGTGTCTCCTGACACACACAATGTAGTAGTAACCTACGTCCTCAGACGCACAAAATGTAATAGTAATGTCTTGGCTCTTCACGCCACTTATAAATGAACAGGCCCTAGGTATCGATAGGGGGGGAAATTATATAAAAATTTCTCAAAATAATAGTGGTACAGGAATGAAACAAGTATCACTGAACTCGTAAAATTGCGCAGGTCAAGAGTATGCCCATTAATTCTAGAATCGATCGTAGAGATGTTGTCTAGCCGATCTCCCGCGTTAATGCTAGCTATCGCGTGCCCAAGCTAGACTTGGCGCGTTCGTAAGCATTCATCTCTCATTGGTTCCGCTTTTTCGTTAACTTCGCGGTTTTTATCAGACCTCGGCCTCGTAGGAGTGTCCAGTAGTACCATCAGCCACTCACGTTACTGCATTATAGTTTTTCTAGGCGCGAATAGTACAATGAACATGCCATAAGCGTGTCTCACCACGCGTCCCTTCTATTCTGAGGTGGCCAGCACCTGTCTTTCTGAAACATTGCTAGGCTCTTTCTTTTCACAATCCTAAAGTATTTAGCCTTTTGTCAAACTGCTGCAGGTATGTCCCTTCTGTCTCCAACAAATGCTTGAAGTTTCCTCATCTTCGTCTGGCTATTTCATGACGCTGGTGGAAATATTAATTAATTGTAGAAATAAAACATCGAATCATTTATCCATCAGAGGATAAAGGGTTCAGTTTCTTGTGGACACGATAACTGCCGTAATTTTGCACCAATCACTTTGAATTTTTTACCGAATACCTATAAAATCTCGGTCGAGTTCGTTACTGGGCTAAATCGGTCGAAGGGTGTGAAAATGGGGGGCTTTTTCAAAAAAAGAAATATTGCTATAACTCTCTTAATATGAGAAATATCGAATCCGTTCAACGTTCATACTATGTGCCGGATAAAGCCCAAAAATTTATGTTTGAAGAGTTTTTTTTATAGCACCAACCATTGACCAAAGGGGTGGGAAAAAGTGTTTTTTTCGGGAAACATTAATCATATCTCTCTTAATAGGCACAATATCAAAACCGTACAAAATGGACAATATTCCCCTAATAATTACCTAAAACTTTTGTCTGAAAGAATTTTTGATATGACCCACCATTACGCCAAGGGATGAGAAAAATGATTTCGGAATTATAAGAAAATGCCAAGAGCTATCAGTGGTTGCCATGGCAACACTACTAAATTGATGAGGGATGAGCCATCAGACGTTGCCATGACAACGCACTTGCACGAGATCAGATTCTGTATTTCCATCTGACTAAGTGTGAAGCGGCTTCGGTGACGTAACTGGTAGCATGCTGAACTTCTATGCCCAAGGTCGTGGGTTCAAAGCCAGCCGAAGTCGTCGGATTTTCTTAGAGCGCTAAAATCCCTCAGTATGCTTTCCTTTAGAGGGGAAGTTCCAACGTTCGTTGCGAGTTGCTGGTTGGTGTGGCATCTAGTAGCCAAGTTCACAGCTAGGTGTCGTTGACGGTAGTACCTGGTTGCAACATTAGGAACTACTGCTTGAAATTGACCGTCTGCAGTCCTTACCTGAATTAAGACTAATACAGCCATTACAATTCACACCGTTTATCAGACAGATTCTACACTCGCCCAAAGTAAACGGGGTTAGATGACCGCGTTGTCGCAGCCCCTAAACTGAGGAACCAACCAGAGGTAGATTTCATTAGAAAGCTAACTATTGCAATGGGTACCATGTTTCGACTTCCGGAAAATTTCGACATATCTTCGCGTTTCACATCCCCCAGACCCCAAAACCACCGTCAGTTCAAATGTTTATATATTATTTATGTATGTTTCTCTATATAAGAATGAAAGTTTGTCTGTTTTTTCTGAACTTCTACGGAGATTTGCGTTATTTATGCGTTTCAGACTGTTTTATGACGGATGCGCGCGAAAATAAAATTTGTGTATGTCTGTCTGTATGTCTGTCTGTTTGTCTGTCTGTCTGTCTGTCTGTGGACAAAGTTGTTCCCTTATAACTCAAGAACGGCTGGGTGGATCAACGTAAAATTTGGTACAGATATCCTTCAGAGGCACGACACTAATCATTGATGTAATTCTTCTCTGTACCTCTCATAAAAGGGGGCCTACCCCCTTAAAATACTTGCTGAAATAGGCGTAGAAGGGCGAGACAAAGCTCATTTTCAGCCCCTCAATGTGAGAAACGAAACTCGGGGGCCCTAAAGGGACCCCGAAAACCACAATTTAAGGCCCTAAAAGCAACAATTTTTTAGATATTCCCAGAAAACTAATTTCACTTAATAAATTAATGAAAGAATGGAAGCCGGTAACCATGGCAACGGAATCCCACAGGTCCATCTATTGCTGTAAGACGCAATACAATTCCATTTATTACATTACTGAGGTAGTTTTCAAACGACTATAAGGTTATAACGGAACGAAATTAAGCTGTAAAATTCATCAATGTCATATAATGCGCTAAGGGGGTCAAGGGGTACTCTAGAATTTTTCACGCGATTTACACGTGCGGGTGTGGTACGGAAGGTCTATTATATCCCTATATTGTTATATTATTATTATAAGTATTATTATTATTATTATTATTATTATACTACGGCCTACAACGACGAGACAAAGCTTATTTTCAGCCCCTTGGTGTCAGAAACAAAACTCGGTGCACCTAAATAGCCGTAAAGGGTCCCCGAAAACTACATTTTAAGGCTCTAAAACCAACAGTTTCTGAGATATTCCCAGAAAACTAATTTCATTTAATAAACTAATGAAGGAATGAAAGCCAGTAACCATGACAACAGTATCTCAAAAGGTGACATCCAACTTTCCATCTATTTCTGCAAGAAGTAAAGCCACTCCATTTATTAAATTTCTGTGAATGTTTTCAAATACCTATAAGGTTTTTACGGAATCAACTAAAACTGTAAAATTCATTAATGCGCTAAAGGGGTCAAGGGGTACCCTAGATTGTTTTCACACGACTTAAATGTGCGTTATGTCGTAAATAAGGTCTATTATATCCCCAAACAGCAACATTATTTTCAAAAATTCCTGAATTGAAATAGTTTTTTTTTCTTTTAGGAATTTGGGCAATTGGAGGCTAAAAAACCTGAATTTTCATGCACCACAAGCCTTTATAATTTATTAAAGGGGTCTTCCTCTGGGTGGGGACTTGACACAACAGTGAAGGTCAGTTTTATTTGACGTGTATTGCGCTTCGTTCACGAGATTTTCAATTTTATTTTCACGTCAGGGAGTACACGTTAGGTAAATTTAGTTTCAGAGCATATTTTAACTATTCATTTTCTTTGTCGACAAACAGGTTCCAAGTATCTAACCATTGCAACAGTAGCTCAATTGATTACGTCTGGTTATTAATACCGAAGACCGTTCGAAGAATGGGTACTTCTGCTAGTATATGTATATCAGTTTCTTGTGGACACGATAACTGCCGTAATTTTGCACCAATCACTTGGAATTTTTTACTGAATATGTATACCTATAAAATCTCAGTCGATTTCGTTACTGGGCTAAATCGGTCGAAGGGGGAGAAAATGTTTTATTTTTTTTGAAAAAGTGAAATATTGCTATAACTCTCTTAATATGTGAAATATCGAATCCGTTCAACGTTCATACTATGTGTCGGATAAAGCCCAAAAAATTATGTTTGAAGGGTTTTTATAGCACCAACCATTGACCAAAGGGGTGGGAAAAAGTGGGTTTTTCGGGAAACATTATCATATCTCTCTTAATGGGCACAATATCAAAACCGTACAAAATGGACAATATTCCCCTAATAATTACCTAAACCTTTTGTCTGAAATAATTTTTGATATGACCCACTATTACGCCAAGGGATGAGAAAAATTACTTCGGGATTATAAGAAAATGCCAAGAGCTATCAGAGGTTGCCATGGCAACGCTACTATATTGATGAGGGATGAGCCATCAGACGTTGCCATGACAACGCACTTGCACGAGATCAGATTCAGATTTCCATCTAAGTGTGAAGCGGCTTCGGTGACGTAACTGGTAGCATGCTGAATTTCTATGCCCAAGGTAGCGAGTTCAAAGCCGGCCGAAGTCGTCGGATTTTATAAGAGCGCTAAAAATCCCTCAGTATGCTTTCCTTTGGAGGGGAAGGTCCAACGTTCGTTGCGAGTTGCTGGTTGCGGTGGCATCTAGTAGCCAAGTTCACAACTAGGTGTCGTTGACGGTAGTACCTGGTAGCAACATTAGGAACTACTGCTTGAAATTGACCGTCTGCAGTCCTTACCTGAATTACAGACTAATACAGCCATCCCAAAGTACACGGGGTTACATGACCGCGTTGTCGCTGCCCCTAAACTGAGGAACCAACCAAAATCTCTGCGGGAGATATAATTGTGCGTGAAGAAGTAACAGACCGTTACATAGTTACACATCAGTGTCGAAACCTTGCATAAGGACAGTGTGACCACAAGTATAAAAATGGACCCCAAATGACAAGAAGGTTACCGTTCCCATAAGACAATAAAATGTTTAAAATAAGCATAAAATGACGAAAAACAAAGTTAATTAAGCTCCAATTATAAAATACCTTCTCGCAATAAATGAGGTCTGAACCTTCTACGAAAACCTGCATATTCTGCCTATTTTCGCCTATCCCCAAGTTTGTCCGGTGAAATCTACCTCCGCCTTCCGGCGTGCCGAGAGGACTTTTTAACTCCGTAACAGTGTCTTCAAATGTAGACGGATAATTTTGTCTCATGAGCCCTGAGACCAAAATTAATTTTCTTGACAGAATTGGCAATTGAACCAGGGACCACGATGCGACCCTTTGTTTCTTACAAGTGTGTGAAAGATATGCATTGGGCGAGCACTCTTGTGATGACGTCATCTACTGCTTCGGTCTATTGTACATGCAAATCTCAAGTGAATCAGCACCTGATAAAGTAGGAGTAGCTCTGACTGTTTTACATCCGAGGCGTCTATGGAAATTTCACCTGCACCGGGATGAACCTATATCGTCAGAGTCATTCTTAGTCCTGGGACAAAGTAGCATCATACTGTGCAAATTTCACCTTACATGCTGTATTTCTCGTCCATAAGATACCGACATTCTGTTTTAAGATTGATTTATGGTACAAATAAGAACGTGTAATGGAACAAATGAATAGAATCAATGAAATAGGACAATAATACCGTAAGCCAATAAATGTGTCGTCTGGTATCAAAACGAGATACATCACTATTTTTGCGATTTTTTGATTACGGCTGATTTAACAAGTCCTGAGTTCCATCATTACATGTGGGAAGAGAAAGGTATTCAAAACAAGACACATCATGCTGTTTTTAAATGCTGAAGTAGTCGGTTGGTTTCAAAATAAGTCAAGTACTGGGTCATTGTCTATGTGCGCCCCGATAAACACGACAAGCTAAGCCGGTTGTGACTGGCACTGATCACGGGCGCGGAACTTTCGTGTTCTGAATAACATCTCATCTGTTAATTGAAGAGCTAAATAATGTACTTAGTTCTTGCAGATGAGATGTTATTCAGAACACGATAGTTCCTGATACAAGATCCCAACGGCAACCAATGAGATTGAAGAGTCTCTCAGAAACTAGGTGGTCGGCAAGGAATACCACATGTCAGGAATTGAAAAGTCACTGGGCAAACATTGTTCATTCGATCAGAAACATTAGCAAAGACACAACTCAAATATCATCGAAACGAGCTAAATTCAGATGTCTGATTTGGTGGGTTATGATGTTACGAAACAACTTTCATGGTACGGTCCAGGGGATTTGTTCTAAACTGAATGAATGATAAATGAAAAAAAATGAACCTCAAAGTGTAACCTCTCAATGAACCATACGATCACCAATTAAACTTAAAAGAATCTTCCATACAAGATTTCAATTATTTTGAAGACGGCAAAGGGTTTATCAACAGTTTCAACATACGACATTGCTGTACATCTCATTGGTTGCCGTTTGGATCTTATAAATTTTAAATAAAAAGATTTCAATACTATTACATAAGACGTAAGAATTTCAGGATAGGGAGATCTTAAGGATAAATACCTTTCTTGTCGTCAAAGATAAACTACAGTATATGTAATTGAATTTAAAAAAAGACATACACACAACATATCCTACGAAATGATAAGTTTAACGCTCTAATTGAAATTGGGACGTTCCAACAATGTGAGCGGGACAAGGAATGGAATCTACACATGGATAACATTTTTGATCTGAGCCTAAAGACCTGATCATGACCCAATCATAACTACAGTGAGTTAACAACATATGAGAAGTTAGGGGTCAAATCTATTTTTAATATTTAGTTCCTTGTGCTTCATTGCCACAGCCTGGGTGTCCGTATTTCGCAATACGGTTGGCAAGAAATGGATCGAATTCTGCTATCTTTTATAGATGCATCATGTAGTTGCCATTTCCATTACTACAATTCTATTCGTACCCCATAACGACAAACTTCTTAAAGCAAGAGTTTTCACTTCTACTAGGACACGATGAAGAACTCTCGTTCCAAATTTTCGGTCAGTTGTCTACTTAAAAAAACTGTAGGAGCCCAATATTCTTATTACTTGTAGAAGCTAGATATAATTGTATTTCTACAAGGGAGGCAGTTCTTTGTAACTCTACCTCACATAATGCAAAGTTTTGCGATAAATAGGAAGTTAGGGAGATTTTGTTTCCCTGGACTTAATAGGCAGTCAGATAAGAAAGGAAATTGTTCAGACGTCTGCAACCAGAACTTCGATCAAACAAACGTTGATGTAAATCGAAGTGGCCGTTCAGAAATCATAGCGAAGGGAGCGAGGGACTTTATAAACCTATTTCCCAATATTTTTCAAAACAATGGCTAAAATATAGTCATGTCTGATAATGTTGTTCCAGACTATGGAAACATTTCACAAGGTTAAAATGTCAACTTAAACACTTACTACCGTCGATACATGAATTTAAGGATTATATTGGGAATGCATTTGTAGAGTTGGACTCTCCGTTATTGACGTAATCAAACGGAGTGCATGGTAAAAATTTAATGTTCAGCCTGAGGGATATTCTGAAATCGGAGCCTACCACATACTTCTTTGTTTCCGATGCGTTGAGAGCATTATTTTAGAACCACATAACTATGTGGTCGAATAGCCTGCGGCGGTATTTCAATGCATCCATTCGTTTGAACCGTCCCACAAGCCGGAAAGCATTTCGAAGAACGGTGGTTAGCAGGGATTATTCTTCCAGTGCAGCATTTGAAACCCCTCCCTCTGATCGTAGGACAGACCCCATTCAGTTCCCTCTGAGGGAACCTTGTTACATGTTATTATTATTGCTACCCCCAAACATTGGACGGCACTGGCCAGCAGCACGTCGGCTTCTCGATAACCAACGCTTTGCTTACCAGAATGGGACGAGTACGGGAAACGTGGATGGGCCAACTTACCTGTATTCAGGGGTCCGGGTCACTTCCGCAGCAACATCACCTCCAGATGACATGTCCCAACAGAAGAGCTCCAAAGGAGTGGAAGGAAGATGGATAAGGGGACAACACACACAGGCTATCGTACAAACATCCCCCAAAAACCAACGGAACTGCCGTCGGTGAAATAATGCCACAACCAAAGATTTTTAAAAAAATATAATTAAGAATAAAAGGTTTAATATTGAAAATTTAAATAAGAACTTCACCAGAGAAAGAACATGCATCAACCACCAATATTTTACAAGAAGGCCAGATAGCGCCTAACATGCTTGCTTGCAAAGCCAAGAAGACGAAAGACTTAATTTAAAATAATATAAAATTTAACAGCCCAAAGGTTAAAATAAATATTACATGCATAACATACTCAGAACGGGCTTGATGAATTGCAAGGTAATGCAATATCGATCCGGCATGCAGATGTTCAGGCCACGCCAAAACAAAAGAATTGAAAATTAAATTAAACTTTAAAAAAAATTAAATGGGATAGCAATAAAAAAAAAGATAAGCTCGCCGGCGAAACACACAAGGACATTTACCCGAAATCACAAAATTAACATCAACAAGATTACAATTTAAAAAAAATTATTGAGCTAACAGAAACACGTATGCTTTTGAGACCCGCGCCAAATGGACTGACAACGAGACCACAATGCATCACGGTAAACAAAAGCTATGGCCACACCAAAAACATGCCAGATCAAAATTACGGCAAACAATTAATAAGATTAAATTTAAACATTAGCGTAAAGAAAATGACGGCGGAAAATAATTAGGTCTAAATGCTATTACAATCGAGAAATGCACCGGATCATGAATAAATTACAATGTCAATCCCAAGATTGACAAAGGAATATAAATAATAATTTAAACGTGAAATAAATTAATAAATGTGTCTCCAGAAGGTAAACAAAAAAATATATAAGAAACTTAATATATATAAGGAAACGTTATTAAAACGAAAAAGAAATTTTTGGCCTACAAGCGAGAACACAACAGAAGATCAACATTCGTACACGGCCAAACTTGGAGCTCCCAAAATAAAATAATTAAATAAATTAAATTTTAAAAAAACGTACCTTACATCCTTCTCCGTGGAGACACAATAACAATAAAATAATTAACATATAATTTTTACGTTATTACATGTACTTCACAAAAATGGCTAACAGGCCGATGCGTCGTGTAGATACAAGCACTTGATCGCATCCAGTTGCGATTATCCTTGCACATTTCCTCTTCACGGCGGACCGATGAAAATTTACAGCCTGAAGAAAACAGGCAATTCCTTTTTCTTGAATGAGTATTTACATTTGGAAAAAGCTAGGGGCAATGCCCCCAGCGCAACGGATAGACACTCTTCGACCAGTCGTCGGCTTGATGATTTCACTCGACAGCCAATGGACTCCACAAAAATGGTGGAGAATCGCTCGTCATTTATCGAACTGTCTTCATGTAAATAAATATTGTCCAATCACGAAGTGACACATCAAAACAACAATGTCATTAATAAGTTCATAATTTGGCGGTATCATGAATGCACTAGCATTTGTTTGAAGACGAAGAATGTGATTGTCTTTCAATTATGTCATGCGTATATAGAGCTTATAAGGCGAAGCCCACACCACCTATTGGGGAGACACAGGAACTACTTGCAATCTCTCCAAGACCGATAGGCGCTACCATCTCGTGTTCAAAATGGGAAGCAAGTCACCAGGCGGTCGTTTCAAACTTCAAGAACAGCGTCCCTGATTAAATATATGTTTGAAATGGTAGAGACGTGCCCTTGCACGTATCAGTCTCCCTCCCTTAAGCGTGAACACCGGTCACGAATATGCCAAGGCATAGACAGTACTCCTTACTTGTCGATTCACCAGAGATGCTTCCCGAAGATAATGGTCACCAGTTAACTCCAATTGATGGATGAAACCGCATCGTTTTGGTTAAGAAGAATGCAGGGTCAGATTATCAGTGATGGGATAATTGATCACCTCGCAAACCACTTAGTCAACAGCATCACTGTGTCCGAAAATCTTCAGAAACGTAGTACACCAGCACCAGCAGTGCTTTCAGAGTCCGAGACACGTTAGATACATTTTCAACAAGTCCAATGTAGGTCGTTTTAGACGCAGTAGGTGGAAGCAATGTGCAAGATATGATTCGACGCGTGGGCAGCCATTTACAAAAATAGAAGTTAATCTAATTTCAAAAAAAGGTTTACAGAGGTATTAAATCTTACTGCATTTTAACAAAAGAGAAACAAAGTTGAATTTAAATGAAGAAAATTTTTGACCATGCCCTAGATCCGTGCTTACAAAATTTCATTAACAAGTTTACCTTTTTACAGATTCGAAGTACATTTCAAGATTACATGAGTTAGACGACTATACATTTCGAAGGAACTACGGTAGAGGAATGACCACAAAAATTCCCAAAGGGAACAGGAATACAAGTTTACCATGAGTTAGGTCTCCCACCGAGCCCAACTTACATGTTAGCATCTCCTATGAAACATCAAAATTAGGTACACTTTTACAATTTACCATTACAATGGGAACTTCCCAACATTTACAATTTGTATCCCACCAGAGTCTTCAAATCCAATTAAATTCAAAATTCCACAAGGAACAGATGCCTGTAGGCTTCAATGAAGGTTAGGGATACTCTACATTATACAACATTTGTTTTACAAAATTTACGGTAGCATTTCCTCATTAGACACCTCTCCACCTCGCTTAATGTGTGATAGATGCACTCTAGAAATTTAGTTGGCTGGCCTTAAGGTTTTGAAAAAGAAAAATTAATTAATCTGACATGTATGCCTCTACATAGTTGGTTCGTGACCGCACGCATTACTTGGCATGGGGACACTGAGGAATTCAAACGCAGTTACAGTAACGACAAGAACGAAGGAGAAAATGGCAGCGCAGAAAATCAAACACCAATACACTCACACAAGGAACGAAATTGAGGTTCGACACCCGATGAGAATACAGTCGCAATCCGCCTGGGTGAGAAAAATCCAACATAAAAAGAACAAAGTTCAACAGTACACGAGGTACAATGAGGTTTCCTCGTTCAGGTTAAAGACACGAACACGTACAACCAAAGGATGCCTAACATGGCCCAAAAATACGGTTAGATGAGAAACAAGCCGCTCTTGTCGAAAGACGAGGCTAACAGAGAACACTTACGCATCATTCCAAACGATAAAGCCGAAAAATTTAGGATTATTAATCAAAAGCAGAAAATTTTACTCAACTACAGTGGCTGATGACCGAGATTGCCATAGCATGAACTAAAACAGAAGGCCTATGTAATTTACGGTTAGCATGAGGCAACAGGTGACCCTGATTTCCAGCAACAACAGATTACAGGCTTTAAAAGTAAAACAAGCTGACTTACAGAACCTGATGACCATAATGTCCAACAGAAATTTAATCCCAGTAAATTTAGACGACCCTATATTTATTAATTAAGCAGGAAAGCACATTACATTATGGCTGTTCACGAACTGAGACCTCATATTCACAACAACATATTCATCGCACAACATACTCCAATAATAGCGATACATAATTTTTACCACCCACAAAAATAATTCCCATTAATACTCAAATATGCAAGTTATGTAGTCGTAGAGATATCATGACACAAACAAATACAATAAAAACACAATACCCTTACAATTACATTACATTACATGACACATACTTGCATTTCATCGAACAGACCTGTCCCATACCAGGCCAGTTCGGATCGTGCAAGTCCTATATACAACCTGCCCAGGGATCAAACCAAGAAAGAATCCCATACTTCAAATCCTAGCTAACCCCAGACAGTAGATATCTCCACGTAAAACACACCTACATATTATCTTTAGTTCAAAATTACAAGGAAAGCAACTAATAAAAATACGATCCTAACCTTACTTTTGCAAACAAAACAAACCCTAAATTACCCCACCCTACAAATCTAAATCAAAATCTAACGTTAACACATGCATACAGACATGATTTGCACAACATATACGCTTATCCCAGAACGATTGCAGTATAATGTAAGTTTACGAACAAAAAATTACAAATCGCACACTGCGATAAAAACACTTCAAAATAAACACTTACCTTGAATGAATTTGGGAAGAATTCCTAGCCAAAAAATAGTGACATGCATGTTAAATGTGCCTTCTGGCACCACAATAGGGACATAGGGCGGGCAGATTTCCATAGGTTAGCCCTTTTAATCGGACTACACTTTGCCATAACACCAGTAGGCGTGACAGTTCCATAATAAATAATTTACGAGGACAGCATATCACCACAGAATATCATGCAAAGAAACATACAGGAACACAACAGTCTTCTTAAACACCAACACTGCCTCGACACCTGAAATTTCGACAAAAACATCATGCACAACGTAGCCCAGAACTGCATACGTCACCGCCTGCTTGGCTCGAGAACAGGGAGCTAAAGTACCAAAATAGGCACAAAACATCAGGCTACCAGCTTCCGACGGGGCTCCAGGATGCCTTCACACGCAGCATATAGGCTATCAGAACATCAAGAAATCCCATTTCCCATGCCAAGAACACATGTCGGTCACTCACCGGGCTTCATCTTCAGTGGGGATGTTGCACACAAACAGGGTAAAATACAGGGGTAAACGCCTCGTTTAAAAACAGGACACCTTACATCCAGCATACCACATGGATATCCAGAGGCAACATGAAACACAATAACGACAAGGATTAGCAAAACATAACATTAAGTACGTTTTCCTGACAAAATCCCACCAACAACTGACCCATCAGCATTAGAGGGGTCCATAAAACAGCCTGTGGGTACTGGGGAGGGGATAGTTACGGAAGTGAACATGAGCAGGATCTGCTACCAAAATGCTACCCCCAAACATTGGACGGCACTGGCCAGCAGCACGTCGGCTTCTCGATAACCAACGCTTTGCTTACCAGAATGGGACGAGTACGGGAAACGTGGATGGGCCAACTTACCTGTATTCAGGGGTCCGGGTCACTTCCGCAGCAACATCACCTCCAGATGACATGTCCCAACAGAAGAGCTCCAAAGGAGTGGAAGGAAGATGGATAAGGGGACAACACACACAGGCTATCGTACAAACATCCCCCAAAAACCAACGGAACTGCCGTCGGTGAAATAATGCCACAACCAAAGATTTAAAAAAAAATATAATTAAGAATAAAAGGTTTAATATTGAAAATTTAAATAAGAACTTCACCAGAGAAAGAACATGCATCAACCACCAATATTTTACAAGAAGGCCAGATAGCGCCTAACATGCTTGCTTGCAAAGCCAAGAAGACGAAAGACTTAATTTAAAATAATATAAAATTTAACAGCCCAAAGGTTAAAATAAATATTACATGCATAACATACTCAGAACGGGCTTGATGAATTGCAAGGTAATGCAATATCGATCCGGCATGCAGATGTTCAGGCCACGCCAAAACAAAAGAATTGAAAATTAAATTAAACTTTAAAAAAAATTAAATGGGATAGAAATAAAAAAAAAAAGATAAGCTCGCCGGCGAAACACACAAGGACATTTACCCGAAATCACAAAATTAACATCAACAAGATTACAATTTAAAAAAAATTATTGAGCTAACAGAAACACGTATGCTTTTGAGACCCGCGCCAAATGGACTGACAACGAGACCACAATGCATCACGGTAAACAAAAGTTATGGCCACACCAAAAACATGCCAGATCAAAATTACGGCAAACAATTAATAAGATTAAATTTAAACATTAGCGTAAAGAAAATGACGGCGGAAAATAATTAGGTCTAAATGCTATTACAATCGAGAAATGCACCGGATCATGAATAAATTACAATGTCAATCCCAAGATTGACAAAGGAATATAAATAATAATTTAAACGTGAAATAAATTAATAAATGTGTCTCCAGAAGGTAAACAAAAAAATATATAAGAAACTTAATATATATAAGGAAACGTTATTAAAACGAAAAAGAAATTTTTGGCCTACAAGCGAGAACACAACAGAAGATCAACATTCGTACACGGCCAAACTTGGAGCTCCCAAAATAAAATAATTAAATAAATTAAATTAAAAAAAAACGTACCTTACATCCTTCTCCGTGGAGACACAATAACAATAAAATAATTAACATATAATTTTTACGTTATTACATGTACTTCACAAAAATGGCTAACACGCCGATGCGTCGTGTAGATACAAGCACTTGATCGCATCCAGTTGCGATTATCCTTGCACATTTCCTCTTCACGGCGGAACGATGAAAATTTACAGCCTGAAGAAAACAGGCAATTCCTTTTTCTTGAATGAGTATTTACATTTGGAAAAAGCTAGGGGCAATGCCCCCAGCGCAACGGATAGACACTCTTCGACCAGTCGTCGGCTTGATGATTTCACTCGACAGCCAATGGACTCCACAAAAATGGCGGAGAATCGCTCGTCATTTATCGAACTGTCTTCATGTAAATAAATATTGTCCAATCACGAAGTGACACATCAAAACAACAATGTCATTAATAAGTTCATAATTTGGCGGTATCATGAATGCACTAGCATTTGTTTGAAGACGAAGAATGTGATTGTCTTTCAATTATGTCATGCGTATATAGAGCTTATAAGGCGAAGCCCACACCACCTATTGGGGAGACACAGGAACTACTTGCAATCTCTCCAAGACCGATAGGCGCTACCATCTCGTGTTCAAAATGGGAAGCAAGTCACCAGGCGGTCGTTTCAAACTTCAAGAACAGCGTCCCTGATTAAATATATGTTTGAAATGGTAGAGACGTGCCCTTGCACGTATCAATTATTATTATTATTATTATTATGAAAAATTTAGTAGGCCTATGTTATTGCAAACGTTTATTTGGTTATTTCACAACAGATAATAATTTATATTTTGTAGGCCTATAGCGAATACCTGTGGCGGCTGGTGAAAATTCAGATGGTGGTGCCAGCAAATCCAATCTTTCGAAGTTGCAAGTAATTGCATTAATAACACTGTACAAGACGCGCACTACCACTTTGTCAAAATTTCAGTTGACTGCGCAAAGTAAACAGCTGAAATTAAATGAACATGACTCCTTACCCCCAATACTACCTTATATACAGATACAAACTTGGTAAGGTTATCCGCTGCACCCAATATAATTAAACACAAAAATAAATTGAACGACGCTATTCTTAAACACTTGCAATGACTCCAGGAAAGTTAACAAACCTGAGAATTTGTGTTTGCACTCTGGTGGGCATTACTGTGTCGCCACATTAAACTTAGGTTGGTTGGTTCCTTTGTTTAGGGTTTGCGACAATGCGGTGATGTAGCCCCGTGTATTTTGGGTGTGTTTAGATTCTGTCTGATAACCAGTGTTAAGTGTGATGACTGCATTAGTGTGTGTTACCTGTTTTTAATTCAAGTAAGGACTGGAGACGATAATTTCAAGTAGTTCCTACTTTCGCCAACAAATGCTACCGTCCACGACACCTAGCTGTGAACTTGGCTACTACTAGATGCCATCGCAACCAGCGCCCGGTGACGAACGTTGGAACTTAAGGGCATTAATCAAACCTAACCTACAAATTTTGGCTTTTCACAAGTGGAGTTAGGGGAAGGTTTATTTTTCCATGCCATAAATCTATGACATGAGACCGCCGGCTTTACTTCCCCTCCGAAGAAAGGCATACTGAGAGATTTTTAACGCTCTTAAAAAAACGACGACTTCGGCCGGGTTTGGACCCGCGAACTTGGGCATAGAAAATCAGTATGCTACCAACTACATCACCGAAGCCGCCACACACAGCAAAACTTCCAGATTGTTACATTACAAATAGATAAATAATTATTGCTGCCACCAAAATGAGTGTGAAATTGTCGCTAAAGAAAGAACTAAAACATAGACAAATTGCAAAATTGCCAACCCTGGAGTCGTGTCCTCTACGCATCTTTCTACATATAGGTGTTCTGTGTTCTACATCGCCGTGTAATGTGCTGTTCTCTAGTGGTTGAAATATAAATCATTTCAAGCAGTCTGAGTTGTGCCTACTACATACTGCTATCTAGTGGATGGAATTCAAGTTTTTCATGCGGCCGCTGGCTCTCCGTCTTCTCAACACGAACCCAAACCAAAGCAGCCTTTAGCACTACTTTCACTTTCACACTGAACTTCACCTATCCTTTCCTATCTTCTGATTTTCCAGTGCTTGAATGCACCAGATCAAAACTTGACCAATTCAATCCAAGGTAATCACCAACACCTCCAACCAAATGATCTCTGGTCAACTGAAATTGATATATACCTCATCCACGGAATCTGTGAAGTAGATTTGCGCATGACGTCACACAGAGGAAGTAAAAAGAGAATGCTTTGGGTGGAGCTTGGCAGCCCAGCCATGGTGAGGGTTGGTTGAAGCCAATGTCGCGCCACCCTCCTGCGCTAATATTATTCAGTAGCATCGTGCCTCATTGGCCAGTCAGCCGAGTCACTCCTGTGCGCAGACTACGTGTTTTCACACTGACGCTTCGCAGATTGCTTGGACGGAGTTTAAGTAGAGCACTGCGCGGATAAACAAAACGTTATCCGCCCCGCATCCGCACGCTTGTTATCCGCCCTGCAGCCGCACGACTGTTATTATCCGCATCCGCACGCTTGGTATCCGAATCTACTGACATAAAAATATGATGGATTAAGGAAATTAAGCCTCCGTGGCTTAGGCGGCAGCACGCTGGCCTCTCACCGCTGGGTCCGTGGTGCAAATCCCGGTCACTCCATGTCAGATCTGTGCTGGACAAAACGGAGGCAGACAGGTTTTTCTCCGGGTACTACGGTTTTCCCTGTCAAAATTTCATTCCAGCAACACTCTCCACTATCATTTCATTTCATCTGTCATTCATTTAATCATTGCCCCAGAGAAGTGCGTCAGGCCTCGGCAGCCGGCACAGTTCATATCCTCGCCGCTAGACGGGGGCTTCATTCATTCCATTCCTGACCCGGTCGGAGACTGGAAGCAGGCTGTGGATTTTCATTTTTCATTAAGGAAATTAGAGAAGATATGAAAGAATTAGAAATAACCTTGGATGACTTGCAAAACAAAACAAAAAATTTAAAAAATCTGAAAGATATAAAAATAAGATTTTAGGCAAAAATAGATTAACGTAATACAATAAAAAGGGTATTTACAGAGGAGGCACGTCTGAGAAGATCAAAGCGAATGAAAAGCTACTGGGCAACTCGGAAAGGAATCTTACTGAAGAAGAGGACCAAGAAATGATTGACTGAAGTGGTCCAATGAGGCCGTAAAAGCACAAGAAGAAGATAAAGCATACAGTATTAGAGCAACACATTTAGACATTTGAGGAGAAAGTCGTTCCCCTAGGCAGTGGCGTCACTAGGGGGGTGCGGGGGGTGCGGGGGGTGCGGACCGCTCTGGGTGACACCATCACAAGGGGTGACACCAAAATTAGGGCGGTTCGTAAAAAGTTCATTTTTATACAAATTTAGCACAGCAGAACATCGATTTCTTTTACCAGTAATAAGTGTCTGTCTTGTCTGCCTTCACTTCATTGGTTATACAAAATTATGAATTTATCATTTAACTCAAGTAAGTATCTGGCTTACGTTTATTATTTGATTTCATCAAGTACATAAATGTGAGTATTTTTGCATTTTATTCAATTTTATATGTATGTTTCGTTTCAAACAAACTGTCTATGATTCTATGTCACTCCACGAAATTATTCTTATTAAAGGATGTTGTTCAATAATTAAAAGACTTTCAAATATAATTTATTTTATTAATTAAACCAAATCATATATTATTTCAGTAGTATAGATCCCTCCTGCGGCGCTCACAAGCGACCGATCGTGAAAAATGAGCATACAAATGAAAGAGAATATACATTACCAGTGACGCATTGCACTCTAATTTCATAAATATCTATAATTTCTTGGGACAGTCTAGGCTTTCTGATCTTGAAATATTATCAATTGATACAGATTTGGCGAAAGGAGTTTATTTCGATGAAGTAATTAACAAGTTTGCCGCTCTAAAGGCCATGAAAGGAAAGTTTTGATTTAGGCGAGTTTAATATGACATAAAATTTTGAGTTAAAATACCGTAACAAATAAAAATGTAACATATTTTCTATGTAGTTCTTAACTTCTTACAATCTATTACCAACCGACATGGATTAATTTTTCTTCTATTGCCTTTGTAAATATAAGACCTATGTTTATAAACGTTACTAAGGATTCTGTATGTTTCCGTTATTTGGCACGGGCGGACTCGGAGGAGGTCTATGGGGTGTCGTGAGGGGGGTGACACCATGAATTACCGCACTGGGTGACACCAATCCTAGTGACGCCACTGCCCCTAGGCTGTGGGTGTCTTGTGTTATGTTTAAAATGAATATTATACAGTACAACCCATTTCAGTTCAGAATGTTAATGAAATCATTTGAATGAGATTAGCTTAAAACATCATTTTACATTTGTCATGGATAAGAAACATAATGGAAAAAAATATGATATGTCATAAACATCCGAGTGAGAACCTCAGTGGCTTAGGCGGCACCACGCCGGCCTCTCACCACTGGGTCCGTGCTTCAAATCCCCGTCACTCCATGTGAGATCTGTGCTGGACAAAACGGAGGCAGACAGGTTTTTCTCCGGGAACTCCGGTTTTCCCTGTCAAAATTTCATTCCAGCAACACTCTCCACTATCATTTCATTTCATCTGTCATTCATTTAATCATTGCCCCAGAGGAGTGCGACAGGCTTCGGCAGCCGACACAGTTCATATCCTCGGCGCTAGTTGGGGGCTTCATTCATTCCATTCCTGACCCGGTCGGAGACTGGAAGCAGGCTGTGGATTTTCATTTTTCACAAACATCCGAGTCCTAGTAATTATATTCAGCAACTTCGGATTGCATTCTAAAAACTATCCGCAAATTTACTCCAAACATTTTCCGCAGCTTATCCGCTATCCGCACAGCCATGCAAACTATATCCGCATGGCGAAAAATGTTGCGGATATTCGCGGGTTTATCCGCGCAGGTCTTTAACTATAAGCGAAGAAGTCACGCCACACCGGATTGTCTTATGCTCGGAGGTTCTGACGCACTCATTCAGGAGAACGCCGCCAGGGTGCTCGTTCAAATGAATGCAGAATAAGATAAAAAAAATGCTTGCCATTTCCCTGAAATTTAAATTACAAACTGTTATTGAGAGGGTACATAGGTGGTGCCATGACACACCGGCACTGCCGGATGCTGTTAAGCACTGAACATGTCAATAATATCGTTGCCAAGAGCCGACTGCGGTGGCGTCTGCTAGCTAAGTTCTGAACTAGTAGTCGTTGACGGTGGCGTTTGGCGGCAAAAGTAGGAACTATTTGAAAAATTTAAAAGTCTGCAGTCCTTACTTGAATTAAAAAACAGATATCACACACTAATACAGTCATCACAATTAACACCGGTTATGAGATAGATTCTACACACACCCAAAGTACACGGGGCTACATGACCGCGTTGTCGCAGCCCCTAAACTTAAGAACCAACCAACCATCAAATATCGTCGCGCCTGTGTCAACAGTAGGGGTAGATGACCTCGCTGTTTATCCTCTTAAAACAACAATAACTAACTAACCTGTGTCAACAATGGAAATATTTAGTGGAAAGTGTCAAGGGTGAATTTATACATGTTCAGGCAGTCGTGAATAGTGACAGCGTATACTGTTAGTGAAGCCTACGTTACTTCCGACTTGACGTCAGTGCTACACTAGAGCTATCTAGTGATCAGAAGAAAAACCAGCCAACCACAGGCCAAGACCAATTACAATCCTCAGACCTTAATGTAGAAAAAAACATGGCGGCGATGTTCGCCCTACTAATAGCTAATATCATGTCATCGGGCTTGTCACAGTTTGTGTAAATTATTACGTTTAATCACCTAAGAGCATAAAAGATATCACAAGACAAGACTAGGATCCGAAGAAATATGCATCAATAATTTAGACTTACCTGAATTAATTTATCTATATAGTGCTGGCCTCGAATTATAGGTTTCGTCTTCACCCAAGGAGCAGCTACAATAGTCTCACTGTTTCTGTGGTTGAATAAGAAGCTCTTTGCGAGTTATCACGATTTGTATTTAAGTTCAGTAATTATAGATTAATATTATAAGCAAAAAATCAAACAGATTCTGAAGTAGGACTAGAAGAAAGTACCCGGTTATTGAAGTGCTGTCCCAGCACATGTAGAGTATTTGTGTACACAATCGGAATGAGAATAGTAGACTGAAATAATCGAACCAACGCCAAGAAATACAATTCAATTTAGACCTCTCGTGGAATTGTCTAAAATTTCGGGTAAAACATCACACCGAATTAGTTGATTGAAATATGCAAAGAAGTCATCGTGTGGATATCAGAATATAATTATGAAGAATACTACACACAAGGGACACGATAATATGTTACCATCTAACCTATTAAACATCCTCTGTTACCGTTTGGAATAGTTGTACGCTGGAAATAGTTGATTTAGTAAAGTACTATAGGTTGGAAAGCACCATCTCCCTCTTACGGAATTATCGCGGCACACCATCTCGCAATATAAGTACATAATTGGCAAGGTACTCCCAACACTTTATTACACACATCATAATAAAAAATAACTTGCAAGCTGTAAGAATCACAAAAGTATGAATAATGACGGAACACAATGAGTTCACTGTTTGGCACAGGGAGAACATCTTCCTTATCCAATAAAACGGAAGTTCACTGTAGTATTTGGCGTGTATACAAGGCAGTGTAGAACATCTGCCAGACTGGTAAGCATTTACGGAGGCACATATTGCTGAGCGTTTAAGATAACGTCAAAGGTTTGGTCTAGCCGTAGATGCTCATTGTGTTTTCCCTTTACGTAATTAAGTTCGACACTTCTGAAGTGTACTAAGCTATTATTATATTGTCACTAACTAGCAAATCATTGCGGTGTATATTCTTGAGAAACTTCTATTATGCTTTAGTCTTAGGTACTTCAACATCCGAAGTAAATGACACAATGCCATCGGTTGACTGGACAATCATCACATAAACGAACCAGTCCATATTAAGCGTATTATCACATATTTACATACGATTGCAGTACATTAACGCGAACTGGACTTTACAGACATACAGAAGACACTAAAAATTACAGATGAGCGACAATTTATCCCAACTTTCATCAAACGAAGCTAATCAAAGCTAAATAGTGTATCCCAGCAACGAATGTAAACAAACAATATGCCGGGGCTTCAGCATACGCCATGTTCACACTTTCGAGACCTGCATTAAGGTCTGAGTATTGTAGTTGGTTTTGCACAGGCAGCCATTCAATTGATGTATCGTGATATATCGATTTGAATGGCTGCCCGTCATTAGCTTGTTAAAGTAACCTGATATGTCTGTCCACGGCCGACTGAATACGAGCTGCGCATTCAGTCGGCCGTGGTCTGTCTTTGCAGTTTGTTGAAAATTTCTGTCATGAATTATTTTAAAAGTTGATCAAATCGTAGATGTAGGTTGAGTAGCATTAAAATTCTAGTTAAATTTTGACAGGAAAGATTTGCACGCATTAATGGAGTGACAAAAGCTGAAGTTACCCCATAAACTAAGAGGAAATGCTACTCATCCGGCCACCGCCCGTGAAGGTTAAAATGAATAATGACTGTTGCTTACTTGACGGACAGTTTGCATTCCACGTTGTAAACATGTGTCTGATCGTTGAAATGTGATGCATGCTTCGAAGCCTAACACTTGCCTACGTCAGTTTTATTCCGATACACCCTAAATCGTGTTTGTTAGGAGAGTTAACATCCCCATCACCCAGAAGTCACAATAGGTAGCCCGCGATCACAGAAAACGGTGGGGAAAGGAATACTCTTACATCCACCTCATAGCGCAGTGACTAGATCCGGGTTCAATTCCCGGGTCTACCAAGAAGTGTAATAATGGTATGAGGGCTGGAACTGGATTTACTCAGCCTCGTGAGGAAGAACTGACAAGGTGTAGAATATAGTTCTTACACTTTACTCGTTAACGTGCGCCTCGGCTTTGAAATCTAGCTGACTGGATGTTAACATTCCATGGCTGCCTGGAGCCAAGGCTTTCCCAGCGCGAGCCACAGCGTTGTCAACTTTCCACGGTAGCCACTGAGAGCAAGCAGCGAGACTGGACAGAACTACGTGCAACTGTGCAACACTGGAGACTTGACACTTGCGTGACGCGAGAGCTAGCCGCCAGGGCGGGACTTCGGAGTCCACGTTAGTCTTGTGTAGTTCGCGAACGAACTAGTTCGGAAGAGCGGGTCCCACAGGCGAACTACCGAACTTAGTAGTTCCCAGATCCCTTGCTTGTTAGTTCGTTCGATCCTTGTAAGAGCGCGAGAGCGCGGGACCGCCGTAGCTCGCCAGCTCGTCACATCACCACTCATTGCACAATCGCATGCGCTTTGGTTCGTTCAGTCAGTTAGTTCGGTGCAGTTGATTGGGTGTATCTATTGTTAGTTGCAAGATTGTCAAGTTTTGGCGCGGTGCGGCGAATGTATGATGTTGGTTTATAATACAGTACATACAGCATAACACACTACTAGTGCTAACACGCTAACAGGTAATAACTACCTTATATTTGTAATGTAATACAGTGGCGGTTCATAAATTGAAGTTACTGATGGTTAACTGATTTAGATGTGGGGATAATTCCACGGTTTTGTTTAACTAAGTCATACGGGATTATTTGAAAATATCTCCAATTATTTAGAAAATTGGCGAACTGGATTAACATTACCATTTTAATGAACTGATTGTTTTCTATTTTTGTTGATACATGGTGACAACTACTTTTTACCTGTTTTTAACAAATGAACATTATGACGATGATTCACAAAGAAAAGCGATGGACAAAAGCTTTGAACTAAGAAATCCTATTCCTCCCATTTAGATAATGATAATGATAATAAAGATAATGTCAAAAAATCCTGTGGGCGTTCATGAATCGTATGGTGATGCGCCAATTTACGCGAAAAAATTAAAGGGAATAATTAGTGTATACTTCCACAAACACATCGTCCATATTGTTTTCTTTTAAGTACAGTATTTCACTGTTGTTGTTTGAGTCTTCATTCTTTTGACTGGTTTGATGCAGCTCTCCATGTCTCCCTGTCCTGAGCTAATCGTTTCATCTCTACATAGCTACCACACCCTACATCCGAGGCAATCTGTTTAACAGATTCTAACCTTGGTCTACCCCTACAGTTCTTGTCCTCGACCCTTCCTTCCATAACTAAGCTTGCTATTCCTGGGTGTCTTAGTATGTGTCCTACCAACCTATCTCTTCTCTTCATTAGCAGTCGCCAGAAACATCTCTCCTCTCCCACTCGCCTTAATACCTCTTCGTTTGTAACCCTATCTACCCATCTGATCTTCATCATTCTCCTGTAACACCACATTTCAAATGCTTCAATTCTCCTCTTTTCTGCTGCACCAATAGTCCAAGTTTCACTTCCATAGAGCGCCACGCTCCAGACAAAGGCTTTCAAAAATGACTTCCTAATACCTAAATCTATATTCGATGTCAACAGATTCCTTTTTTGTAGGAAGGCTTTCCTTGCCTGAGCCAACCTACTTTTTATTTCCTCTTTGCTTCGTCCATCACTGGTTACTCTGCTTCCTAAGTAACAGAAGTCTCCAACTTCCTTCAGCTTTTCACCTGCCAATTTGATCTCCATAGAAGTTTCTGATTTATTTCGGCTGCATTCCAGTATTTTTGTTTTATATTTATTAATTTTCATCATATATTCATTCTGTAAGACGGAGTCCATACCATTCAAAACCTGATTCAAATCCTCATGCGTGTCGGCCAAGATGACGATGTCATCAGCAAATCTCAGAGTTGAAATTATTTCTCCTTGAATCTTCACTCCCAGTTTAAATTTTTCTCCAATTTCCTTCATTGCTTGTTCAATGTAAAGATTGAAAAGTATGGGTGATAAGTTGCAGCCTTGCCTTACACCTTTCTGAATACCAGCTTCTCTCTCATGTCCTTCAGCTCGAATGACTGCTGTCTGGTTTCTGTATAGATTGTATATCACCCTCCTATCCCTGTACTTTATTCCAATAGATTTCAAAATGTCAAACAATTTAGTCCAATCAACGTTATCAAAAGCCTTTTCTAAGTCTACAAATGCCATGAACGTTCTCTTACCTTTCCTTATTCTACCTTCGAAAATCAGCCTAAGACTTAGTACAGCTTCCCTTGTTCCTACATTTCTCCTGAAACCAAACTGGTCTTCACCCAACTCCGTTTCTATCTGGCTTTCAATCCTCTTGTAAATTATTCTAGACAGGATCTTTGAAGCATGAGTAATCAAGTATTTCACTAATGATACACAAATGGCGACTTTTGGCTTTAGAAACAATAGAAAGAGAAGTCGTCCCAGAAGGAAAGACATGGAACCAAATTAAAAGGATGGCCAACAACACAGTGAGATGGAAGAAGTTTGTAGCTGCCCTATGTTCCTACAAGGAATAAAAGGAAATAAGGAATGAATAAGGAATTTCACTAATGTTTCAATACTCATGAAAAATCCACAGCCTGCTTCCAGTCTCCGACCGGGTCAGGAATGGAATGAATGAAGCCCCCATCTAGCGGCGAGGATATGAACGGTGCCGGCTGCCGAGGCCTGACGCACTCCTCTGGGGCAATGATTCAATGAATGACAGATGAAATGAAATGATAGTGGAGAGTGTTGCTGGAATGAAATTTTGACAGGGAAAACCGGAGTACCCGGAGAAAAACCTGTCTGCCTCCGTTTTGTCCAGCACAGATCTCACATGGAGTGACCGGGATTTGAACCACGGACCCAGTGGTGAGAGGCCGGCGTGCTGCCGCCTATGCCACGGAGGCTTCGTTTCAATACTCATATTTTTGTATTTTTTATCTTCGAATATCAAAATGTAAAACATATTACACACGCAATATGTCGCTATCTAATACACTAACTGCACGTGCAGCGAGCACAGTAACGGTTACAGTAGTCTACAAGAGATTAGTAGCCTTACCCAATACTCAATCAACAACGTTCTTGTCAGCACATTCCTGTCGCATCAAGTTAGTTGAGCAACACGGCAGTAGATTCGCCATCGCGTCACCGTGCCGTGTCGTTTGAAGGTCGATGTTCATGTCTTATATTGGTAACATCTAATGCAGTAGAATTCTTGTTTAATAAAAAACATCCAAAATATTTATTACTTATTTTGAAATAGAGCAGGTGAAACGGCGATTCAAACGCTTCAATGGAGAACCGCCACTGATGTAATATGACTGTCAAAATATTATGTGACTTCTACAATGCGATGATGTGAAGTAGTGTAATGTACACACATCAAAAAAAGTTTTGCATCACCTCGGTTCCCAGATCTCCGGCATATAGACGTTGACTGTGTATATTGTATCCAAGATACAGTCCCTTTGACTGTTCATAGATGTCACTAAAACTGCTCAAAGATGTAAACAACCATGCATGAGCAGGGCCTATTAGACGGAGGGGGTACGACAGCCGATCAGTTCCAGTCATTCCACCAGGACGAAGGTACGCTGCTCATGTTGTCTGTAGTTCTACCATGCCTAGAAGGTCAATACCGCAGTTCGATCGCGTCCGCATTGTTACTTTGTGTCAAGAAGGGCTCTCAACAAGGGAAGTTTCCAGGCGTCTCAGAGTGAACCAAAGCGATGTTGTTCGGACATGGAGGAGGTACAGAGATACAGGAACTGTCGATGACAGGCCTCGCTCAGGCCGCCCAAGGGCTACTACTGTAGTGGATGACCGCTACTTACGGATTGCCGCTCGGAGGAACCCTGACAGCAATGCCACCATGTTGAATAATGCGTTTCGTTCAGCCACAGGACGTCGTGTTTCAACTCAAACTGTGCGCAATAGGCTGCATGATGCGCAACTTCACTCCCGACGTCCATGGCGAGGTCCAGCTTTGCAACCCCGACACCATGCAGCGCGGTACAGATGGGCCCAACAACATGCTGAATGGACCCCACGGAATTGGCATCACGTTCTCTTCACCGATGAGTGTCGCATATGCCTTCAACCAGACAATCGTCGGAGACGTGTTTGGAGGCACCCTGGTCAGGCTGAACGTCTTAGACACACTGTCCAGCGAGTGCAGCAAGGTGGTGGTTCCCTGATGTTTTGGGGTGGCATTATGTGGGGCCGACGTACGCCACTGGTGGTCATGGAAGGCTCCGAAACGGCTTTACGATACCTGAATGACATCCTCCGACCCATAGTGCAACCATATCGGCAGAATATTGGAGAGGCATTTGTCTTCATGGACGACAATTCTCGACCTCATCGTGCACATCTTGTGAATGCGTTCCTTCAAGATAACGACATCGCTCGACTACAGTGGCCAGCATGTTCGCCAGACATGAACCCTATCGAACATGCCTGGGATATGTTGAAAAGGGCTGTTTATGGACGTCTTGACCCACCAACCACTCTGAGAGATTTACGCCGAATTGTCGTTGAGGAGTGGGACAATTTGGACCAACAGTGTCTTGATGAACTTGTGGATAGTATGCCACGGCGAATACAGGCATGCATCAATGCAAGAGGACGTGCTACTGGGTATTAGAGGTAGTGGTGTGTACTGCAATCTGGACCACAAATGCTGAAAGTCTAGCTGTATGATGGTACAACATGCAATGTGTGGGTCTCATGAGCAATAAAACGAGCTGAAATGTTGTTTGTGTTGATCTCTATTCCCTTTGTATTTAACGGTTCCGGAACTCTTGGAACCGAGGTGATGCAAAACTTTTTTTGATGTGTGTATATCAATTTGATAATTGGGTTAATATGTTTTGCTTTAGGTCATTTATTACGATGTCATCAAAAAGGAAGCATAGCTCCCTTTGGATACATTTCACGGAAGGCACAGATAAAAAGAAAGCAAAATGTAACCACTGCTCAACATTAATAAGTATTGCAGGAGGCTCAAACGGAAATTTAACCCGGCATATGAAAACAAAACATGCTTTCATCCCATTAACAATTGAAAGACAGCCACCGACAGTATCTCATTTAAACACACGTCAACCAAATGAAACCACATCCGAGTCGGAGAATATTATTTCGGCTTCGCCAAGTGTAGCAGACTCACAACAATCAATGAACCAATACATTCGTAGACCACCGTCAGTCCGAAAGGTTGAACGAATAGACAGACAAGTTGTCAAGATGGTTGCTAAAGGGCATCACGCTTTACGAATAGTGGAAGAAAGAGAATTTCGACAACTTATTGAATTATTTTCTTATTGCCCAGGTTACAAACTTCCGTCAAGGAAAACGTTATCAGAAAATTTAATGTCAAGCGTTTACAATGACGTAAAGGACGAAGTGCTGAGTTGTCTCTCAGTACTGATGGTTGGACTTCTAGGAATAATGAAAGCTATATAGCCATTGTAGCCCATTTTATAGATGAAGAGACTAAACTTCAGTCGGCATTACTTGGTTGTATAAATTATAATGAACGGCATACCAGCCAAAACTTATGCAACTTCATGAAAGATGTTATGGAAGAGTGGCATATTTCCCACAAAGTTGCTGCCATCATTAGCGATAATGCTGCAAACATCTTATCTGCTGTCAGACTTGGTGGGTGGCGGTCAATCTCATGTTTTGCTCACTCTCTAAATCTTGTCGTACAAGACGCTACGAAAGAAATATCTGACGTTTTAGTGCAAGTTAAAAATACTGTCGAGTTTTTCAATCGTAGCACACAAGGAAAAAAGAAATTGATTGCTACACAACAGCAAATGAATTTGCCTGTTCTCAAGCTCAAACAGGACGTCCAGACCCGCTGGAATTCTACGTTTGATATGCTTCAGCGAATTGTGCAGATAAAGGATGCTGTGATTGCTACGGTTGCACTTCTACGCTCTGACCTAACTATAAAGGAAAGGGACTGGGAGATAATAGAAGAAGTTTTGCCCTTACTGAGTCCATTCTATGAAATAACAGTAGAAATAAGTGCCGAAAAATCTGTGACTTTATCAAAAGTTATTGTGTTTTGTAACTTGCAAAAAAGTTTCCTGCAAAAACATGCTTCTAACAATGAAAAAATTGTTGCTGTGCAATCAGTGTTAAAGAAAGGCATGGAAGACCGTTTCAAAGATATAGAGAATACTATTCTCTAGGCTGAATGTACCATTCTGGACCCCCGATTTAGACAGAGAGGATTCAAAAACCAAAGAGCTTGTGAAGTTGCAATACAAGGCCTCAGAAATAAAATTGGCAGAGTGCAATTACTTCAAAGGGAGAATCAAGATATTTCAGTGGCTGCTCCTACTCCTAGCACCTCATCCGTGTCTAGTTCTAGTATCAGCAGTATATGGGCTGAGTTTGACCAAGAAATTACAAAAAATAATAGACCAGAGAACCAACTTGCTGCTGGTATTCGCGAATTCGATCAATACCTCAAGGAAGAGTATTTAGATCGACATAAAGATCCCCCTTCAATGGTGGCACGAGCATCGCCAGTTATATCCTCATGTTTACACCTATGTGTTAAAGAGATTTTGCATAGTAGCGACATCAGTACCCTGCGAACGCGTTTTTTCGGCGACGGGACAAATCCTCAATGATCGAAGAACTCTATTATCGACGAACAAAGTGTCCAAATTAACTTTTTTGCATGACAATATGTAAGTTAATTATATTAACGAATGATAGGTAAAGAACAAACAAGATGCTTTAGCATACGATCTCACTCAAGAGCCATTGTTATTTTCACTGTGCCTAATTGTTAGGTAACAAATTAGAAGTGTGTGTTAGTATTAACACTTTATAGGGCAAACCTATTTTGTTTTACTTTTATGTGTTTTTTACATTTTAATTTATATTAATTATTATAATTATTATTATTAATGTTATTTTTTGTTTCTCTAATTTTATTGGTTATGTATTTGTTTTTAATTTTCAATTTATGTTCTTATAAGATAGATTTAATTTTGATATTTATATTGAATTATTTAATTAACTAATTTCAAATTGATTTTTAAAATTATTTTTATAATTTTTTATAGTTAAGTTTCTTATTTAAATTTATATATTTCTTTTATTATTGCAATTTCATTTTTATAATTTTTATAATTTTTATTTCTACATTCATATTATATTTCATTTTTACACTTGACTTGTTAATGATTTTACTTTTAAATCGTTTGAAATTTTATCCAATACCGTACATTACGTCAAGTACAGTGTTCGCATTATATCTCTGCCGGTGAGGACAGTTATATTTCTGAGAATTCGAGCCGTCAACTCTTCTTCTCCTATTCATACGTCATTACTTCACAGTGTGGGGCTCGGCATAATGCACTCGGCACACTCATTAGTGCTTGCCACACAATTGTTGATTTGCCAATTTGAGAAATGTCTTTGGTGATGCTTTTACAGTCTGTGTACGGTATACCTTTCCTGGAAGTAATAACGTAGCTCACCGGCAGGGATATAACGTGGGCACAGTAGATACGTACGGAATTTATTTAATATTTCACTTCGGCAGGAAAATTCTCAGAAATTTGGCTGAAAGATTCAACTATCAGCATCTTTGAAAGCATAAACTGTCCTTATGACAGGTGGTTAATAAAGAGACCACTATCCCATAAAGGGTTATTAATATTGGTAATATTGCTTGTGCGGCATAGCCTACTTAACCTGTACCCAATAGTAGAAATATTTTTGATACCATGGCATATATAATGGTATTTTTATTTACTAAAATAAACGTATTTAGAATATTATATAAGTAATATTTCTTCAAACGGAAATTTAACCCGGCAAATGAAAACAAAACACGCTTTCATCCAATTAACAATTGAAAGACAAAATAAAGAATTTTAAAAAATAACATCCATTTAAAAATTAAAATACTACGAGTACGCTTACAATGTATGTAAAGTAAAAAATAAGAACAGAATGGCTGAATATGCCATTTTACATTTTGTGTAAATTAGGCTGCTGATTTATTTTCCCATTTGATGTTTAATTACCCAAAATACGGGTAATAACCCAGGCATTGGCTGCACTGATCGTTATAAAGAAACTGCTATAACAAGCAAAAGAGCGCGTGCAATAGCAGTAGCAACGCGAGTGAACGATCTGTCTTTCAGGGAACTCGTGATGGGAACTAACGAACTAGAAGAGCGACCTAGTTCGCTAAGGAGCTGCGAAAGTGCGAACTAAACTGATCGCTCCCAGCCGCGAACTACTATGCACACCAGTGCCTGACGAGTAATGAGTGGTGACAGACTGCTATAAAAAACGAGGAGTGCGTGCAGTAGCAAGGCGAGCGAACGATCTGTCTTCAAGATGGGAACTAACGAACTAAAAGAGCGAACTAGTTCGTTAAGGAGCTGCGAACTAAACTGATCGCTCCCAGCCGCGAACTATTATGCGCAAGACTAGTCCACGTGGAGTGGTAGAGGAAGCAATGGTCAACAACCATCAGCTATTGGTTAGTAGCGAACAATGGTTATTGTCAGTGCGTGCTATTGCCTTACGTTTGAGTCGCCACTCGTTAACCAGGAAAGTGAGGGAACTATACGGACGGTATGTGGTGAGGCTAAGGTCGCGGTACAGCATAAGTGGTGGGGATCCATAGCGCACACTTAACTGCGCCGAACTCAAGACGATTGCATGCACAGATTTTATGCATTAACACCTGATGTCGACAGCACGACGGGTGGCGAGTGACTGTTGTCGCTGTTTCCCCACCACTGAAACGTGGCTGGAAATTTGTCCGCCCACAGCGGTCTGCTTTACCTTGAAGCTTTACCACATACTGTCCGTACTCTAGGTTTGATTCTCACCTCAACCATAATAGAAGTAGATTTCCGTGGTTTCCCACTTCTAAACCAGTAAAATTACCGGTATGTGTAAGGCCACAGCCACCCTAATCCCATTTACAAATACACTAGTACAGCCATCACAATAAATATAGCTTGGAAGCCATTTTTCAGTGTTGCCATATTAACAATTAATGTTAAAGCTTTCAGTCGGTCAACTCAAAATCATTCCAATTACTGGAATATGTGAAAAATAATCTGAAATAAATTACATGTGGTTAAGATTTATTATTATTATTATTACATCATTTTCACCCTTATGGACAACGTTGAACTCAAAAATCACACGATGACAAAATGTTCACTTATTTACCTTATTCGTCTTCTCTTCCCAAAATCTCTTCATCCTTTGACTGTGTCGTTCCTGTTTCCTTTGTTCTGTCCACAATGTTCCCGTCTTCTTATTTCAGGTACGGTACTACACATTTTGTATTCTTAATGTTGTTTCTGAATTCTCCTCTATCGCCTCGTGATCCCTGCCTGCATGAGGTTAGTCTTCCCCTATTTCATGAAAATTTCCAATATTATAATCCGTAACAATATACAGGGTGTCTCTTACGTACCTTTGGAGAATGATATGTCGTGTAGGGGATGGGTATAGAAGTAATTTGAGATACGGAACTTGGGGTCGGAGCGGCCTTCTTAACCCCTAAAATAAGGCTTGATTCAAGCCCTCCACCCTGTAAGTTAGGCAACCCACCCAAGCCTCTATTAGGTACTTTTCACAATCCTTTAACTCTTGACAAGATTCATTACACCACGTGGCGCAGGCGTAATGGATAGCGTTGCGGTGCAAAAGGCCGGTAGGCCCGGGTTCGATTCCGGGCTTGGGCAATTTTTATTTTTAGAAAAGGAGAAAAGGATTGAGAAATGTAATAGAAGTTTGGGTCAGTTGCCTAACTTACAGGGTGGCGGGCCTAAATCAACCCTTATTTTAGGGGTTAAGAAGGCCGCTCCGACCCCAATTTCCCTATCTCAAATTACTTCTATACCCGTCCCCTACACGACCTATCATTCTCCAAAGGTACATAAAAGACACCTGTATACAGAGTCCGCTATAAAAATGTATACACTCTTTACGGAACAAAAACTATTTATTTTGTGTTTCTTTTAAATTTTGATTACTCATGTAGTACTGTCTTCAGTTAAACATATGGTTACATGAGATGTTCAAAATGTTCACCGTTGGCTGCCAGACACATAGCAGAACGGCGAGCGGTCGCTGCAACGACGTCCGTCAATGTTTGAATGGGGACCGCTGCACATGCCGCTGTAATCTCCTGGCGAAGGGCCTCCAGCTTACGCGGCTTACGTCGATAGAATTGATTTTTCACAGTTCCCCACAAGTAAAAGTCCATAGGGGTAAGATCTAGTGACCGTGGGGGGAACTCAATGGGCCCTCTTCGTCCAATCCAATGTCCCGGCAGATTGCCATCCAGGAAGGCTCTTACTGCTACATGGTAGTGTGGTGGTGTCCCGTCCTGTTGGTAGAAGACTTCATCATCGGCTCCATAAAGCGCACGTACAGCTGGTAACATTTCCAAGTACACTGTGACAGTATCATCAAAGAAAAAGGGTCCTAGTAAGCCCCTCGATGACAGTCCACACCAGACATTAACCCCTGGTAGATTGACCGGCTTGTCCACATGAACATGCGGATTTTCCGGAGCCCAGTAGACACACTTATGTCGATTCACTGTTCCATTAAGTTTAAACTGGGCTTCATCAGACCACACTAACTTCGTCAGAAATTGTTCATCTTGGGTGACCATTTGCTGATACCATTCGCAAAATTGCATTCGACGATCGGGATCATCCTCATTAAGCGCATGCAGTAATCGTGGGATGTAAACTTTCCACTTAGCTGTTTTCAAAATTCGTCGTACACTTGTACTGCTAATCCCCACATCCCGCGCACATTGCATAGCAGACTTCTGTGGAGAATTAGCAAACCTTTCCAACACGTGAGCCGACAAAGCAGGACTAGTAGACGCGTTCTTCCCGATCTTCCTTTGTGGATATCACAAATCGTTCCATGCGTCTCAAACTTCCCAGTAATGCGTTTAATTGTTAGGCGTGTTGGGGGTTCTGTTTCAAACTCCCTCCTCCGCTGACGTTGCACTTCAACGGCATTACCAAACCGGATAAACCACTTCAGAATATACTTTCGCTGCTCGAACGTCAAGCGTGCGCCAGCCATTTCGTTTTCCCACTATCGTGATGTAAGTACCGACATCTGTTGAGCGAAAGACCATACTACAACATTTAAAAACAATGATAACAGTTGACAATGTCCATATCCAGATATCGTCTGACAAAGAGTGTATACATTTTTCTGGCGGACTACGTATATATACGGTACTAGCAGAAGTACCCGTTCGTCGAACGGTTTTCGGTGTTAAAACCAGACATTACAATTGAGCTACTGTTGGAATGGTTAGTGATTTGTCATTCCTTCATAAGTTTATCAGAACGAAGTTAGCTTTCTGGGAATATCATACACACTGTTAATTTAAGGGCCTTAAAATTTGGTTTTCGGAGACCATTTTTAGACTCCCGAAATTTGTGTCTCACATTGAGAAGCGCAACATATGCTTTGGTCGTCCTTCTAGGATAACTTTTATATTTCGCCTAAGTTAGCTTGAAAAGATTTTCCTTTACCCACCCTTCTGTGAAAAGTACGATGTATAGTTTTATAAATGATTGGTGTATTGACTCTCATGGATACCATACCTAATTTTACGATACACCAAGCATCCGAACACGAGTTATAGGCGTACATAAAGATACACAGAAAGACAGACAGAAAGACAATTCCATTGTCTAACTCCAAACACATCCACTCTTCTCTGAATTCTTAACTTGACACGACTCTACAGTGTCTGGGGTGATAGAATCGCACGCCAGCCAGCTTGCTCGTCAACTGTCTCGAAGCTAGTAATTGAATGGAGATTGTCGGAAGAAATGAAAACGTAAACACACTTGTAGTGGGCGATGTATTGAAGATACAGATATGCTGTCGCGGACTTTTTTTTTGAACTTTTTATGCTGAATAATTCATTCACTCTTAATATGTAGATATTTTTAACGGTTTAAGCGTAAGCTTACAAAGCGCACGGACGCCAGGTTCTTTTTTCGACTTTTTCACTGAAATCGTTAGTGCTTGGCTTCCTTTGATCATAAATACATTATTTTCTACAGAAACCTTCCTCGAGATATCCTTTACAGAATGGTGAAAACCGCATCAAAATCCATCCAGTGGTTCCGAGATTACCCGTGACATCCACGAATCGGGGACGTTGTTTTATACTAAGTAGAGATATAATTATATAATAGTACATTATGCAACGAGCCTACAATGGCAATCCATAGGGTGTCTTAATTACCATTATAGGCGAGTTGCATACGATTGTTTATGTTCGACGATAATTATAACTATTTTTGGTTTGAACATAAATATTCATAAATATCTGTCGAGATTTCGCCAATTTTATGTACTGAACAGAGCGCATGGGACGCAGAGAATACCATGGCCTCCTGGAATACCTCACTATGACACTAGAAGCCACGCAGTGAAATTTAAAATAGAAGGCCGTGGAAGTCAGCGCAGATGCGATGCTATCCTTACCTAATTGGTCACAAAACTGTTTCTTGAGCTCTGATTGGTGGGAGAAACTGTTTCATAATGAAAAGTAATGTTATAATGACCCTCATTATGATATAGTTTTCTGGTACATAATATTTACATTTCGACATCGTCGAACATAAAAAAACACTTAACCACGTGTAATTTATTTGAGGTATTTTATCATTTCAAATGAGCTTGTCGACTTCGTCGTTGTGCTTGGGTCTAACGTTATGCGTTACGGTTACGGCGTGTATGACGTCATCATGTTGTTCAGTGCATATGCACCGAGTCTGAGTTTACTGCTGGGGTCTGCCGTTATCCGATACGGAGACGGCGACTGCGTGACGTCAGACAGGAATACTGGGTGACTCCTAAACAGATGTATACGATGTCAGATAAGAATACAGGGTGACCCTTAACGAGGTGTACGAGATGTCAGACAAGAATACAGGGTGACTCCTATAGAGATATACAAGATGTCACACAAGAATACAGGGTGACTCCTAAAGAGATATGCAAGACATCAGATAAGAATACAAGGTGACTCCTGAAGAGGTGTACAAGATGCCAGATAAGAATACAGGGTGACTCTTAAAGAGGTGTACAATATGCCAGATAAGAATACAAGGTGACTCTTAAAGAGGTATACAAGATGGCAGAGAAGAATACGGGATGACTCCTAAAGAGGTGCACAAGATGTCAGACAAGAATACAGGGTGTCTCCTAAAGAGGTGTACAAGATGTCAGACAAGAATACAGGGTGACTCCTAAAGAGGTGTACAAAACGTCACACAAGAATACAGTGTGACTTCTAAAGAGATATACAAGATGCCAGATAAGAATGCAGGGTGTCTCCCAAAGAGGTGTGCAGGATATCAGAGCAAAATACAGAGTGACATTTAACGAGGTGTACAGTATGTTAGATTCAATTCAAATACAGGGTGGCCCTTAGAGAGATTTTCAAGATATCAGATTCAAATAATGGGTGACCCTTAAAGAGTTGTAAACGATGTCAGACTCATACAGGGTGACCCTTAAAGAGGTGCCTGCGCGGGATGCCTAAGTTAATGGGTAATGGAGTCGGTTGAAAGAGTCCTGGGAAGCCCTCTTGAGCCTTTCGAACATATGTAGCATTATAGCATGCGTCATTTGAAATTATATAAAGTCTAGTCTCTCAGACTTACTGTATCCTTTTTCACATATTGCAGTAATTGGAATGATTTTGTGTTGACCAACTGCAAGCTACATTATTAATCGTTAGCCATCACAATGCCACAGGTTATCAGGCTCACCCAACTACACATCAACAACAAACTGCAAGTTATGAGAATTTCTCGGATAGTCGGCTGTCTACTAAGTACGGTATCCATACGTTGTACCTCTCCTTTCCATCATGTAAGAGAATAATGAAATTGTGATAGGGTACTGTATCCCGTCTGGACATGATCCACTTTGTTCGCCAGCTGAAGGGCATAACGTATTTATGGAAGCTTTCTGTAGCTAGATGGAGCCTTTATCTATTAAAGCCGACCCCGCTGTTCGGTCTTGGTGGTATTAAAGATGAGGCAGCTTCAATTTCCACTCCTCATAGAATGTGGAGCGTATTGAAGAGCCTGTGTGGTATAACTAGCGATTGATATTCAATTCCCAACATAAGGTTTCATACTTCAGTGGCTGGCTGCGTGGCTCAGCGGTAACGTTTACGCTTGCTGTGCCCAAGGTAAAAATAATAATAATAATAATAATAATAATAATAATAATAATAATAATATCGTATGGCCTCGGGTAACGGGTGCAAGCTTGTTATTTGACGCCCAGAAGGCAGCTTGCATGTCAAATGTTATTGTTCCTTGGAGTGCTATGAAAGTCAAGGAGTTTAGATATCTAAGCTCCTTGACACTTTCTAGTAGAGAAAGGAGGAACTTTTGTGTTGACGAAAAATAACGAGATTAATTTTGCCATTATGAACACGGCCTACTGAATTCAAATGGGTTATTTAACATGCCAACAATGTATGACATACGTGTCGTGATTTTTGTCGCCTTTCAAAAATTACTTACCATGGCCAGGAGTGAACCTGCAAGCTTGGGGTAGGTAGTACCACACGATAACCACTCACCCACCGTGGCAAGCTTGTGCCCAAGGTTGCAGGATTGAATCTTGGCGCAGTGAGCTGGCATTTGAGGGTGCGCAAATGAGAGGGAGCCGCGTCAGTAGATTTAGTGGTACGTTAAAGAGCCCTTCGGTGCAAAATTCCGGCAACCCGGTGTCTCTAAAAGCCGCAGACGTTAAAAGTGACGTAAAACAAATAACATTATTATTATTTTTATTACATAGGCTACTTCAGTAGGCTGCGTGTTTGTTCATTCTTCCCTTGAACATGGAGTGAAATCTAGTAGTGGTGGAAGTCATAAATAAATAACAAAAAGAGCACCGGTGATAATTTACAGCCCTGATTTGATCCCAAATTTGACTTTATCTCTCCCACAATTTCTTCATCTTTAACTCTAATTGCACATTTTACTTCCGAATAAACATTCTCAATTGCTCTTACCTTTTGTGATACCCTGATCTTTTCCAATTTAGCAATGACAGCTCCTCTGCGCACTTGTCATATGTAGCTCAACATGAATATGTCAAATGAATGGGCAATTAATATTTAGCTAATATAGGCTATGTATTTATTTTTCAGGAGTATATTTACTGTATATATTTTTATATCTTGTACCCCGTCTATTCATTGGACATAATCGTGTTGACCGTTTTTTGTTGTTTTTTTGTGGTGAGGCCTCCTGAGAGGCCGAGTGCAGGTCTTTCAAGTCGACGCCCGTGGGCGACCTGCGCGTCGGGATGAGATGGAATGGCTGAAGATGAATGAAACTGGGCAAGGAAGTGGAAGGAAGTGGCCGTGGCCTGTCAGAAGGTACCGTCCCAGCATTTGCCTGGTGTTGAAAATGGGGAAACCACGGAAAACCATTTCAAGGATGGCCGACGGTGAGGCTCGAACCCACGCGTCTACCGAGTCAGCAGAGAGCTTGGCCCCATGGCCTAACGCTGCGCTTTTGCCAGCGTAGCCACTACTGTCGGTGTTGACCGAGTGAAGAACTACAAATGACAATTTTGTATAGGCAACACTAAAAGAATGTCTTCAAATCTCTACATCCTCTGCTCACTTATTCGAATGCCTTCCCTAAATCAAATGCAGAGATGTACAGCTTACCTCTTTTCCTCCTTATGTATTGGACCATCAACGTTTTTAACACCATTATACTGTCGCGTTTCATCATTTCCGATGTAGCGAACAATACTTATTCAAAAAGATGGTATATTGGCTTTCACGGCCAGTGAATTAAAACTCAGCAATTCTTCTAAGTTTGTGCCGTGTCTTGTGTGGGGTTTCGCCTAGGACACCAAGCTGGCTCATCAGCGGGCTCTTGGTGTCCCCGTCCAGACCCCCACAGGAGTAGCAAAATGCGCGCTACCTCCCTTTATATGCAGTGCAACTGCACCACTTTACTGGGAGAACTAAAAGCGCAAGCAGCCTTGACCTCCCTATGAAGGCTTCCAAAAAGATGGTATATTGGCTTTCACGGCCGGGCGGTGACACAGAGAGCCCGCTGATGAGCCAGCTTGGTGTCCTAGGCGAAACTCCACACAAGACACGGCACAAACCTAGAAGAATTGCTGAGTGTTAATACTTATTCACTTTTGCAAGATGCGGTTGCTATTGACACTAAAGTTTATATTAATATTCTCATGACTGGTGAATGAACTATTTGCATTTGAGCATTCTAGCCTACGTCAGAGACAGGATTTGGCATGAACCCTTGCCGTATGAGATCCACACCCATATTTTTCATCGTTGTTCTTAAGAAATGTTTCCCTTCTCCTGGAAAGATATAAGAAATGTATCATCAGGCATTTATCATAGACTACATTATAATTTAGCCTTTCTTAATATCCGGCACGTGACGGTATATACGATGGCCTGTCATTACCAATGCCTCATTTTAACGAGTCAACGAGATATCAATTCAGAAAAAATAATCTGAGCATGTTGATTTTTCACTTCGATCAAAAACAATAATTATTAACGAACACGAAAAAAAAGATACGAGCCTTACAGTAGTCGCATATGATGTGTAACATCTGACATGTTATCCAACACGTACAGTATACTACACACCTTGGACATTCTTAAGATGTTAATACTGGTACTATGATGCATGTATAGATTGAATTGGAGATATGCTACTGTCACACTTGTGGCGCAGCGGTCAAGCTGTTAGTCTCTCACCAAGGTAGACCGCGTTCGATTCCCGGTCAATACATGTGAGATTTTCGAATTGAAATGCCATGTCCTGTGGTTCGCATTCCACGTAAAAGGGAGGTACTGTACCCGATAATCCGGAAAGGATCCTGTTGGAATATCCATTGCCCCCGCTGGATTGCCTATTTCAAAGTGCTTTGGCAAATACTACATTAGAAATCGCTTCCAACATGGTCTTTAGGTATTTACAGACAGCAGATACAAGAATATTGAGGATCTACAACCAACTACACGGGGCACTCACCTTTACTTACCTCGGGGACTGGGACTTCAGCTTCGCCTACACTACATCCACAATACTCTGCTACTTATATTTAAAATGAATCACACTCCAACAACAATGGAAAACAATCTGAACAAATGTATTAACAAAAAGGTAAACTAATCTACTATAAACAAAATAACAATAAATGAATTTAACTATAGATATTAAAATTAAACACACGCAATCATTCACACCTCCTTTCAATTCTACATCTTACTACAATGCTATATTAAAAATTATGAGTATAAATCTTGGCTTGTTCTAGGTCTACACAGCGTAGAAATAAAAACGTTTAGTGAAGCCTCTTAATGGCATTTCAGACACATGATTTCATTCACAAACCTGCGTTGTAGAACGCACGTGCAGAAACTTCGTTTCATCAATGAAACACTGGCATCACGCCGTACTCAAAACTGGTTTATACAATAAACCGAAGGCTGTGAGTCTACACCTGTTATATTATATCATCGCTCTCCAATGCTAACGGTGAATCATTCTCGCTAGCCCACAGAGGCTGCTTGTGTGCATTTATAAAACACGTAAAAATTAACATTTAGTTCTTACAAAAGTTCATATAACTACTTTGTTCCTTAAACAATCATTCTAAAATTTTTATACACTCTTTCATTCGCACTCCGTCATTGTTCTAGACCAATACCGTTCCACATTCTCTCTTAACAATGAATAATCATTCACACCAAAAACATCCGCTCATAAACACACACTGTTCCAAAACAATTGATTAATAAATCCTATTAAATTGTTTAACTAATTAAATCATTTCCACAAAAATATTTACATGTAATACGTTTATAATAATATCCATCATCTAGTGTTGCTAACGCGACACTTTCGAGATTCTAACTTCTCGGTTACAATATAATTCTTAACTAAATATATATACTGGTTTTCACATAACCATCCTTTTCTAACGTTCTGTAGTTTTAATATACTGCATACATCTCGTCTTATATAGGTTTCATTACATTATCGGTATAATACAGTCGACTGATTAAGGTAAGCTGTACGTAATTACATAAATTCGGGTTTAATAAAATTTAATAATTGTATTATAGACGTGAGTAGACAATCTTTCTCAAGTTGTATTTCCGCTGAAACCCTCCTGTTAACACAGCTAAATCGTTAATTCACAAGAACTGAACAACTTGTATACAACGGCTCTTATCATGATACATGTCTTTTTTTTATTTTTATCAAAGAACAACAACACTTTGACTTCCATAAAATGCGGAATTCCCTCGCCTGAGCGCTTCATAGCTCTACAAAACCTCATATAACAGTATATATGGCATAAACAATTATCATCTACTATGTTAAACAATAACCCAAAGGGATTAATTGTTATTAACATATCATATGTAGGAATTTCTCTCAAATAATGGCATGACCCTCAGTATCATTGCACAGGACTACTGGACTACAATTATACATGCGTGAGTTCTTCAAACGAAACTTCCAATTGTAATGAACGATATTAGACAGTCGTGATTAACCTCCTAAAGTTTACTCCACAACAAGATAATTAACTGTTAACTCGTCTGTCGCAAATACATGTAATAAAAATAATACTCCTGTTTCATCTCACTTGTCGAGCTATAAATTGTTTATCGTTGTAATATCATGTCCACAAAATGACTTGATGTTACACAAATTGGATAAAATAACACACATGTTATTTATAGTGTCAGATAGAATTCAAACTTGACCGGGATAAACTAGCTTTGAATTCCTAGCCAAAGATTTGAATAATCTTATATCAAAAGCTATTTCCCCTAACATATTAAATGAACAAAGCCCTTAGCTTCATAGATAATAAGAAAGGTTTGTCAATGTCGTAATGTTTTTCCACTCTACACAAAGAATGTTCATGGGGCTAAAGACTTCGGTCTTATCAAACGACTAGTATTTCTTAGATCGTCGACAGTTTATGTACAATAATGATATAACAATATCATTCGATGTTTCTTCTGTTCTTGAAGTAATACGTCGTTACATTAAAGCGCTCAAATTAAATTTAATAAGAATTTAATTTGAAGCTATGACACAATGTCAGAATACTTGGTTTAAATGAAATTATTAAAATTCGAGAGTCGAAACGCCTAGTCTCCTATGAGGCAATACGATTCCTCAAACAAAATTTTTAATGTCAGTTCCACAACTGATCCGTAGAATAAAATTGAAAAATAGATGAAATGCAATCATCTTCTAAATAATAATAATAATAATAATAATAATAATATCGTATGGCCTCGGGTGCCTGGTGCAAGCTTTGTTAATTGACACCCAGAGGGTAGCTTGCATGTCGAATTTCGTCGTTCCTTTGAACGCTATGAAAGCCAAGGAGGTTAGATATCTAAACTCCTTGACACTACAGCGCTTTCAAGTAGACAATGGAGGAACTTTGTGATGGCGGAAAATCCCGAGATTAATTTTGCCATTGAACACGGCCTACTGAATTCAAATGGGTTCTTTAACATGCCAACAACGTATGACATGAGTATCGTGATTTTTGTCGCCTTCAAAAATCACTTACCATGGCCAGGGGTGAACCTGCAATCTTGGGGTTGGTAGTCCGACACTATAACCACTCACCCACCGTGGCAAGCATCTTCTAAATAATCTTGAAGTATAAAAATCTCAACACACATCTGAAGTGTAAAATACATAAAAGCACTGAAATACATGAAATGTGAAAATATAGAAATATGGAATAAGGTCGTCGAAAATATGGAATAAGATCGTCGGCTCAGAATGTTACTAATCAAGCTCTATATAACAATTGAGATACACTAATACCTTATTTAGACGAAATCTTGAAGATCAATGTAAGTATTACCACAATACTTTAGATGTTTCCTCAGTACAAGACACTGAGATGGATCTGCATTCGAACCTCGGATCTGCGACCTCAGAGATAAGAAACGTCTCTCTCTGGAATTCACCAACATTCGCCTGGGCTCGAACGACATTCTTCTGGCAAATTATTCTGTGTTGCTGGGCTTCCTTCCCTAGCATCTTGACAAATTTATTCTGTAGAGTCTTCATTCTCCGTCGTAAATATGCATCAGCTTCATCATTGGAATATAATTATGGAAATATTCATATAAATAGTGAATGAAATGTTTCCATTGCTAATTGATGTTATATTAGTGTTCGTAGACTGACGAAAATGCACAAGATGGACCGTACACTACGTCTGTATTCAAGAATACGTTGTCTAACGAAGCTCCATCGTTGTATCTTAACTCCTGTTATCGAATATGTCTCTGGCGCATGACTATCTAGTTCATCATATCAACAATGTTAATTATGCTGAATGATAATGTTTGAAGAATAATAATAGTCATTCTGTTAATGTTTATGTGTTGCGCCAATATTAAAAGTTCTCCGCCACTGTTCACTTGAACTGCGTTCGTCAACTTCACTTTGCAATTTATAATGATATTCAGCTTTATTTCTAACACATTTGGAAATCTAACTTGACAGGCTTATACTGTCGAAACGGTGAATATTTAAGCGCTTGACCTTTCACAATATATAGTAGGCGACCTGTTCGTAATATATATTCGCTTATTTCACTTCAAATCTCAATTATATAAGAGATATAATCAAAACTATGTTCCTCGCAACTTCATTTAGAATGGAAGTGCGGTGATCTCTAACGCTCCACCTAGCTATCCTAGCGTCTCCACAAGTCGACAGTCGTCGCACTCGGACTAAGCTTTGGGATCTCCGTTAACCCAGTAAAAACACTTCCTCACTCTTCAAAGTCTGCTGGAATAAGAACCTCGATCCTTGGATCTCCCTCTCCAAGTCGAATTTTTGGCGGCCATATCAATCTCCCACCATAATTTTAGCGCGTAGATTAACCGATCTGCGGTTTCTAAAGTATCAGACATAATTTCTTTTAATATTCTCTTCATTACCAAATAAGAAAATCTTCTTCTAAGGGCCTGAATGCATAATTTCCTCATTGTGTAATTAAAGTTGATCCCGTCTTCAATAAGACATGTTCTCATTGGCTCTGGGCTGGGATCCAATAGCATAATTTATAACAATATTTATAATATTAATTTCCAAACTCGCTGTTGCTATGCTAAATATAGCCTTCTAGAAGCGTCCATTGTGCAATATATCACGTGATCGGGCTCTCCCACAGTCTCGAGCTTGTAACACGACACTCTTGTGTCACACTTCCAGAAATTATATTTGCTAGTTAAATTTTATCATGGGGACGGAAAATACTCTCATTTTGTCCCAAAATAATTCTATTTACGGGGGCATTCCTCCGTCATCTCAAGTTAAAAACAGTTGCAAATTGTTTTTAATCATACTAATTCAAGACTTTTGATATGTCACTTGAACTCGTATATTGAATTATTTTAGCCTATTTTCTTATGATACTTTTTCAAATTTTTAGCGTTGAATTTTCCTAAAATAACGTTGTTTTCATCGTCAAACAACTCATAAGAGTTATTCCCATAAGCATTAGTTATGCGGAACGCTCTTTCTTCTTGGTTTTACTGCAGTTATCTTCATCTGACCCGTTCCTCTTCTTCTATTCTTGGTTCTTCAACGTCTTCTTATTATTATTATTTTCTTGGTTCTGTGTAGCAGTATATCCTCTTCTCTCTTCTACTTCTTTTGTTCAACGTAAATGGTCCCTCCATATCGTCTATGAGAACCATTTCCATTACCTTCTCCTTTACTGGTGCTTGGTTTGGGGTTGATACTCAAATCCTTTTTATCACCATTCCCATTTTCCTTGTCTCTTAAATCTTTAAGATATTCTTGTCCATCCTTATGACGTTCATCGTACTTCTCCTTCGTCATAATTTCATCTTGGGGGTTTCTGTTACGATTATAGTTCTGGTTATTCCTATTGTTATTCCTGTTATAATAACCATTATTATTGTATCGGTAGTTATTATTGTTGTGATAATAACCACTTCTACGATTGCCATTGCTATTATCGTTATTACGTCCTTGCTGTTGCTGGTATGGACGACCTCCACGGAATCTCCTGTATCTGGGTTCTGGTCTACGATCTCGGAAATAATTATTTCTTTCAGGACCAATATTTCCCTTTTCTGGTTCTTTCGGATCGTCTGTCTGTTGTGTTTGGTCAAGATATACTGTGTTAATATCTTTGTACTCTTGCCTTTGGTTCTTCGCAACAACGTTTGCCATAGGGCTCGTGTAATCGAGTTTTCTGAGCAATTCGTCCATGCTTGCTAGATCGTTGATCCCTGACTAGATAATTAGACGTCTGACTTCAGCAGGGAGCATCCTGGCTATCGCGTCTATCAACTGAGCTGTAGATAACGGGGGTTGAAGAAATCTGAGCCTGGCTAACTGACTCGTGAAGAAGTCTGCGTAGCGTGTAGGAAGAGTTCCTGAGTATTTCCGAGAGTATACTTCTGCGCGTAGGGAGTTTTGTGCTTCAATAGACCAAAAACGCTATATTAGTGCTTCTGCGAATTCATCGAAGTTCATGAAAGTATATCTGAAGGCTCTGAACCATTCAAGGGGCCCATCGGATAAAAAGCGTTCTACGATCTTCATTTCCCTCTCTCTTGGAATATGCGCTTCAATAAAGTAATTTTTGAGATTTCTGATGTACTCTATCGGTGTGAAACTATCTAAGTTGCTGTACTTACGCGGTTTGTCTTCAAAGTTTCTTATGACCGTCACGTTTCTCGGATATGAATCCTGAAGGTTTTGTCGAAAATCTCTATTGTAACTTTCGGGCTCTTTACTCCTCTCCTCTAAACCTTCCGTAAACCTGAATAATCTTTCTCCCGGCCTAATTTCCCTTTCTTCCACTTATAGGCTATTTCTTCTAGTCTGATTCCTCGAATCTTCGAAATCTATCTTCTCCCTTTCCTTTTCTTCTATCTCAGCGATAATCTTTTTCAGCTGTTGGCCTACTTAGGTCTTTAAATCTTCCTTATACGTCTCAAGCTTGGCAACATCTCCTTGATTAAGATTTTGTAACTTCTTGGATACGTATTCTTCTAGTTCATTAGTTTTCTCCTCACTCATGGCATTAACGTTAGTGACAACCTTGTTTAATCGCTCCTCTATCGTTTTAGTTTTACTCTCTAACGATTATTTCAAAGCTTGCACATCCTGACTAGATTGAGTTCTATCTTCTACTTGCATTTCAGTGAGCGTATCAATCCTTTTACCTAGATCTGTTCTTACTTCAATAACCTCTCTATTAATTTCTACTTGGGTACTGGCTAATTTCTTTTCTATGTTATCTTGGATTTGCTTAACATGTTCCCCACTAGATTTGTTCCACTCGTCTTTCCATACAACTGCATTAGCTTTTAACATTTCAGCTATGTCCTCCTCAATATCTGCCTTAAGAATTTTATTATGGTCAATAACCTGTATTCGTAAAGTTTCTACGTTACCTTTTAATTCGACCAGAGAAGCTGTAGTTTTTATCGCATCGTTAACAAAACGAGTCGTTAAAGCAGTTATATTTTGTGTACACAATTCTTTAGACGCCTCTACCTCTTGTCTAATCTTATTAATGTCCACTTGGACTTTTGATACATCTACAAATACCGTATTAACTTCTGTCTGTATTTTACCTATGTCGGACTGTACATCAGTGACATCTGACTGCATATTATTTATGTCAACCTGAACATTGGTGCCATCGGCTTGAACTGTATCTACTTTAGCTTGGACATTGGATACCTCTACTTGGACTGTAGCGACTTTACTTTGGACATTAGATACATCTGACCTAACATTACCAATATCGGACTGTACATTAGACACATCCGCTTGTACTGAGTCTACTTTGGATCGGACAGTGGATACATCTGACCTAACATTACTAACATCAGTTCGGACATCTCCGACATCTGTCCGTACACCACCTACATCGTCCTGTGTCTGCTTTGAGCTGGCCTGTAATCGCGTGACATTTGCAACCATTTTAGATGCACTAGTATGCAAAACCTCTAAAGAAGTCTGAACTTCCTGAATTTCAGTTTTGAAACTCTCTTTAACACTTTCTGCAACTTTATCTGAAAGAGAATCAACAACTTTGACAACCACTGTGTTAAGGTCCTCCTTCCGTTCCCGCTTCAGTTGTTCGAGGTCCTGCTTGGCTTCCTGAAATTTACCTTCCATATCTACCATATTCGCAGATAAATTCTCGTGTATCTTACCTTCAACAACAGTCAAACTCTGCTGCATACTTTCTTGCAGCTTCATCTGCTTCTCCTCTAACATTTTCTTCACATCCTCACTTGCCATTACAATATTATATAATGCGATAGAGACATAAACAATAACAGAGCAAAATAACAACATCTGAGCAACGTCCTATTCCATATATATTTTTGAGCACCTTGATGTCTAAAAGTAACTTAAAATTACCTTAGCATTAACTTATTGTACACCCTATGTTGAATAATCTCACTCAAAATGTTCGTTCTCCTGTGATTCACTTTAAATACACTACCACAAAGAAAAATTCTACTATTACAATCATCAAAACAAGTTAGCTTTAGTTTTATACATGACCTTAGCAATCGTCATGTACCGATAAAATAAAATAGATATCAGATCATAGGTCGTTTTTCGAAACTGTCTACCTACTACACCTCTCTCAGGTTTCTAAAATCTGATCTTTATCTGAGTGTAACCTTTCTAATATTAATTTAAATTAAGCCTATATAATTACACTCACATCCGAAATTGGATAAGACATCCCACAAGTCTGGAAATTATTTCTTTCACTAGAAATGTTCAAACCAACTGACTTTAGAAACACTACGATGCTAATTTCGTAGCCCCAAAGTTCATAGGCGCCATTCCTACTGTACCCGATAATCCGGAAAGGATCCTGTTGGAATATCCATTGCCCCAGCTGGATTGCCTATTTCAAAGTGCTCCGGCAAATACTACATTAGAAATCGCTTCCAACATGGTCTTTAGGGATTTACAGACAGCAGTTACAAGAATATTGTGGATCTACAACCAACTACACGGGGCACTCACCTTTACTTACCTCGGGTACTGGGACTTCAACTTCGCCTACACTACATCCACAAGACTCTGCTCCTTATATTTAAAATGAATCACACTCCAACAACAATGGAAAACAATCTGAACAAAATTATTAACAACAAGGTAAACTAATCTACTATAAACAAAATAACAATAAATGAATTTAACAATAGACATTAAAATTAAAAACACGCAATCATTCACACCTCCTTTCAATTCTACATCTTACTACAATGCTATATTAAAAATTATGAGTATAAATCTTGGCTTGTTCTAGGTCTACACAGCGTAGAAATAAAAACGTTTAGTGAAGCCTCTTAATGGCATTTCAGACTCCTGATTTCATTCACAAACCTGCGTTGTAGAACGCACGTGCAGAAACTTCGTTTCATCAATGAAACACTGGCATCACGCCGTACTCAAAACTGGTTTATACAATAAACAGAAGGCTGTGAGTCTACACCTGTTATATTTTATCATCGCTCTCCAATGCTAACGGTGAATCATTCTCGCTAGCCCACAGAGGCTGCTTGTGTGCATTTATAAAACACGTAAAAATTAACATTTAGTTCTTACAAAAGTTCATATAACTACTTTGTTTCTTAAACAATCATTCTAAAATTTTTATACACTCTTTCATTCGCACTCCGTCATTGTTCTAGACCAGGGGTCTCCAAACTTTCCAGCCTTAGGGCCATACTGATTACTCCAGTAAGTTCCGAGGGCCAAAACCATATCATCATTGTTGCCGGTGGTAAAAAGGGAAATAGTCCACTGATGAAAAAAAGTCCGAAAAAGTACGCAACGTTGAAAAAAGGCTGCATATCGGACTAAAGTCCGCAAAACGGCAACACTGCATATTATTAATTATCCTGTCATTATCTGTAATTTCTAGATTAGTCGTAGAGTACGAGCCATGATGAGTGTTTTAGATCCCTTAGTTGGGGGGGGGGGGGGTAGTTAGGGATAAAACACTTGTGTTACTGTGATGATTTGGAAAGTAGTTCCTAGGTGAGGGTAGCTTCCCGTAGCTGGGAGAGCTTACCAGTGTAGTGTGTTGTTCAGTGTTTAAACGCTAGGGGGTGTTCCTGCAAAGATGCAAGTGTTGATTAGGGGATGGACCTCTAAATGCAGGCTAGTATACCGGCCTGCCAGCTGGTAATACAATAGGCGTGCTTACGTCAGCGGCTCGACGTTATGTAGTCGAGTCGCGTGCGGGAAACACAATGGAGTCTGACCAAGCAATTACTGGCTACTACGGTCACGGTCAATCGTGACGAGAGTCAGGAAGGGTATGAGGATGTAAAGAGGAGTGTAATTAGTAGTAATTAGTAATGCAATGTGTAACTTACTGACCAAGTGTTTATTGGTCAGTGAATGTAGTTCTGTATGTCCCTCTTGGGGGAATGTGGGCAATTATACAAGTAGAGTGTACAAAATTATGAGTGGGTGTTTACAAAGTAAAGGATTCTGAGCACTTGCTGAGTCTCACCTGATGATGCAACTGGAACAGATGTCGGCTAGGGCCTTCGGCGACGCACACTGTATAACAGATAATGGCTCCAAAAAGGACTCCCTTCTTATAGTTCTCGGCGTTGCGTGGTCAGCATTCCACCGACGTAGCTGCCCCAGTTAGTTGTTGTGTAGATGTTTATGTATGTGTCGCAAGTAGTTGGCTAACCTCCCAAGCTGGGTGGCCGCCTCTTGCTGTGTAATGGTAATGTTCTGGTCTTATGATGCTGCCAGTTAGGGTGTTTTTCGTGAAATATGGGGGGGGGGGTGGCTTTCAGGGGATACAGCCCCCCGGGCCTGTACAGGAGTAACGTGACACGACATCTGGTGGACACAAGCGGAAATAGGTAGTACTTTCTATCGCTAACAGATGGCGCTAATAGCACGTACAGAGTAATCTCGTTGGTTCGAGAGAGTTCTGGTGTCTTCCACTCACTTCTAGATGGCAGTAAATGGAATATATAAGAAGGCTAGTTGCGCAACCACAAGTCAGTTCCTATGACACTGTTGTGAAATAAAATAGTGCGTACCTCCTTAAAACGTGTTTGTGCGTGTTTAAGTTTAAGACATCTTTGTAACAGTATTTTGATTTGAATTGTTGCTTTTGTGTGTGATTTAGTAGTATGGAAAAGAAGCGAAAAATTGATAGTGAATGCAGAAAATTCAAAGATGAGTGGAACATTCAGTATTTCGTAATTGAGTCCAGTAACAAGGCGCTATGTTTGATTTGCAATGAAAGCATAGCCGTTCTCAAGGAATATAACATTAAACGTCATTATGAAACAAAACATTTTCAAAATTACTCAAAATATACAGGAAGTTTGCGGACAGAAAAATTCGAAGCTATGAAGTGCGGATTGAAATCGCAGCAATCTTCATTTACAAAACTCAAAACCGAACAAGAGGCTGCAACTCGTGCCAGCTTTCGTGTGGCTCTTGAAATTGCAAAACGTGGAAAACCATTCACCGATGGAGAAATGATCAAAGAATGCATAATTGCAGCAGCCGAAGAAATGTGCCCTGAAAAGGTAGATTTATTAAAAACTGTCAGTATGTCAGCAAACACTGTGGCTCGAAGGGTAGAAAACATCGCTGAAAATATATCCTCTCAACTGTTCGACAAAAATGGAGATGTTGAGTGGTTTTCTTTGGCCTTGGATGAGTCAACGGATGTGTCAGATACTGCTCAGGTGTTGATTTATATTCGAGGAGTAGATAAAAGCTATGAAGTGCATGAAGAACTTCTTGATATGTATAGTATTCATGGCACAACTACTGGTACAGATATTTTTAAAGGAGTTGAAATGGCCATTAATCAAAAGAACCTTCGATGGAAAAACTTGAAATGTATTGCAACTGATGGAGGCAAAAACATGAGTGGGAAAGATAAAGGAGTGGTCGCTCTTGTGTCAAAGGCTGTAGAAAATGACGGTGGTTCAAAACCATTAGTCTTACATTGTATCATTCATCAACAGTCTTTGTGCGGAAAATGTTTGGATATGTCTGAAGTTCTGAAACCAGTCATATCAACTGCTAATTTTATGAGATCTTTTGGGCTGAATCACCGACAATTCCGATAATTTATTGAAGAGATTGGAGAAAATGACTTACCTTATCATACTGCCGTACGTTGGCTTAGTTGTGGGAAAGTCCTTCAGCGCTTTTTTGAACTTCGAGCAGTGATCGAATTTTTTTTGAATGAAAAGCATCGCCCTCTTACTGAATTACAAAACAACGCATGGCTGTGGAAGTTAGCATTCTATGTTGATTTGACAAAACATGTGAACGAACTGAATTTGAGATTGCAAGGAGAAAACCAGCATCTTCCTGATTTATACACTAATATCAAATCATTCCGGAAGAAATTGATACTGTTTCAATCACAACTACGAAGTAAATGTTTTTCACATTTTAAAACATGTGAAATATTCAGCCACACCACTGAGACTGAGTTTCCTATCGATTTTGCAATCGAAACTTTGAGTGCTTTGAAAATAAATTTTGATACTCGTTTCTCGGACTTCGATGCCTTTGCGAATCAAATTAAGATTTTTCAGGATCCTTTTGATACTGACATTGAAACCCTAGCCCCGGAACTTCAAATGGAAATGATTGAACTACAGTGCAGTGATATAATTAAGAACAAATATCAAAACTCATCTTTGTTGGAATTTTATAAGAGTCTTCCACTGACACAATTTGATAATTTGCATAAATTTGCTCGTGGGCTGTTTTCTGTTTTTGGTACTACTTATTTGTGTGAGAAGACCTTCTCCAAAATGAAGTACACAAAAAATGTTTACAGATCTAAATTAACTGATGAGCATCTTAAATCTCTTTTAATAATTGGTACAAGTAAAATTAGTCCACAACTACAAACTATTGTCAGTGGAAAATCTCAATTACATAAATCTCATTAGTATTTCATATGTCTGCATGTTATACATGTCTTTACTCATTACAATTCTGTGTTTCTTTATCCAACTTATCACAAAAACAATAACAATAAGCCTACAACAATGTTATGAGTAGTTAGCCCATGACCATATCAATGTAGATGTCATATTAATAATTATTCAACATAAAATTAGAATACTTCAGTAAACTAAATTTAATTTGCTATAAAAAAATATGTTCTCTAAAAGGAGTTTTCAAGTATCCTAGCTCTCCGCGGGCCGGACAAAATCTGTCCGCGGGCCGGATGTGGCCCCCGGGTCGTAGTTTGGAGACCCCTGTTCTAGACCAATACAGTTCCACATTTTCTCTTAACAATGAATAATCATTCACACCAAAACATCCGCTCATAAACACACACTGTTCCAAAACAATTGATTAATAAATCCTATTAAATTGTTTAACTAATTAAATCATTTCCACAAAAATATTTACATGTAATACGTTTATAATAATATCCATCATCTAGTGTTGCTAACGCGACACTTTCGAGATTCTAACTTCTCGGTTACAATATAATTCTTAACTAAATATATATACTGGTTTTTCACATAACCATCATTTTCTAACGTTCTGTAGTTTTAATATACTGCATAAACCTCGTCTTATATAGGTTTCATTACATTATCGGTATAATACAGTCGACTGATTAAGGTAAGCTGTACGTAATTACATAAATTCGGGTTTAATAAAATGTAATATTTGTCTTATAGACGTGAGTAGACAATCTTTCGCAAGTTGTATTTCCACTGAAGCTCTCCTGTTAACACCGCTAAATCGTTAATTCACAAGAACTGAACTACTTGTATACAACGGCTCTTATAATGATACATGCCTTTTCATCAATGAACAACAATACTTTGACTTCCTTAAAATGCGGAATTCCCTCGCCTGTGCACTCCATAGCTCTACAAAACCTCATATAACAGTATATATGGCATAAACAATTATCATCTACTATGTTAAACAATAACCAAAAGGGATTAATTGTTATTAACATATCTTATGTAGGAACTTCTCTCAAATAATGGCATGACCCTCATTATCATTGCACATGACTACTGGACTACAATTATACATGCGTGAGTTCTTCAAACGAAACTTCCAATTGTAATGAACGATATTAGACAGTCGTGATTAACCTCCTCAAGTTTACTCCACAACAAGATAATTAACTGTTAACTCGTCTGTCGCAAATACATGTAATAAAAATAATACTCCTGTTTCATCTCACTTGTCGAGCTATAAATTGTTTATCGTTGTAATATCATGTCCACAAAATGACTTGATGTTACACAAATTGGATAAAATAACACACATGTTATTTATAGTGTCAGATAGAATTCAAACTTGACCGGGATAAACTAGCTTTGAATTCCTAGCCAAAGATTTGAATAATCTTATAGTCAACAACAACAACAACCCCTGGCACTATCCAGCCCATGACGGGCTAAGGCCGACCAAGCGACCGCTGCCCAGCCATTTGGCCTGCAGATATTGGGGTGACGCGTGATCAGCGCGTCGGGTCCCCTCGGCCGTTAATCTTGGTATTCGTGATCGGGGCGCTGTCTCACTGTCAGACAGCTACTCAATTGTCCTCACGAGGCTGAGTGCACCCCGTTCCAACCCTCACGTCAGTTTTAAAATCCCTGACGGAGCCGGGGATCGAACCCGGGGCCTCCGGGTGAGAAGCAGGCGCGCTACCCCAACACCACGGGGCCGGCGAATAATCTTATATCAAAAGCTATTTCCCCTAACATATTAAATGGACAAAGCCCTTAGCTTCATAGATAATAAGAAAGGTTTGTCAATGTCGTAATGTTTTTCCACTCTACACAAAGAATGTTCATGGGGCTAAAGACTTCGGTCTTATCAAACGACTAGTATTTCTTAGATCGTCGACAGTTTATGTACAATAATGATATAACAATATCATTCGATGTTTCTTCTGTTCTTGAAGTAATACGTCGTTACATTAAAGCGCTCAAATTAAATTTAATAAGAATTTAATTTGAAGCTATGACACAATGTCAGAATACTTGGTTTAAATGAAATTATTAAAATTCGAGAGTCGAAACGCCTAGTCTCCTATGAGGCAATACGATTCCTCAAACAAAATTTTTAATGTCAGTTTCACAACTGATCCGTAGAATAAAATTGAAAAATAGATGAAATGCAATCATCTTCTAAATAATCTTGAAGTATAAAAATCTCAACACACATCTGAAGTGTAAAATACATAAAAGCACTGAAATACATGAAATGTGAAAATATAGAAATATGGAATAAGATCGTCGAAAATATGGAATAAGATCGTCGGCTCAGAATGTTACTAATCAAGCTCTATATAACAATTGAGATACACTAATACCTTATTTAGACGAAATCTTGAAGATCAATGTAAGTATTACCACAATACTTTAGATGTTTCCTCAGTACAAGACACTGAGATGGATCTGCATTCGAACCTCGGATCTGCGACCTCAGAGATAAGAAACGTCTCTCTCTGGAATTCACCAACATTCGCCTGGGCTCGAACGACATTCTTCTGGCAAATTATTCTGTGTTGCTGGGCTTCCTTCCCTAGCATCTTGACAAATTTATTCTGTAGAGTCTTCATTCTCCGTCGTAAATATGCATCAGCTTCATCATTGGAATATAATTATGGAAATATTCATATAAATAGTGAATGAAATGTTTCCATTGCTAATTGATGTTATATTAGTGTTCGTAGACTGACGAAAATGCACAAGATGGACCGTACACTACGTCTGTATTCAAGAATACGTTGTCTAACGAAGCTCCATCGTTGTATCTTAACTCCTGTTATCGAATATGTCTCTGGCGCATGACTATCTAGTTCATCATATCAACAATGTTAATTATGCTGAATGATAATGTTTGAAGAATAATAATAGTCATTCTGTTAATGTTTATGTGTTGCGCCAATATTAAAAGTTCTCCGCCACTGTTCACTTGAACTGCGTTCGTCAACTTCACTTTGCAATTTATAATGATATTCAGCTTTATTTCTAACACATTTGGAAATCTAACTTGACAGGCTTATACTGTCGAAACGGTGAATATTTAAGCGCTTGACCTTTCACAATATATAGTAGGCGACCTGTTCGTAATATATATTCGCTTATTTCACTTCAAATCTCAATTATATAAGAGATATAATCAAAACTATGTTCCTCGCAACTTCATTTAGAATGGAAGTGCGGTGATCTCTAACGCTCCACCTAGCTATCCTCGCGTCTCCACAAGTCGACAGTCGTCGCACTCGGACTAAGCTTTGGGATCTCCGTTAACCCAGTAAAAACACTTCCTCACTCTTCAAAGTCTGCTGGAATAAGAACCTCGATCCTTGGATCTCCCTCTCCAAGTCGAATTTTTGGCGGCCATATCAATCTCCCACCATAATTTTAGCGCGTAGATTAACCGATCTGCGGTTTCTAAAGTATCAGACATAATTTCTTTTAATATTCTCTTCATTACCAAATGAAAATCTTCTTCTAAGGGCCTGAATGCATAATTTCCTCATATTGTGTAATTAAAGTTGATCCCGTCTTCAATAAGACATGTTCTCATTGGCTCTGGGCTGGGATCCAATAGCATAATTTATAACAATATTTATAATATTAATTTCCAAACTCGCTGTTGCTATGCTAAATATAGCCTTCTAGAAGCTTCCATTGTGCAATATATCACGTGATCGGGCTCTCCCACAGTCTCGAGCTTGTAACACGACACACTTGTGTCACACTTCCAGAAATTATATTTGCTAGTTAAATTTTATCATGGGGACGGAAAATACTCTCATTTTGTCCCTTAATAATTCAATTTATGGGGGCAGTACCGTGGATCATGATCGTGAGATTAACGGTCACACAAAACCACAAGCTTCTTTCCTTCCTTTTACATTAATAATTCATAGGGACCTGAAAAAATCGCATTTGCGATAAATGCGAATTTTTAAATTTCGTACAGAATCCCAGCCTACGTTAATTTTAATGTAAAACAAGTACTTCCGTGAAGAACTATACAGCCTATTTTCATATATCCTACTCATGTTAATTGCCTCTATCTACATACAAAATTTCAGTTAAATTGCTGTAACAGATTCGTAGATATTGAGATCCGTCTAAATATTTCAGATGGTTGCCAGGTTGGATTTTTATTTTTGTACTATTACATTAAGATTATTGTGTACGTGTGGTATACAAACTTCAATCGCATGATTAGAACACAAGAAGTAAAAACGAGATTTTAAAATTACGCACAGCAGCCATCTTGTGATTATGCAAACAATTGAAATAAATTAGATGCCAGTGGATCAACATTTGTATAAGCATTTAACGTGCAACGTTTCACGGCACTCAGAGAGTAAAATTTTGTTACGTCTCACCAATCCAACATGGCGGCTGTGCGAAATATTTCACTAGCATTCAATATCTCCGAAACTATTACCTATATCGCCCTGAAATTGTGTACTGTCATAAAGGGCACTACTAGAAGTTCACCTATGAGACTTTCAAAAACCTGGTGACTACAAAACCAACATGGCGGCCAAGCGAAGTTGAGACATTTAAATATACTTTTCTCGCGATTTAACTCTCCAAACGTAATGAAACTGGGTACAGCAATTGTTTATACACATTGTAATGCACTGGAGTATAATTTAGTTCAATTGTTTACATAACCTCAAAATGGCGGCTGTGCGAAATATTTCACTGACATTCTATATCTCCGAAACTATTACAGATATCACCCTGCAATTTTGTACGGTGATAAAGGGTACTGATACAAGTTTACCTATGTATATTTCATAAGCCTGTAAAGTAAAAAACGAACATGGCGACCAAGCGAATTTGAAATATTTTAATAGACTTTTCTCGTGATTTTACTCTCTGAGCGCCGTGAAATGTGGCACAGTAAATGATTTTGCAGTTTGTAATGCACTGCCATCTAATTTAATTCGATTGTTTACATAACCTCAAGATGGCGGCTGTGCGAATTTTAAAATTATTTTTTAAATTTCTTGTGATATGGTCATGCGATCGAAGTGAAAGTTTGAATAATGAACCTACGCAATAATTTTCCTTTAATGGTACATGACTCTGTGGCCTATACATTTAACAATCCAACATGGCGACCATCTGAAATATTTAGACGGCTCTGAATATCTACGAATCTATTATATCAATCAAACTAATGTTTTTAATGTTCGTAGGGGCTATGAACTTAAGTTCACTTACAGGACTGTAAATAACCTGGTGATCACAAATCCAACATGGCGGCGACGCGAATTATAAATATTCACATGGACGTTTCTCGCAATTTAACCACCCGAGTGCAGTGAAACTTGGTACAGTAAATTCTTATACGAATGGTAATCCACTGGCATCTAATTTATTTCAATTGTTGCCATAACCTCAAGATGGTAGCTGTGCGAAATTTTAAAATCTCCTTGTTACTTCTTGTGTCCTAATATGCGATTGAAGTTTGAATACTACAGGTACACAATAATCTGCATGTAGCAGTACATAACTCTAGGACCTACATATACAAAATCCAACATGGCGACCACCCGAAATATTTAGTCGGTTCTCAATATCTACGAATCTATTACAGCAATCAAACTGAAATTGTGTATGTTGATAGTGGCAATTAACATCAGTAGGATATATGAAAATAGGCTGTATAGTTCTTCACGGAACTACTTGTTTTATTAAACAAAAGAAAATGTTCAGTAGTTGGCCTAATCGCTCGCTAGCAATACCTCATCTCTGACTCGCAGTGTGCAACGCATATTGGTCGATATAACAATCGATTTCTGTATCGATACGAACTTTCGACTACTATAACTTATTCAGACAGCTGACGAACGAAACTCGTTTGTGTACTTGGCGCATCGCGGAGACTTGTGGTTTGTCGAACACGTGGACTTCGTTAAACGGAAAATTTTGCGGCTTGCCGCTTGAATAGTAACCTCATTCTTTATGTAACCTTCAAGCACTTCAAGGTTCAAAGTTTTTTCTAGAAATGGAACGTACTGCTGTAACTGCTCTGAAAGAGCACAGCAGTACGCTAATCATGGCTTTTATTGTTCCGACCCTGCAACAGTATTTTGCAAATATTGTAACTGCCGTGTTCGGTGGGAGAAGAAGGACAATATTCTGAAACATATTACATCTGTAAAACATGTTGCGAAGCGACGAGAATGCGCAACAGTTTCTGACCCAAACAAACCTCTGTTATTGAAAGATTACAGGGTGCCAAACGACGGAAGCATGACAAGGACTACTTCGCAAAAAGAACTGTTGAAGTATTTGCTAAAGCAAATATTCCCTTGGAAAAGCTTGAAAATGAAACTGTTAGAGCGTGGTTTACTGAATTTTCAAGTCAAGGGGAGCTGCCTAACGCGAGAACTCTCCGCGAAAAATATTTGCCTGGTAAGTACGGTTTAAATAAATACATTTGCATTTTGGTTCTCTCTTGCTCATATAACCTATACAAATCAAAGCTAATCCAACTTCTGTAGAGGCTAAGCTTACAGCCAGTGCATCCATAACCTTTCCAAGACATACCTTAACCTATAAAATTGTGAAGGTAATCCAACTTCATACTATAATACCTAACAGAACCCGTCCATCTATTTTACTATAGGAGAAGCTAATGTGATAATTCTGTTATTTGGTTTGAGCCATGTCCATCATAGCCTCTACAAAATGAAATAAAATAAATTTCACTGGATTCCTATGGCTATCACAAATCGTCTTTTATTTCCAGAAGTTGCAGCTGATCACAAGAAATCAACAACTGAAGCTCTAGTTGGGAATAAAATTAACATTTTATGTGATGAAACCACAGACAGAATGGGTCGCTGTGTTTTTGTTGTACTGTTCCAAGTGCCAACAGCAATTGAGAAGAAATTATTTGTTGCTGGAGTGAAATACCTCGAATCCGGAAATGCTACAAACTGTTCCCGTGCTGTGTTAGATTCATTGCGTGATCACAGTGTGCAATATGATGACGTGAAAGTATTTGTAAGTGACAGTGCTCCATATATGACTCGTTGTTATGAAACACTGAAGATCATCATTGGGGATCATTTGCTCCACATGTGCAGTGTTGGGCACACAAACTTTGCCTTGTTGGTAAATTGTTGGACAGCAGCTATGTCCGATTTAAATCAGGTTGTAACAATGGTCAAGTCGGCCTTTCTAAACACAAGGAAGCGCAAATATAACTACTTGCACTTTCTTAATTCAAAAAATGGGGACTTAAAGGCAGCAAAACTTTTTCCATCGCCGGTACTTACTCGATGGAACAGCTGGTTTGAAGCTGTTTTTTTACTTAGCGAGTTATTTTCATAATGTTGTGAGTTTTTTAAGCTACCTGACATGAAAGATGTTAGTAACAGTGGTGTTACATTTCTGCGAGGCTTGACAGAGATGTAGATAGGATTTATTCTGAAATAATTTTTGTGAAAGAGCATGCTAGTGAACTTGTTGAACTTCTCACTCTGCTTGAGGGGTCCCAGTATCCAAACTCACATTTGCTTTATCCCAAACTTGAAAACTTAGATGCTAATTTTGGTGCAATAATTCAAGGCCACTATTCTGAAGCGACAGATAATGCCTTAGCTAAACTCACAGCCTTAGAATGTGTTACAAGGAAAGATTTGTTTGTAAAAGTAGCTCAGTCTGCTAGAAGCAAGCTGGCTAGATTAAAGGCAAGTGATCCCAATCGCAAAAACTTTGAAGCCATAGCACTGATATTTTATCCTAGGCACGTGGTATTGAACAATGACAAGGAAACCGATATTCAAAAACTTCCGTGCTTTACAAACATTCCATGTCATGAAATAAGGAAGGGCTATGATTCTTTCAAGAATATTATTGAATCACAGTTAAAACAAAATGAGGAGTGTGAAGTAGTACGTGCCTTGACTGCTGTTCAGTATGAACAGATCATTTTACCAAGAGTTCTTTAGATCTTTTGTGGACACCAACAAACAATGTGGACAGTGAGCGTGTTTTGTCACACTACAATACAATTGTTACAGACAGAAGGTGTAACTTGAAAGAGTGCAACGCAGAGTTATTTACAATACTTTCATTTGAATATTAAATTGTATCTCAAGTGTCGCCAATAAAGTCATATAGTCCGCAAAAATCCGGAAAAAATAGATGCTAATTTTCCAAAAATAGATGCTAATTTAAAGGAAAATAGATGCTAAAATTTCAGGTCCCTAATTAATTCATAATAACAAAGTGACACACAACGTCGACTGTACTCTGAAATACTGTGTGCACACTCCTCAGTAACTATAACATTCATTATTCTCAAGGCTCTCATACAATTCGTCGTAAACAATCAAAACATGGCTTCCTACAATCATGAAATGACCTAGTCTCACAAATGATGAAAATACAGCTTTTATTCCACTCATATAACAACATTCTGTCATGCATTTAATATTTGATTACTCACCCACAGTTTGACAATAATGCCGCTTACTTAAATGTCATTTGTCGTCTTTATTTTATCATACACTCAACAACATTAGTCTCAAGTTTTCACTTCCTACCCCATGTGATATTCAATCTTGAACGTGAAGCTTCATAAACTGCTCAATGACAAATGAAAGTCGGTGAAACATTTGCCACTGTGCTCGTCAAACCAGTGCCTGCTAAATGCACTGCTTACTGTATTATCATAACACTCTCGCGCTACAGAGCACACACTGCCTTGTTTCCAATACACACATTTTCAATTGTTCAAAAATCACGCTGTCTTTGCATGGTACCCCTGCCAGCTAGTACACTTCCGTTTGATCGATCGAGCGGTCAGTGCATACTTCCGTTTGATCCACCACTACCAGCTCGATCGTTCCGATCCACTTCCGTCCCCAATTTTCAAAATCACTCCCACAAAACTATCCAGTAACCGAGCGGAAAGATGTTACACATCAAAAAGTATGTTGTAACGTACGGTCACAATACACCCGTTGTGTGTCTAAATACACTTTTCTCTCTTCATACTAAGTTGCTAGGCAGGGATGTTTAAACATTTCCTTAACACAGTTTCAGCTCATCATGATCTTTAGCACCTGCAGATAAAATTCTACCAAGGTAGATACAGATTTCAGGGGTAGTGACAAAGATTCATAAACATAGTTGAAACTTAACAGTCGTCAAATTGGCAGGTGAAAATCTAAAGGAAGTAGGAGACTTCTGTTACTCAGGAAGCAAAATAACCAGTGACGGACGAAGCAAAGAGAATTTGCCAACGGTAGGTTGGCTCAGGCAAGGAAAGCATCTCTACAGAAAAGGAAACTGTTGACATCAAAAATATAGATAAATATATAAATACATTTTGGAAGCCTTTGTCTGGAGCGCGGCGCTCTATGGAAGTGAAACTTGGACTATTGGCGCAGCTGAAAAGAGGAGAATAGAAGCATTTGAAATGTGGTGTTACAGGAGAATGATGAAGATCAGATGGGTGGCTAGAGTAACAAATGAAGAGGTATTAAGACGAGTGGGAGAGGAAAGATGTTTCTGGAGACTGCTAATGAAGAGAAGAGATAGGTTGGTAGGACATATACATAGACACCCAGGAATAGCAAACTTAGTTATGGAAGGAAGGGTCGAGGACAAGAACTGCAGAGGTAGTCCAAGGTTAGAATATGTTAAACAGATTGTCTCCGATGTAATGTGTGGTAGCTACAGTATGTAGAGATGAAACGATTAGCTCAGGACAGGAACGCATGGGAAGCTGTATCAAACCTAATAGAGGATATTTGTTATTTAATTATTTAGAGGACTGTGACGATGTGGTCATCCTACCCCGTGTCCATTCATTCATTCATACATTCATTCATTTATTTGCAATTAGGGGCGTGCCCCTGGTGCCAAATTGGGTATACATAACAAATAACAAATTATACATAACAATTCAATAACAATTAAACTTGAGTCTTTACACAAATCGTCAGTCTTTTCTTAAACACACCTATATGTTTGGGAAAAAGGCTCTAAGACTGCGGCAGGTAGAGTTCCAGTTTTTAATGCCACGGTTTACGAAAGAATATTTTTCCATAATGTGTACGCTGTGGTCGGCCCTTAACTTTGAAAGGATGATCACTCCTTCCCATGTAAGTGGGCTTTCCCATACGTTTGCTAAGCTCACACCATGTTGGTTGATTTGTACATAGCGCAGAGTCTAGATTTCATCCTTCTAGACTCAAGTGATTCCCACCCAAGTTTCTTTAAAATACGGGTCACCAGTCAAAAGATTGAAGAATCAAACACGCAACAGATTTTGTTAGCTTTGTAGTCGAAACCTATAAATGTAGCACAATATTTAAAATATTTCAAAATAAAACAAGTAACTTGAGTAGAATATTATCAGCTGCGTGGGGGATGGGGTGACAGAGGCAAAGTTGCGACATTGCGGTAAATTGAAAATTTGATTGAGGGGGAAGGAATATTTGGAGGAAAATCTTGTTTACCTGGATACTTAATCGTGAACCCGGGGAAGTTTATGTGTTGGCGCCATTAATTAATAGCATTGTAACATATGCCACATAAATTATTTGAGAAAAATGTTTCAATCTCTAAACCAAGTACAGTAATAGTTTTGTAATCTTCTTGGCTGAATACCACTTTGTAACCGCACCTCATTACTGAATATCACTAGATGACAACGCGTTCTGTCGAGCTCATCCAGCCGTGAACTTGGTTATTAGGTTATCTTACTCCATTGCTCTCCAGTTACTGACTCTGTAATAATGCGAAATAATTAACTTATCAGTAAATTACTCACTGACACTCCATTACTACTACTCACCGCTGGTACAACTGCAAGAAGAGGAGAATGCATGAGAGCATCAGCAACCCAGGGTGACTGCGCAGTATATTTTGATAAAATTAGTAACGACGTTATAGCCGAGAACTCTTTAACCTGACGCGCTAAAGAAGATGGTAGTCTGAATTATTCTCTTTCCATAATTGCACTCTCAACATTGGTCTCCACTAAGGCGCTTAATCATTCTTCTTCTGTTTCCTTGGCGTTTTTCCCTCCTAGCTGCAGGGTCCGCTATATGGATACGTTGTCGCCATTTGTTTCTGTCTCGAACCAAGTCAGGATGGAGGTGTTGGTTCTTCAGATCCCCATGTAGCGTATCATCCCACCGTTGCTTCGGTCTTCCCTTAGGGCTCTTGCCAACGACTTGTATAGTGTAGCCAGTCTTTGCAATTGTGTCCGCTTCCGCTCGTAGAACATGCCCAAACCAACGCAGACGGCACTCCCGCATCTTGTCACTGATTGGTGCAACCCCAAACCGTTTCCTGATGTTGTCATTGGAAACAAGATCCAATTTGGTGACACCCGCTGTCCATCGCAACATCTTGGTCTCCATAACGCCCAAGCGACGTTCTGTCACTGTTGCTCTCGGCCAACACTCGCATCCGTACACTGCTGTAACAGGCTCTCATAACCCCCCCCCCCTTTCTCTTCTGGTTACCCAAGATGTGATAATAATAATAATATCAGCGTATTTCAAAATAATTAATCACATGACATTACCATGCCAAAAATTAATAATGAAAAACACATGAAAGGGCTAATTTAATTACTCGCTAGGTCAGCCGAGTTCACAGCAAATAAAACCTAGGAGTGAATGTTCCAAATTTTCGTGGTATCCAAGAACACCCCGATTTGAATTAGGAGAAAAAAACAGGCGGGACGAAGCATGTGTCAAGACCAGCTTGTTGAATGGAAAGCTGGGCGTACTCAGAAAGGCCGATAATTCTAATCTTGCCACACATGGTGAAGGGAAGAGAAACAATCTTCCTACTGACTGCCGTCAATAAAAAAAAAAACATCTCAATAACAAAATATAATGAAAATCAAAAGATACAATTAAATCATGATTAGATTACAACTAAAACCCTAAACCGCTTAACTTAGGCTTATATTTAAAGGTAATGCAAGTTACGGATAATACTGTGAATAAAATAAAAGTCAGACATTGCCCAGTTGGCAAAATTACTTTTCCCCATCATACGATTAATAGAATTACAGAATTGAGGGTAGTTTCATCCGCAAGGATACAAGGAAAATAAACAACATGAAATTTAGGCCTGGTGCCGTTTCACAAACAAATTGCATAAAGCAACAAACGCGTTCCTTAGTGAACGAAAGCGTCTGAGAAGCTTCAGAGTCCAGCACTGACTGTCTTCTGAAGCTTATCTGACCAAAGTTAAAACCTTTTACCCTCCCTGAATCTAATGCCAATCAAACGAATCTGCATATCCAAAAAAAACTTAGCAAAATATACTTATTAACTAACAATCGTAATTCTAGAAATATCAGTCCAGAAACGCCATTCGACACATGGCATGTAAAATTCATAGTCAAATGACACAGTTTAATGTTCCACCGAACGGTTGCCCCTTCTAACACAAAAAGGTTCATACCACCTGGTGTATTTCAGCCCTCCGGAGAACTGCCCTCAGTTCCCCGGAGGCGATCGCTTAAGAGCCCTTCCGTCAGCAAGGTTCCTCTGGTACTGTTCTCCCAGCCACAGAGCGCACGCCTGTATATTCCAGCGTAACCCCCACCACAACCCTCCAGTAGTACCAACTGCGACCCGTGGCACAACCGGCCAAAACAAAGCCAGAGTTCAAGGTCTTGAGTGGGTACTATAGAATATCTCCCCACACAGGTTACTGCCTAGAAACCTTCCAGGAGCTGAGGCGTTACACCATGTTCTTGCAAGGGTGTTATTAGAATAAGGGCTTGGCGAATGTAGCTGACAAGAAATGTTGCTTTTCCAATGTTTGCAGACACAAAGCTCGATTTATCTCCCTTTACAAGTGTCTATCAATGATAAGCCTATGAGCGACAGGACACACCAAGGCACAAATCCTGGCAGAAAGGGCTCGGCGAACCCATTTCACAAACAGTCAGGCGCCGGATTGGCGAAGGAATTCTCAGAAGAGGCCTGCTGTATGCCCTCATGATAATCTGGTCAGATCTGGAGCTCTTGCTGCGTCTCGAAGATAAGATGAACATGTACCGATTTGCAAAATTGGTACATCCTCCTCCTCCAAAGGAAGACGATGGGGAGATGATGAACAGGGTGATGGTGTCCAGCTGGTCTCTTGGCAGCTGAAGAGGCTATTCCAATCTCCGCCAGCGGACCTTGAAGTAGATCTCCTCGGGTAGAATGATGCCATGGGACCTAGATGGTACCTCCAAACTGGGCCCAGATTGGTAGTACACGTCCCACATAGTGACCACTGAAACACACATCAGAACAGCAGCGTATGGTCCTAATACAGTTCCCTTAGAGGGAACAATCGTTCCAGGCCATCCAACCAGCCCATAACAGCTGAAGTTAACCCAGGAAGGATAATAAAAAATATCACACGAAGCATTAGTGTGCCATCGAAGTTCACTTAAGAGTCTTTCAAATCACAAGGGATACTTGATGCTTCAAACAAGGTTCTGCGCAAAGAGATAGTGTCCAGGGCATAATTAAAGGTCCACTGAAGTATGAAAAACACACGAAAGGGGCAACCAACTATACGATATGACTGACGTTAACAAGCTTAATTGAAAGTTCACTACAATACTTAGCAAGAATAACTAAATCAACTTATATCAATCAATTTTTGACTATAACATCCAGAAACCATAATATTTACAAAATTTCAGATATTTTCCCACCGCAATTCCCTGAAATTTTTATGGGCAACACCATCAAAATAGAAATAAAGCAAGGGGGAACTCACTGGTACCCTTCCAAAACAGTTAAACATGCTCAAAAATGAATTTACATTAACTTTGATGGCCTCACGCAGTACCGTAGGAAAACAGAACACATTTAGGAAACACCAAAACATTTTAAAACAAACACAACATACCATAATCAAACCACATGGATCGTCTCAGGTATGTGACACATATAAAAACATAATGAATATCGAAAGCCACTGTCTCATTTCACCAGTCGCTGCCCCTATCCGTCCACGGTGGCCATCCGACGAACGACAGAAAACAGCAACTACCTTCCACGAGAACAATAACCAAATGGGGAGACCACGCTAAACAATAGACACCATGATCCAACCAATTCACATACAAGCACCTAACCAAGTTTCACCAAATAACTTCATCGCTACTCGCCAACGCATCCTAACAGTCTACAAACTCCCAAGAGTTCCTGTAGGATGACCAACCGAACTCAGGACACTAAGGTGATCACACCTATCCTGAGAACCAACTTACCACAGTTACACCAAGTGTTCAAAATTAAAACATCTTCTCAAAATCAAGATGCCATCTTCTAGGCACGGAACCCAACCAATATCAAACCAACAACAACTACGAGCCCGGTGCAGAGGCTACACTAATTCTACACCCAAAGCACATAGCTCAGCAGAATTAGACACAAATTCAAGTTGGTACCAACCAATTTTCAAGACATACCTAAACGAACGTGGCTCCACCATTTAAAAAAAAACACAAATTACTTATAACGTTTACTCCCACACAGACAACAAACCACTTCCATGGTCCCATACACAGATCTACCTCACTACAACGAACACCCATAGGTGTCATGTGACACATTTCTACAAGCACAAGGTGATTAATATCCTCAAAACTTCAGATTCTCTAACCTAGCGGTCCTCGACATGCCTCAGCATGCTCAAAATACAGAATTACAGGATCACAGATGTGATGGCATGATAATTTTTTAAAATGCACGGGGCGGTTACTGTCCCCAAATTCACATGTTCTCCACCTTCAACATCTCGCACACACTGCATCATGTTCCACACACAGAATTACAAGGTCACTGATACAATTTCTAAAGCCCTCACGTAAGCAGCTGAACAACACAGTGAAATGAGCATCACTCTGAAGCATTACACCTTATTTCCACATAAAATCGAAATTTCACTACCAACCTAACAAAATTATCACTAAATTATCCAAAAATTTTACTCAAAAATATCAACCACGAATACGATGAACAAAACTCAGCTAACAGAAGCAGATCACAGCCTTTCTTGAGGATTACTAAAAACGACATAAGAGATTTGACTTCAGCGGAACAACTAGACCATCTCCCATCGCTCTGAACTTCATATCATCGCATTCACAGGAAATAGAACATCATAATTTCACCCTTTACACATCTCGAGTTTCTCGTTCACTAGCAGGTTTACAATTCGATATATGAGTCCTAAAAACACGTTTCCTAGACAGATCCTCTAATAACACTGTTACTTCAGAAGGAAAGGACAGAATCTCATAGGGGCCCTCATATTTTGGCTGCAGTTTACCTGATACCTGACGACCTGGGGCCTTAGCCCAGAAGTTTTTTGCATACACAAAATCTCCGACAGAATATCCACCCTGTTTTCTGCCCAAATTATATCTCTCAGCTAGCTTATCATGCGAGATCTTTATAGCAGCTTTGGCCTCCTTCCAGATTTCTCTGACACGAACAGGAGAGGGTTGGTCAGGAAGCAGATCATGAAGTGACCACAGATTCGTTAGAGGGGAATTTGGGACGAACGCATACATAAGTGAGAACGGCGTTTTCCCATGGGATTCATGCTCAGCAGTATTGAAAGCGTAGGGTAACCAATGTAATGACGAATCCCACTTGGCATGATTGTCACGATGATATGCGATAAGTGCAGCTCTCAAATTTCGGTTAACTCTCTCTGCCAAACTAGGGTTGGGGTAATAGGGTGTCGTGGTGACAAGGGAAACAGCATAATCAAAACAAAATTTTCTAAACTGATGAGAAACAAAGGCCTTGGCATTATCTGACACCAAGTATTGACTAGGACCAAAGGAAGAGAAAACAGACTTTAAACATCTTATGACAGTAGCAGAGTCACAATTTCTAGTGGGAAAAATCCATGAAAAGCGAGAGAAACCATCGACACAAACAAAACCCAGTTTAGACCTCGGCAGGGGTCCAACGAAATCCACATACAAGCGTTCCATGGGCCTAGACGCAGATTCAGAAGCTAACTTACCAACCTTACCACAGACGGTAGGCTTACTTACTTTACAATCATGACACCCCAGCACGAACTTTCTCACATCCTTATCGAGACCCTTCCAAACAAAAGACTGCCTTATTTTCTGTCGAGTTTTGAATATTCCTAGGTGGCCTCCAGCGGGTGACTCGTGAAAATACATTAGCATGCCATTTATCAGCTGAGTAGGCAAAACAACCTTAGGCTTTCTATCACGCCTAGTTACACAACATAATACACCAGACTTTAAAACATAAGGCTTTATCTCTTCTCCAGAAACTAATCGAGCAATTAAATCACACAAGACGGGATCTTCCTTCTGATGGTTAGCAATGTCTCCAAACAATAACGGTGAATTTACTAACATGTGTTGAGCTGAATTAGCCCCAACAGCAACAGGTTCCTCTAAAGAGGGAGTTTCACACTTGTCAGGAACTTCTCCATAGAGACGCTTAAGTGACACAGCACAAATATTTTCATGATTTTCCTCGGGAACGAGATTCTTACATTTATCAGGAACTTCTTCATACATGCGGCTAAGGGAGTCGGCTATGACATTTTCACAACCCTTTATATGACGAACGGTGAACTGAAATGATGAAATACGGGTTGCCCACCTGGCGATTCACCCAGTGGTTCGAGGTGTAGCCAGGACCCAGCTCAGGGCCTGGTTGTCGGTTTCAAGTTCGAAAGGAACATGTTCGACATACATTCGGAATTTCTCCAGTCCAAACATCACTGCGAGCCCCTCAAGCTCATACACGGAATAATTTACTTCAGCAGGGGACAGAGTTCGAGAAGCAAAACCAATAGGTCGTCTACCTAACTCACTTTCTTGTAACAACACAGCAGCTACAGCACCGAGCGACGCATCAGTCAGGATTATAAACTTCTTACCGAAATCAGGGACAGCGAGGACAGGAGCGCTACACAGTGCCTCCTTCAAATCGTCAAAAGCTGCTTGCTGCGACGGACCCCATTCAAATTTCACATCAGACCTTCGCAGATGGTTAAGTGGCAACGCCCGCTGTGCAAAATTGGGTATAAATTTGCGCAGAAAGCCAACCATTCCCACGAATCGGGCTACTCCTTTCACATTTTTAGGGGGTGCAAAATCTCTAATTCCCTGGGTTCGGGAGTCATCGACCGAAACACCTTCAGCAGAAACAACATGACCAAGAAAGGCAATTTTAGGTTTAGCAAGGGACACTTTAGACAACTTTACGGTTAGACCAGCAGATTTTAACCTCTCAAATACTTCACGAAGACGGCGCACGTGGTCTTCGAACGTCTCGCTATAAACAACAACATCGTACAGGTAGTGATACAAATAATCAAATTTGATGCCAGAAAACACGTGATCAAGAAGCCTACTAAGCACAGCGCCCCCTGTAGAGATGCCAAAAGGTAGTCTGCAATATTCATAGAGATTCCAATCGGTGGCGAATGCAGTCAGATGCTTAGATTCTTCAGCTAACGGAATTTGGAAATATGCCTGCGTCAGGTCAATGAGGCTATAATAGGAGGCGTTTTTGAACCAGGAAAAACAGCTATGTAAATCAGGAAGAGGGATGGATTCTAAAACAATCTTTTTGTTTAACCTACGATAATCTACGACTGGCCGAAAACCACCATTTGGCTTAGGTACTAAGAACACAGGTGAGGAATATGCTGATGTGGAGGGTCGAATCACTCCATCTAGTAACATCTGATCGATTAATTTCTTTAATTCCAACATTTTGGGTGGACTCAAACGGTAGGGAGGATGTCTGACGGGTATAGTATCCGTTACTTCAATTTTATACTCCAGGATCTTAGTCATTCCTAATTCATCAGTGAACACCTCGGGAAAATACCCACACAAATCCCGAATCTCTTTAGCTTGAGCGTCAGATAAATTACTTAAATCCAAGGATTCAACCCCGGTGGACAAGACGGGTTCAGCATCACGGTTGGCAACATGAGCACTCGCGCTAGGGACAGCAGTAGAAAAGAATTTAAATTTTACCTCAGAACAAAACCTGAACCAGAATGATTCGTGTTGCATATCTAGCAGTAAGCCAGTATGAGCAAAAAAATTAGCGCCCAGAATAATAGGACATGACAAATTCTTAATGACCCAAAAGGAAAATTTCCAACAAAATTTATGAATCCGAACCTTAAACTTCACAGAACCAAGAACGTTCAATTGAGCACCGTTGGCAGAAACCAACTTAACATCTACATTTGACAGGTTACTGAATTTACAAATGAGTTTCATAGACAAATACCAATCCTCGCTAACCAATGAAGCAGCGCTTCCCGAGTCTAACAAGGCTATTACACATGCGTCATTAATTGCAATTTCAACCATAGGAGAGGGTAGAACTACATCAGAAACTTTAGAACAGACACCATTTGCTCCGATAACTTTGGCATCATCCCTCGTCACCTCATTTCCCAATGCACATCGCTGATCCTTGGCAAGGAGGATTTCAGGATGCTTGTCTCGGAATAGTCAATTTCTTTTTACCGGACAGTTCCACGCTATGTGGCCCTGCTGCCCACAGTAGAAGCACGTCACAGGACGATTACTACTACCCCTAGGCGAATTATGGGAAGGACGACCGGCCCCAGGTGGTGGTCGAACCGAGGGAGGTCGAACAAACGGAACAGGGTTAATGAAAGGAGGGGGCATGCTAGTTGCATACCTTATGATATCAACCGAACGCACGGATTCGGCCTGAATAGCGGCTTCACGTAGTTCCCTAATCGTACTCGGATTAGTTCCAACACATAGGCAATTCCGAAATTCCGGCGTAGCACCGGCCAAAATAAGCCTTACCACTTCTGCCTCTGGCATATCTACTCTAAAGACTTTTACAAACCTGGATATGTCCACAATGTATGAATTTAACGGCTCGTTAATACCCTGAGCTCGGTACAGGTAACGTCCCTTCACAGTATCGAGCGACCTGATGGGCACAAATACTCGCAACACCTCGGACATAAAATTCTCCACACTCCAACCTTCACACATGGCACTAGTCACATAGGCCCCCAACGTATCGAACACATGGGAGGATATTAATTGAAAGACCACTTGGTCGCTGACACCGAATTGGATAGCACACTCATGAACATCGACCAATATTCTCAAAAAATCAACGACTCCTTCAACCGTGTCCATACTTTTACCCGATAACTTTGAAACAAAACCCAAAATGGGGTGACTGACAGAACCAAAGCTGGCCTTAGAAAAAACAGAATAATTAGAATGCTCGACATTGGACACGTTACGACTTGGCATTTCGGCACACGGATTTCCTTGCACATAATTTTGGTTTCCGGAACAAGATGAAGAAACGAGGTTACGCCCTGAATTTGAAACACTCCCCTGAGAGTCTCGATAAACAGAATTTAAATCCCTAACCGGTTCGGAAGGAGAATTTTGTGTCACTGTAGGCCCCTGATGACCTGAGTTACCCGGCACTTTAAATGTTGAAACAGACCCGGAATTATCTCTAGAATTTACTTCTCGAGCACCGACACTAACAGGATTACAACTAGATGAGGGGATATTTAAGACAGACTGGGGTTCGATTACCGACCTCCTTACACGAGGCGAGCCGACAACAGCAGAGAAGGAGTTACAAGTTACACAGTTACAACTACAAGTACAATTTTCGCGTCCGGGGAGGTCGAAGGTTACGTTGCTGGTATTGTTTGGCACAGAAGTCATCACAGCATTAGGGTTAATGGTATTCGAAACTGGTATCACCGTATCAGGGCCTAACGGTGCCTGGTCAAGCCCAGAATGTGTTGTCACAGTTTCATGATTAAAAGTACGGTTACCGACAATAGGAAGAATCTCTCGACTCTCACAGCTGTTGGGCAGGCGGGCTATTCCATTGCCACGGAGCGCGGCAGGTTCAGCGACAGGATTACCAACTTGGCCAGTGGCATTTTCAGCCAGACTGTCGCCTAGATTTGTCGAGACATTACGGCTACATGTAGGAGTTGAATTCAATAAATCCCCACTTCCACTAACACGATTAACAGTATCCAAAGTCTGAGCACATTCCACTAAATTAACTTCAGCCTCTAATAGACCTTTCAAATCGGCGATGGGACGTTCTTCATCAGATTGTAACAAATCCACACATCGGAGATATAGGTAATCAATTCTAGCTTTCAATTTGGTGAGATCAACAGGGCTACATTCTACTTCACTGAAACAATACTTAATTACATTACAAATTTCCCTAATTGCATCACATAACCTTGACTCACCGAGTTTGAATTCAGCAGTTGACAGCTTTGGAAGGGTTGCTGAAAAATTCACGGCATACTCTAGACTCTGGCGCGCTAGTTCTGCGTCCCTGGGCACTTCAAGGTTACGTAACAGCAATTCGTAGGTTACCTCTTCATCCAATAAGTATTTCACGATGATTTTGCGGGAAGCCATCGTACATAAATTTCATGTAACAGAACACAAATTAATCATTACACAGAGTTTAAACCAATCCTACCTATGTGGAGAAAAGATTAATAAGGAGGAGGGCCCATAATTAAGTTACTGAATTTAATTTTAATTAATTACTGCAATCAGTCAGCAGGAAAGATTATTTGCTAATGGCAAGATCACAGAACAAACCACGCTCTTCTACCACTGTAACAGGCTCTCATCCCCCCCCCCTTTCTCTTCTGGTTACCCAAGATGTGATAATAATAATAATATCAGCGTATTTCAAAATAATTAATCACATGACATTACCATGCCAAAAATTAATAATGAAAAACACATGAAAGGGCTAATTTAATTACTCGCTAGGTCAGCCGAGTTCACAGCAAATAAAACCTAGGAGTGAATGTTCCAAATTTTCGTGGTATCCAAGAACACCCCGATTTGAATTAGGAGAAAAAAACAGGCGGGACGAAGCATGTGTCAAGACCAGCTTGTTGAATGGAAAGCTGGGCGTACTCAGAAAGGCCGATAATTCTAATCTTGCCACACATGGTGAAGGGGAGAGAAACAATCTTCCTACTGACTGCCGTCAATAAAAAAACAACATCTCAATAACAAAATATAATGAAAATCAAAAGATACAATTAAATCATGATTAGATTACAACTAAAACCCTAAACCGCTTAACTTAGGCTTATATTTAAAGGTAATGCAAGTTACGGATAATACTGTGAATAAAATAAAAGTCAGACATTGCCCAGTTGGCAAAATTACTTTTCCCCATCATACGATTAATAGAATTACAGAATTGAGGGTAGTTTCATCCGCAAGGATACAAGGAAAATAAACAACATGAAATTTAGGCCTGGTGCCGTTTCACAAACAAATTGCATAAAGCAACAAACGCGTTCCTTAGTGAACGAAAGCGTCTGAGAAGCTTCAGAGTCCAGCACTGACTGTCTTCTGAAGCCTATCTGACCAAAGTTAAAACCTTTTACCCTCCCTGAATCTAATGCCAATCAAACGAATCTGCATATCCAAAAAAAACTTAGCAAAATATACTTATTAACTAACAATCGTAATTCTAGAAATATCAGTCCAGAAACGCCATTCGACACATGGCATGTAAAATTCATAGTCAAATGACACAGTTTAATGTTCCACCGAACGGTTGCCCCTTCTAACACAAAAAGGTTCATACCACCTGGTGTATTTCAGCCCTCCGGAGAACTGCCCTCAGTTCCCCGGAGGCGATCGCTTAAGAGCCCTTCCGTCAGCAAGGTTCCTCTGGTACTGTTCTCCCAGCCACAGAGCGCACGCCTGTATATTCCAGCGTACCCCCCACCACAACCCTCCAGTAGTACCAACTGCGACCCGTGGCACAACCGGCCAAAACAAAGCCAGAGTTCAAGGTCTTGAGTGGGTACTATAGAATATCTCCCCACACAGGTTACTGCCTAGAAACCTTCCAGGAGCTGAGGCGTTACACCATGTTCTTGCAAGGGTGTTCTTAGAATAAGGGCTTAGCGAATGTAGCTGACAAGAAATGTTGCTTTTCCAATGTTTGCAGACACAAAGCTCGATTTATCTCCCTTTACAAGTGTCTATCAATGATAAGCCTATGAGTGACAGGACACACCAAGGCACAAATCCTGGCAGAAAGGGCTCGGCGAACCCATTTCACAAACAGTCAGGCGCCGGATTGGCGAAGGAATTCTCAGAAGAGGCCTGCTGTATGCCCTCATGATAATCTGGTCAGATCTGGAGCTCTTGCTGCGTCTCGAAGATAAGATGAACATGTACCGATTTGCAAAATTGGTACAACTGCGACAGGACGGATGACATTACGATAGATCTTTGACTTTAGGTTGTCCTTCATCCTTCGATCGCAGGTGACTCCAGTTGTCGTTCGCCACTTAATCATTCTTAATCATGGTAAAATCGTTGTTATTCTGTATTAACATTGTTAGATTTTTTAGAATGGCACGGTTTACTGTAGCAGTACCTCCTTAGATCATGGATCTGTCGAGCTAATTGATTGTGTACATGAACAACACATCGTCCGCCCATTTGCCGCAGTTTTTGAGCCTTTGACAGCAGTGTTTTTTTTTTTTTTCCGAGACTTTCAATATCAGTTTTACTCCACTTGACAACACCAAAGGAATACCTAAGAGCGGGTTCAGCAAGTGCTGATGACCTTAAACAAGTTCTTACTGTTAAGGTTGGTGTTCACTACTAGTTTGATTCTTCTGATGAATTCTTTTGTCACATCTAGCTTCATCGCTGTGTGCTGTAAGTGTGGGGCTTGCTTTATTACCCAAATATTTGAACGCCTCATAAGCAAGCTATGTCTGAATCTGCTCACCGTGGTCTGTTTCGGATATACCTTCTTGGAGCTTTCCTTTAATAACCTTGAGCGTTCGACATTTTTCCAGTCCGAATTCCATCCTCAGAGCTCGTGAAATCTTCAATAGAAACATTTGTTGTGTAGATGTACTAGCAAATAGTTTCAGGTCATCCATATACAAGAAGTGGTTCATTTTTGGTTAACTCTCTGTACTTTAATTTGGTTCGACGGTGGATTCATTGCGAGACAGAACTTTAATGGACTCAAGTAGTCTCCCTGGAAAATACCCTTTTGAATCGGAATTAGGCATGTTTCAATTCTACCGTTTGCTGTATTCAGAGATATTACTGTTCTCCACATTGCCATGACACGTTTCAAGAAAGATATTATATGATGATCGATCTTGTACATCGTCGGTATGAAGATCAACCAATCATATGTCTTCTCGTTGTCTCTATAGGCCTATGCCGTGAACAATCCTGGTATTTGCAAAGGCTTGGTTAGAAACCACTCTACCCCATGAAGTAGTCGTACTAGTTAAAACACGCACCATGGCCACGAGCACAGCTGCAGCAAGTCCGGAGATCGTAGGTTCGAATCCCGACGCTAACATCGGCTATCCTGAGTGTGGGTTTTCCCCAGTATGTTTTACTCCCCTTCCATGCAAATGCCGGGATAGTACCTTACTTCAAGTCTGTCCCTAGTACAGTTACACCCACTACTACAGTCATCACATAAATACAGTTTATCAGACAAGTTCAACGCACCCCTAAGTACACGGAGCCAAGATGTGCCAAACCCCTAAAACTGAATTAGCAACAACAACAGAAACCATTGAATCAATGTTGAGATAGTACATTATGCAACAAGCCTATAATGGCAATAAATAAGACACGAGCATCTCGCGAGTTCTATACAAGTCATATGAGTGTCTTAATTACCATTAGAGGTGAGTTACATACGACTGTTTATGTTCGACGATAATTATAACTTTCTTTATGTTCGAACACAAATATTCATAAATATCTGTCGATATTCCGCCAATTTCGTTTACTGAGCAAAGCGCATGGGACGCAGAGAATACCTTGTATTCGACCACTGCCTCCTCGAATAACCCACTATGACACTAGCCACGCAGTGAAATTTAAAATAGGAGGCCGTGAAGTCAGCGCAGATGCGATACTATCCTTACCTAATTGGTTAAACAGCTGTATTGTAATGATAATCTTGAGCTTTGATTGGTGAAGAACCTGTATCATAATGAAACTTGAACTATAAGTATAATGAGCCTCTTTAAGATGCAGTTTTCTGGCATATAAAATTTATATTTCAGCATGGACGAACATAAAGCACTTTACAGCCTTTGGAACCTGTAGTACATACTTTCTGTTGTGTTGCAAGGATGCTATTTCGTTCACAGTGGGAATTTATCCTTTTACTGAGACAAGAAGTGATGATCTTATACATTGTTGGAAGCCAAGGTATTATTATTATTAATTATAATAATTGTATTAAATATTTATATCAGACCTGTGATGTTCCGTTAAATATTTTATCAGGCCGGTGATGTTCTGTCCCTTGAAACAATGCTGTGCCAACAATCAATGTATAACGTATCAGTTCAGTTCAGTTTTAATAACTAATAAATTCACTTCAATTAACTTCAATGTGCAACCTTCTATTTATTGGCCGATAAATTCATTTTAATTAAGTTCAATAGGTAACCCCATACTAATTCTTCTCTCCCTCATATTTGACATTAATAGAACTAAATATTTCGAAATTGATGATGATTTGCAATAAATATGCAAAATTCTGATGCCACGCTAATAAACAATTGAAAACTGATTTATCATAATTACCAATCGCAATGTTGCTGGTCGCAATAGCATTGGAAACAAGAATCGTTTGCATTACCAGTCCAGTGCTACTATGGCAGAACGTATCCTATGGATTGATAAGAAAAAGAACCGTTCAGTATAATATTTCACGAAAAATAAATGTGCAAACTATATTTACGTTCGACCCTGACTATTATATGTCAGAAAACTGTACTATAATGAGGCTCATTATAACACTGCTGTATTTTTCATTATGAAACAGTTTCTCCCACCAATCAGAGCTTAAGAAACAGTTGTTTGACCAATTAGATAATTAGATGTGCTGAGTTCCACGGCCTTCTAATTTGAATTTCACTGCCTGGCCTAGTGTCATAGTGGGGTAATCGAGGAGGCCATGGTCAAAATTCTCTGCGTCTCATGCGCTCTGTTCAGTACATAAAACTGGCGAAATCACGACAGATATTTATGAATAATTATGTTCGAACATAAACAGTCGTATGCAACTCGCCTATAATGGTAATTAAGACGCTCGTATGGAAATTATAAAACTCGCATACGCTCGTATTATAAACATTCTCGTGTCTTAATTATTGCCATTATAGGCTCGTTGCATAATCTACTATTATGTTCGACCCTGACTATTATATGTCAGAAAACTGTACCATAATGATGGTCATTATAACACTATTTTTCATTATGAAACAGTTTCTCCCACCAATCACAGCTGGAGAAACAGTTGATTGACCAATTAGATCAGGATAACATCGCACCTGCACTGAGTTCCAAGGCCTTCTAATTTAAATTTCACTGCGTTCCCTAGTGTCATAGTGGGGTGATCGAAGAGGCCATGGTCGAATACAAGGCATTCCCTGCGTCGCATGCGCTCTGTTCAGTACATAAAACTGGCGAAATCTCGACAGATATTTATGAATATTTATATTCGAACATAAAATAGTTATAATAATTATCGTCGAACATAAACAGTCGTGTGCAACTCGACTATAATGGTAATTAAGACACTCGTATGGAAATTATAAAATTCGCCTCGCTCGTTCTATAAACATACTCGTAACTTAATTATTGCCATAATGTACTATTATATCATCATCATAATCGATTTTTGCCAACCAAGGACCAAGTAAATAACTCTTCATGATTTCTGTTTTCTTTGGCGCCAGTATTTCTTCATTCTCTTGATCACAGCTTCTTTCATTTCAGCTGTCCAATGTTGTTTCTTCTTGGTCGCTGTTTCTGGCTCGAGGAACCCCTTAAATGTGTGTATCTTATTTCTGAAAGTGGTTCTGTTGCGGATGTCTTGATCAGTGATGTTCATTTCTTGGAGATCCTTCTTGGCGTGAGGCATTCTTGAAATACACCCTCTGTCTGAAAAGTTAGGTGAATAGGCTGTATTACGAACGGATTGTTGGCTTACCTGAAACAGCCGTTACTGTCCTTCGAGGTAATCCCCGTGGATGGTTATGCACTTCTGAGATCAACTGAACAAGTCCTGGAAACTCCTGGAAGAGTCTTCTTTAGGAATAGCCTTCAGTTTGGGTCGTCAAATTCTCTAAATTGAAAGCAAGAGAGAAGCGTGAATTTATGCAACCTGCCTTGCTCACCTGATAGACGGGCGGCAGTGAGAAGTGTGAATTTATGCAACCTAACGTGCACACCTGTTCGACAGGTCGCAGTGAGAAGGGTGAATGTTCCGTGGAATGGAATGGTCCTGAAAACCATCGTCATGGGTGACGAGATGGAGTACTGGGGTCCAGGGTCGCCAAAAAGCCCTGAAGGGCCAGAGGTTTTCGGACATTTTGGACATCCAACGTAATGTGACGACCCAACTGAAGGCTATCCCTCAGGACTTGTACAGCCGTTCAAAGAAGTGCATAACCATCCACGGGGATTACTTCGAAGGATAGCAACGGCTGTTTCAGGTAAGCCAACAATCCGTTCGTAATATAGACCCTTTCACCGAACTTTTCAGACAGAGGGTGTATGTCCAAAGAATTGAACCCTTCGTTTTCGTATGGTATCTGAGATTCTGCTGCATGTATTATATACATCTTTGTTACTGCGTAATCGGTATGTGTCAGCACATTTTTTGGTCCGAGAATTTTTCTTAAAACTTTTCGTTCCTTTTTTTCTTTTCAATTTCTTCAATGTCCTTTTTAGTTGTTAGTCCTAAGCATTACGAAGCACACAGGCACTCTGGTTGAATTACTGTTTGATAGTGTCGTAGTTTAGTCTTAATAGAAATCGCATTCTTGTTGTATGTGTTTTTCGTAAGGTGGAAGCAAGCTCAATTTCCCTGGCTCTCTCATGATTTCCTTCTTTGTCGAGTCCGTTAGGTTGGATTATCTCACCAAGGTACAAGAAATTTACAACTTGACTTATCTTAACCTCTTTTGTTGTCATTATGTATCTCGAGGATTCCTTTATGTTGGTCATCAAATGGGTCTTCTCAAACGATATCCGAAGGCCGGTTTTCTCAGCTATTTCTTCCAAAGTGTGAACTTGCATTATAGCTGATTCCATGTCCTCTGACAGCAGCACAAGATCATCAGCGAATGCTAAGCAGTTTCTTTCTTGTACCTTATCGTTACTTGGTCCTTATTACATTTGTTTTCTGCGAGTACTCCTTCCCATTCTTTGATGACCTTATCCAAAACACATTTGAAGTGGGGATATGCAATCTCCTTGTCTTGATTTCAAATGGTTCAGATATTTCACCCAGGAACTTGAGTTTTGAGTATGTATCTGTTAGGGTCTCATTTATTAATTGTAATGTCTTGTTACCTGTGCCATATTCTTTAAGAATGCCATACAGTGTATTCCTGTCGATTGAGTCATATGCTTTCCGAAAGTCTACAAATAATAAGAACTTTATTGCAGCCAATGGCCAAATTAATAAATTAACATTAAAAGACAAAAATCAAAGATTTCTTTAGTCTTCATTACAAAACATTGTAAGTGTGACCCGTCTTTGTTGGCACAACATCACATGATACCTATCACACTGCTCTCCACATAGCAAACAGATGCACTGCTGGTCCGGCTGATGATATTTCTTCTTGGTGCATACTTTAAAGTGAAAACCATGCACCGAAAATCTCGTGACTATATGACGCAAATCATACAATGCATTTGTCCATTCAGTTGAAAGCATCGCGTCAGTGCCGTAAAAGTCGTCCCGTTTTTTTTCTCTCTTCCTTTTCAATTCTGTCAGTAGAGTCTCATATCCAGGTGTAACGGGCAGCAATAGGTTCAGTCTCAGGTCTTCAACAAAGTATGGCTCTCTAGCTAGCAGGTAAACCAAACGGGATGGCGTGTACTTGGAAAGGCACAAAGCTCTCTTGAGATAGATGGATTTTACTCTTTCCAGATCTGCCAGGTGTTTTCTCTTGAGGCGTATCCATATATTTTCCAATCCTTATGATGCTATTGGTGTTATTTTTACATGAAACAGTTGGATTGCAGTCTTTAGGGACAATTTATGAATCTGTTTTATGTCACTCATCGCTTGCACTGCAGCGGTCAGCTTGTCTCTCATATGGATTGTAAAAACGTTTCCTAGAGTCTGCCAAGATATCCCGAGATACTTAAAATGAGTCACCGATGGAAGAAGCCTGTCTCTATAGCTTATCTTTCCCCGCTTCCCTCCTTTCCTGAATGTCATCATAACTGTCTTGTCCTCGTTTAAGCGTAATTCATTGATTTCAGCCCAATCCACCAACTTGTTGAAAGCTCTTTGGAGATATTCCGTACTTGATGATGATAGAACCATGTCGCCTGCATATATATAACCTGACTGTGTCTGTCAATGTTGCTTCTACTATGTCCGCAGAGGCGATGTTGAACAACAGGGTCCCCCTGTAGTACACCATTGGTCTACAAATACCGCCAATAAATTCTTGCCTCTGGCAGCTCTGTCCTTCAGTGTTGTCTCGAGGTTCCAAATTTGTTCCACACACGATCGTCCTTTCCGGAAGCCTGCTTGGTATTCGCGGATTTGGTGGTCGAGTTGTTGTTTTAACCTTGACAATAGTGCCATGGATAGGATCTGGTATGCTTCTTGAAGTAGCGAGATGCCTCTGTAGTTATTAACATCTCTTCTGTTCCCTTTCTTGTGTAGCGGATGGATCAGTGCTAACTTACCAGTGTTCCAGATCTCTTGCATTAACTGACACAAGTTCTTGACCATTTGGGGGCTAACATGTTTCCATAGTTCGGCCTTTATCGAATCTTACCCGGCCGCTTGGTTGTTCTTGAGCTTCTTGATCATATTCGTGATTTGTGAGCTTCTCTTGTGGTGCTGGGCAGTTAAGTACGTGTTTAAAGTATTCCGCCAATAGTTGGCTATTTTCTTTGTTGTTTGTTGCAATACTGCCATCTTCCTTCTTAAAACACAAGCTGGCTGGTTGGTATATTTAAAGGTTTCTCTTAAATGTCTTGTAATACTCTCTCGTGTGATTCCTTTGGAATTTCTGTTCAATTGAATCGAGTTGTTCTTTATCGAATTTCCCTTTTTCTCCTATTATGATTTTGGCTCTTGTTTTTCTTTGTTCCTTGAAGCTGTTGTAATCTTCTTGTTTCTTTGATGAGTACCATCTTTTTCATTCATTCAGTCTGAGTGATGTTGCCTGTTCACATCTATCATTCCACCATGGATGTTTGCGTGTTATCTTTAGTGTTGCTGTTTCCTTGGCTGCTTCTTCCATAGTTTGCTGCATCCGTTTCCATTCAGTTGTTTCAATATTCGTCAGTTCTTGGTACCTGTTACAATTCTGTGTCAGGTTTTGAGTGTCAAATCTTAGTAATCTGTTGTTCGTGCGTTTCGTACAGTTGCTTGGAATGAACTTTTCCTTGATAGTTGTTAGGTAATGATCTGTTTCTATGTTGGCTCCTTTCTTGACTTAAATATTCATGATTTCCTTTTGGATTCTATGGGTTATTGCTACATGATCAATTTGAAACCCCTCTAGTAATTTGTTCGGTGATGCCCACGTCTTTTGTTTCCTAGGAAGCTTCTTGAGGTGGGTAGACATCAGTTTCAATTTGAAGTTCCTACCTAATTCTATAAGTCTTTGCCCATTCCTGTTGGTTCTACTAAGAGTTGGGTGTTCCCCAACTATTTTCTTGTAGGCTCTCTCTCTCTCTCGTCCTACCTGTGCATAAGTAGTATTTTTACATGATTGTCGGGGATTTTTGAAGTCACCTATTCTAGTTCTTCCCAGAAGTCATCAACCTTTTGTGGGTTGACTCGATTGTCGTCATTAATTGGAGCATGAGCATTAATGAGGGTGTACATTTTCTTTGTGCATTTAATGGTTAGTAGGGCGAGTCTTCCATTCGGGGACTGAAAGGAGGTAACCGAAGTTGGAATCTTTTTGTTGATTACAAAAGCTGTCCCTAAGTGTGTCAGGTTCTTCATGATCCGTATGCCAACCTTGCCTTTTAGGATTCTGTAGTTTTTCGATTCCATCGCGATGTCGTCCGTGAATCTTGTTTCCCAAGGGATTTTTTGCTGGTCAATTGTGTCAGTAAGTTGTTTGAGTTTCCCTGTTTTAGGAGTGAATTTATGTTTAGTGTGCAGAAAAAGTGAATTCGTTTAGGTCTTAATTCTGGTGTATTCAGATTGGATGCATGTGATGGCAAGGGGTTTCCTATTCGCTGCGATTCGTCTACGCATGCATGTTTGGGCTCTCCAGAATCCAATGGCCCAAGTGCACCGTTCGTGGCAGTGGTGGATTTCCTTTTCAGTCTACCACCTGGAGTACTTTCCGAAAGAAATGTTTCCATCATGCGAGTTATTATTATAAGTTTTTGGAAGAGTCAACCGAGGTCAGCTCGAGATACCAATAAGGTTGTAAACCCTAAGGTTGCTCCTTATCAGTACATGTTTTTGGATTGTAGCTCCACTGTCGGGGATAGATGACTATTTCACTTCACCGTTGAAGTTGCATATGTATCACCAATTGAAGCTGTTGGTCGTCTTATTCGTCTGTAACCAGACAGAGGCCCTTACAGGGTGCTATCAACGGGAGCCAGATGAACCCTGTTAATTTTACGAGGTGTTACTCCTCTCTCCTCCCTTCTCAACCGGGATTAAGCCTGGACAGCCGTTGACGATTTTGAGGAAAACAAGTAGTTCCATGAAGAACTAAATAGCCTATTTTCATATATCCTACACATATTAATTGCCTCTATCAACATACAAATTGTCAGTTTGATTGCTGTAATAGATTTGTAGATATTGAGAACCGTCTAAATATTTTGGATGGTCACCATGTTGGATTTTTATATTATTATAGACCATAGATTCATGTACTATTACATGAAGATTATTGTGCAGGTGTTTTATTCAAACTTCAATCGCATGGTTAGGAAACAAGAAATAAAAGCGGGATTTTAAAATTTCGCTCAGCCGCCATCTTGTGGTTATGAAAATAATTTTAATGAATTAGATGCCAGTCGATTAAAATGTGTATAAGCAAATGCCGTATCAAGTTTCACTGCGCTCGGATGGTTAAAACGAAAGAAACGTCCATTTGAATATTTAAATTTCGCGTCGCCGCCATGTTGGATTTGTACTCGCCAGGTAATTGAACGTCCATAGGTGAACTTATGCTTATAGCCTCTACACACTTACAAAATTTCAGTTTGATTGCTGAGCTAGATTGTTTTTAGCGTATGGCTTTTAGTGCCGGGAGTGTCCGAGGACATGTTCGGCTCGCCAGTTTTGTAGCTGCTTCGAGGTGGACACCCAACGGGTGAGCTACACGTACCGTCGCGTGTGGAGTGTTGTCTGGGGAGGAAAGTTTGCTTGTAAGGACGAGGAGTTGGAAGGTAGCGGCTGTGGCCTATAGTTAGGGACCTCCCGGATGTGAGCGACTGCCAGCAGTCATGCCATAACGACCACGGCTAACTCACCCGGTTGTAGTAGATTAATAGAAATTGAGAACCGTCTAAATATTTCAGATGGTCGCCGTGTTGGATTTTAATATATGTAGGCCATAGAGTTATGTACTACTAGATGATGATTATTGTGTACGTTCATTATGCAAATGTTGATTTGGATCGCATGATTACAACACAAGAAATAAAAACTTAATTTTCGAATTTCGCACAGCCGCCATCATGAGGATACGTAAATATTTAACTAAATTAGATACCAGTGCATTACAATGTGTATAAACATTTGCTGTACGAAGTTTCATTGCGTTTGGATCATTAAATCGCGAGAAACATCTATTTAAATCTTTCAACTTCACTTGGCCGCCATATGTTCTTTACTGAACATCTTGTTTATATATTATGATTTTTCAAAATAATTTACACAAATTAATGAAGGAAGACCTAAACGAAATTTTAAATTCTTTTCAGTGGGTGAACACGATTGTACCCAATAGTAAAGGGTGTTATTCCCTAAACCAGAAAAGAATTGCATGAGATAAGTAAATTCGTTATGTACCGTTTGATTACTAGTTTCGATTGTCAAGCGATCATCATCAGATCCCTTGCATTCAAGCTTTTACATCAATATGTGCCTGAATATATTTAAAATATTGACAATTTTAGTTAGGAACGGAAGTTTACTGTAAACATGTGCAACTATTCAGGGCTCATTATTTTTAGTGGACTCAGTCATGGTTCCGTATTGATTGACAATCAAGTATAATATACTCATTAGTTTTATGTGATTTGTGTAATGATATTCAAACCTCGAGGGAACGGTCAGGAGGAAGCCGACACGGGACTTTCATGAAGGCTTTATCATTCTATTCTCCAAGTAGACACAGTCCCTTCCTCCCCATCAGGGTCTCCAATTGGGTTCAAGAGTTCTTCATAGCACTCCGTCTACATGATCCTGAGTTCATCTTTATTTTCTATATGTTGACCACTTTTGTTCACCATTCGAACATAGTGCGTCATATCATTCCTCCTCTTGCTTTTAACCATCCCATATAGGAACGTTTTTGTAACTTCACTATCCTCCTTAATCATCCAAGTCCATTCTCCCATCCACTTTCTTCTCTCCTCTTCCATCACTCCTTTTGCCTCCTTCTTTTTTATCTGACACTCTTCTCTTGTCTTTACTGTCCTATTCTAGAGCCACACCATAAGGGCTCTATTCTTCTTCTGCACTATAGGCTATCTTTCGTTCCACCAATTTACTGTTAAAGAAAGAAGAAGCTCGCTGCTTGTTGTAACAAAAATGGAATGTATCATACAAAAATAATTGGAATGCAGCCTAAATAAGTCAGAAACCTCTATGGACATGAAATTGGCAGGTGAAAAACTAAAGGAAGTAGGAGACTTCTTTTACTTAGGAAGCAAAATAACCAGTGATGGACGAAGCAGAGAGGATATAAAAAGTACGTTAGCTCAGGGAAGGAAGTCATTTCTAGAGAAAATGAATCTGTTGACATCGAATATAGATTTAGGTATTAGGAAGTCATTTTTGAAGGTCTTTGTCTGGAACGTGGCGCTCTATGGAAGTGAAACTTGGACTACTGGTGCAGCAGAAAAGAGGAGAATTGAAGAATTTGAAATGTGGTGTTACAGGAGAATTGGGAAGAACAGATGGGTATATAGAGTTACAAACGAAGAGGTATTAAGACTAATGGGAGAGGAGAGATGTTTCTGGCGACTGCTAATGAAGAGAAGAGATAGGTTAGTAGGACACTTACTAAGACACACAGGAATGGCAAGCTTGGTTATGGAAGGAAGGGTCGAGGATAAGAACTGTAGGGGTACACAAAGGTTAGAATATGTTAAAGAGATTGCCTCGGATGTAGGGTGTGGTAACTATGCAGAGATGCAACGATTAGCTCGGGACAGGGAGGTATGGAGGGCTGCATCAAAACAGTCAAAATATTGAAGACTCAAACACACACAGACACGTTTGCATGTAACTTCCTTCATAAATAAACATGATATTTATCAGTTAATTAATCAAATATCTAAGTGATTAAAAACACGCCCTATTAAAATACAGCAGTGACAGTGCAGTGTTGCACAACGACCGGATTTTTAAACAAATAATTAAATAATACCGTGTTAATAATGTTTTAGCAAAAAAAATCGCCTCTTACATGCACAGGAATTAATAGTTGTGTTATTTAAAAATTCAGAAACACATGTAGTACACTGGTAACTGTTTGAGTTAGCGAAGTGATCCAACAATATTGTATAGGAGTGCTCGCCGTGTGGTCGTTGCCAGACTCAAGCACCGACCAGATCTCAATAGTGGAGGGTATGGCAGAGTAAATCCTATCCCAACAGTTACCTCGGCTGGTCATTGCTCACTGATTTCAACTAAGGAGGAAAAGGGAAGGACGAGGACATCCGAGATTTGCCGTCCACTGCCGATACCATGTCTCGCCCTCGTGTAGTCTATATCTTACGCGGTTATGTTCTCGTGAAGTTTTTCAAATGATCAATTTAATCTCGAAGTGAATGTGATGTACTCAGGACAGCGGCATTCGGGACGAATAAGATACTTCAGTTTTACCAAGCACAAGTATTCCGTCTTCTTTAGCACCAAGCGGTCTTTTACCCTACCCCACTTCTCGTTAGTGTAAATTGTGCAACAGCCAGAACCATTATCCGCCAGCCCCCACTGGCATTCTGTCTACTCAAATAAACATAAATACCGTACTCTTTTTCACCGGAAAATGAGATTTCTGAAATCGACCAATCCGTTATTTTAAGGCTCGAGAGAAAGTGCACTACCTATTATAATTGTTTTGATTATTGATGAATTAATGTAGTTCACGATTGTAAAAACTAGTAACGATAAATTTAGAATCTATATCTCCTTCGAATGACGCTCAGGGCCGGCGCGGCACCCATGCGATACATGCGGCCGAATGGGCGACGCGCTGGTGAAGCCGGCGTCATTTTAGCCTATTTTCATTTATGAAGAAAATAGGCTTATGAGATCACCTTTTGTCCGTGTGTGTGTGTGTGTGTGTGTCCCTAATAACTTCTAAACGGCTGGACCGATTTCAATGTAACTCGGTAAGTGCATAGTACTGTGCCCGTTTAGACCGGAGTCCACACGACCACATATGCATTTTACCAATAATCAGTCAGCACGAGAATCAAAATATCCCGGAGCGCCAGATGGGTTAAAGCAAATCGCAAAAACGACATCAAATTTATAAAAATGCTTTGCTGATTTTTGGCTCAATGCAACAATAAGGATAGAAGGAGATTTAATTGGGTGAAACACATCTGGTAAAATTATCTCAGTTTATTTAAAGTTAAAATCTGACTGCAAGAATAATGCTCAAAGCAGCATCATCCACGTGTGGCGATCCACACTCTTATTTACACACAATATACAGAAATCTCCCAAACACATTTGACAATCTTTTTGAAAACACAAGTCCGATTGTTAGTCCTGTGGACTGTGTTCCAAAATTATTAACATTTTAACTCCAGTGCAAAATGAATTGTCCATACTGGAAATAACGTAGATCACTGTTTGACTATTTACATGATATTAACACTCGTAGAATAAATGTTTATAGAATTTTTTAGACTTTCATTTGTTTTCCAGTTTTCAAATATATATCGTTGAAACTATTATTATCCTCGTAGCAACACAAATTATTAACACATATTAACAACATCTGAAAAGTATTTGACCATTGAGCATAGCATCGAAGAACTGTGCGAAGCACAACAACAATTAATTGTTCTTCTGACATCAAACATTCGAGAAGTGACTCGATTATGAACTTCAAGTTCCAAACAAAACATATGATTTCTGAATCATCAACTTGATCGATAAATGGTTGAACCATTCAACTATTAGATTTTCCACTTGGAATTATTATGAAAAAAATATTTATATTTATGGCCATTTCTAGCAACTTTCACAACTTGCAATTCTTCGACAGAATGCGGAAATTAGAATTGTAGTCTTATAATGAATTCATTTAGTTCATGGCACTAGGATTGAAAATATCCTTCAAATTATTCGTGGTTAAAGAATTATTTTAAATTGGCAGTGGCCCATTCTACTATTTGTGTAAGGACACAATATTATAACAACAACAACAACGGCAAAGGTCTTCCTCTGAAGAAGAATAAACTACTATCATGACAAATCCGGGTTCTAGCAAAATCAAATTCTAAATGGAATTCGTAAACAAGGTTGAAATAAGAACTGATGGTTTCAAAGAAATAACCTTCGGGTTATTCATACGACGAAATGTGTGGCTCCAATACTCCTACTATAAACCTGAGCCATCGAACCTGCTATTTGATTGATGCTCGAAAAAACCTTCATTCCTGCGACTTAACATGCGCACCTGGGAATGGCATTTCCACTACTCCACACACATAAATTATCTTCCCAAAATTTATACAATAAATCAAGCCTCTGCTTGTTATCAACACTGGAAGATTAATAAACTTACAAGTTTATTTTATTTTACCATTCAGTTCAACCCGTGAATTTACCATACTTATGAAAATCTTCATTTCACTTTCGAGTGTATTTACGTCATGATTTTATATAAATACAAAAATATCCTATTTGATACAAATATCAATTGCTTCCCGTTTCATGCCTCTCCGTGTTATATGAAACATATACTTTACTCATTGCAAATATCAACTGTTCAACCAGAACTGAAATGTAGGTTGAATGCGGGCTTGCGCTAACCACTCTCCTTCGTAAAATCTCCTGTTCCAAACTAGAAATGTTTCAACTACTTCATAGGCTCTTTCTCAATACATATGATTATTATAAAATATAATATCCAAGAATTATTTAGAAAAATTATGAAAATTATTATTATTATTATTAGTGGATTATTATTATTATTATTATTATTTCAAATATGTTGAATTATCATCTCATTATGTGAGAATCCACATGTTCGAACCTTCGAATATGGAAAAAATATCCATTCCTCAACAAAAATAAATTTTACTTTTACAGTTACATCGGCTGATTACCGTGATTTCCCAAAAATATGAAAAATTCAAATAAATGCTCAAAATGCTCGGTCATCGATCCTAAACTGTTCTGAGTGCTGAAAATGCTCAGAATAAATCTAACAAGTCTTGCGTAAATCATTACAAGCTTTAAATACGACGAAAAAAAATGTGTTGGTCATCTGCAGAAAAATAGTTTGTTCCAATTAGCTAAGCATAAAATAATTCAAATGTGGCTTACATTTCTTGATGTTCTTGAAGTGTAGTAAATCTGGTCTATACCAGATTTATCCGTAGACATGCCCTATCGGACAAGCACGTATAATCCTTGTATCGGCCGCCATTGTAGACCCAAAAATCGTCTAGTCAGACATAGTGGTAGTATCATTCGACGTTTTAAATGACTGTGGTTCCATTTTAATATGGGCTTCTAACAAAGCCATAACAGTTTGTTTGAAAAGGGTCAGATCTAAGCGATCTCTTCTTAAATGTGTCAGTTGTAACCTAACTCACTGTAATCTCATCAGTACAAGAAAAACGTTGACAGTCTAAGCAGTTAACGGCTGTTCTGAAGATCGTTCCCTGGGCATGGTTTATTAAAATCACCATCTGCCATGCGCTAGACAACCTGCAGTTTCCCTTGCGTAGACTAATGAACGCCACCGTTATAGACTATTCTTCAATGTACTGACGGATTGAAGTGGTTAAATAGTTACAAAATATGAAAACTGACTTTAAATGGATCTAAACATCCAAGTATTAATTTACTATTGGACTGTGACAATATACTATTTCCTAGACAAAGTCTAGCATATGTCCTTTAAGAAATATAAATATTTCCACTAATGTCTGTAGAAAAACAATCACCTCAGTGATTCTCCTCACCAGAAACTTACTAAGTTCCAACTCGTTTGCGCAGCACTTCTCGTGACTATCACGATTTGAAAAGTACTTCTTCGTAGAGGCGGCAACCATGTGCCTTGGCTCAGCGTAGACGCAACTTGTTCGCCAAGTGCTTGTGATGAATTGAGCTAACTAAGCCTGCTCCAGCTTGCTTTTATACAAAAACGGTCAGGGTCACGCGTCATCGCCTGATATCTAAAAATCCTCATATCTCTTGAATCCCTGGTCCGATTTACTTGATACTAATTGCATTCTCTTTCATTTGGCCGTGCCAGTAATCTGATCCCAGTCTCAAGTCTCTGCTCCATAGTTAACTATTTAATCAATAAATAGTCTCCACCTCTGCTGTTACTCGCTACGTCATTTACCATCCAACTATCGGTAATTTCCTTCGAAAGGCTTCGAGAAGCAATGTAGCGCGATATTCAAATATCCGAACTTTCAAAAGCTGCTACAGCCTTTCCCTTGATATCTAGGTGTCTGAAACTTGGAATACCCATTCCTAGATTTGGGCACATCCACCCCACACCTAGCAAAAAATAAAAATTGAAAAATTTTTATTTTTCCTATCTACACATTAAATTATCTGGTTCTTGAATAATAGATCTTCAAATTCGATGCATTGTAAGTTCCCACGATGTTACCAGTTCGTGTATTAGCTACTTCATAGCTTCCATTATTGTTTACTTCCACAATATTCAAAATCTTCAATTTCACCAGGTTTAATGTCAAAAATATATTGATACTCTTCCAAAATCTTCCCTAGCTCTGGGGACTCCTTCTCAGTGTAGACTTCTCTTCCTTCAGCTTCATGAAAAATCAGAGACCATTGAGCATCTCCCTCGATGTCTTCCTCTTCTTTTCCCTCGAAGTTTATCTCTTCGGTATTCTTGAATTTAATCGTCTCTGTCTTCATATCTATCACTGCTTGATATTTCTGAATGAAATCTGCTCCCAATATCATGTCAAAAGCCATGTCCTTCATTACAACAAATACATGTCGGAAATCATGTCCTCCAATCGTAATACATAAGTATAATTGTGTTTTACACAGAGATATTTTATTGGGTATTATTCCTTGGATCTTAATTCCTGATACTGGAATTTCCTCTAAATTCTCTTTGAGCTTCCACAGAATATAAAGCTTCTCACTCACCAGACAAAGCATAGCCCCAGTATCGATCAAAGTATCGACAGGCATACCAAATACTTCGCATGAAATGATTGGCATTCTAATTCTGGTACCCATTTCTTTTCGTTCGTCATTCTGTTGAATTAAGTCATCATCCTCTGCTTGCCATTTAATTATTCTGGAAGTGAAAGTATTCAAAATTCTATCTTCTACTGTGAATTCGAAGTTTTTTTTTTTTTTCATTACCATTCCCCCGGGATTGTTGTGTTCCCGATGGACCTGGATCATTGGGCCTCTGCTCCACAAATTGTAAGTTATCTTGGTGTCTTGCTTCCAAGTTTTTCCTCGTGTCCTTGTTAAACTCTTCATTGGACTGACGAGTATCTACATTCCCTCTGTTATTATAGTTATTACCATAGGATCTTCTTTCCTGGTACCTTCCTTGAGTATCTCGTGGTCTTTTCCATCGAGTGTTGTATCGATTACCACCATCCGGTCTTGCATATGGTTTGTAACTGTATCTGTTACGGTATTGGTTCCATCCTCTCGTATTGGAATCTTCCCTCGGCGATTTCTCTTCTCGCTCCTCTCGAATCTCTCGAGGTGTCTGAGAATAACTGTCAGCCATAACAGCATACACAGCGTTATTACTCTTTACTCCCTTCTGATGGAAGAATTGAGCGTTTGTATGATCCAGCTTCTGCAATACTTCATCAAACTGTTCCATATTGTAGATATCAGCAGCGATTAAAGTCCTCTGGACGTCTGCTGGAAATTGTCGTATCAAAGCAGTAATCAACTCGTTATCTGGCATTGGCGGATCTAAATGTTGGAGTTTAGACAGCTGTCCAGAAAAGTATGTAGAGTATCGAGTAGGTTGTGACGTCGAGAATCTCTTCGAATACAACTCTGCTCTAACTTGCTGTTGGGTTTCAGGGGACCAAAACTTCTTCAATAACCCACGAGAAAACTCCTCAAAAGTATTTAGAGTGGATCTAAATGCTCTAAACCACAAAAGTGCGGGACCTTCCAAGAACTTCCCTATTACCCTGATCTGTCTTTCTTTAGGGATCTTAGAATCTTTCAGGTAATCACCTGCTTCTCTCAGAAATTCCACGGGTGTTACAGAATCTCGCCCTGAAAATTTAGAAGGCTTATCCTCTATATTCTTAAATACAGTTATGGGGTTGGATTGAAATACTGTCCTGACCTCATCCTGTCTATCAGTCTCTCTAGCTGCTCCTAGATTTATCTGTATCTGTTCCTTTCCCCTTACATTTGGCATTTTCAACAGATGATCAGACTGTTTCTCATCCTTGATTTGAGTTTTCATAGCCTCAAGTTCCTTCTGGTTTTCTTCTGCCATTTTATTGATTGCTTCAGTTTCTTTACAATTCTCCTTAACATCAGTGGATATCTGGTTCATAACAGCCTCATGACTTTTCAATGACCCTGTCATATCTGATATGTCCTTCTGAGTTGCCTGGATATCTTTGGCAATTACTTCAATATGGGATGACAAAGATTCCCTAATCTCCTTGATTCCCTCTTGATTCTCCAGCTTGAGTGTGTCTTTAATTTCATTGACAACTGTGGTTTTAATTTCAGTTTGCAACTCATTAATCACACCTTCTCTTATTTCTCCCATGACAAGTTCTTTGAATTGTTCTGTCAACCGTTGAACAACTAGAATTCCCATCTCATTACTCTCCTTCTTCACTCTGACTTCCAGGTTGACCATGTCTTCACCAACTTTCCTAAGACCATGTTCTATCCTATCAGCTAAGCTTTGGGATCGAAGATCGGCATCGCGAAATTTATCGTCCATTAAACTAGCGTTAGTAGCTAACGAAGTTTCGAGCTCATGTGTTTTATCGCATAATTTATTCATTTTACTTTCAAGTGTCATTTTCAAAATTTCAGAATTCTCTTTAAATTTACTTTCCATTGAATTAAATTTACTGTTTAAATTTTCCTTTAAGTTATCTTTTAACCTGCTCTCTAACAAATCGGAATTCTCTTTGAGTTTATCCTCTAAACTTTCTTTCAAGTTACCTTTTAAAGAATCAGAACTTTCTTTAAGTTTATTTTCCAAAGAATCAGAATTTTCTCTAAGTTTATTTTCTAAAGAGTCAGAATTTTCTTTAAGTTTATCATTCAAATTTTCTTTAAGTTTATTCTCTAAAGAATCAGAATTTTCCTTCAGTTTATTTTCTAAAGAATCAGAATTTTCTTTAAGTTTCTTTTCTAAAGCCTCCGTATTTTCTTTCATAATGGCTGCTACGCGAAGTCCAGCCTGTTTTGAACTCTCCTCCAAACTCCTCATCATTCTCATCATTTCTTCCATAATTTCAATTATTCAAAACTTAGGGGTATACAACAGTGGCAAACACAAGCTTATAACTAGAACAAGAAATATGAATAGCTAATTGGAACACTATAATAAAATGAGATTTGTCCTAATATCGACGTGATGGAAAAACAAAATTCTTTACTTTTACGAATTACATTTACCATAATATCACAAGAAAAATATGCAGGTTCTCAAATATCCTCCACCTGGATTCTAATAATGTGTATCTCCAGTCATCGAACGTTTACTACTGAATTTACTTGACGCCCTAATGGTTAAGCCATTATCAAAAATAATCAAACCCATTCTAATTATTAACCAAGTTAAATTTTTAATTTTCCCACTAATTGGGTTTCCTACTAATTTATTCATCCAAACCAGATATCTCTCAACTCCCAAAATATTTCTATAAAAATTATCACAATTTCAAATCGGCATGCGATTGACCATGTCTAAATCGGGACCCACGTTCGAAGCCATTTCTCTCTCTCTATCTTATTTTATGTGCCCGTTTAGACCGGAGTCCGCACGACCACATATGCATTTTACCAATAATCAGTCAGCACGAGAATCAAAATATCCCGGAGCGCCAGATGGGTTAAAGCAAATCGCAAAAACGACATCAAATTAATAAAAATGCTTTGCTGATTTTTGGCTCAATGCAACAATAAGGATAGAAGGAGATTTAATTGGGTGAAACACATCTGGTAAAATTATCTCAGTTTATTTAAAGTTAAAATCTGACTGCAAGAATAATGCTCAAAGCAGCATCATCCACGTGTGGCGATCCACACTCTTATTTACACACAATATACAGAAATCTCCCAAACACATTTGACAATCTTTTTGAAAACACAAGTCCGATTGTTAGTCCTGTGGACTGTGTTCCAAAATTATTAACATTTTAACTCCAGTGCAAAATGAATTGTCCATACTGGAAATAACGTAGATCACTGTTTGACTATTTACATGATATTAACACTCGTAGAATAAATGTTTATAGAATTTTTTAGACTTTCATTTGTTTTCCAGTTTTCAAATATATATCGTTGAAACTATTATTATCCTCGTAGCAACACAAATTATTAACACATATTAACAACATCTGAAAAGTATTTGACCATTGAGCATAGCATCGAAGAACTGTGCGAAGCACAACAACAATTAATTGTTCTTCTGACATCAAACATTCGAGAAGTGACTCGATTATGAACTTCAAGTTCCAAACAAAACATATGATTTCTGAATCATCAACTTGATCGATAAATGGTTGAACCATTCAACTATTAGATTTTCCACTTGGAATTATTATGAAAAAAATATTTATATTTATGGCCATTTCTAGCAACTTTCACAACTTGCAATTCTTCGACAGAATGCGGAAATTAGAATTGTAGTCTTATAATGAATTCATTTAGTTCATGGCACTAGGATTGAAAATATCCTTCAAATTATTCGTGGTTAAAGAATTATTTTAAATTGGCAGTGGCCCATTCTACTATTTGTGTAAGGACACAATATTATAACAACAACAACAACGGCAAAGGTCTTCCTCTGAAGAAGAATAAACTACTATCATGACAAATCCGGGTTCTAGCAAAATCAAATTCTAAATGGAATTCGTAAACAAGGTTGAAATAAGAACTGATGGTTTCAAAGAAATAACCTTCGGGTTATTCATACGACGAAATGTGTGGCTCCAATACTCCTACTATAAACCTGAGCCATCGAACCTGCTATTTGATTGATGCTCGAAAAAACCTTCATTCCTGCGACTTAACATGCGCACCTGGGAATGGCATTTCCACTACTCCACACACATAAATTATCTTCCCAAAATTTATACAATAAATCAAGCCTCTGCTTGTTATCAACACTGGAAGATTAATAAACTTACAAGTTTATTTTATTTTACCATTCAGTTCAACCCGTGAATTTACCATACTTATGAAAATCTTCATTTCACTTTCGAGTGTATTTACGTCATGATTTTATATAAATACAAAAATATCCTATTTGATACAAATATCAATTGCTTCCCGTTTCATGCCTCTCCGTGTTATATGAAACATATACTTTACTCATTGCAAATATCAACTGTTCAACCAGAACTGAAATGTAGGTTGAATGCGGGCTTGCGCTAACCACTCTCCTTCGTAAAATCTCCTGTTCCAAACTAGAAATGTTTCAACTACTTCATAGGCTCTTTCTCAATACATATGATTATTATAAAATATAATATCCAAGAATTATTTAGAAAAATTATGAAAATTATTATTATTATTATTAGTGGATTATTATTATTATTATTATTTCAAATATGTTGAATTATCATCTCATTATGTGAGAATCCACATGTTCGAACCTTCGAATATGGAAAAAATATCCATTCCTCAACAAAAATAAATTTTACTTTTACAGTTACATCGGCTGATTACCGTGATTTCCCAAAAATATGAAAAATTCAAATAAATGCTCAAAATGCTCGGTCATCGATCCTAAACTGTTCTGAGTGCTGAAAATGCTCAGAATAAATCTAACAAGTCTTGCGTAAATCATTACAAGCTTTAAATACGACGAAAAAAAATGTGTTGGTCATCTGCAGAAAAATAGTTTGTTCCAATTAGCTAAGCATAAAATAATTCAAATGTGGCTTACATTTCTTGATGTTCTTGAAGTGTAGTAAATCTGGTCTATACCAGATTTATCCGTAGACATGCCCTATCGGACAAGCACGTATAATCCTTGTATCGGCCGCCATTGTAGACCCACAAATCGTCTAGTCAGACATAGTGGTAGTATCTTTCGACGTTTTAAATGACTGTGGTTCCATTTTAATATGGGCTTCTAACAAAGCCATAACAGTTTGTTTGAAAAGGGTCAGATCTAAGCGATCTCTTCTTAAATGTGTCAGTTGTAACCTAACTCACTGTAATCTCATCAGTACAAGAAAAACGTTGACAGTCTAAGCAGTTAACGGCTGTTCTGAAGATCGTTCCCTGGGCATGGTTTATTAAAATCACCATCTGCCATGCGCTAGACAACCTGCAGTTTCCCTTGCGTAGACTAATGAACGCCACCGTTATAGACTATTCTTCAATGTACTGACGGATTGAAGTGGTTAAATAGTTACAAAATATGAAAACTGACTTTAAATGGATCTAAACATCCAAGTATTAATTTACTATTGGACTGTGACAATATACTATTTCCTAGACAAAGTCTAGCATATGTCCTTTAAGAAATATAAATATTTCCACTAATGTCTGTAGAAAAACAATCACCTCAGTGATTCTCCTCACCAGAAACTTACTAAGTTCCAACTCGTTTGCGCAGCACTTCTCGTGACTATCACGATTTGAAAAGTACTTCTTCGTAGAGGCGGCAACCATGTGCCTTGGCTCAGCGTAGACGCAACTTGTTCGCCAAGTGCTTGTGATGAATTGAGCTAACTAAGCCTGCTCCAGCTTGCTTTTATACAAAAACGGTCAGGGTCACGCGTCATCGCCTGATATCTAAAAATCCTCATATCTCTTGAATCCCTGGTCCGATTTACTTGATACTAATTGCATTCTCTTTCATTTGGCCGTGCCAGTAATCTGATCCCAGTCTCAAGTCTCTGCTCCATAGTTAACTATTTAATCAATAAATAGTCTCCACCTCTGCTGTTACTCGCTACGTCATTTACCATCCAACTATCGGTAATTTCCTTCGAAAGGCTTCGAGAAGCAATGTAGCGCGATATTCAAATATCCGAACTTTCAAAAGCTGCTACAGCCTTTCCCTTGATATCTAGGTGTCTGAAACTTGGAATACCCATTCCTAGATTTGGGCACAGTACTATTCCGGACGAACCCGACCGTGCCCTTCAAATTTGGTACGTCTCACCAATCCAACATGGCGGCTGTGCGAAGTATTTCACCAGCATTCAATATCACCGAAACTATTACCGATATCACCCTAGAATATTTTACGGAGATAAAGAGACTACTAGAAGTTCACCTATGTGACGTTTGAAAGCCTGGTAACTACAAAACCAACATGGCGGCCAAGCGTAGTTGCGACTTTTAAATAGACGTTTCTCGCGATTTAACCAACCAAACGCAGTGAAACTTGGTACAGTATACGTTTATATAATTTGTAATGCACCGACATCTAACTTCGTTTAATTGTTTACATAACCTCAAGAAGGCGGCTGTGCGAAATATTTCACCGGCATTATATATCTTTGAAACTATTAGCGGCATCACCCTGAAATTTTGTACGGAGATAAAGGGCACTACTGGAAGTTCATCTATTAGACTTTCAAAAACCGGTTAACTACAAAACGAATATAGGGGCCAAGCGAAGTTGAAAATTTTAAATAGGCCTTTCTCGCGATTTAATGATCCAAACGCTATGAAACTTGGTACAGCAAATGTTTGTATACATTGTAATGCACTGGTATCTAATTTAGTTCAATTGTTTACATAACCTCAAGATGGCGGCTGTGGGAATTTTAAAATTAAGTTTTTATTTCTTGTGTCGTAATCATGCGATCGAAGTGAAAGTTTGAATAATGAACCTACGCTATAGTTTTCCTTTAATGGTACATGACTCTATGGCCTATACATATAACAATCCAACATGGCGACCATCCGAAATATTTAGATGGATCTCAACATCTACGAATCTAATACAGCAATCAAGCTGATTTTAGGTAGATTTCATTAGAAAGCTAACTATTGCAATGGGTCCCATGTTTCGACTTCCGGAAAATTTCGACATATCTTCGCGTTTCACATCCCCCAGACCCCAAAACCACCGTCAGTTCAAAAGTTTATATATAATTTATGTATGTATATACAGCACAACCTGTCACATCCGGACCTGTGATATCCGAACCCTCCCATATCCGGACACATCTCCGAATGAATTTTTAAGTCGTAGTTGAGAGCGAGGATACATTAGTGTGCTAGCCAGGGAGGAAGAGTGAAAGTTGCAGCGCTGGAAGGCTGTGTGCGTGCTTGACCGCGAGGGATTGTGGCCTGACTCGGTCAACGACATCTTCCCGGAAACTCATCCCTTAGTGTGAATAAGCGATATTCCATTCACGGCTTCTGCCTGCCTGCCACCAACGTCAACACGAGGCTGCCTCTCTTTCTTCCCTTCAGTCTATGCGTGAGTCTTGAAGTGACAGTTTCTTTTGCGAGTGTGTTTCTGTTGTTATCGTTATTGTTATCTTTTAACTTTGGTTTTTTGTGCTAAAATGTCCGAAAAAAGGAAAAAACTGTTATTAAGATGGAAGAAAAGTTCCGTGCTCTATAAAGGTTAGATGCCGGTGAAACAGCCAAGAAGATTGCCGCGGATGTGTTATAGGAACAAGCACTGTGAGTGACTGGAAAAAGGCTCGGAGTGATATTGAAAAGTGATGCTCGTCACAAGCGTCAACAAGTGGTGTTAAAAAATTAAAATGATGAAAAAGGCAGCTAACAACCAAGTTAATGAGGTATTGTTTCTTTGGTTTAACCAAAGAAGAGAGCAAGGGTTACCTATCTCAGGTCCTTTACTAAAAGAAAAGGCACTACACTTTAATAAGGAAATTGGAGGGGATGAACAGTTTAAAGCAACTGAGGGGTGGTTGGAAAGCTGGAAAAATCATCATGGTGTGCGGAAACTACAGATCAGTGGTGAAAAGCTATCGGCTAACCAAGAAGACGTTGAAAAATTTTAAATATTTTTTCACAGTCTAATTGATCAACATGGGATTACTGGAGAGCAGCTCTATAATTGCGACGAGACTGGGCTCAACTATAAAATGCTTCCCACCTTCACTTTGGCTTCCAAGAAAGAAGACAGTGCACCGGGGTAAAAGAAGAAAAAGGAGAGGGTCACCATTTTAGCCTGCAGCAACGCTACAGGAGATCACAAGCTTCCATTAGGATTCATTGGAAAATCCAAAAAGCCAAGGGCTTTCAAGAACTTTAAAGACTTGTCTGGCCTACCAGTTTGGTACAGAAACCAGCGCAGCGCATGGATGAACTGCGAAATATTTAGTGATTGGTTTCACAAGCAGTTTGTGCCACAAGTGGAAAAATAACTTGCCAAGAAAAGTAGTGCTCCTACTTGACAATGCACCCTCACATCCAAGTGAAGACGAACTTAAAGATGGAGCTATAAAGGGTGTGTTCTTACCCCCAAACGTGACATCACTTTGTCAACCTATGGATCACGGCGTGCTTGAGTCACTAAAGCGAACCTATCGCCATAGGTTACTTTCTGTGTTGATTGCTGGAATGGACGAAAAAGAAAGTGTTACAGAGACGTTAAAGAAGGTGGACATGTTAGACATGATAATGTGGGTATCCCAGGCGTGGGATGAAATAAAACCGTTGACGCTGGTAAGGTCATGGAGGAAGCCCTTAGATCACAAAGCTACTGATAAATGGACGGGGGAGAAAACAGAAGACGTCAATGAAACTTATGCCTGCAATGAAGAAAATCGTCAGATTGCTGAGGTTGTGCAAAGCCTGCCTGGTTGTGAAAAAATCAACAACGAGGAAGCCATAAATTGGTTAGTAAATGAAGACGAAGTCAACGAAATTACAGACAGTGACATTATAGAAATGGTGTGCAATGATGAGGAAAAAATCTTAGAACCCGAAGAAGAGGACAACGCCCCTATAATGAGTCACTCTGAGGCATTCAAGACCATAGAGTCTTTAATCACTTATGTAGAAAATCAAGATGAAACGAGTGTGACTGAAGTGATGCTTTTAAGAAGATTGAGGGACATGGCATCCAAAAAGCGTGTACAGTGCGTGAAGCAACAGAAAATCACAAACTTTTTCAAAAACTAATGTAGAAACAGTAGGCCTAAGTGAAGTGCGTGAAGCAACAGAAAATGACAAACATTTTCAAAAAATGATGTAGAAGCAGAATGTACAGTGTATTTATGTAAGTACATGTAGTCTACTGTAAAGCATATTATTATAATTTAATTATTTTAATTTAGTTTAAAGCAATTCTATTTCTTAGCCTATGTACAGTATACAGTTAACAAAATGATACTAAACCGTTAAAAACATTAAAATTAATCAACAACAAACTCGTGAATTATTTCTGGTCACCTAGCTATTTGTAAAAATTGCCTTGTGATATCCGGATTTTTCCATATCCGGATCGGCCGGTCGCCACATTAGTCCGGATATGACAGGTTATACTGTATATATTGTGCCCATTTAGCATGAAATATGTAAATCACAGTATGCCAGCAATGCTCAAATCGGGATTTTCGGGGTTATGGTATGTTCTCCCACTCTGTGACTCACACATTTTGGATTAAATAGAGGATACACTTCCAAAATAAATAAATAAATAAATAAATAAATAAATAAACAAAATCAACTCCTACTATAAAACATATAATTAACCAAATATATGGCGCTGCAACAAAATAAACAAATAAAATACTGACCAATTCTAACTTGTTCAAAGTGAACAAGGAATACATAATAACACAAGGGTTAAATCATAATAAATGGTTTCTTATAAACCAACAAACTCATATTTCTTTTCACTTCCATAAAGTATCCCTTTTAAAATTTCATAAAATCAAGAGCTCCAATAGGCTCGATACTTTTTATATACTCTGTGTTATTCTTTTACAACACCTCACTTCCTATTATATGAGCATCTTATAATTAAAACAATATATAATTCTCCTTAAAGTACTGTTATTCATTTACTTAAATTTTGGGCTTTCACATGTTCGTGGGTTACCATCTCTCTCAGTCAACAATTCACTACTGTGATTGGGAAAACATCTGCGTACTCCCGAGCTTCAGAAGACTACTTGAACATGTCAAAAATTAAGATCACTCCCGAAATCTAATTGTCTTCACTGAACTCGTGAATCACCACCTTATAATTATAACATTACATTAGGGATTTATTATTATCTGTCTTAGAAGACCATTATCTCATAAGAAAGCAACGATCTGAACTTGCAAGCGGTAATCTTCAACTAAAGGAACCTCGGTTCGAAGACCGGGTCGTTAAAACAAAATCTACACTCTTGTATAATATAACTTCAAAACAGACGGCTATTCAAACCTACCACAACATCAGTGGCGAGGGGTCTGGCCTGGTCACTTAGCGCGATTTATTGCAGGGGAGGCAGACATTACGGTCCTCGCCCACACGGGACGAACGACTCTTAGCTTACACAGCTGTTTCATTATGTAGTTCTTTGAACAAGCATGGCTTTCATTATACTATTTTTATTGAGGTTCACAAGACCTTATTCTCTTAAACTCGGCATTATTAATTATGAAGTATCCTCATTGGTGGGTAAGAATAATTCAATACAACAACAAATATTTAAGGGCTTCAATAATAGACGAACCTGGGTTCGATTCCTTTCACTGCCTCGGGAACCATATCCCATACTGGAGGACTTACACATTCGCGACTTAGGGCGACCTCTGTCTATAACCTGCGCTCATAATACAACAAATATTTCACACCCTTCTACAATATAACACACACATGGCCTCGTGATCAGAGGACTTACCATAGCTCAATTACCGCGACAAACTGCCCCTCATAATTAAATTTACCGAGTATTCCAACGCGTTCCTAGCGTGACAAATTTCTTTAATGTGCTTCACAGCGCTTACATGTTACTGAGCCAAATTGCTTTCAAAGAACTGATAGATTCAACAATACAAATTTGATCTACATCTCAATTTTATATTAATCCTCTCCCGTGCCAATAATCGCTTTATCTCAAAACAATGTGTTCACCACAAGTATTAATTCTTTTAAAGGAGCTCGAAAGCTACTACTTTCATATAATTCATCATAAACTTTATCCATTCATTTAATTGTTATTATTATTATTATTATGCTTGCATTCATATAATTAAATCATTTATCCAATACACTGATATTTTATTTCATACATTTCCCCTAAGGGATTTATTCATTTCACATAATTATTTTATACTTTCTCCATTTTAATCGTTCAGATCGCGCTATTATTCTGTTCTTTATTATTTAAAAACATCCCTATTCTTTTCGTTCTCAGGTGGTTTGTACGCAAATCCTCCCAACACATAACATAATGAAATGGTTACTCACATGATATGTCGGTCTCCGACCGGACTTTCCAACGATGTTTCATTTTGCCCACTTGAATGTGTTTAAGCCATCTTCCCTAATTCCATGTCACACATTAACACTTCTTGATACACAAACATATTATTTACCTTCAACACTGGTAACATATTGAGTACAATTTTGTATTCTTTTATCATAAACAAATACATTCACTAAAATTTATAACACTTAAACGGATTTAACTATATTTACATTACACTGCTTTTAATCACTAAGGCTTTGCTTTTTGCCTTTACACACGCGATTCCTTCTTTCCCGTTTCCAAGGGTTGACACTCTTAGACGTTGGCTTCCTATCTGACAAGATGATGAAAGTCTCAATCAATCTACCCCTCCCTGGAACGGCTATTCCTCAAATCCGGTTTCCAGACGATCGGCTTCTATTTTTATTAGCTCGAAATCGCTTCTTTCTAGACACTATTTTTTGGTCTAGCTACAGTCTGTTCTGTTACGGCCTTTCGAATATTTTATCGGTGACGTATGATTCCCTAGCACTTACGGCTATTCCTTTAATTAGTTTCGTAGCTTAATGCTTTTACTGTTCGTTTGTCTCCTGTTAGACAATGTCTTGGATTAAATTTTCCCTTCTTATTCTTCGGCGCTCGAGTTCCTATCTTTTTGATACACTAGGCGTTACTATTTTTGTCCGACCCTGATCGGGTTCCGTAACTTTTATAGAACTGTTTGTTTCTCTATCGTTGGTACTTCAAACGTTACGATACTTTCTGTCGTTTTACTGAACTGTTATTTGAAGACCTATCGCCTGTTCTTTAAGTTCGCAGCCTACTTTGACTGTAATTCGGAACTTTCACTATAAAGACTGATGCTGGCTGAACTAAATCCTGTACTAGGATTTTCCTAAGTGATCACACGGCGATACTATGATGATACTTCTCGGCCACTCCCTACGGGTGCTCGTTGGTGATACAGAGTATCACGACCTCTCGAGGTCTAGTAAGTACTGCATGATTTGCCTGGCACGGCCAGGGCTTTTATACAAAACGGCGACAAAACGATCAAATCCCTGTCTTTTTCATAACCAACTTTTGAAGTAATGGTCGCACACTTTTAAAAATTATATCTCTGGAAAGCTTGTTTTTTAAACGTAAACTGATTTCTTTGCACGTGAAAATCGATCGTACAATTCTGAGATATTAAATGAAAATTACTCTTAAGATACGTGGGTGTTGCAGTTGATTTTTAATCCCCTCCACCGCGGGTCTCGGGGAACTTTTATTGACGTAATGCCACGTTTGCACTTCTTTCCTAGGCAATTATTACAACATCTTTCCCCACACAAAAATCTCTATTCCAAAATGATTCACAATGAAGTATTTCTTTTGTTACTTTTATGTTCGCAAATGGCTTAAATCTAATTATTCCTCTTCTTGCATAACAGCGCGGTTGCCATTTTACTGCAACGCAAGCTCAATTTCCGAAACAGTCTCTCTGTCACTCTGAACGGAAAGTTCCTCTCGTTCTAATTATAGCCATGATCGCTCCTTATCAGTGCGTCATGCATGATATCATTTCCTGGCCACCTGGGCTCATATTCATGCACAAGATTAAACCAGTTCTCTTGTATAAAATCTTTCTATGTTCCACTGAAGACTGTATTTTTCCTTCCTTCTTTTTACCATAATACATGGACTCGACCCCTTGAACCAATGGTACATGGGTTCAATATGTATATATATATATATATATATATATATATACAAGCTGACCCGGCAGACGTTGTCCTGCCAATCAAAGAAAGAGTTGTAACTTTGTTTCTTGAAGTGCTTTTGGATACACAATATTTTTTCAATTTATGTTAACTGCCTCTAAACTATCGGGGATTGATTTAACTAATTTAGAAACATTCGTCGGAGCGTGCACAACAACTCTCCAAAGTTTCATCGCAAACGGATAAATGGTATTTAACGCATACGGGATTTGGTTTAAGTGATTCGTGAGCTGTCACACATTTGTTGAATCTACTCGTGCTCTACCAACTGCGAAGTGGATTTACTAAGTTAGAAAACTTCACGTAAGTGTAGGCAACAACTCATCAAAGTTTCATCGCAATCGATGAATAGTATATGAACGCATACAGGATTTTGTTGGAACGCTTCGCGCGTCGTCACTCATTTGTTACATTCGTGCGCTACCAATATTGTAAAATGGATTTACCAAGTTGAACTCCTTCCCTGGCGTGTTCACAACAACTCATCAAAGTTTCATCGGAATCGGATGAATGACATATGAACGCATAAGTGATTTTCTTTAAAGATTCGCGTGCCGTCACTCATTTGTTGAATCTACTCATGCGCTACCTATTGTAAAATAGTTTTACTAAGCCTGAAACCTTCTCTGGCGTGTACTCAATGATTCACCAAGGTTTGATCGAAATCGGATGAATTAAATATGACCGCATACGGGACATTGTGGAAACGATTCGCGCGCCGTCGCTCACTTGTTGAATCTACTCGTGCGCTACTTATTAAAAACTGGATTTACTAAGACAGAAACATTTACTGGAGTGTACACAACAATTCACCAAAGTTTCATCGCAATCGGATAAATGGTATATGGACGCACACGATACTTTGTTGAAATGATTCGCGTGCCGTCACACATTTGTTGAATCTACCCGTGCGCTACCTATTGTAAAATGGATGTATTAAGCCAGAAACCTTCCGTAGGGTGTACACAACATCTCACCCAAGTTTCATCGTAATCGGACGAATGGTATTTGCACGCATACGGGACTTTATTGAAACGCTTCGCGCGTCGTCGCTCATTTGTTGAATCTACTCGTGCGAAACCTCCTGTGAAATGGATTTACTAAGTTAGAAACCCTCACGTAAGTGTACACAACATCTCACCCAAATTTCATTGCAATCGGATGAATGGTATATGAACGCATACGGGACTTTGATTAAAAGTTCGCGCGTCGTTGCTCATTTGTTGAATCTACTCGTGAGATACCTATTGTAAAATGGATTTACTAAGTTAGAAACCCTCACGTAAGTGTACACAACATCTCACCCAAGTTTCATCGCTATCGGACGAATGGTATTTGAACGCATACGGGTCTTTGTTGAAACGCTTCGCACATCGCCGCTCATTTGTTGAATCTACTCGTGCCCAACCTCCTGTGAAATGGATTACTAAGTTAGAAGCCTTCACTTAAGTGTACACAACAACTCATCAAAGTTTCATCTCAATCTATGAATGGAATATAAACTTATACGGGATTTTGTTGAAACGCTTCGCGCGTCGTCACTCATTTGTTGAATCTAGTCGTGCGCTACCTAATGTGAAATTGATTTACTAAGCCAGAAGCCTTCCCTGGAGTGTACACAACATCTCACCCAAGTTTCATCGCTATCGGACGAATGGTATTTGAACTCATACGGGACTTTTTGAAACGCTTCGAGCGTTGTCGCTCATTTGTTGAATATGTTCGTGCGCTATCTATTGTAAAATGGATTTACCAAGCCAAAACCTTCCCTGGAGCTCACTCAACATATCACCCAAGTTTCATGGTAATCGGATGAATGGTATATGAACGCATACGGGACTTGGAATCGCTCTAACAGTAGAATTCGACATCACTGCCACCTTTGGTATAAAACACAACTTTTCGCCACGGGCGGAGTGTATGTAATGGCGGTAGTTGCACAGGTTGCGACCAGGTGGCTCTAACGTGCAGAGACAAACCGTCCAAAGACATCAGCTTTCACGAAGGCCAAGGCTAGTGGTTTCCATGACGACTGCTTTGACTGTATATTGTGGTTCTAAAATTGTGTGTAAATTGTGGTTCTAACATTGTGTTCATTCCCCCTACTGGGTCAGATTGTGAATCTAAACCATTCACGGACCCACCTTAATATACATACCAAATTCCATCAAAATCGGTTCAGTCGTTTAGGAGGAGTTCAGTCACATACACACGTGTCGACGAATTATATATATAAAGATGTATATATATATATGTATATCAGTTTCTTGTGGACACGATAACTGCCGTAATTTTGCACCAATCACTTTGAATTTTTTACCGAATATGTATACCTATAAAATCTCGGTCGAGTTCGTTACTGGGCTAAATCGGTCGACGGGAGTGAAAATGGGGGGGCGTTTTTCGACAAAGTGAAAAATTGCTATAACTCTCTTAATATGTGAAATATAGAATCCGTTTAACGTTCATACTATGTGTCGGATAAAGCCCAAAAATTTATGTTTGAAGAGTTTTTCTATAGTTTTCGGGAAACATTAATCATATCTCTCTTAATAGGCACAATATCAAAACCGTACAAAATGGACAATATTCCCCTAATAATTACCTAAAACTTTTGTCTGAAAGAATTTTTGATATGACCCACCATTACGCCAAGGGATGAGAAAAATGATTTCGGAATTATAAGAAAATGCCAAGAGCTATCAGAGGTTGCCATGGCAACACTACTAAATTAATGAGGGATGAGCCATCAGACGTTGCCATGGCAACGCACTTGCACGAGATCAGATTCAGTATCTCCATCTGACTAAGTGGGAAGCGGCTTCGGTGACGTAACTGGTAGCATGCTGAATGTCTATGCCCAAGGTCGCGGTTTCAAAGCCGGCCGAAGTCGTCGGATTTTCTAAGAGCGCTAAAATCCCTCAGTATGCTTTCCTTTGGAGGGGAAGTTCCAACGTTCGTTGCGAGTTGCTGGTTGGGGTGGCATCTAGTAGCCAAGTTCACAGCTAGGTTTCGTTGACGGTAGTACCTGGTAGCAGCATTAGGAACTACTGCTTGAAATTGACCGTCTGCAGTCCTTACCTGAATTAAGACTAATACAGCCATTGCAATTCACACCGTTTATCATACAGATTCTACACTCACCCAAAGTACACGGGGTTAGATGACCGCGTTGTCGCAGCCCCTAAACTGAGGAACCAACCAGAGGTAGATTTCATTAGAAAGCTAACTATTGCAATGGGTACCATGTTTCGACTTCCGGAAAATGTCGACATATCTTCGCGTTTCACATCCCCCAGGCCCCAAAACCACCGTCAGTTCAAAAGTTTATATATAATTTATGTATATATATATATCAGTTTCTTGTGGACACGATAACTGCCGTAATTTTGCACCAATCACTTTGAATCTTTTTACCGAATATGTATACCTATAAAATCTCGGTCGAGTTCGTTACTGGGCTAAATCGGTCGAAGGGGGTGAAAATGGGGGGCGTTTTTCGAAAAAGTGAAAAATTGCTATAACTCTCTTACTATGTGAAATATCAAATCCGTTCAACGTTCATACTATGTGTCGGATAATGCCCAAAAATTTATGTTTGAAGAGTTTTTTTTTATAGCACCAACCATTGACCAAAACGGTGGGAAAAAGTGGGTTTTTCGGGAAACATTGATCATATCTCTCTTAATAGGCACAATATCAAAACCGTACAAAATGGACAATATTCCCCTAATAATTACCTAAAACTTTTGTCTGAATGAATTTTTGATATGACCCACCATTACGCCAAGGGATGAGAAAAATGATTTCGGAATTATAAGAAAATGCCAAGAGCTATCAGAGGTCGCCATGGCAACACTACTAAATTGATGAGGGATGAGCCATCAGGCGTTGCCATGGCAACGCACTTGCACGAGATCAGATTCAGTATCTCCATCTGACTAAGTGTGAAGCGGCTTCGGTGACGTAACTGGTAGCATGCTGAATGTCTATGCCCAAGGTCGCGGTTTCAAAGCCAGCCGAAGTCGTCGGATTTTCTAAGAGCGCTAAAATCCCTCAGTATGCTTTCCTTTGGAGGGGAAGTTCCAACGTTCGTTGCGATTTGCTGGTTGGGGTGGCATCTAGTAGCCAAGTTCACAGCTAGGTTTCGTTGACGGTAGTACCTGGTAGCAGCATTAGGAACTACTGCTTGAAATTGACCGTCTGCAGTCCTTACCTGAATTAAGACTAATACAGCCATTGCAATTCACACCGTTTATCAGACAGATTCTACACTCACCCAAAGTACACGGGGTTAGATGACCGCGTTGTCGCAGCCCCTAAACTGAGGAACCAACCAGAGGTAGATTTCATTAGAAAGCTAACTATTGCAATGGGTACCATGTTTCGACTTCCGGAAAATTTCGACATATCTTCGCGTTTCACATCCCCCAGGCCCCAAAACCACCGTCAGTTCAAAAGTTTATATATAACTTATGTATGTATATACATATATATATATATATATATATATATATATGTATATCAGTTTCTTGTGGACACGATAACTGCCGTAATTTTGCACCAATCACTTTGAATTTTTTACCGAATATGTATACCTATAAAATCTCGGTTGAGTTCGTTACTGGTCTAAATCGGTCGAAGGGGGTGAAAATGGGGGGCTTTTTTCGAAAAAGTGAAATATTGCTACAACTCTCTTAATATGTGAAATATCGAATCCGTTCTACGTTCATACTATGTGTCGGATAAATCCCAAAAATTTATGTTTGAAGAGTTTTTTATAGCACCAACCATTGACCAAAAGGGTGGGAAAAAGTGGGTTTTTCGGGAAACATTAAGCATATCTCTCTTAATAGACACAATATCAAAACCGTACAAAATGGACAATATTCCCCTAATAATTACCTAAAACTTTTGTCTGAAAGAATTTTTGATATGGCCCACCATTATGCCAAGGGATGAGAAAAATGATTTAGGAATTATAAGAAAATGCCAAGAGCTATCAGTGGTTGCCATGGCAACACTACTAAATTGATGAGGCATGAAACATCAGACGTTGCCAAGATAACGCACTTGCTCGAGATCAGATTCAGATTTCCATCTGACTAAGTGTGAAGCGGCTTCGGTGACGTAACTGGTAGCATGCTGAATGTCTATGCCCAAGGTCGCGAGTTCAAAGCCGGCCGAAGTCGTCGGATTTTCTAAGAGCGCTAAAAATCCCTCAGTATGCTTTCCTTTGGAGGGGAAGTTCCAACGTTCGTTGCGAGTTGCTGGTTGGGGTGGCATCTAGTAGCCAAGTTCACAGCTAGGTATCGTTGACGGTAGTACCTGTTAGCAACATTAGAAACTACTGCTTGAAATTGACCGTCTGCAGTCCTTACCTGAATTAAGACTAATACAGCCATTGCAATTCACACCGTTTATCAGACAGATTCTACACTCACCCAAAGTACACGGGGTTAGATGACCGCGTTGTCGCAGCCCCTAAACTGAGGAACCAACCAGAGGTAGATTTCATTAGAAAGCTAACTATTGCAATGGGTACCATGTTTCGACTTCCGGAAAATTTCGACATATCTTCGCGTTTCACATCCCCCAGACCACAAAACCACCGTCAGTTCAAAAGTTTATATATAATTTATGTATTGAACCCTTTATCCTCTGATGGATAAATGATTCGATGTTTTATTTCTACAATTAATTAATATTTCCACCAGCGTCATGAAATAGCCAGTCGAAGATGAGGAAACTTCAAGCATTTGTTGGAGACAATGGGGACATACCTGCAGCAGTTTGACAAAAGGCTAAATACTTAAGGATTGTGAAAAGAAAGAGCCTAGCAATGTTTCAGAAGGACAGGAGGTGGCTACCTCAAAATAGAAGGGCCGCGTGGTGAGACACGCTTATGGCATGTTCATTGTACTATTCGCGCCTAGAAAAAATATAATGCTGTAACGTGAGTGGCTGATGGTACTACTGGACACTCCTACGAGGCCGAGGTCTGATAAAAACCGCGAAGTTAACGAAAAAGTTAAACCAATGGGAGATGAATGCTTACGAACGTGCCAAGTCTAGCTTGGGCACGCGATAGCTAGCATTAATGCGGGAGATCGGCTAGACAACATCTCTACGATCGATTCTAGAATTAATGGGCATATTCTTGACCTGCGCAATTTTACGAGTTCAGTGATATTTGTTTCATTCCTGTACCACTATTATTTTGAGAAATTTTCATATAATTTCCCCCTCTATCGATACCTAGGGCCAGTTCATTTATAAGTGGCGTGAAGAGCCAAGAATTATTATTACATTTTGTGTGTCGGAAGACACAGGTTACTATTACATTGTGTGTGTCGGGAGACACAGGTTATTATTATATTTTGCGCGTCTGAGGACGTAGGCACTTGTACCTTGCGTGTCATGAGGACACAGATTTTTATTAATATAAATGTGTTGTAAATTCAGTGTGATAGATAGTCACAGTACTATTTTGTAGGGACAGTATCATCGACAATTCGCCAACAGACTGTTCTGGGGAAATAAGTACCTAAAACGGTGAATTTAGTAGACAGATATCGAGTGTGTAATAATCTATAACTTTTTGCATTAGCACGAGAGATGACATCGCTTATCCTGGAAGAAGTTTGGAACTGTCAACACTCCGTCGAGATGTTTGAGATGAGCTAAGCAGCATTAAGTAAGGAGATGGCTGCAGATGTTCGCTGACGGTGATTGGCCGAGGATGAGTACTGAATATTATTCTTATTATCTGACAAGTTAACTTATGGTATATGGGACATGTTTTGTTGGTAAATATCTTGCTTGTGTTGATTAACGTAGTGTATTTAGTTTTGGTCTGACACACCTTTTGCATGGAAACAGCTCGCACAATTTTTCATAGTCGTAAGTTCTTGTTTGTTTGTTTTAAATAACGTGGCTATGTGGACGACCGTGTTCGCATATGTTTACGTAATGCGGTTAAGAAACGTCTCTCGGAGATATATTGTGTTTCAGAAGTAGGACTGAATTAATATAATCATACAGTAGATTGGAGGGTAAATTAATCTTTGTAATGTTTATTATTGATCAGATTCAGTGAGTTTATTGCCGTTGGAGCAATGTAAGTTGTGGCGAAGAGCAGTCAGCTCTATCGTAGGTTTTAATATTTCTTAAATAAATTGTGAGCATCTGATTCAACCGACCTGTGTGAAAAGTGTTATGTCATTCCCAGCAATGTGTGTGTGTGTATTTTAGTGGTCATTACAAGCGGGAATTTCAGCTTAGACTGATTTCTGTCAGCTTGGTGCCAAGTCCATATCGTTACCTTGCGAGGACATATGTGGCTATATCGATTAATGTCTTACCATATGTGTATGTGGTTGAGATTTGTTGCTGTTGATTCTACGAGATAACGGGACAGTTGGTCAAGTTATTTTTACACACTGGTGCCGGACGATAACAAGAATTGAGGAAGGGGGAAAGCTGTTTTCACAAGGCGGGCTGAAAAGACTGCATCGAGGTCATTAGTGGAGTATTTGTTGGCTCCGTAATATTACTTGAAATACAGAATAAGAACTGATCAATGATAAAAACTGTTTAAATAAATGGGAGTTGCCTACGAATCACTATAATCTCCGAAGCGTTAGCTTAACGTGCATTTTTGTTCATATAAGGTAATCTCAGCCGGTGAGGCTTTTGTTGTTGTTAGTTTCATTCCATGTTTATGTTCCGTATCAGTGACCCGTGCAGTCACGTGCGATGCTGTCTTTTCCTTGTTTGTGTATTGAGCAATTGGCCGTGTTGGCAGCTCAATTGTCAGATGCGTCATCGCACTGAAGGAGGGTCTCGAGGGAGATTCCTGTAAATATTAGATTTTTGATTGTGTGTCAGCATTAATTTTAAGGGTTTTTATTAGTGTTGTGTCCTATATCCGTAAACGTTGATTTACGAGATGATTGTTCGTAAGCATCGTGGCTGTTACCCGCTGTAAACGAACAGTCATCCAAGTACTCATTCCTCGTAGTTAGTCATTACGCGTACATAAAAGTCCCAATGCAAGTTAGTGGAACTTGGATCCACATTTTTATGAGGGGGAGATCCGTCTGACTCCTCAACGTTGATAGATATTTCTGTCATGGGAAGATTCAGGGAGGAATATTATTATTGTTGTTGTCTATATTCATTTTTTTGCACTAATAGCCATTAAATTATGTTATTATTTTACGTCTTGTCACTTCCTTTCTTAATTATAGTTTTAATCCTATGACCCTTCCCTCAGTAGAGCATGTTGTTTGGCGAACGTAAACATCACACTATGAACTGAGCGCGACCCCTTGATCAAGATTCTTGCATATAAACACTGTGATACTGAAGGGTTCAGTATGTATATACATATATATGTATATATATATATATATATATATATGTATATCAGTTTCTTGTGGACACGATAACTGCCGTAATTTTGCACCAATCACTTTGAATTTTTTACCGAATATGTGTACCTATAAAACCTCGGTCGAGTTCGTTACTGTTCTAAATCGGTCGAAGGGGGTGAAAATGGGGGGCTTTTTTTCGAAAACGTGAAATATTGCTATAACTTTCTTAATATGTGAAATTTCGAATCCGTTCAACGTTCATAATACGTGTCGGATAAATCCCAAAAATTTATGTTTGAAGAGTTTTTTTATAGCACCAACCATTGACCAAAACGGTGGGAAAAAGTGGGTTTTTCGGGAAACATTAATCATATCTCTCTTAATAGGCACAATATCAAAACCGTACAAAATGGACAATATTCCCCTAATAATTACCTAAATTTTTTGTCTGAAAGAATTTTTGATATGACCCACCATTATGCCAAGGGATGAGAAAAATGATTTAGGAATTATAAGAAAATGCCAAGAGCTATCAGTGGTTGCCATGGCAACACTACTAAATTGATGAGGGATGAGCCATCATACGTTGCCAAGATAACGCACTTGCTCGAGATCAGATTCAGATTTCCATCTGACTAAGTGTGAAGCGGCTTCGGTGAAGTAACTGGTAGCATGCTGAATGTATATGCCCAAGGTCGCGAGTTCAAAGCCGGCCGAAGTCGTCGGATTTTCTAAGAGCGCTAAAAATCCCCCAGTATGCTTTCTTTTGGAAGGAAAGTTCCAACGTTCGTTGCGAGTTGCTGGTTGCGGTGGCATCTAGTAGCCAAGTTCACAGTTAGGTGTCGTTGACGGTAGTACCTGGTAACAACATTAGGAACTACTGCTTGAAATTGACCGTCTGCAGTCCTTACCTGAATTACAGACTAATACAGCCATCCCTAAGTACACGGGGTTACATGACCGCGTTGTCGCAGCCCCTAAACTGAGGAACCAACCAAAATCTCTGCGGGAGATATAATTTTGCGTGAAGAACAGACCGTTACATAGTTACACATCAGTGTCGAAACCTTGCATAAGGACAGTGTGACCACACGTATAACAAGATGTTCAGTAAAGAACATATAGCCTACTTTCTCCTAAATGTATGAGTATAGTTATAACTCGTTGTTATTATCAAAGAGTATAATAGAACTATTCTTTGTTGAAGACCTTAGAAACGATTTACCTCTACCAAACGCCACAACCTAGATAAAAACTGCTACCATCATTGAAGAAAGAAAGATAAGAAGTATATCAAGAATGTTATGGATCTGGAGACATAATCGACCGGACTGGCTGCGTGGCTCAGCGGTAACGTTCTCGCTTGCTGGGCCCTAGGTTGCAGGTTCGTATCCTGGCGCAGTCAGCTGGCATTTGAGGGTGCACAAATGCGAGTGAGCCGTGTCAGTACATTTACTGGCACGTTAAAGATCCCCTTCGGGCCAAAATTCCGGCGCAGTCAGCTGGCATTTGAGGGTGCACAAATGCGAGGGAGCCGTGTCAGTACATTTACTGGCACGTTAAAGATCCCCTTCGGGCCAAAATTCCGGCACCCCGGTGTCTCTAAAAGCAGCAGTAGTTAAAAGGGATGTAAAACCAATAACATTATTATTATCTTTAATTTCTCATAATTATGGTACAATTCAGTTTACAAGGTACGGATTTGTTAATCAAGAACCCTTTAAACCTATTACTGGGATAAAAATAACCTAACAATATGGCACGTATCCAGCAGCACTGCCTTCTGTATTCTGGCAATCAGATGTTTCATTTTCAGATCCTCCAAAGCCATTGCCAACGTCTTTGGGATAACTCCCGTGGAAGAGATCACCACCGGCAAAATCCTCACGCATTTTAATCCCCACAGTTTTCGTATTTCTTCCGCCAACGGTGCGTACTTGTTTGTCTTTTTAGCTTGGGTAGTTTGCATATTTTGGCTAAGTGGGACAGCAACGTCTATCAAGTAGGCCTTTTGCTCTCTTTTATTAAGATAGACAATATCAGGTCGATTAGCCAAGATTTTCTGGTCGGTTAAAATAGGTCTATCCCAATACATCTTATAATGCTCATTTTCAAGCACGTTGGCAGGCTGGTAATTGTAGTACACAATGCACGTATCCAGAAGTCCAGATTTTATAGCGAGCTCTTGATGTAAGATTTTAGCAACATCATTGTGCCTCTTGGTATACTCTATACCAGCCAGCGTAGAGCAGCCACCGATGATATGATCGATGGTTTCCAGCGCTGAGGTGCATCTACGACATCGATCATCTGCTACATTCTCTTTAAGGATGTGCTTTCTATAATTTTTGGTTGCAATGACACGATCCTGTATCGCAATTACAAATCCCTCAGTTTCACTGAAGAGCGAACCATGCTTCAACCATAAGTTCGACAATGATCGGTCGACATGATGTTGGCTGAGCAACTGAGGGTGTACACCATGCAGTTCTTTTCTTAACCATGCCATCTGGCGCTGTTCAAACGAAGTAACGTGCTCTTTTGTGTCATATTGCATGTCTGCAAGTCGTAGTGGTGTGAATCTCTTATCACTTTCAACAATGACTTCATACAGAGGAGTATTTCTTGCGCCAAAGAAGTACTGTCGCAGACGTTCCACTTGTTTACTTTGGGCGATTGCGAGATCAATGACCCCTCGACCGCCTTCGCTCCGTGGTAGTGTGATACGCTCTATCGCTGCCTTTGGATGATGAAGCCGATATTTTGTCATTGAGACTCGTACTCTCCGTTCTATCTGCTCTAAATCTGTCTTTGACCACTTAACGATCCCGAACGAATACGTAAGTACAGGTACTGCCCAGGTGTTAAGGGCTTTGATCTTCTTGCCTGCATCCAAGTATGATTTCAAAACCATATCCACTCGATTACAAAACGGAGGCAGACAGGTTTTTCTCCGGGTACTCCGGTTTTCCCTGTCAAAAATTTCATTCCAGCAACACTCTCCACTATCATTTCATTTCATCTGTCATTCATTTAATCATTGCCCCAGAGGAGTGCGTCAGGCCTCGGCAGCCGGCACAGTTCATATCCTCGCCGCTCGATGGGGGCTTCATTCATTCCATTCCTGACCCGGTCGGAGACTGGAAGCAGGCTGTGGATTTTCATTTTCATCCACTCGATTAAAGAACTTTTTCTGTAAATTGGCTTTAATTTGTGTGTGTCGGATCCCACGAAGCTGAAGAAAGCCCAAGTATTTGTAGGTCTCGCCCTCATCTAAACACTCGATTAGCTCATCTAGACCAACATTGAAGCCCTCTGCCCTATCACGTTTCCCTCTTGCCAGTATGATCGCCTTGCATTTTTGAAGTCCGAATTCCATCGCTATATCGTCGCTAAACGCCTGCGTAATATCTAAGAGCCCTTGCAGTTGACGCCGTGTGCTTGCATAGATTTTTAAGTCATCCATGTACAGTCTATGTGAAACCTTGTGCTTCACCTCACCAGTTCGCATTTCAAATCCCAATCCACTCCTATTTAACTGCCCACTGAGCGGGTTTAAGCACAGGCAGAACCATAGAGGACTGAACGAAAGAGTATTATTATTATTATTATTATTATTATTATTATCATTATTATTATTATTATTATTATTATTATTATTATTATTATTACATATATGACCTGCCGTGGGCAACATCCAACTTTGAGTTGAGGCATGTCTTTACACGTCTGGTTGTGCATGGCTTTCACAACCCTAATTGAATTAACAAATCTTTCCATGACCCTACAGAGACGTGTGTATACAAACTATGTGGATATTTTCGATTGCTATTTGCCTGAAATAAAAGTAGTAATTAATAACCTGAACTAACATCAACGGCTTCAATTCAGTTACTATGCGAAATCGTTTTGTTCTTTACTTCAAATAACATTTTCAAGTAACGCAAAATAGACTGTTACAAAGCCTTTAAAATAAAAAGTAAAAATGTATCGTAGTATCATCTTGTCATTCTTCAAATTCGATGCGCATAGAATGCCAATGGTATATTAATCAATGGAGCCCCACGTAGACTATTTGTGACATCTAGTGCTGAAATATCGAACAATATAATCCTAACAGTGCGAGTGCATTCTAGCGGCCAGAAGAAGAAACTTTTCAATAAAATCTGGAAGTTAATAAGTACCTTTTTGGCAGCTAGATGTCTCGAGTAAATCTGCTGGCGAATTATGTTTTAATTAAATATATATTTTACACCATAATATGCACAATATAACGCTTAATTTTAAAACATCTGAGTCATTACAAAACAATAAACATATAACATTTCAAGCAAAAAACCTAGCTCCGATCGGGTTTGAACCATAGGCATTAGAGCGATAGGCTAACGCTCTACCACTGAGCTAATTGTGTCAACGAATATCGTTCTATATAAAATGACTTACATAGAACTTGTTAGCAAATAATGATTTATACTAAACGATTTCATCACTGGAGTATATTATTTATATATAAAGCATTTCATACAAAGTTTATTTATTTTGTATCAGTACGCTATATTGAATGCAATACTCAAATTAGTGAAATATAAGTCAGGCACAAGATATCCGCTGCCATCTTGTCTTATTACTGAATCAGCTCAGCTTTTTAAAATCACGTCTGCACTATAGTATTACAAAATAAACTTTTAATTTCGAACGTGCCTCTTCCTTTAGAACAGTTAAAACGATTCTCGGCTCGATAATCGGAACTGGTGGGTCCCATGATATGGATTATAAAGTTTGCATAATTCGCACGGCCGCCATCCTGAAATGGTATGGCGGACGACCTTGTAGTTTGGTCACAAGACGCATCCTATACGAAGGTATGTTGTTACCAAATTTGGTAGAGATCGGATGATTTGGTTAGTCGTTATTTGATTTTACGTTTTGAACGTTTGAGTGGCCGCCATTCAGTTTTAGTAAAGATGGCGGCGATATAAAACATGACACTGAGGTGTCCTTTGCTAGTGCTACCTTTGTACCAAATTTCGTTCAATTCGCATTCACCGTGTTCGAATTGATAGGGGGGGACAGACATTCAGAGTACACACACTCACACACACACAGACACACACACACACACAGACTCACACACACACACACACACACACACACAGACTCACACACACACATACACACACACAGACAGACACACTTTTTTCGCCCTGTGTTGATCTCATAAGTCTACTTTCATTTTTTGCAAAAATCGAAAGTAGGCTAAAAATGGACGCCAAATGACAACAAGGTTACCGTTCCCATAAGACAATAAAATGTTTAACATTAGCATAAAATGACGAAAAACAAAGTTAATTAAGCTCCAATTATAAATACCTTCTCGCAATAAATGAGGTCTGATCTTTCTACGAAAACCTGCATATTCTGCCTATTTTCGCCTATCCCCAAGTTTGTCCGGTGAAATCTACCTCCGCCTTCCGGCGTGCCGAAAGGACTTTTTTTTAATGTTCATAGGGGCTATGAACATAAGTTTACCTATAGGACTTTCAATAACCTGTTGATTACAAATCCAACATGGCGGCGACGCGAATTATTTAATATTCACATGGTCGTTTCTCGCAATTTAACCATCCGAGTGCAGTGACACTTGGAGAAGTAAATCCTTGTACAAATGTTAATCGACTGGCATCTAATTCCTTACAGCTGTGCGAAATTTTAAAATCTCGTTTTTACTTCTTGTGTCCTAATCATGCGATTGAAGTTTGAATACTACACGTACACAATAATCTTCATATAAGAGTACATAACCCTAAGCCCTACATTTATAAAAGTCCAACATGGCGACCATCCGCAAGATTTAGTCGGTTCTCGATATCTAGGAATCTCTTACAGCAATCAAACTGAAATTTTGTATGTTGATAGAGACAATTAACATAAGCAGGATATACGAAAATAGCAGTATAGTTCTTAACGGAACCACTAGTTTCATTTTTCGTTTGAAAACCATATTTTGATTTTGCGGCGCTATAAAACTGAAATATAAACTTTGGCGCACTGAATATGTAAAAATATTAAGCATTAAATCTCAGACATTTTATTGAGATATTAAGTCCTAATATTATTTGGAATATTAGAATGGCAACATCGGCAATTGAAAACCAAATTTTAAACACTATTGACACAGATTCAATTTTAAAAGACTTTGCCAAGCTTAAGGCGAGAAAAGTATGTTTTTAAAAGTTTGTTCATAAGAAGTATTTTATGATACAGTATTTATTTTAGACTATATTAGTCAATTTTTCATTTAATGCAAATACAAAACACAAGTATTTATTTTAATTTGTAATAAACAATAAAAGTATTACATCCCATTAAAAGAAGAATATGTTAAGATAGGGACGCCAAACCCTGTCTCGCATGTGCCAAAAAGAACCTTGAACCGGCCCTGATGACGCTCGTGTTGCAACAGTTCTTCAGACTAAAGAAGTGTATCGTTTAGTAACGGCTGAAAAAATCCCCGTCAACTTTTCCAATAATCAAAGCAAAAACTGGAAATAGTTTTAATTAAAATAGGATCAAACTCTGTTTCAGCTCGTTTTATAATAAACTTTTTAATTTGAAAATCGTTATTAAACTTTGACAGAAGCTAATTCTGAGTTGAGTTCATAAGAAAGTAATCTTTGGCTCTGATGAACTTGTAAGAATGTTAGTAATATTCCGTGAGAATCAATACCCCAGAACTCTCACTCATAACACAATATCATCAATAACGCTGCCGTGCGCAGGTAAATCAGGAATGCGCCCAGTGAAAGAATGGTTGAGCTGTATAAAATGTTAATTCAACTGCTTTGGGCAAGACAACAAGATATACCTATTCCAACCATTAACAAGAAGTTCCGTGGCGAACTGAAGAGCCTACTTTCCTTAAAATTTTAGATTCATGCCAATCTATACAGACCTATCTAGAATAATGACGAAATTAAGTTGGTAATATCGAAATTTCTAATTAGTTCGAAATGACATCTCATCTAATTTGAAAAATTGCAAATATCACCTATATGCAGATGATTTGCAAATATACTCCCACTGCAAGACAAATGACATTCCATTGACAATTGAAACTATCAACGCTGACCTTCAACGACTTGGAAAATATTCTCAGGAAAATTCCCTTCTTCTGAATCCATCCAAAACACAAGTTATCATAATTGGCTCTCAAAAACTATTGACGTCACTCCGAGATCAAATTATTCCCCCAATTGTACTGAACAACAATGAAATTCCATACTGTCCTACAGTGAAAAATCTAGGTGTGATAATAAATCAGACTCTTAACTGGTCTGAACATGTACAGAATGTATGCAAGAAGATTTTCGCAACGCTCCACTCCCTCAAAAGAAAAAAAGATATTTTACCATTCAAAGTAAGAATCCTACTCATACAGACACTAATACTTCCTATTCTTGACTACTGTGACGTTATTCTTGTAGACGCAACCAAAACATTAACTTTGAAACTTCAACGAGCTCTGAACTCTTGCATACGATTTATCTACGATCTGAGCTATGATAAACATATCACTCCCTATTATTGCGCTCTTTCCTGGCTGAAACCTGAACTACGTCGATCATATCACATTCTTGTCCAGATTTTCCGATTATTGTCTGACGATAGACCACTATACTTATCAAATAAATTCAAGTACTTGTCTTCTTTCCATGGTAATAATACACGCTCTGGTTCTTCCCTCTCCATTCCTATTCATCGCTCCTCTATATACAATAACTCCTTTCATGTGGTGGGGTCTAGGCTGTGGAATACCCTTCCAGCCAGTGTCAGGGGTACCACCTCACTATCTAAATTCAAGACCACCTGCTGGGGCAGTCTGCTGAACATTGCTGACCGACAACAAGTATGACTGGATGAGTGAATGAGAGTGTGCAAGTCATGATCAATGTCAATTATTATTGTTTAATTTTGTCGCCATAATATGTTTATTGTATTGTATTAATGTGGTTAAGTGTAAGAGAGGGCCAAGAGCCCTAACTGCGCCACCAATAAAGGCAATAATAATAATAATAATAATAATAATATACTTGGTATAAATTAGCCTAATAGAGCACTACAGTTGGCAGCCCTGGTAACTGAATATATTGTTAGTTCCATCTCTTAAGGTACAGAATACAAAATTTGTTTGAAGTCCAATGGATAGCATGGACGTTACATGCAGTTAGACATTGGGTCTATCAGCGTGCGTAAAATCATGTTGGCAACAACGACATGCATGTGTTGGTCAGAAATAATCTGAATATGATCTCTTGTTGTGCCTATTTTGGATGAAATCCATTTGTTAGTATAAAAGTTAAATGTATTTTAAAATTGGACTTATCAGCAGTCATGTTGGCAGCACTGACGTATATTAGTTTCTCCAAATTAATCTAGAATGTCAGATACTATACGTGTGCAAATTTTAAAGCTGTTGGCTTACATACTTTCTGATATATTAATATTAGGGTAAAAAATAGACAGCATTTATTAACAGTTGGCAGCCCTGGTTGCACTTAAGAATAAGCATAGTCATATCTGTTATGGTACACATAGCACATACGAAATTTGGTTGAAATCCAATTGACAGTATCGAAGTTACATGTATTTAAAAATTGGTCCTATCAGCAGGCTTAGAATCATTTTGGCAACACTGCCATGCATGGCCTCCAGGAAATTAAACTGAAATATTATTATCTATACAGTATGTGTGCCAATTTTTGGAATAGCTGCCATGCATACCTTCCAAGATATCCAACATGGAGCTCAAATTTCAATTGCAGTTTTTCAGCAGTTGGTAGCACTGACATAATTTTCAAATATGGGCTTGAGATATTCAGGTATACTAATACAGCCATCACAATAACACAGGTTATCAGACAAATTCCACACACACCCAAATACATGGGACCACATGACCACGATGTCGCAAAGCCCCTAAATGAATCAACAACAACAACAACAACAACAACAAACAACCTATTAATTAGCTATGCCATTGATTTCAAAACTCATAGAATAATATATTTTTAATGGCTTTAGAAATAACGACCTACACTGGACGCTCAGGAGTTGGAAAGATTTCCATGCTCATATTCATGTTTATTCTTACCGGTAAAAGCGGTGAACACCCATCATTCAAATTATCAGGGCTCTTCTGAATGTCCGAGTAGAGCTCTTGAACACTGGTGAAGGGAAGATGAAGAGGAGGCACAGCATCCGTCTTGAGACGTATCTTTTTCCTCAACGGCAGGCCCAATAATTCATGCTCTAAATCACGATAGTAATCATCGCTGGTAAAATGGATGGAGAAGACTTTTGCATTGACTATATTATTATTTACTTTATCCCCTCGTTTACATTTTGCCTGCCAAGTTTTCTCAAGAGTTGTATATTTGGGGAAACTATGGTACACAATATCAATGTTGTCTTTTGTTTTCCTCCAATAGTTCCGGCATGTAGCAATAGCACATTCCATTGTAACGGAACGTACATGAGTTTATTCCGCTTCAACTAGTGCACAGACGATTGTACACACTGAAGGGAAGTACATTTAATACACAATATACCACCTATAAAACATGAAAATGAAGCTAGGAACAAGAAAAAGGTCACACACAAGAAATAAAACACTAGTTTCGATTACGGCTACTGACATTCACTGTGGCTAGCTTGTATCTGCCTCACCACTTGCCATACTACCTACGTCACGGCTTCACGTGACCCAAGAGCGGCTAGGCAGAGGACCACCCACATTGGCACCCCCCTGAGGCAGACAGACATTCGCCCGGATCGATCTAATAAGTCTACTTTTTCCTCATTTTTGAAAAATGTGAAAAGTAGGCTAAAAGTTAGATCTGCTGTGGACCTTCCAACTCCGAATCCATGTATGAATGTATGTAGGAAGGTATGAGGGCAGGAAGGAAGGTAGGAAGGTATGAGGGCACAAATCTATGACATGGAACCGCCGGCTTTACTTCCCCTCCTAAGGAAGGCATACTGAGGGATTATTAACGCTCTTAAAACAAGTAGTTCCGTGAAGAACTATACAGCCTATTTTCATATATCCTACCCATGTTAATTGCCTCTATCAACATACAAAAATTCAGTTTGATTGTTGTGATAGATTCGTAGATATTGAGAACTGTCTAAATATTTCAGATGGTCGCCAGGTTGGATTTTTATTTATGTACTATTACATGAAGATTATTGTGTACATGTGGTATTCAGGCTTCAGTCGCATGATTAGGACACTGGAAATAAAAACGAGATTTTAAAATTTCGCACAGCTGCCATTTTGTGGTTATGAAAACATTTGAAATAAATTAGATGCCAATGGATTAACATTTGTATAGGCATTTAACGTGCAAAGTTTCACTGCACTCGGATGATTAAATCGTGAGAAACGTCCATTTAAATATTTATAATTCGCATCGCCGCCATGGTGGATTTGTGCTCACCAGCTTACTGAAAGCCATATAGGTGAACTTATGTTCATAGCCTCTATGAACAAAAAAAAATCAGTTTGATTGCTGTAAAAGATTCGTAGATATCGAGAACCGTCTAAATATTTCGGATGCTCGCCATTTTGGATTTTATATGTATAGGCCATAGAGTTATGTACCGGTACCATTAAAGAAAAATTATTGCGTAGCTTCATTATTCAAACTTTCACTTCGTTCGCATGATTACGACACAAGAAATTACAAACTTAAGTTTAAAATTTCGCACAGCCGCCATCTTAAGGTTATGTAAACAATTGAACTAAGTTAGATGCCAGTGCATCACAATATGTAGAATCATTTACAGTACCATATTTCACTGCGCTCAGATGGTTAAATCACGAGAAAAGTGTATTAAAATGTTTCAAATTCGCTTGGCCGCCATGTTCGTTTTGTACTTTACAGGTTTTAAAAAGTTACATTGATACACTTATAGCAGTGCCCTCTATCACCGTACAAAATTTCAGGGTGATATCATAAATAGTTTCGGAGATATTGTATGCCAGTGAAATATTTCGCACAGCCACCACTTTGAGGTTATGTTAACAATTGAACTAATTTAGACGCCAGTGCATTACAATATGTATAAACATTTGCTGTACCATGTTTTATTACGTTTGGATGGTTAAATAGCGAGAAAAGTCTATTTAAAAGTCTCAAATTCGCTTGGCCGCCATGTTGGTTTTGGAGTTAACAGGTTTTTGAAAGTCTCATAGATGAACTCCCGTCAGCACCATACAAAATATCAGGGTGATATCGGTAATAGTTCCGGAGATACTGAATGCTGGTAAAATATTTCGCACAACCGCCATGTTGGATTGGTGAGACACAGTAAAATTTGATGGGCACGGTCGGGGTCGGCCAGAATGGTGCTATGATCTTACAGAGTTTCATTGAAATCGCTCCAGCCGTTTAGAATTTATTAGGGGGGGGGGGGGTCACACACACACGCCATCACACACACACACGCACACACAGACAGACACGCGGACAAAAGGTGATCTCATAAGCCTATTTTTTCATAAAATGAAAATAGGCTAAAAATCCGACGACTTCGACCGGGTTTGAACCCGCGACCTTAGCATTGTATAATAGATTTCTAGGCAACACTGATAAATGGCTTCTAATAGATCAATACTCTCAAGTTACTCTTTTTAGCCTATTTTCAATTTTGAAAAAATAGGCTGATGAGATCACCTTTTGTCCGTGTGTGTGTGTGTGTGTGTGTGTGAGAGAGAGAGAGAGAGAGAGAGAGAGAGAGGTGTGTGTGTGTGTGTCCCTAATAACTTCTAAACGGCTGGAGCGATTTCAATGAAACTCGGTAAGTTCATAGCACTATTCCAGACGACGCCGACCGTGCCCTTCAAATTTTGTTACGTCTCACCAATCCAACATGGCGGCTGTGTGAAATATTTCACCAGCATTCAATATCTCCGAAACTATTACCGATATCACCCTGGAATTTTTCACGGTGATAAAGGGAACTACTAGAAGTTCACCTATGTGACTTTTGAAAAACTGGTAACAACAAAATCAACATGGCGGCCACGCAAATTTGCGACTTTTAAATAGAATTTTCTCGCGATTTAACCAACCAAACGTAATAAAACTTGGTACAGTATATGTATATACACATTGTAATGCACTGACATCTAACTTCGTTCAATTGTTTACATAACCTCAAGATGGCGGATGTGCGAAATATTTCACCGGCGTTCTATATCTCTGAAACTATTAGCGGTATTAGCCTGAAATTTTTTACGAAGATAAAGGACGCTACTGGAAGTTCATCTATAAGACTTTCAAAAACCGGTTAACTACAAAACGAACATGGCGGCCAAGCGAATTTGAAAACTTTAAATAAACCTTCCTCGCGATTTAATGTTCCAAACGCAATGAAATGTGGTACAGGAAATGTTTATACACATTGTAATGCACTGGTATATAATTTAGTTCAATTGTTTACATGACCTCAAGATGGCGGCTGTGCGAATTTTAAAATTAAGTTTTTATTTCTTGTGTCGTAATCATGCGATCGATGTGAAAGTTTGAATAATGAACCTACGCAATGATTTTCCTTTAATGGTACATGACTCTATGGCCTGTAAATTTAACAATCCAACATGGCGACCATCCGAAATATTTAGACGGCTCTGAATATCTACGAATCTATCATAGCAATCAAACTGAATTTTTTAATGTTTATAGGGGCTATGAACTTAAGTTCACCTATAGGACTTTAAATAACCTGGTGATCACAAATCCAACATGGCGGCGACGCAAAATATAAATATTCACATGGACGTTTCTCGCAATTTAACCATCCGAGTGCAGTAAAACTTGGTACAGTAAATCCTTATACGAATGTTAATCCACTGGCGTCTAATTTATTTCAATTGTGTCCATAACCATAAGATGGTAGCTGTGCGAAATTGTAAAATCTCCTTGTTACTTCTTGTGTCTTAATCATGCGATTGAAGTTTGAATGCTACACGTACACAATAATCTTCATGTAACAGTACTAGGACCTACATATATAAATTCCAAAATGGCGACCATCCGAAATATTTAGTCTGTTCTCAATATCTACGAATCTATTACAGCAATCAAACTGAAATTTTGTATGTTGATAGTGGCAGTTAACATAAGTAGGATATATGAAAATAGGCTGTATAGTTCTTCACGGAACTACTTGTTTTACTTGAAGCCTATTAATCTTGAGATGAAAGGCACGGGTTTGGGTTTTTGAACGATTAGTTTTCTACTTATTTCCTCTGTAGAGGTGGGTGAATTCAGCTAGTAGGCCTACACCTGAAAGCTTTTCTTCAACACTTCCGAAGAGGACTCCCTGAGTTGCATCTCGATCATTCATATCTATATATATAAAAATCAATCTTACGTGATAGTTTGTCTGTGGGTGTGTATGTCTCCTATGCATTCATATACCACTCAACCGATTGCGATGAAACTTGGGTGAGATGTTGAGTACACTCTAAGGAAGGTTTCTGACTTAGTAAATCCATTTTACAATAGGTAGCGCACGCGTAGATTCAACAAATGAGTGACGATGCGCGAAGCGTTTCAAACAAGTCCCGTATGTGTTCATATACCATTCGTCCGATAGCGATGAAACTTGGGTGAGATGTTGAGTACACTCCAAGGAAGGTTTCTGACTTAGTAAATCCATTTTACAATAGGTAGCGCACGCGTAGATTCAACAAATGAGCGACGATGCGCGAAGCATTTCAACAAAGTCCCGTATGTGTTCATATACCATTCGTCCGATTGCGATGAAACTTGGGTGAGATGTTGAGTACACTCCAAGGAAGGTTTCTGACTTAGTAAATCCATTTTACAATAGGTAGCGCACGCGTAGATTCAACTAATGAGAGACGATGCGCGAAGCGTTTCAAACAAGTCCCGTATGTGTTCATATACCATTCGTCCGATAGCGATGAAACTTGGGTGAGATGTTGAGTACACTCCAAGGAAGGTTTCTGACTTAGTAAATCCATTTTACAATAGGTAGCGCACGCGTAGATTCAACAAATGAGCGACGATGCGCGAAGCATTTCAACAAAGTCCCGTATGTGTTCATATACCATTCGTCCGATTGCGATGAAACTTGGGTGAGATGTTGAGTACACTCCAAGGAAGGTTTCTGACTTAGTAAATCCATTTTACAATAGGTAGCGCACGCGTAGACTCAACAAATGAGCGACGATGCGCGAAGCATTTCAACAAAGTCCCGTATGTGTTCATATACCATTCGTCCGATTGCGATGAAACTTGGGTGAGATGTTGAGTACACTCCAAGGAAGGTTTCTGACTTAGTAAATCCATTTTACAATAGGTAGCGCACGCGTAGATTCAACAAATGAGCGACGATGCGCGAAGCATTTCAACAAAGTCCCGTATGCATTCATATACCATTCGTCCGATAGCTATGAAACTTGCGTAAAATGTTGTGTACACTGCAGGGAAATTTTCTGGCTTAGTACATCCACTTTACAACAGGCAGCGCACGATTAGATTCAACAAATGAGCTACGACGCGCGAAGCATTTCAACAAAGTCACGTTTGCGTTCATATACCATTCGTCCGATAGCGATGAAACTAGGCTGAGATTTTGTGTGCACTCCAGGGAAGGTTTCTAGCTTAGTAAATCCCTTTAAAAATAGGTAGAGCACGAGTAGAATCAACAAATGAGCAACGGCGCGCGAAGCGTTTCAACAAAGTCCCATTTAATTTCATATACCATTCATCCGATAGCGATGAAACTTGGGTGAGATGCTGTGTACACTCCAGGGAAGGTTTCTGGCTTAGTACATACATTTTACAATAGGTAGCGCACCAGTAGATTCAACAAATGAGCGATGACACGCGAAGCGTTTCAACAAAGTCCCGTATAAAGTCATATACCATTCGTCTGATAGTGATAAATGTTTGGTGAATTGTTGTGTACACTCCAGGAAAGGTTTCTGGCTAAGTAAATCCATTTTACAATACGAAGCGCACGTTTATGTTCAACAAATGAGTGACTACGCGCGAAGCGTTTCGACAACGTCCCGTATACGTTCACATACCATTCATCCGATTGCGATGAAACTTGGGTGAGATGTTGTGTACACTCCAGGGAAGGTTTCTGGCTGAGTACATCCATATTACAATATGTAGCGCAAGAGTAGAATCAACAAATGAGCGACGACACGCGAAGCGTTTCAACCAAGTCCCGTATGCATACATGTACCATTCGTCCGTACCTATGAAACTTGGGTGAGATGTTGTGTACACGTCATGGAAAATTTCTGGCTTAGTAAATCCCCTATACAATATGCAGCGCACAAGTTGATTCAACAAATGAGGGACGACGCGCGAAGCGTTTCAACAAAGTCCCGTATAAGGTCATATACCATTCTGCCGTTAGCGGTGAAACTTGGGTGAAATATGGTTGACACTCCAAGGAAGGTTTCTGGCTTAGTAAATACATTTCACAGTAGGTAGCACACGAGTAGATTCGACAAATGAACGACGATAGCGATGAAACTTGGGTGAGATGTTGTGGACACTTACGTGACGGTTTCTAACTTAGTAAATCCATTGTACAGTAGGTAGCGCACGAGTAGATTCAACAAATGAGTGACGGAGTGCGAATCGTTTAAACAAAATCAGGTATGCGTTCATATACTATTCATCCGATTGCGATGAAACATTGATCAGTTATTTTGTGCCCGCCAGGGAAGGGGACTTAGTAAATCCATTTCACAATAAGTAGCGCAAGAGTAGATGCAACAAATGGGTGACGACGCGCGAAGCGTTTCAACAAAATTCCCTATTGCGTTCATATAACATTCTTTGATTGCGATGAAACCTTGATGAGTTATTGTGTACACGCCAGGGAAGGGCTTCGACTTAGTAATACATTTCTCAATAGGTAGCGCACGAGTAGATTCAACAAATGAGTGACAGCGCACGAATCGTTTAAACAAAAACCCCTATACGTGCATATACCATTCATCCGATTGCGATGAATCATTGATGAGTCATTGTGTACACGCCAGGGAAGGGTTTCGACTTAGTAAATCCATTTCACAATTGGTAGCGTACGATTAGATTCAACAAATGAGTGACAGCGATGAAACATTTTGAAAGTTGTTGTGCACGCTCCCACAAATGGTTCTAAATTAGAAAATCCATTTTATGATAGCTTAGAGGCAGTTAACATGTTGTGTATCCAAAAGCACTTCATGAAACAGAATTTCAACGCCAACACTTTCTTTGATTGGCATTGCAACGCATGCCGGGTACAGCTTGTATTGTATAAAACCTCTGGTACCAAATGGTTCCCATGAAGCACCACTATGGTACCGTTTAGAAGTTGCTGAGCACACCATTTCAAGATTTGCCGACGTCTCTCGAGTCCGGAGATAGTTGGGCATTAACGCGTGTAGCTACACCGGTCATTTCTTAGAATATACGCCGAGGCAGAAAGAAATATCACAGAAGTCATGCTTGCTTTGCTGTAAATTTCCACTACTGACGACAATGGAGCCCATGGCTCAACAAGGCTAGTCACAAGTCCCATCATGAAATTTGATTTTATTTTTAACGCTGCCTGCTCTGTTTTATCCGTAATAACATTCATTATTTTTTCGTTTTTACCGAGAGAGGATGTGTGTGTGTATGTGTGTGTGAAGAGGGAATTGCAAATTAAGTTTATTTTGCATTTTAATATTTTGATGTGATACAGGTGCGCCTCGCTCCGATACAGATTTGATTTGCAACTGAAATGAATTGGCTTCTGTCGCCCGGTCCCGCTCATGCGCGTAGCTTATTAGTCCGCTTGTGATAATGTGCTTGTGTGATGGCGGACAGCGACTAGCCAATACAGGAGACTAATTCTAATCTCTAACGGGGAGACGTCATCCCAGGGACTGGTGCTCGTACTGGACTCCTTTTATCCTTTTGATTCGGTGGCCTAGTTGGTAGCATGCTGAGCTTCTATGCAGAAGTTCACGGGTTCAAACCACGTAGTGGTCGTCGGATTTTTAAGAGCGTTAAAAACCCCTCAGTATGCTTCCTTCGGAAGGGAAGTAAAGACAGCGGTTCCATGTCATAGATTTATTGCATGTAAATGAACCTTCCACTAATTAAACCTGTATGAAGCTAAATTTGCAGGTTAGATTTCGTTGAAACGCTCTATCAAAGTTCCAACGTTCACCACTAGGTGTCAGTGATATCTGGTAGCGAAATTTGGAACTACTTGAAATTGAACGGAACTTGTAGCTCTCCTATGGATGGCCGCATTGAAGCAGCTACAGCCTCTGGCGAGCCGAACATGTCCTCGGACACTCCCGGCACTATAGTACCGCCATCGTTACTTCCTACTTGACAGTTCACTGGCTGGCGATACAGTGTTGCCAGTCCACTAACGCGAATCAGCTGACGTACATGATTATAGCCGTAAAGTTAACAAAACGCTCGTAATGTGAACAGACATGTTTACACACAACATCATACTCGTGAATAAGTAGACTACATGGTAGCAGAAATTACACATATACTGCGGTTAACAGAATATTTCTGATAATGAATGAGAAAAAAATTGTCGAAGATGTTCATAGTTCGAGAAAATGTAGTATAAAACCTATAAAGGGAACACACCACTCATTTCGGAGTCACTATTGCCGTCTGACCCCACTCAATGAGCACATTCATTCTTGCTGCTATTGTTGGAGCTCTGTCGTGAATGACACTATGATACGGGGCATGTCCATAACAGTTGTGCTCGCACATTACTAATCATTTCCCGGGTTTGACTTCTTAGTGGAGTCCCTTGTCCTAAGGCGCTTGTCTTCCTCGTGCTAGACCCCGGCATGACACTATCACACACACGCACGGCAGAAATAACACACTCGCTCACTGACCTAAAGCTAACCTACAACTACTCGTAATTATATTACACTATGTCAAACGACAAACAAATACTAAGCTATTAAATAACAACAGACTAGAATAATATCAAAAAGAAAACTATACTAGAAATACAAGAATACACAAAGACGGCCAATGAAACTAACCGAGCACAATGCAAACAGCTGGCAACAACATATTGTGTGAACGCAAGATGTTAGCTGGCAACATCGTCAGCGAAACTCGATTTATCTCGATATATCAATTTGAATGGCTGCTTGTAATTGGCTGTGCAGCTGTGACGTAGCACTGAAACTTCAAGTCGGAAGTAAGGATGGCTCTAGTACAAACGCTATACGCTAAATAATATAATTACATGTAACAGGCGTCACAGGGGGCAAAAATGTGAACTGGACAGCAATTTTCCTTCAGCAACAGTACCTGCAAATCACACACATTGTACATTTCTTTTAAAGTAATTTCTTACATAAACTATAGATATTTATGAAATTAGAGTGCAATTCGTCACTGCTAATGTCTATTCTCTTTCATTTGAATGCTCATTTTTCACGATCGGTCGCTTGTGAGCGCCGCAGGAGGGATCTATACTACTGAAATAATATGTATGATGATGATGATGATATGTTGAGTCATAATTTCATCCAAATAGACGATGGAGTCACAATATCAAAATCATTCATACAGACAAATGGAGTTCTTCAAGGAGATTATGAGTTCCATCGTATTTAACACCTCTACGACTCTGATAATATACGCCGACGGCTTGGTCCTAGGATCTGCTGATATAAAGGAATTACAAGAAATGCTACTTGAAATATGATCAGAAACAAATGACCTACAAATAAATCAACAGAAAGTCAAAAAGATGACTTTCAGGAAAGGAGGGAGAAAAAATCTGAAAGATGTTCTGACTCTAAATGATGAACCATTAAGAGTTTTTTCACAATTTAAATACTTCAAGCAATACTGACATCATTCAGAATTCATGTCCAAGAAAGAGCTCCTGCTGCAATAAGAGCAACGCATAATATTAACAAGTAGTTCCATGAGGAACTATAGCCTATAGCCTATTTTCATATATCCTACTTATGTTAATTGCCTCTATCACCAAACAAAATGTCAGTTTGATTGCTGTAATAGATTCTACCGTAGATATTGAGAACCGTGTAAATATTTCGGATGGTCACCTTGTTGAATGTTTAAATATATGTAGTCCATAGAATTATGTACTATTAGATGAAGCTAATTGCGTAGGTGTATAATTCAAACTTCTATCGCATGATTAGGACACAAGAAATAAAAACGAGATTTTAAAATTTCACACAGCCGCCATCATAAACAATTGAAATAAATTAGATGTCAGAGGATTTGTGCTCACCAGGTTATTGAGAGCCCCATAAGTGAACTTATGTTCATAGCATTTGTCAACGCACAAAATTTCAGTTTGATTGCTGTCATAGATTAAAAAAAAAAGATATTGAGAACCGTCTATATATTTCGGATGGTCGCCATGTTGGATTTTTACATACGTAGGCCATAGAGTTATGTACCATTAGATGACAATTATTGCGTAGGTTCATTACTCAAACGTTACCTTCGATCGCATGATCAGTAAACAAGAAATAAAAACTTAATTTAAAAATTTTGCACAGCCACCATCTTAAGGTTATATAAACAATTGAAATAAATTAGATGGCAGTGCATTACAATGTGTACAAACATTTGCTATACCATATTTCACTGCGCTGGGATGGTTAAATCGCGAGAAAAATCTATTTAAATATTTCAAATTCGCTTGGCTGCCATGTTCGTTTTGTTCTTAACAGGTTTTCGTAAATCTAGTAGTACTTCTAGTAGTTCCCTTTATCACCGTACAAAATTCCAATGTGATATGAGTAATTGTTTCAGAGATATTGAATGCTGGTGAAATATTTCGCACAGCCGCCATGTTGGATTAGTGATATGTAATAAAATTTGAAGAGCACAGTCGGGGTTGGATAAAATATTATTATGAACTTACCGAGTTTCATTGAAATCACTCCAGCCATTAAGATTTTATTAGGGGGACACACATACACACACGGACAAAAGGTGATCTCATAAGTCTATTTTTTTTCACAAATGAAAATAGGCTAATAATCTCAAACGGTCTCAACCAAAACTGGAATATTCCTTTTTCAAACATTAGTAATATCAATAGCAACCTATGAACTCACTATAATATGGGAGACTCTTACTGTCAGAGACCTACAGTATTAACTCTAGAAAATATTAAGGCCAGATATATGAAAAAAGTACTGTACTGGGAATAGGTGTAGTAGCACCGACTCGACTTACCTACATTAAGCATAAAGAAAGCTTCTTTATAGAAGATATGGGATTACAACTGCACCTACCGAATACAAAGGCATATGAGAAAACCTGTACAATTTTGTTTGAGAAAAGGAACGACATATGGAATGAGTTCTATGCAACAGACGCAATACTAACAGAAGGGAGGAAACAGGCCGATTATAAACTGAGACACGCCATCACGCGGTTTGCTGTGCATTGCTTCCACTACAAGTTCTGCATCACCAAAAGATTTCACTACCCAAATGAGGAATGTGCAAGGAGCATTCTCCCCGATATCATGCCAATATGTGTAAAACGAGAAATATATTATCATTAATGAAACTGTGCAGTGAATAATTTTAAGGTGTTTCCCCCATATATTGTATTTCCTTAGCTGCAGTAAATATTTCATTTATTAGTCTCAGTGGCATTTATTTGGCCAATAAATTCAATTAAATCTGTTAGCCCAGTTTCATTCATTTCATCTCTCTTCTAATTAAGTTGGCATCATGATGATGATGATGATAATTGTTGTTTTAAGGGGTCTAACATCTACGTTATCGGCCCCTAATGGTGTGGGCAATAGTGAAAGATGAGATGAGAATGAAATACTAAATACTTTCAACTAACTAATTTCAATGAAACTAACTACAGACTTATATACCAGAAGACGAAATGTTAAACAAATAAAGGATAAGGCAAATAAAGGACAAGAAGAAAAGAAATGCCCTCAACCCTCGAAGAATGAGGATTGAGGGACTTGAAAGAAAGGAGAGCCATGAAAGGCAGATGAGAAAGGGAAAGAGGAGAGCGCCCGCCCCAAAATCAGAGGAAAGGGGACAAAACACACCCAGCTCAGGAATCCCTCAGGGTCGCCAACTCCCAAACTCAACAGCCGTGATCCCTTGAGGGTGTAGCACTATCCACGGTCCACCAGAAATGGTGGGGCTACATACACCCTGCCTCCTTGAGGGTCTTGTGCAGAAGGCAGGAAATAACATGAAAAGAAAAAGAAGGCTGACCCCTCGAAAATGTGGGTATCAGGAAAGATAAGACAAGGGCCAATTAAGGCGGGTACGTGAAAGATTCCCTAGGCCTCGGATACCCTAATACCGTCAGGGTCAGAAGAGAACAAGAGAGGTCGACAGGAAAGAAGACGGAAAGGAGCCCAGCACAAGTAAGTGGAAGCAATGCAGGACTCAGCTGGGGTCCCGTGGTCAAGTTGGCCTTAAAAGACATCCGCCTCATGGAAAATCATCTCACCTCATCCCAGGAGTGGGGTTGAAACGGAAATGGTGGTCTCACTTTCAAGTCTTCCTCTACAGATTGTTAGGGTAGGCTGAAGCTTGTTAGCACAAATGAGGCTGCAACTGCACAGTGCGTATGAACCGCTCCAGGGCCTAGACTCTCGTGTTATATATCTCAAAGTGATTAGCACAATTATTGTTACAACGCTGTTTCAAATTCACTGGGTGTTTTACCGAGTCAAAAGAGATTACAGGTACGGTGAGAATACAGAAAGGAGTTTATTATAAAGGTTTATCTCGCAATACACTGGTGAAGAATTTAAAAAAAGTATACTCTGAAGCAATAAACCTTTTGAGAATGAACTTTAAAGTCACGTAATTAGATGTACTGTAATAACTTCCTTTACACGAATTCTACTATCTATATATAAAACGCTAAGGTACCAATGAAAGTTATAAAAAAGATGGGCAATGGCAAATAATACCTAACAATATTGTCTATAACAACCTAGAACCCATTACTATAATAATAATAATAATATCGTATGGCCTCGGATGCTGGGTGCAAGCTTTGTTATTTGACACCCAGAGGGTAGCTTGCATGTCGAATTTCGTTGTTCCTTGACTATGAAAGTCAAGGAGGTTAGATGTTAGATATCTAAGCTCCTTGAACACTATAGCGCTTTCTAGTAGAGAAATGAGGAACTTTGCGTTGGCGGAAACTCCTGAGATTAATTTTTCCTTTCTGAACACGGCCTACTGAATTCAAATGGGTTCTTTGACATGCCAACATCGTATGCCATGCGTATCGTATTTTTGCCGCCTTTCAAAAATCACTTAACACGGCCAGGGGCGAACCTGCAATCTTGGGGTCAGTAGACCGACACGCTATCCACTCACCCACCGTGGCAAGCTAACCCATTACTGATACCATGCGAAAGAAAAGACTAGGATTCTTTGGGCACATCATGAGAATGCCAGATTCACGTCTTCTAAAGCAACTAGTACAGTACAATCTTGCTTCAAAAAACACAACAACTGGATGTCGATGGTTAAAAGAAATCAAAGAGGACTTGAAAGAAATTGGCCTAACAACAGAAGATGCTTCAAATAAGAAAAGTTTAACTACAGCACTTAAAAATATGACTTTTCATTTTCCACTCATAAAAAAGAAAATCCCAACAAGAACATTTTCCGCCCCACAAAGGGCAAAGCGATCAATACGAATGAAGAAGTACTGGGAGGACCGCAAGGCTCGTACAGTTCCTACAAGTCGACGAACTAATGGTTGGTTAAAGTGATCCTTTGTGGACTCAAGAGGTGACGAAGAAGAAGAAGAAAACCGCTAAGCTGTATGTTTCACAAAACTCAAGCTCGTAATCCAGAGGAGTTACAGTAGAAGGTGCAGTTTGTGCCAAAATCTTCCAAGATAAGTATATCTGCGTGTAAACGGACCACACCACTCAAACAGCTAAGTGCACAATCCACAATAACCTGACCTTTTAATAACAATCACATAATAACTAGGGCTCGGATTTTTAGGTAAATAAATATTTTTAATGTAAATACATATTTTAAGCATTTTTCTATAAATACATAAATACCTGTTTTTCACTTATTACCGGTAGCACATAAAAATCATAATATTTACATATTTTTAAAATCACTCACTGTGGAAGCCGGGGATTTCCTTGTCCATTTCTGGCACTGTGAAGTGTAAGGCCTAAAGTAAAAGCAACTACAAGTTATCGTCTGCAGCAGTATGTTGCAGAATTTAAAGATAATAATTTTACTTCTGATGGGGGCATTCTGTTCTGCCAACCACGTGGGAAAGCAATCAAGGCTGAACAGCGATCTCAAGTTACACAACACGTGAAGGGCAAGAAACATATTGCCGCAGTTTCGTTCCTTCAGAAGAAGTGTTTCGCGATAATCGTCGGTCATTTGTGATGGACAACCTGAAGATGTATCTCGTTGTGTATTGTAATTCTTCAGTAGTCAGTGGGCATAGTATAAATTGCAATCGTGAGTACTGCATATTGTTTATATTCCCATTAATAAGCTAAATTATAATTATATATTTTTACTTTTTTGTCACATATTTCAGGTATTTTTAATACATAAAAAATAAAAAATAAAATCCGATTTTAGCACCTAAAAATCTGAGCCTTAATAACAACACTAAGCAAGCAAACTTGAAACTATCAGTATCTCAACAAGAAAATAACGTACCTTGACAGGTTGAGGTAGTTTAATTACTACTGCAACTAAATAAGTGTATATATTGTGCATATATCAGAGCAAAAGATCTGATGATGATCGCTTGTCGTTCAAAACTGATCATTCAAGTGTATTTATTAATCTCATGTTCATTTTTTCAGGATCAGATACCCCCCCTATTACAATTGGGTAAAATCATGTTGACCGACTGGAAAAAAAAATCATTTAATACTTCGTTGATTATAAAGAAAACTTTTTTTTATTGAATCCAAGGATACCAAAGTTGCCACCGAAACATGACATTCATAGGAATAGTAGGACAAAAAATCGAGGTTGATCTGCCATGTATGAAAATTTAAAATAAAAAAAACATGAAAATTTCTCACATAAAAAGAATGTACAAGTTTCAGCACGATCGGGAGATTTACGTTCGCAATGTTCCCATATCAGTGTTTGAGATTGTCACACATATTCTCGTCCTGAGGCCGGATTGTAGCTAGCTGAATTAGAATGCCCCCTGTGGGAGCAATACCATCTCCAGGACTTCATTAATAACCTCATTAACGAGTTAATGAGGACGCAGTCCTCCTGGCATGTATTGCTACATGATGGGTTCCGCCGTAAATTAGCTTCAACCAGACAATCTGACTGCACAGGCCATCTCCAAGCGAAGAGCCTCATGCCCCCTTATTAAATATGAGTGACACTTCAATGCGACTAATCTATACCAGTCCGCATCGTGGCTCATTGACTAGTATTCTAAGTTGTCACCCCAGAGGTCCAAGTTCGATTCCCGGCTTTGCTAGGAAATTTAATTCTGGTCTGAGGGCTGGAACGGGGTACTTTCAGCCTTGTGAGGCTGAAATCCTACGTCAAATACAAATACACACACGGGTACTGAAATCACAGTGACACAGGTTATCAGACAAATACTACACACACCCAAGTACATGAGGGTACATGGCCACGATGTCGCAAAGCCTCTAAATGAACCAACAATAAGACCCTTCTAAATATCATTCCAAACAAGCATCTCTTGTTATCTCTTTCTTTCATTATTTCTCTTACATTCTTTCTTTCATTATCTCTCTTAATTCTTTCTTTCTCTTGCTTTCTTTCTGTCTTTCTTTCTCTTTCTTTCTTTCTTCTTTTCCTTCGTTTTCTTACTCTCATTTTTATTTCTCTTTCTTTCTTTCTTTCTTTCTTTCTTTCATTCTTTCTCTTACTTTATTTCGTTCTTCCTTTCTTTCTTTCTTTCTCTTACTTTATTTCTTTCTATCTCTCTTACTTTATTTCTTTCTTTTCCTTACTTTCCTTCTTTCATTCATTATTTATCTTATTTCTTTTTTCTTTCTTTCTTTCTTTCTTTCTTTCTTTCTCTTACTTTCTTTCTTTCTTTCTCTTTCTTTCCTTAGTTTCCTTACTTTATTTAATTCTTTCTTTTTCTTTCATTCTTTCTTTCTTTCTTTCTTTCTTTCTTTATTTATTTATTTATTTATTTCTCTTTCTTTCCTTAGTTTTCTTACTTTATTTAATTATTTCTCTTACTTTCTTTCTTTCTTTCTTTCTTTCTTTTTGTCTTTATTTCTCTTTATTTCCTTAGTTTTCTTACTTTATTTAATTATTTCTCTTACTTTCTTTCTTTCTTTCTTTCTTTCTTTCTTTCTTTCTTTCTTTCTCTTTATTTCCTTAGTTTTCTTACTTTATTTCAAGGCTTTCAAAATGTTCTTCCTATTACCTAAATCTATATTCGATGTCAACAGATTCCTTCTCTGTAGAAATGCTTTCCCTGCCTGTGCTAACCTACTTTGTATTTTCGTGCTTCGTCCATCACTGGTTATTTTGCTTCCTAAGAAGTTTCTTTCTCTTTCTTTCTTTCTTTCTTTCTATCTCTCTTTATTTCGTTCGTTCATTCATTTTCCCTATAATTCTTCTATTCTCTTTGTTTCTATGTTTATTACAATTATTCGAACATTTGACTGATCCGACTTGTTCGTCGAATCATTCGATTATTGACTGAATAATCGGGTTATTTCACTAATGCGAATATTTGTCACCTCCTGCACATTTGGCGTAACGCAGGGGCAACCCTAGCCGCCATGTTGATCATGGTAACTCCTACGCCAGGTAAGTATGAACCTCCGGTCTTACTGTTAATGTAGCCCAATGGGGCCGGATTCATACGGTACAGAACAGTCCCTTTCTATCTTGCCTTCCGTCGTCCATGTATTATGGTGCTTATTCAGAAGGAATTATAATTTCACTGGGGTGTCTTCAACTGCGATGATGTTTGATATTGCATGGCATTTGATATAAGTGAAGAGGGGCGTAGTCGAGACGCAAAAACTACTGACTCTGGCGCGAAAATTATCATAACATCACTGGAAGATATCTCTGAGAGATAACGGGGTGCACTAAGGCTCGTGAGGACACTTGTGTACCTGTCTGATCAGAGAAGCAGATCGCCGGTATTAAAACAGCAAGATTAACGGGCTAGGGGTGGGGGAGAAGGGCGACGTGCTGACCACGCGTCACCTCCGAATCGGTAGGTCAACAAGACTGGTCAGCGGCCGCTTGGTAGGTTAAGGCTAGGGTCTAAGTACAACGGTTTCTTTTTTTTGTGTCCTAAACCACATACCTTTTGCTAAACGTATTCATTTATTTCGGCCCTTCCTGAATTGTATGTTCCCGGCTATCTAGTAATATTCCACCCACCCTGCTTAATGGTGGTTCTCTCTCGGGGAGGGCGGCTTCGGTGGCGTAGTTGGTAGCATGCTGAGCTTCTATGCCCAAGGTCGCGGGTTCAAACCCAGCCAAAGTCGTCGGATTTTTTAAGAGCGTTAAAAATCCCTCAGTATGCCTTCCTTCGGAGGGAAAGTAAAACCGGCGGTCCCATGTCATAGATTTATGGCATGTTAAAAGAACCTTCCACTAATTACACCTGTGTGAAGCTAAATTATAGGTTAAACATTTGACAAACGCTCTTAGGTTCCAACGTTCGTCGCCAGGAGCCCATTGCGGTGGCATCTGGTAACCAAGTTCTGAACTAGTAGTCGTTGACGGTGGCGTTTGGCAGGAAAAGTAGGAACTACTTTAAAAAATATGCAATGTCTGCAGTCCTTACTTCAATGGAAAACAGATAACACACACTTATACAGCCATCACAATTAACACCGGTTATCAGACAGATTCTACACACGGGGCTACATGACCGCGTTGTCGCAGCGCCTAAACAGAGGAACCACCCAACCAACATCTCCCAGCGAAGCTCTGCACATAGCACAGGATAGACATACATGGAAAACGAAAATAGGTTGGTGCTCTATATATTAACCACCTATTGGTAGGACATTTATATTGTCAAAGATGCTGATGCTTGAATCATTCAGCCAAATTTCGACAAATTTTCAGAAGGAAGCGCTAGTATTTCTAAAACTCAAATATTATAAATACATCCCCTTAACCTAAGGAGATGGATAAAAGTTTAATACTGTACGTATATATAAAAACAAAACAAAAACAAGAAGTTCCGCGACGAACTAAAGAGCCTACTTTTCTTAAAATTTAAGATTCATGCCAATGATTAATCTATATTGATCTATCTAGAATAATGACGAAATTAAGTTGGTAATATCGAAATTTCTAATTAGTTCGAAATACTGTATATCTGGCATAATGTAGCCTAATAGAGAACTACAGTTGGCAGAACTGGTGACTGAATATATTCTTAGTTCCATCTCTTAAGGTACAGAATACAAAATTTGGTTGAAGTCCAATGGATAGCATGGACGTTACATGCAGTTAAACATTGGATCTAACAGCGCAAGTAAAATCATGTTGGCAACAATGACATACATGTATTGGTCAGAAATAATCTGAAATAATATGATATATTGTTGTGTCAATTTTGAATGAAATCCATTAGTTAGTATAGAAGTTACATGCATTTTAAAATTGGACCTATCAGCAGCTTAGAATCATGTTGGTAGCACTGACGTATATTATTTACTCCAAATTAATCTAGAATGCCAGGTACTATACGTGTGCAAAGTTTAGAGCTATTGGCTTGCATACTTTCTGATATATTGGTATTAGGGTAACAAAAATAGAGACAGTATTTATTAACAGTTGGTAGCCCTGGCTACTCTTAAGAATCGGCATAGTCATATCTGTTAAAGTACACATAGCACACACGAAATTTAGTTGAAATCCAAGTGATAGTATAGAAGTTACATATATTTAAAGTTGGACCTCTCAGCAGGCCTAGAATCATGTTGGTAGCACTGACGTATATAAGTTACTCCAAATTAATATAGAATGTCAGGTACTATACGTGTGCATAGTTTAAAGCTGTCGGCTTGTATGCTTTCTGATATATGAGTATTTGATTTTAAAAAAATGAGAGCATTTATTAACAGTTGGCAGCCCTGGTGGCTCTTAAGAATACGCCCAGTCATATCAGGTTATGTGCACATAGCACATACGAAATTTGGTTGAAATCCAATTGATAGTGTAGAAGTTATATGCATTTAAAATTTGGACCTGCCAGCAGGCTTAGAATCATTTTGGCAACACTGCCATGAATGGTCTCCTGGAAATTAAACTGCAATATTATTATCTATACTGTGCCAATTTTGAAATAGCTCCCATTCATACCTTCCATGATATCCACCATAGAGCTCAAATTTCAATTGCGATTTTTCAGCAGTTGGTAGTACTGACATAATTTTCAAATATGGCCGTGAGATATTCAGGTATAGGTCTTTACTCCTACCTAATTTTGTTTCGATTGCTGCTGCCGTTTAGGAGTTGATAGGGGGACACACACACAGCCAGACAGACAGACAGACAGACAGACAGACAGGCAGAAGGACAGACAGACAGACAGACAGACAGACACACATTTGCCCGATCTCATAAGTCTACTTTTTCCTCATTTTTGCAAAATGTGAAAAGTAGGCTAATAAAGTGTAAAAATAAAGCCAAATATAAATATAGAAATTAAAATTATTAAAATATACAACAAAAATTAGAGTTATAAAAATAATTATAATAGTACATTATGCAACAAGCCTATAATGGCAAAAATTAATACACGAGTATGTTTATAAAACGAGCGTATGCGAGTGTCTTAATTACCATTATAGGCGAGTTGCATACCACTGTTTATGTTGGACGATAATTATTATAACTATTTCATGTTCGAAGATAAATATTCATAAATATCTGTCGAGATTTCGCCAGTTTTAAGTACAGAGCAGAGCGCATGGGACACAGGGAATGCCATGTATTAGACCATGGCCTCCTCGATTACCCTACTATGACACTAGGCAACGCAGTGCGATGCTAACCTTATCTAATTGGTCAAACAACTGTTTCTTGAGCTGTGATTAGTGGGATAAACTGTTTCATAATGAAAAATAGTGTAATAATGACCAGCATTATGATACCGTTTTCTGACATATAATAGTCAGGGTCGAACATAAAATAAAAATTACGATTACAAAAGAAATATTAAAATAATAAAATTAGTCTAATTATAAAAATAAATCTTATGAAAATTATTATCAACTGTAAAGAAATAAATAATTTAATTATTCATAAATATTAAAATTAAATTTATAAAAACATAAGTTATATAATTTTAAAAACATAAGAAACGAGCCTTACAGTAGTCGCATATGAGTGTAACACCTTGAAGTTGTTACCGTTTTTATTATCCTTGACATTCATCAACACACAAAAAATCGTTTTATTTTTTACACTCTCATAATACATAACAATTCCAAGACTCTCTTTGTTTTTCTTCACTGCCTACTTGATATTTCTACTCTCGCACTGCCTTCTTGACACACTGCTGTTACATCACTCTCCTGCCAGTAACTAAGTTACGTCAACCGAGACTGACTTTTTTTTCTTCACAGCCTACTTGATATTTCTACTCTCGCACTGCCTTCTTGATACTCTGCTGATACAAAGTAATCCGTATGTGATAAACATTCTCACATGGTACCACTGCCAGCTGGATCGCAGCCTGGAGGGGTGCGATCCAACTGGCAGTGCTTCTTACACACTTCCGTCCGATCCACTTCCGTCTCTTTTTTCAAAATCACTCCCACAAAAATATCCAGCAACCGAGTGGAAAGATGTTACACATCAAAAATCAAAATTGAAATGTAAATAGCCTAGTTGGTTGGTTGGTTGGTTGGTTCCTCAGTTTAGGGACTGCGACAACGCGGTCATGTAGCCCCGTGTACTTGGGGCGTGTGTAGAATCTGTCCGATAACCGGTGTTAATTGTGATGTCTGTATTAGTGTGTATAACTGTCTCTTAATTCAAGTAGAGGACTGCAACTTTGAATATTTCAAGTAGTTCCTACTTTTGCCGCTAAACGCCACCGTCAACAACTACTAGTTCAGAACTTGGCTACTAGACGCCACCACAGTCGGCTCCTGGCGACGAACGTAGGAACCTGAGCGTTGTTTACATTTTTAACCTAATTTAGCTTCACACAGGTGTAATTAGTGGAAGGTTTTTTAACATGCCATAAATCAATGACATAGGACCGCCGGCTTTACTTCCTCTTCGAAGGAAGGTATACTGAGGGATTCTTAACGCTCTTAAAAAATCCGACGACTTCGGCCGGGTTTGAACCCGTGATCTTGGGCGTAAATAGCCTACACATGTAAATAGAAAATAAAAGGAAATTGTGTTGCCCTATAAAGGGTTAAATCTACTGTTTAGTTCCCTAATCATTGGTACCACCACACCCCTACAAGAGTTATAATCACTGTGGAGGAGGAGAGTAACGAAATACATCTCTTGTTAAATATCTCTGCAATTCCTATCTTGCTCGCTTGCACGATTTATCCATAAATCGTTCAATAATGCAGGCAACAACGGGTGAAGTTCAAATGTTACGATATAATGAAAGTAATTATCGTAACCTTGACCTCTGACCCTGCCCGGTCTCCATAATCGTTATGAACTAGATTATACTGTCACGAACGTTTCGAAAGTAAGGCCATAGAGTTGAATTTGCTAACCCAATCAATGGTCCTGATGAAGGGATCGATCAGTTTGATTGCTTCGCTTATCATTCTTCGTTCAAGGTAGTGATCCAAATATGAAAACACGCTAAGTTATCCTTAACAAGAAAACCGTGTCAGGTCATGTTGCTTTTGCAGTTGGACGTCTAGTACAGGTTCCAACAGGACTTCCTCCCATCTTCCCTACCCTTCCCTTCCTCCCCTACCTTCCTTCTCACCCTTGTTTCCCTTCCTCCTTTCCCCTTTCCTTTCAGATTGATGATAGAGCTTACAGTCTTTCTCTATAATTTTCTAATTCACAATGAATGACGTGTTGTGTATTAGCTTATGTCGCCTTAGCGATCCACAGGCTTCTCTCACATGGTTGACCTCAAGAGAGAGTTCAGTCTTCACTACAGACGATTGGCAGCGGCAAAGCTCGCCCCTATCTTTGTTGGCTACGATGAATTAGGTCTAGTGGTTGACACACTGAGTGCCCACCTCATGGCCTAATGATTAATATTCTTGTCTATCACCGTGAAGGTCCGAGTTTGATTCCCGGCTCTGCCAAGAAATGTACATCTGGTCTTAGAGCAATAACGGGTTCACTCATCCTCCTGAGAAGTGGTGGTTTCGGTTCGTAGTTTCCTACTTCCATTCCAGGCGAATACCTACACACATTACTACAGCCATCACAACGACACAGGTCAGCAGACAGATTACACACACCCAACTACCAGGGGCTAAATCATGACGTCACAAAGCCTCTGTATTGATCAACAATAATAATAATAATAATAATAATAATAATAATAATAATAATAATAATAATAATGTTATTGGTTTTACGTCCCTTTTAACAACTGTGGCTTTTAGAGATGTCGGGGTGCCGGATTTTTGCCCCGAAGGGGATCTTTAATGTACCATTAAACCTACTGGCATGGTTTCCTCTCATTTGCGCACCCTCAAATGCCAACTGACTGCGTTAGGATTCAATCCTGAAAACTTGGGCACAGCAGGCGAGTACGTTACCACTGAGCCACGCAGCCAGTCACCAACAAAAACAAATAATAGCTTTGACAGTCCTCTAGTCACTAGACTGTGATGAATATAAGTAAGGTAGTCAATCTCCGACCATCTCGTGGCGCAGTGGCTAGCATTGTTGGCTGTCACCCCCGAGGTACCGGGTTTGATTCCCGGCTCAGCCAAGAATTTAAAAGTCTTGGTATGGTCTGGTACGGGGTCTTCCAGCCTCGTGATGCAAAATGGGAACCTGCCGGATGCTATGGCAGGAGGAGGAGTGGAGAGGAACTGGTCACCCTACCACACGCAAACTCCAGCTCGGGATGCCTGGTTAGTGATCCCTTGACCAAGTCAAGGGCTCTAATTCAGGTCACCAATTTAATTTTATAATAATAATTTAATTAAGTCAATATCCCCATTTCTACCCTCATCAGCCAATTAGATTTTACGCTTAATAGCTGCTGATTAAGAAATGTGTACTGGATACCAAAGAAATGCATGCCCACAACAAATTTCCGGATTGTTCCTAACTTAAAACGGTTACCTCGTTGGTTGGTTGGTTCTTAAGTTTAGGGGCTGCGACAACGCGGTCATGTAGCCCCGTGTACTTTGGGTGTGTGTAGAACCTGTCTGATAACCGGTGTTAATTGTGATGGCTATATTAGTGTGTGTTATCAGTTTTAATTCAGGTAAGGACTGAAGACATTCAATTTTCTCAAGTAGTTCCTACTTTTGCCGCCAAACTCCACCGTTAACGACCAACTAGTTCAGAACTTAGTTACCAGATGCCACCGCAGTCGGCTCTTGGCAACGAACGTAGGAACCTAATAGCGTTGTTTACATTCCTAACCTATACAATTTAGCTTCACACAGGTGTAATTAGTGGAAGGTTCTTTAACATGCCATAAATCTATGACATGGGACCGGCGGCTTTACTTCTCCTCCGAAGGAAGGCATACTGAGGGATTTTAACGTTCTTAAAAAAAACGACGATTTCGGCCGGGTTTGAACCCACGATGTTGGGCATGAAAGCTCAGCATGCTACCAACTACGCCACCGAAGCCGCTAAACCTCCATCTTCATTTTAGCCTCAATTATAAGCAGCGAACGGATTGCTATGTAAATACATTTCTATCTAGGAAACTAAACTTAATCGTCTTTTGTGTTACGGTATCTATACGAATCATGGCATGCGGAGTCAAGAGGTAGAGTATTTATTTCCCATATTTTTCCATATTTGGAAGTTTAGTACATATGTTCCATATTCTTAGTAATTCAAACCAATATGGTTCATATCTCGGCAGGAAAGTATTAAATTATAGTAAATTAGCAGTCGTGTCAATAATGGAGAAACAAGTTAAAGATCTATATTTACTGTAAATAAAATTTAACCCGTAAAGTTGCAGATGTGGTAAAAAAAACTTTACGAGCCTTATAGTAGTCGCATATGATGTGTAACGTCTGACATAAAAGAAACCTCACGTGAAATTGTTGATACACCGGTATTTTATAATATTATTGGCACAAATATTAATCTATTGTAAAGGGAGTGTTTTACAGATATTGTAGTTTATAATACAGAACTCATTTTATTAGATGATTTGTAGCTTCCACCAGCACTAGCCTAAATAAAGAATACGATACGGATCAACTAGATTAATAGACGCGACACCGCTCATAACCTTAAATTCCTTATAAATAGGCCAATTAACGAGTAAATGCAATGTGCACAACAGTAGATCATGAAAGGCTTGCCCAGTTCCCGGGCCTCTTGATTCACAGACCAGCACGTAATTTCATATGGATTCTGTTAAAATGAGTCATATTGATATGATTAGCAGCAAAGTATCAAGAAGGCAGTGCGAGAACATTCAAGAAGGCAGTGCGATAGTAGAAATATCAAGTAGGCAGTGAAGAAAAAAAGTGAGTCCTGGAATTGTTATGTATTATAGGTGTCTAAATAAAAAAGATTTGTGTGTGTTGATGAATGACCAAGAGGGATACGATCCAGCTGGCAGTGCGTCTTACACACTTCCCTCCGATCCACTTCCGTCCCATTTTTCAAAATCACTCCCTCAAAAATATCCAGCAACCGAGTGGAAAGATGTTACACATCAAAAATGAAAATGGACACCATACTTTCAAAGAACCCTGGATATGAAGCAATGGGAATGGTTGCTGCAATTTTGTAAAGTTAACGTTGGATTTAACCCCAGCAGACATAGTGAAGTTCAAACATGCCCCCGTTACTTCTGATATTGAACAAGGTTTCAGTCAATATAAATCTGTTCTTCGAGAAAATAGGAGAAGATTCACTTTCCAGCACATAAAAGAACATTTTGTAATAATGAAACAATAACCAACTCTGTAATCCTGATGCTACTCTATTCCCATATGCCACTGACGAGTAAAAGGCTCGGGCGACAGCGAGGTGGACATTGATTGGAGAACTCCCCCTCAGTGTTTGATATGCAGGCCTGTGCATGGTCCGCGGTTACGGCAGGAAACAAACAAAAAACCTTTTTTTATGTACAGCTCGAGAGACACGGCGCACAATTATCACAGCCAACAGAATCAATGCTCGTTACCTTCACTGCTATGACTGTTCACAGTCAACAGAATCTACTGCTCGTTACGTTAACAGCCATGACTGTTCACAGCCAACGGAATCTCTCGCTCGTTACCTTCACTGCCATGACTGTTCACAGCCAACAGAATCTCTCACTCGTTACTTTCACTGCTATGACTGTTCACAGTCAACAGAATCTACTGCTCGTTACGGTAACAGTCATGACTGTTCACAGCCAACGGAATATCTCACTCGTTACCTTCACTGCCATGACTGTTCACAGCCAACGGAATCTCTCGCTCGTTACCTTCACTGCCATGACTGTTCACAGCCAACAGAATATCTCACTCGTTACCTTCACTGCCATGACAGTTCACAGCCAACAGAATCTCTCACTCGTTACCTTCACAGCCATGACTGTTCACAGCCAACGGAATCTCTCGCTCGTTACCTTCACTGCCATGACTGTTCACAACCAACAGAATATCTCACTCGTTACCTTCACTGCCATGACAGTTCACAGCCAACAGAATCTCTCGCTCGTTACCTTCACTGCCATGACTGTTCACAGCCAACGGAATCTCTCGCTCGTTACCTTCACTGCCATGACAGTTCACAGCCAACAGAATATCTCACTCGTTACCTTCACTGCCATGCCAGTTCAGAGCCAACGGAATATCTCGCTCGTTACCTTCACCGCCATGACTGTTCACAGCCAACAGAATATCTCACTCGTTACCACCTTCACTGCCATGACAGTTCACAGCCAACAGAATATCTCACTCGTTACCACCTTCACTGCCATGACTGTTCACAGCCAACAGAATCTCTCGCTCGTTACCTTCACTACCATGACAGTTCACAGCCAACAGAATCTTCTGCTCGTTACTTTCACAGCCATGACTGCTCACAGCCAACAGAATCTCTCACTCGTTACTTTCACAGCCATTACTGTTCACAGTCAACAGAATCTACTGCTCGTTACTTTAATAGTCATGACTGTTCACAGCCAACGGAATCTCTCGCTCGTTACCTTCACTGCCATGACAGTTCACAGCCAACAGAATATCTCACTCGTTACCTTCACTGCCATGCCAGTTCACAGCCAACAGAATATCTCACTCGTTACCTTCACTGCCATGACTGTTCACAGCCAACAGAATATCTCACCCGTTACCTTCACTGCCATGACAGTTCACAGCCAACAGAATATCTCACTCGTTGCCTTCACTGCCATGCCAGTTCACAGCCAACAGAATATCTCACTCGTTACCTTCACTGCCATGACTGTTCACAGCCAACAGAATATCTCACTCGTTACCACCTTCACTGCCATGACAGTTCACAGCCAACAGAATATCTCACTCGTTACCTTCACTGCCATGACTGTTCACAGCCAACAGAATATCTCACTCGTTACCACCTTCACTGCCATGACAGTTCACAGCCAACAGAATATCTCACTCGTTACCACCTTCACTGCCATGACTGTTCACAGCCAACAGAATCTCTCGCTCGTTACCTTCACTACCATGACAGTTCACAGCCAACAGAATCTTCTGCTCGTTACTTTCACAGCCATGACTGCTCACAGCCAACAGAATCTCTCACTCGTTACTTTCACAGCCATGACTGTTCACAGTCAACAGAATCTACTGCTCGTTACCTTCTCTGCCATGACAGTTCACAGCCAACAGAATCTCTCACTCGTTACCTTCACTGCCATGACAGTTCACAGCCAACAGAATATCTCACTCGTTACCTTCACTGCCATGACAGTTCACAGCCAACAGAATCTCTCACTCGTTACCTTCTCTGCCATGACAGTTCACAGCCAACAGAATATCTCACTCGTTACCTTCACTGCCATGACAGTTCACAGCCAACAGAATCTCTCACTCGTTACCTTCTCTGCCATGACAGTTCACAGCCAACAGAATCTCTCACTCGTTACCTTCACTGCCATGACAGTTCACAGCCAACAGAATATCTCACTCGTTACCTTCACTGCCATGACTGTTCACAGCTAACAGAATATCTCACTCGTTACCTTCACTGCCATGCCACTTCACAGCCAACAGAATATCTCACTCGTTACCACCTTCACTGCCATGACTGTTCACAGCCAACAGAATCTCTCGCTCGTTACCTTCACTACCATGACAGTTCACAGCCAACAGAATCTTCTGCTCGTTACTTTCACAGCCATGACTGCTCACAGCCAACAGAATCTCTCACTCGTTACTCTCACAGCCATGACTGTTCACAGTCAACAGAATCTACTGCTCGTTACTTTAACAGTCATGACTGTTCACAGCCAACGGAATCTCTCGCTCGTTACCTTCACTGCCATGACAGTTCACAGCCAACGGAATCTCTCGCTCGTTATCTTTACTGCCATGACAGTTCACAGCCAACAGAATATCTCACTCGTTACCTTCACTGCCATGCCAGTTCACAGCCAACAGAATATCTCACTTGTTACCCTTCACTGCCATGACAGTTCACAGCCAACAGAATATCTCACTCGTTACCACCTTCACTGCCATGACAGTTCACAGCCAACAGAATATCTCACTCGTTACCTTCACTGCCATGACTGTTCACAGCCAACAGAATATCTCACTCGTTACCTTCACTGCCATGACTGTTCACAGCCAACAGAATATCTCACTCGTTACCACCTTCACTGCCATGACAGTTCACAGCCAACAGAATATCTCACTCGTTACCACCTTCACTGCCATGACTGTTCACAGCCAACAGAATCTCTCGCTCGTTACCTTCACTACCATGACAGTTCACAGCCAACAGAATCTTCTGCTCGTTACTTTCACAGCCATGACTGCTCACAGCCAACAGAATCTCTCACTCGTTACTTTCACAGCCATGACTGTTCACAGTCAACAGAATCTACTGCTCGTTACCTTCTCTGCCATGACAGTTCACAGCCAACAGAATCTCTCACTTGTTACCTTCACTGCCATGACAGTTCACAGCCAACAGAATATCTCACTCGTTACCTTCACTGCCATGACAGTTCACAGCCAACAGAATCTCTCACTCGTTACCTTCTCTGCCATGACAGTTCACAGCCAACAGAATATCTCACTCGTTACCTTCACTGCCATGACAGTTCACAGCCAACAGAATCTCTCACTCGTTACCTTCTCTGCCATGACAGTTCACAGCCAACAGAATCTCTCACTCGTTACCTTCACTGCCATGACAGTTCACAGCCAACAGAATATCTCACTCGTTACCTTCACTGCCATGACTGTTCACAGCTAACAGAATATCTCACTCGTTACCTTCACTGCCATGCCACTTCACAGCCAACAGAATATCTCACTCGTTACCTTCACTGCCATGACTGTTCACAGCTAACGGAATATCTCACTCGTTACCTTCACTGCCATGACAGTTCACAGTCAACAGAATATCTCACTCGTTACCTTCACTGCCATGACAGTTCACAGCCAACAGAATATCTCACTCGTTACCTTCACTGCCATGACAGTTCACAGCCAACAGAATGCACTTAACGCACAGGTGCAGAAATAATACAGAGCAGTTGCAGTTCCACAGCGAACCTTATAAAGAAGGATGTCTACATAATATATTGATAGCCTATTATTAGTATTATTATTATGATTATCATTATCATTATTGTTCTGGTTACAAAATATTTTCTAGTTGAGCTGCATCGTATTCACTTTTTATTAATTCATACCACCCGACGAGCGCCAAGTTGTTGTAGCATTGCATTATTTTTAGCCTACTTTCGATTTTTGCAAAAAATGAAAGTAGACTTATGAGATCAACACAGGGCGAAAAAATGTGTGTCTGTCTGTGTGTGTGTGTGTGTGTTTATGTGTGTGTGTGTGTGTGAATGTGTGTAAACTAAATGTCTGTCGTCGTCCCCCCTATCAATTCGAACACGGTGAACGCGAATTGAACGAAATTTGGTACAATGGTAGCACTAGCAAAGGACACTTCAGTGCCATGTTTTATATCGCCGCCATCTTGACGGAAACGTAATGGCGGCCACACAAATGTTCAAAGACTACATCAAATTACGACTAGCCTAATCATCCAATCTCTACCAAATTTTGCAACAACATACCTTTATGGGGGGAGCATCCTTTGACCAAACTAATAGGTCATTGGTCTAATAGTTTGCGGATGGTGGCCATCTTTGTGTGAAAATCGACTCCCCCTATTAATTCGAACACGGTGAAACCGAATGGAAAGAAATTTGGTACAGACGTAGCACTAGCAAAGGGCACCTCAGTGCCATGTTTTATATAGCCACCATCTTGACAGGAACGCAATGGCGGCCACACAAATGTTCAAAGCTTAAATCAAATTACGACTTACATAATCATCCGATCTCTACCACATTTTGCAAGAACATACTTTGTGGAGGGAGCATCCTTTGACCAAACTAATGGGTCATTAGCCTAATATTTTGTGGATGGTGGCCATCTTTGTGTGAAAATCGATTTCCCCTATTAATTCGAACACGGTGAAACCGAATGGAACGAAATTTGGTACAGAGGTAGCACTAGCAAAGGTCACCTCAGTGTCATGTTTTATATCGCCGCCATCTTGACGGAAACGTAATCGCGGCCACCCAAATGTTAAAAGCTAAAATGTAATTACAACGAACCTAATAATCTAGTCTCTACCAAATTTTGCAACAACATATCTTTATGTGGGAAGCATATTCTGACCAAACTGCAAGATCATCAACCAAATAGTTTGCAGATGGTGGCCAGTATGTGTGCAAATCGATTCCCCTATCAATTCAAACACGGTGAAACTGAATTGAACGAAATTTGGTACAGAGATAGCACTAGCAAAGGGCACCTCAGTGTCATGTTTTATATCGCCACCATCTTGACGGAAACGGAATGACGGCCACCCAAATGTTAAAAGCTTAAATCAAATTACGACCATCCTAATAATTTGATCTCTACCAGATTTTGCAACAACATGCCTTATTGTGGAAAGCAGCTTATGACTGACTACAAGGTCATCAGCCCAATAGTTTGCAAATAGCGGCCATGTATGTGTGCAAATCCATTCCCCATATCAATTCAAACACGGTGAAACCGAATTGAATGATTTTTTTTTACAGAGGTAGCACTAGCAAAGGGGACCTCATTTTCATGTTTAATATCTCTATAGCACGTTGTATTTCAACAAGCTACTACAACCAACATTCAATTATACTCCTTGAAAAGGACAAAGAGTTATAATAATACTCATGCATTTAGGAGAAAGAAGGCTATATGTTCTTTACTGAACATCTTGTTTATACAAAGTCTTTATGTTCAAAGTAACGGTAATTGTAAAGCAGTTTTATTTTATACAAAGTAACGGTACCTTTAACTATAAAGCAGTTACTTTTTATACAAAGTAACGGTAATTGTAAAGCAGTTTTATTTTATACAAAGTAACGGTACCGGTAACTATAAAGCAGTTACTTTTTATAGAAAGTATCTAACGGTAATTGTAAAGCAGTTACTTTATATACAAAGTAACGGTAATTGTAAAGCAGTTTTATTTTATACAAAGTAACGGTAAGTATACAGCGTTTACTTTTCATACAACGTAACGGTAACGTAATTTTTGTCGGTAACGGTACCTGTAACACAGGTACAATTCAATACACCGGGCTGATGGCCAAGAAGTCCAAAGCCTTAAAGTGAATTGGCACACACCAATCTGTTAGAGAAGAGTTTAATTTGATTGTAATGAAATCTAGAATGCCAAACATAACCTCACACAGACGCACAAGGACAGGAAGGAGTAATTACATCGGTATCGATCCGCGGGAGGCCATTCACCACTGCGCTGGCACGTCGGGCGTTGAATGCCAGGTGAATTACGCTACAAATAGCTTCCAGTGAGAGAGGAATTGGTCCATTCTAATCTCCCACAACATTTCAAGTAAATGCAGTCACTGACCGGGGTAGCTACGCGCCATAAGGCACGAGGACCAGAATCTAATATCAGTGGATTTCAACCCCACGGTTCACCGTCCTCTTTTGTTTTTGCATTGGTTCCCATTTAAAACTTCGGGCAAATGCCGGGATGCTACCTTTTAAAAGTTATGGAAGCTTTCTTCCAACAACTTGCCTTATTTCATTCTGATACTGCTACGTCCACCCCTTTTTCTTCCCCGTCGGGAATGAGAAACGATGTAAAGGCTATGTGGTGGGTGTTTTTACGGCCGGATGCCCTTCCTGAGGCCAACCTCATGAGAGGAGTAAATTAGAGATAATAATAATGATCGTGTTGGCTCCGGAGAGGCCGAGTGCAGGTCTTTCTGAATGAGGCCCGTGGGTGACCTGCCCGTCGTAATGAGGGTGAAGTGATGAAGAAGACGGCACATATACCCAGTCCCCGAGCGACGGGAATTAACCCCAGGAGATTAAAATCCCTGACGGCTCAGCCGGGAATGAAACCCGGAGCACTTTGGGCCAAAGCCTAGCGTGCTAACCATTTAGCCACGGAGCCGGACGTTAATGAGAGGTGAAATGAAGGAGACTGGACAAGGAGATGGAAGGAAGCGGCCGTGGCCCTTTTAAAGATACCGTCCCAGCAATTGTCTGGAGTTGAAAGTGAGGAAAACCACGGAAAACCTTTTCAGAGACGGCAGACGGTGGGGCAAGAACCCACGTCTACCGAGTCCGCAGTTAGCTTGGCCAAAAGGCTTAATGCTGCGCGTTAGTGAGCTTAGCTACTGCTTTTGGTCATGTCTTATTTATTAATTTAATATTTCACTAGTAGGTACCCGCGGTTTCGCTCGCGTCATAGTTGAGTTATGTCCCAGTTAGCTTCTTAGATAACATGACAATCGTAGCGAGACCACACTGGAGCCATCTGCTGAGAGACTCCTCAGCTAGCAGTACGCCACGCTCCCGCCAGATGGCTGCCGCCGCCGCGCCAGGTTACTGTGCTCCCATTGTAAATGTACATTTTTTTAAGGTATGTATATAATTGTGAGGCATTTAAGGAGGAAGTGAGTGCGTTTCGGGCACACATGGGGTTATGCGGAACCTGCAGGTACCCCATATGTGTAGGTTGGTGTTAACAGGACCTCACTTTCGGTACAAAACCGGAATGGGACCTTAGCAGAATAATATAGGGAGGACTAACTCCACTACTTGCTTTGCTTTGCTATGCGTTGCTTGCTTGCTTGCAGTCATGGATCCGCCCGTATTTCAAATACAGCTGGACGCAAACTTCTGTATTGGTGAACAGGGGCTGGAGTGATCACTGGAAGAAGGTCCTCGGCGAATTAATTGAATCGGCCGGAGCTGAAAAGAATTGTCACAAATGGTCACTTTTTAAACAATTAGTGTTCTGAAGTATTTACCCAAGGGCCTAGGAACGGCATAGGAAAGAATTAATTCAGCCTTCTCTTTAAGCCACAAACCACTGCTACATGCAGTGCGATCACAGGAGAAAAGCATTAAGTCAATGACTTGGTGCCTTTCAGCACCGTATTCCGTACTTAATGTTGTCCGCACTGCAAGATTCCCGCTATTGTAAATTACATTTGTGCAGGGTTCAGGTGGCTTTTATGTTACAAACCCATTTTAAAATAAAGTATCATGTGATATATTCATTCTGGATGGCTTTATGCCGCACTAAACTGTCCACGGAGCTGAAAGGCATTAAGTCACGTTTCCAAAATTGATTTGAACAATATGTTTATTTTAAAATTGATATTCCGCCAAATTAATATAACCTGAATAGTTGCTTCACAACATAGATGACTACTGTCGACCAAAATATTATGTGCACTCGAGTTTGAAGGTTGTTTGTGAAATCACCAATAGACCAACATAAAATCCAATAACATCATCATTTTCGTCGTTCTATTTTACGTTAGTTCATGTAGGTTTGGTAGTTTTAATTTATATTTTAATATTTTTTATCGCAGTTGGAACACAAAACGTGCCCGTTTTTAAGCGTGTTTCAACCATGCGTCACATTTAAGAATTATTATCTCACAAACCCGTCATCAGATGGCATCCAAATTTTAACACAATATACATTGGAATGTTGTATAACTGGTTTATTAATTTCAAAATTGTGTGTGTTCAGGAACGAAGGTTGTTATCATTTTTGTAAGGTAACTTTTTCTCGGCTCGGGGTCGTTGGAAAATGTAGTTCTTGGTTGCGTTGAAATCCTTATATATCAAAAAGTTATGCTGTATGACTGTGAAATACGTAAATTAATTCACTTATTGTATATCGGTTTGTATTTGTACGGGGAATTAAGACAAGGTTCACCAGCTAGCCGCTCCGGGAAATGCTGTACAGCGTTGCTGATATGGAGCCCATCACTTCCGAGCGAGGCGCGCCATGACGCGTGTTGGAGCCCATCTTGGCAATGCTGTACAGCTGTCACCGGAGCGGCTAACTGGTGAACCATGTCTTAATTCCCCGTACAAATACAAACCGATATAAAATAAGTGAATTAATTGACGTATTTCACAATCCTTTTTGATGCATAAGGATTACAACGCGACCAAGAACTACATTTTCAACCCCCTCCCCCCCCCCCCGAGCCTAGAAAAAGTTACCTTACAAAAATGATAACAACTTTGTTTCTTGGACACACAAAATTTTAAAATTAATAATCCAGTTATACAACATTCCAATGTATATTGTGTTAAAATTTAGATGCCATCTGATGACGGGTTTGTGACATAATAATTCTTAAATGAGACGCATGGTTGAAACACGCTTAAAAACGGGCACGTTTTGCGTTTCAACTGCGATAAATATATATATATATATATATATATATATTAAGAATTCCAAACCTACACGAACTAACGTAAATAGAACGACAAAAATGATGATGTTATTGGATTTTATGTAGGTATATTGGTTACTTCACAAACAACCTTCAAACTCGAGTACACATAATATTTTGGTCGACAGTAGTATAACTTCTGTGCTGTCAATGACGTTTTATCTGTGTCCTGAAAAGTAGAGAAAACTGACAATGCTTTTCTGCTCCGGCCGATTCAATTTAAGGACGCATGTGCGTTCAGATTTCTCGATGGTAACTAGGATTGTACACAGTCACAGTGCAGGAGGACATTCTGTGGGTAGCGGCCTAGTTGCACCAAGATTAAGCTATTTTTTGTGCTTCTCTGGAGAAAGCAGGAGGCAGCAAAGAACAAGGCAATGCTTTGGAAACAAGACCAGAGTAAAACAGTTTCCAACTTGAGGCAGTATGAAGAGTCTTCCCAACAACTTCGCGGAATAGAATGGCCACGAACCACGAGAACATTTCATTATATTCTCCAATTCATCCAAGGGCTACAAGCCTTCACAGAAGAAGTAATTTAGTTCGCTAGTAAGTTACCCTGCACAATACTTTAGAACGGGAGACGTCCAGAATAAAACTGTGATACGACGAGTACCGGCTGTGGTATATCCAGCAAAGCTAGAAACTTTAAGTTTGGCACTCTGATGAACAGTAAGTTATCCATAGAGACAGTCAAAATTCGCAAATCACGAAATAAATTTAAACAAATAAACATTGGTTTAGACCATGTTTTACATAAAAATATCATACAATTACACGTTTCAACTCGCGGAACACTCGCAAAAAATCACAACAAATCTATGACTCGCGAATTAAGCATCTTTTTGTGTCGTTATTCGCAAACATTCTGAATTTTTCGGCAATGAAATAAATTAAATAAATTTGAAAAGTTTAGATTGTTTTTTCATAAGATTTGGTTGGTTGGTTGGTTCCTCTGTTTAGGGGCTGCGACAACACGGTCACTGTAGCCCCGTGCACTTTGAGTGTGTGTAGAATCTGTCTGATAACCGGTAACAATTGTGATGGCTGTATTAGTGTGTGTTATCTGTAATTCAGGTAAGGACTGCAGACATTCAATTTTCAAGTAGTGCCTACTTTTGATACCAACCGGCACCGTCAACGACAACTAGTTCTGAACTTGGTTACTAGATGCCACCGCAGTCAGCTCCTGGCGACGAACGTTGGAATAAGAGCATTAGCAAATCTAACCTATAAATTAGCTTCACACAAGTGTAATTAGTGGAAGGTTCTTTTACATGCCATAAATCTTTGACATGGGACCGCCGGCTTTACTTCCCCTCCGAAGGAAGGCATACTGAGGGATTTTAACGCTCTTAAATAATCCGACGACTTCGGCCGGGTTTGAACCCGCGACCTTGGGCATAGAAGCTCAGCATGCTACCAACTACGCCACCGAAGCCGCCGACATAATAACTTAATAAAGCAGTGTGAAAAAATCCGTTTTACTCAAGAATTTTTCAAATTCGCTCTAGAATTTTTACCCTCATTAACCGAGAATGATAGTCCCTTTCATTCAAGAATTTTCACTGTCTCTAGATCCAATAAAAACAGAATCTCAAGATAATTTCCATTAATCAGAACTAGATGTCCCACATCCAAGAAAAAAGATACGAGCCTTACAGTAGTCGCATAAGATGTGTAACCTCTGACATGTTATTCTACTATGAAATTGAGGTGAAATATATGTGAAGTCATTTTTTTCGGCTGTCCTTCTCCAGTTTTTAATTTTTTTCTCACGTTTCTTTTGTCGATAATTTCGCATATATTTTTATTCTGCTCTGGATTTACCCATTTCTGCAAATCACAAAATCATGAAAAAAGGGGCGTCAACCCGAGTCCTACAACACTTCATACATGTCCCTAACATTTTTGGTTCGCGAAATATTAAAAAGCCATTGACCTATTAGTTTTGGTTCCTTTGGTTAAATTAAGAGGAGGATAGAAAAACGGGGGACGTCACCCCGACTCCTATGACACCTCATACAAGTCCCTAACAATATTGGTTCGCGAAATATTTTTTAAAAAAATACGAGCCTTACAGTAGTCGCTTATGATGTGTAACATCTGACATGTTATTCGAATAATTCAATAATACTTACTCGCATTGGTGAGGAAGAATTGAAGGAAGAAGAAGAAGCTTAAGTGGCTTCATGTACGACGCCGTCCTGAAGTAATGCGAAAGCGGTGCCGGGGTGGAGTCACACGTCGTAGGAGAAGGTTATGTGGATTTTAATGGCTAAGAATCCCACACCCTTGTGGAGTTGGGACTCCCACAAGCGTCTCATGCAAGATATTCCTCATTCCCTCAAAAAAGAAAATTAATCACTTCGATGTCGTAGCCCCTAAAATAAGCAACAACACGTTACATGGAACAGGAATATGGACAGAGGCATTACTCTACTTGCTACTCGTATTTAATCACGAGGATGCGATGTGTAATGTCCCCGTTGACAGGGCGGAAACATGTCTGTGCTGCAATGGTATTAACTCTACCGAGAGCAGCATTCAATTAAGAGCAGGTCGTATCTGTGCTCAAAGCAGCTAGGCCTATGCGGATTTGTTTCCTGTCTGAGATCTCAAGTGACATGAGCTTAACACTATTATGGGCAGCCCACGGGACTCTTGCTAATGAAAGCTTTGTTCACATTTCCGCTCGCCTCTTAGCTTCTAATGCCCCCTGTTGTATGAGGTAGCACGTACTGTACACTCGCCACTCGCTACAGATTATCGCACAGACTACTCGAGCGTCAGCGTCAGCCGGGGAGAAAATAGAACATATATATATAACTAGCTATTTTACCCGGCGTTGACCGGGAGGTGTATTTACATGTTATATGCCAATATACTGCGCAAAGTATATTCACTTTGCCCCTAAGTGAGTTTAAAACATAATTCTCCTGGGCTCTGAAGTTAATCAAGTGCAATATTAACTCACTGTAAATCTAGACGAAAGGTACTGTGGAGTACAATAACGTAGTAGAGAATGTATCAATATTATTTTTATTTTTTTATTTAGTCAATTTACCTTCTAGGTTGGTGGATCCCACGGACTCAGCGAGGGAACTCACCACTACCGCCTCGATGGGCAGTGTCCTGGAGCTTGGAACATCTGGTCGGGATGGATACAACTGGGGAGGTGTGATCAGCACTTCGCCCAGGCGGCCTCAACTGCAAAGCGAACAGGGGCCTCATGAGGGATGGGAAGGGATGGAAGATTGGGATGGATAGGCTAGGAGGAGGGAAGGAGGCGGCCGTGCCTCCCGGCATTTGCCCGAAGACGAAGTGGGAAACCACGGAAAACCACTTCGAGGATGGCTGAGGTGGGAATCGAACCCCCTCTACTCATTTGGACCACCCGAGGCTGAGTAGACCCCGTTCCAGTCCTCATTCCACTTTACAAATTTCGTGGCAGAGCCGGGAATTGAACCCAGGACCTTCGGGGCGGCAGCTAACCATGCTGACCGCTACGCTACGAAGGCGACATGTATCAATAACAAAAACAAAAAAGGGCTGTATATGCACATTTCTCAAGGACCTAGTCTCACATTTACAGTACTTTCCTGATAGTCTTTATTTTTGATGTAATGGGTGTAATTTAGACGTCTTGTTCACATAGTTCTCTTTCATTTTTAAATTGTCGCATCTACGTTTTTGAAAGGAAACAATATTTAAACTATTCAATGTTTGGAATATAAAGTCATCATTCTGGAGTCAAACATACTTACGACTTTTAACCCTGCACAAATGGTGTGATTAATGAGAAATGGCTTATTCATGTACAGTACATAAGTCAGTGTGGAGGCTATTATAGCTGCATATTAGGGAATAGTATAGCTGTATTTGCATGCCTATTATCTCATATTGGGTGGCTTTGGTTTCGTATTTTTTAGCATACTGAGCTTCTATGGCCAAGGTCTCGGGTTCAAACCCGGCCGAAGTCATCGGATTTTTGAAGTGTGTTAAAAATCTCTCAGTTTGGAGGGGAAGTAAAGCCGGCGGGTCATGTCATAGATTTATGTGATGTAAAAGAACCTTCCACTAACTACACTCGTGAGAAGGTAAAATTTGTAGGTTTAATTTGATTAACGCTATTATGTTCCAACCTTCACCGTCAGGTTCTGGTTGCGGTGGTATCTATTAGCCAAGTTTGCAGCTAGGTGTCGTTGACGGTAGCATTTGGTAGCAAAAGTAGGATCTACTTAAAATTGACTGCCTGCAGTCCTTACCTGAATTACATATGTATGTCTACCCCTTATTATTCCCGTTTTCCAACGGGGTCGGGGTTGAGATGCGATGGAAGTCTATGTGGCGATGGTTTTTACGGCCGGATGCCCTTCCTGACGCCAACCTCATGAGAGGAGTTAATGAGAGATGAAATGAATGATGGCGAATGAAACTGGGCAAGGATGTGGAAGGAAGCGGCCGTGGCCTGTCAGAAGGTACCGTCCCAGCATTTGCCTGGTGTTGAAAATGGGGAAACCACGGAAAACCATTTCAAGGACGGCCGACGGTGGGGCTCGAACCCACGCGTCTACCGAGTCAGCAGAGAGCTTGGCCCCATGACCTAATGCTGCGCTTTAGCCAGCGTAGCCACTACTGTCGGTCCTTACCTGAATTACATATAACACACAATAATACAGCCATCACAATTATCACTAGTTATCAGGCAGATTCTACACACATCCAAAGTACACGGGCCTGCATGGCCGCGTTGTCGCAGCCCCTTAACAGAGGAACCAACCAACCTATCTCACTTAGCTAAAGTAAATGCATCAACGTATAATCCCAGTATAATGTCAAATAATATGCATTTATTGAGAACACATTGGGCTTCTTTAGACCCTAAAGTATTTCGTAAGATAAGAAATATATTCTCTAAACCCATACCGTAATGATCTCTAAAATGCTATAGCGGAGTTCAAGGTGTTTAGAATACGTGATAACTACACCATTATACAATATCATTTGTCAGTAAGCACTAAAATGGCTAATACATAGGAAAAATACGTGTGAACGAACAGAAACTGTAACCTGACAAGTGGTTTGTTGGGGTTATGGGAGCCGCTTTCGGTGTTAACACACACAGGAATAGTAATTGAAATTAATCTTGTATCTAACTTGTCACATTTAACATAATCTTACCTCGATGCACTACCGCATATGTGAAACATTTTTAGCCTTCATCTTTATATAACTCATTTCTTTAATTGCCACATTCATTTAATATAACCATCATTTCATGTTTATATATATTCTTCAACAACCCAATCATGAAAACAATACACCACCGTAAAAGGAACATAAATCACCCTGCCATTAGCAAAGCCACCTACTGCCGGATCACAGAGAGAACCAAATTGGCACAATGCACACACTTCCTGCAAGCGCCATAGCACGAGGTTACCATGCTACAAACTAAAAGTAACCTTAACCGATAAATTAAACAGTGACAAAACGAACTATATAATGTATCGTATTCTTATGCAAACGTATTGTGGGATGAACACAATTTATTTTGGGAGACAAGATCAGATACATGTACAAAGATCAGAACTCGTTTGTCATCCACCAAACTGTACTCATGGCAAACGCTGGCCTTAGTCAACACTAATGTCTTTGGATGGTCTCGCCCATGGCGGTTCCTGGTGGCAAACTGTGTTACTACCGCCACGCCGAACCCCCTTGGAGTTGAGTTGGCTACTGTTGAAAACAGTTCGGAAATCTCATACGTCGGTTGTAATTCGTTGTTGCTGGCCTGATAGAGTCAATTGGAGCGTTTTTCGTGTTTGGTTGATTGGCTGGTTGGTTGCTTGGTTTGTGGGTTGGTTGTTTTTTTTTTTGGCATGCAGCATTGCAGCGTTCGTGGCGTCATTGATTCACATGGGAATACTATATGTACAACACTATTTACACTTCACTGGTATATTAGGGAGTCTTCAGGGTCACCACGATGGTAATTTCACTGCAACTATGCTTACATGGGTATCCTGGCTGCTTTAAACTGCCTGCCCATTAATCGATTACAGTATTGGTTTATGCGTACAACCTCGTTTCCAAATATAGACGCTAAGAGCAGCACCAACCCACTGTGATCGCCGCTTTTTGAAGTCACTGTTACAGACATTTGTTTTGTATTGATGTTAATGGTGAAGTAGCGTTTTGTATTTTATGATGGCGTACTGCTGTGTGCGCTTTTGTAAATCAGAACAGGGCAAGTTTGAATGCCGAGGAATCTCATTTCATGAGTTACCATCGGACAATTCACTTGACTTATAAATACACACACTAATACAGCCATCACAATAAGACGGGTTATCAGACAAATTCAACACACAGCCAAGTACACGGGGCTACATGAGCACGATGTTGCAAAGCCCCTAAATTAATCAACATACCATTCTTGGACTGCCAGAGGCATTTCTTTTCCCTGTCTTTTATTGGCCTTATTCTTTTCTTTCATCTCGTCTAGTAAGTTAGATTTAAATTAGTTGAAAGTAGTTGTATTTTACTATCATCCGTACCGTATAATTACGGGCAAGTGAGGTAGACATTCCACCCCTTGAAAACAATCACTTCCACCACCATGTTTGTTTCACTTTCCTATAAATTGAAAATTTGCCCGTAAGTATGTGTCTGAATTAATATCATACTCTTTATGCTGATTGAATAACAAAAGAACTAACTTAATGCCATGTTTTCGCGTTTTTTTAAATCTCGATATTAAGCCTCCAAAGTTAAAAACCCTTCGTTTCAGGTATCGTCCCCTTAAAAAAGTCGCGGTAGGTTGGCGCTGCAACCTAACGGTAAATTAATATACAATATATCCTGTACGCGTCTGAGTGTTGAATGGGCAGGCAGTTTAAAGCAGCCAGGAGGGATGCGATCCAGCTGGGAGTGAAAATACCGAGACTATTACAGTCGGCTAGTGCTGCAACCTATCTTGTGTTGAATGGACAGGCAGTTTAAAGCAGCTTGGAGGGATGCGATCTAACTGGCAGTGGGTGTAGAATGGCCTCTTACCGAGATAGATGGAAACTTGGTGGTCCCGTCTCGAGCTACTGTTGCTATGGAGATGGCCGGCCTTGCTATTACTGCATCAGTTTATTTTCTAACTTGATTGGCCTTTGCTTCAGTGCAAAAAGGCCGAAATCAGAAGAATGAGAAATACTATCGAAAATGCATGTAGCCAGCCGTTCCTTCTGGGTCCTAAACTATGTGTGTGCAAAATTTGGTTGAGATTGGTGGAACGGTGTGGATTTGTATACGGAACAAATACACATACCCACATACATACAGACTTTCGCTTTTATATATAAGATTGTAGTCCTGTTTTTAATCGCTTATTCTCCGAGCTCGGCTCTACCCACGGACTCTGCGAGGGATCGTTCCTCGACCGTCGCAAGGACGGTGTCTGGGAGCTGTACACACAATGTCAGCGGATACAACTGGGGATGGTGTCTTGGATCTAGATAAGGAAGTGCTAGGGTAGGGATTTCGGAAGGAAGTCAGCCGAGGACGTTGGACTGACGTCGGAATTTTTGGTACACCCGCTGTAATTCACCCTCACTGATATCAGCATCAATGAAGTTATTTAGTTCCCGAGAGCCTCCCGAGTACGCGGATTGCTTCTGTATACCTTTTGTTCGAGGTATCCGCACAAGTATAAATCGCACGGTGCTGAAACTTAAGAAAACATTTACTGTAAGACTTCTAATTGAGAAGAAAAGTTTACACTAGGAAAATTCCTTTTGTTGTATACCTAACTTTGTTCACGGGATACGAGATAGGCTACAGTACTTCATCACAAGTCTTAATTATCTCAACTAAGGTATCTTGCTAGCAGCGTATGTAAAGAAGTAGTTCCGTGAAAAACTATACAGCCTATTTTCATATCTCCTACTTATGTTAATTGCCACTATCAACATACAAAATTTAAGTTTGATTGCTGTAATAGATTCGTAGATATTGAGACCGACTAAATATTTCGGATGGTCGCCATGTTGGATTTTATATATGTAGGTCCTAGTACTGTTACATGAAGATTATTGTGTACGTGTAGCATTCAAATTTCAATCGCATGATTAGGACACAAGAAGTAACAAGGAGATTTTACAATTTCGCACAGCTGCCATCTTGTGGTTATGGAAAATTGAAATAAATTAGATGCCAGTGGATTAACATTCGTATAAGGATTTACTGTACCAAGTTTCACTGCACTAGGATTGTTAAATTGCGAGAAACGTCCATGTGAATATTTATACTTCGCGTCGCCGCCATGTTGGATTTGTGATCACCAGTTTATTTAAAGTCCTATAGGTGAACTTAAGTTCATAGCCCCTATGAACATTAAAAAATTCAGTTTGATTGCTATAATAGATTCGTAGATATTCAGAGCCGTCTAAATATTTCGGATGGTCGCCATGTTGGATTGTTAAATGTATAGGCCATAGAGGCATGTACCATTAAAGGAAAATTATTGCGTAGGTTCATCATTCAAACTTTCACTTCGATCGCATGATTACGACACAAGAAATAAACATTTAATTTTACAATTCGCACAGCCGCCATATTGAGGTATGTAAACAATTGAACTAAATTAGATACCAGTGCATTACAATGTGTATAAATATTTCCTGTACCAAGTTTCATTGCGTTTAGAACATTAAATCTCGAGAAAGGTCTATTTAAATTTTCAAATTCGCTTGGCCGCCATGTTCGTTTTGTAGTTATCCGGTTTTTGAAAGTCTTATAGATGAACTTCCAGTAGTGCCCTTTATCTCCTTACAAAATTTGAGGGTGATACCGCTATTAGTTTCAGAGATATAGAATGCCGGTGAAATATTTCGCACATCCGCCATCTTGTGGTTATAGATGTCGGTGCATTACAATGTGTATAAACATATACTGTACCAAGTTTTATTGCGTTTGGTAGGTTAAATCGCGAGAAAAGTCTATTTAAAAGTCGTAACTTCGCTTGGCTGCCATGTTGGTTTTGTAGTTACCAGTTTTTCAAAAGTCCCACTGGTGAACTTCTAGTAGTTCCCATTATCACCGTAAGAAATTCCAGGGTGATATCGGTAATAGTTTCGGAGATATTGAATGTTGGTGACATATTTCGCACAGCCGCCATGTTGGATTGGTAAGACGTAAAAAAATTTGAAGTGCACGGTCGGGGTCGTCCAGAATAGCGCTATGAACTTACCGAGTTTCATTGAAATCACTCCAGCCGTTTAGAAGATATTTGGGGACACACACACACACCCACCATCACACACACACACACGCACACACAGACACACTGACAAAAGGTGATCTCATAAGCCTATTTTTTTTAAATTGAAAATAGGCTAATAAATGCTATCACAGCATCCGGGGATTCCCGACCCGGTACATGCTAGTTATCTGGCCGTGACTCATGGCGATCCACCCGCCACGAGGTCCCTGCAAGGCTCCGTCCTATTGAAAAGGACCTCACTCTATTATCGCCTCTTTCTCTACATCAGTACAACGTCCACGGGCGACTTCCTTCCGATATCCCTACCCTAACACTTCTTTAATTAGACCCAAGTGAATAATCACTTTTGCCTCTTTCCCTCGCCCACGTCTACAGGCTGATCTTCACCTGTCTCGAACCTAATATTCCGATCTATTAGGACAGTTCAGAATACCTCCTAATATATCCGAATATTAGGTTCGAGACAGGTGAAGATCAGCCTGTAGACGTGGGCGAGGGAAAGAGGCAAAAGTGATTGTTCAGAATAGGAAGTATTTTGAGCTGTCGGGCTGGAGGGCGATAATGTCGATTCTCCGCTTCCCCCCTTCGTTTGCAACACCGTAACATCTTTGTATACTATGCAAGTTCTTTCTCAGGACGTCTGCTGTATGATGGTGTGAGTTATTCAGTGTGAGGAGGATCCCAGGACGTGGCTCTCATTGACAACTAACACCTAGGACCTACCGGGTTCACTGCATACAGATACCACCGTCCCAGCGAATTGTTGCCGGTAGCGGAACTAATGCGCTCCGCCCAGGCACACGCCTGCGATAGACGTGCAGTCATCGCCAGCGAAACCTCATCGCATGCCGTGTGTGTGCATGGTTCGTGCTGGGTCGTGCGCTGTGCGGTGTGTTCTCATTGTATGACTTACATGCGTTCCCCCTCTTGCTCCGCACCCGCCAGCGGCAGCCATAACGTGGCGAGCTGACGTAATGTATATGTCGTAGTCAGATAGTGAAATCCGTCATTTCATGAAGATCCTAGGCACTTCATGAAAAGCCGGCATATGATGTAAAATGGGATAGTTACACAATCTGACGCGTTTCTTCATGAAGTGACGGACTGCCTTAGGCAGATGGTGTAAGAAATCATTTTACATTATCTGCCGAGGCACTTCATGAAGATCCGGCATTTTTTGATTCGGCTCTTCATGAAATGACTGACGCGACGAAGTCGTACATTAATTCCTTTAATTGTTCTATTCCAAGAAATAGATTAATGCTTGTTTACTGTGGAATTCGAAATCAATTTCCACGTACAACCTAAAATCTAATCCTGGAACACTGGGTAAGCTTTTCTCCTGTTTTTTTCTTCTGTATAAGTTTATATTTTTTTCTATTTGTAAACCTGCATTAATCCTTTTCTAATCAGAATTAAATGACCGCCGCAGTGGAGTCGTACATTAATTTTTCTGTGTCATACACGAATTATTCCGATAAATAAATTGATGCTCGTTTATTGTGATGTTCGTAATTAATTTCCACGTAAGACTGAAAACCTAAGCGTGGAATACTAGGTACACTTTTCTCTCTCTGTCTTCTTTTTGTAGAAGCTTATATTTTTCCCAATTTGTGCAATATACTTTTTCTTAATGTATATTTTCATAATTTATTTTGTGGTGTATCTTTATTTCCTAAAATGTGTACCCTTTCTATTTATTTATTTCTCTCTCTCTCTCTTTTCCTCATTGATGTTTCGTATTTTTGAACTTAATATGTCAAGAAGGAACGTAATTGGGCTTACGCCTGTACCTTAGTATTGTTAAATATGCCGTTCATTCTGACTTGTGATGCTACTGGTATTTGCGTAAACACCCATTAATCCTCTGTCAATCAGCCACCAGTATCATGTTCATCCAAATGAGACGAATGGAACACTCTTGTAAATGATTAAAACAGGCTGGCTACAAGTGACATAACCTAAAATATACCAAACAAGTCTTTCTTACCTTATCCATTTCTTCTTAAGATCAAGGTTTTTACAAGGCTTTTCTTCATAATACTCATTAACTTTCTGAAGAAACAACTGCCTATGTACTTCCACGGTGTCTTCCATCTCGTTTATTGCCACTATTTATTCTTGGAAAGCACACTTATCTCACCACGAGGACAACGCTACCGTACCGCTTCTTCATGAAGTGACGGGCTGGAATTTCCGTCAGATAGTGTAAAAAAGAATTACACTATGTGACGGCTAAATTTAGTCATTTCATGAAACCACGCGTCAGATAGTGTAACTATCTCATTTTACATCATATGCCGGCTTTTCATGAAGTGCCTAGGATCTTCATGAAATGACGGATTTCACTATCTGCCTACGACATATACACACCAATCCCGCTCCACGTATAGCGGTAACAATTCCCTGGCAGGGTAGTAATTCATTGACAGTAATTTGTATTCACTCACACAAATAGCTACAAAATAGGCCTTTAAAATCAAGTAGGGTATTATCGGGAAGGAATCACACATTTCCCGTTATGAGTTGTTGCACTCTAATTTTGATAGTCGTAATACGACAGACATGTCAATGTTTGCCCTCTGTCTCGTCATGCCATTGCATGCGGCTCTTCGCAACAAATTGTGTATCTTGGGTTGTGCGTAAATCGCGCCCAGTCTATAAATTAAGAACCCATTTGAATTCAGTAGGCCGTGTTCATAATGGCAAAATTAATCTCGGAGTTTCCGCCAACACACAGTTCCTCATTTCTCTACTAGAAAGCGCTATAGTGTTCAAGGAGCTTAGATATCTAACCTCCTTGACTTTCTTAGTGATTCAAGGAACAACGAAATTCGACATGCAAGCTACCCTCTGGGTGTCAAATTACAAAGCTTGCACCCGGCACCGAGGCCATACGATATTATTATTATTATTATTAGTCTATAAATTGTCCTCGTGACAATACTGTTCTACACACAAAACAAAACTAACCTGGGGGCTTACGCCACAGACCCCCTTGCTTGTAGTGCAATCAGTAATTTTCGTCCAGACAGTCATCTAACTAAGTAGCGACCAATTTATTAATTACAAATGCGTACAAATTGTGCAAATTATGAAAGATATCAGTCAGTGCAGAAGTCAATGATGGATTTTCCACTGCTTGTGCAGTTAATCACATGGTAGCGTTCACAATTCTTGTCACTGAATTCACAGATACACATCGGGTTGCGTTCGTGGAAGCATTTCGTCTTGCACATGAAGTGGTGGTAGCCATGCTTCGCTAATGAATTGACGAAATGTCGTAAGTCGTAGTTCGCTTCTGTCCAGCCTCTATTTGTCATGGCCTCTGTTGAGTAAAACTCCATCCAAATATCTTCACTTTTAAGGTACTCATCGACCTTTCCAATAGTAATTTTCAAGAAAATTTTCAATATTTTTTATTGTATTATTCGAAAATATGTCCTCTCTAGTTTCCAGAAATATACAGTTTATACTAGTTTTATTGTTGTTTAGCTCATTTATATTTCCTTTAATGATCGGTGAGCACGCTTTTCAGCAGCTGTCACTTTGACGCATAGGTTCAGCAGATAAAGCACACATTAATCTGGCTTTGAAACTGTCGACTCTTTACTCTAAATGTGTACCTTAACTTTAAGGTACGATTTCTCTCACTTCATTTTTTTCAATGTTTGTCTTGACTTGGGCAGTTAAAATGTCCACTTAGAATGCAGATATTAGTTTCATTTAAAAACTAAAATACAGACAAATAATGCAGCTATGTTGTAAAGCAGAATCAAAATAACGTAAATTGTAAAACAAAGCTAATATATTTTCCTCAATAAATGATACAAAAACGATTCTGCTATACAACATTCTGAACATACAGCAGGTCAATTTGCGACAACAATGACTCAATTAAGTTGAAAAAGAGCAAAGATATCGCGATCTAAAAATGCACGTTATTTTTGTGATTAATGTTTGAAAAAGACCCCCCAAATTTATTTAATTTTTCTTTTTTGGCAAAAATCCACTAATTTATATTCTTGGAATCAGTGATATCAATTTCAAGAAAATAAGATAACTTGTAATGGCATGTTCTCAGTAGTGTCGATGAGTACCTTAAGGGTGCGGTCTTGTATTGACCTCTTCCAGGTGTCCGTAGATGGCAGCAAGAACTTGTATCTCAAATCCTCTAATAAGAAGGGCTCTCTAGCAAGTTAGTCTTGTATTTAGAAACTCCAAGGACCGCCTTCAGATATCTTGCTTTGACCTTCTCAAGTGTTGGGAAATCTCCAACGCTTTGTTTGTGCCAAACTACCTCAAACCCATAAGTAAGTATTGGTTTAATTTTGGCGTTAAACAGTAGCACGGCGGTCTTCAGCGAGAATTTGGTAATGGCTTTGATGTCAAATATGGCTTTAGATGCTGCTACCGCTCGCTGTCTTGTATGAATTCTGAAAGAGTTCATTGTCGTTTTTAAGGTCAAGCCTAGGTATTTAAAGCTATTTACATTTCGTATGAGTTTTTGTTTGTAAAAGAGCCTCCGTGGCTTAGGCGGCAGCACGCCGGCCTCTCACCGCTGGATCCGTGGTTCAAATCCAGGTCACCCCATGTGAGAATTGTGCTGGACAAAGCGGAGGCAGACAGGTTTTTCTCCGGGTCCTCCGGTTTTCCCTGTCACAATTTCATTCCAGCAACACTCGCCACTTTCATTTCATTTCATCTGCCATTCATTTAATCATTTCCCCACGGGAGTGCGTCAGGCTTCGGCAGCTGGCACAGTTCATATCCTCGCCGCTAGATGGGGGCTTCATTCATTCCATTCCCTGTCCCGGTCGGTCGATGGAAGCAGGCTGTGGATTTTCATTTTCATGAGTTTTTGTTTGTAAAATACCGCGTGTTCTTGAGCTAGCGACCAATGATTTCGTCCAGACCAATGGTTTCGTCCAGACCAATGGTTTCGTCCAGACAGTTGTCCAACCAAGTAGCGACCAATAGTTTCGTCCAGACCAATGGTTTCGTCCGTATCAGCCACAAATACTCCAGGTAGAGACCGTTGGGCGCTTTTTAAACTGGGCGCGATTTACAGGGCACCGTATCTTGCGGCAACACACGCATGTTCTAGCGATGAGCTATGCTCGTGGTAGATGTGAATCACAAGCTGAGTGAAGTAATTACTCTTCGACTGGTTTGCTTGCCCTCGTGCGCTGCAGGCTACAACAAGATGAAGCCCTGTAGCCCCGTAACGTCGCTACCTATAATGTGCGTTCAAAAAGTAACGAGCCGGAGGCTGGAATGCGCAAACCGGTGACGACATCGGCTAATCGTGGGGTGTGTAACGAGGTGTGGTTCCGACCAGAGCGTGGAAGGTCACAGCCCGTCGCTAGAGGGCACGCGTGCACGTCACGTGACGATACAAAGCGAGCAACAGCATGCATCAGTCGTCCAACCAAGACCAAGTCAGCAGGCCATTCGACATGCTGGTAATGAGTGCATCAGCCAGCTGGACGTTGTCATCGGTAATGCAGGGGGTGCCCCAGACCGGGCATCATCGGCTAACGACACCCGTCCTTCCCTGAAGCGCTTGTGCCACGCCTTGACCCTTGCAAGGGGCATGCAATGTTCGCCGTTCACGTGTGACATTCGGCGATGAATGTTCGTCGCCCCTACTCCTTTCGCTGTCAGAAAACGAACACCTCCTCTTTGCTCTTCGGTTGACGCCTCCATGTCACTGTTTACAATGCGACTGGCAGCGTTGGACGATTGATGAATGCTGCTGCACGCTTTGTATCGTCGCGTGATGTGCACGCGTGCCCTCTAGCGACGGGTTGTGACCCACGCTCTGGTCGGAACCACTCCTCGTTTCACACGCCACGATTAGCCGATGTCGTCACCGGTTTGCGCATTACAGCCTCCGGCTCGTTACTTTTTGAACGCACCTTATAGAATTCAGCAAGGAAGAGTCTATCGGCGTACATCTAGCTCAAGTTGATAGGACTGATACTAGTGTATCAGCAGGTGTTAGTGGACGCGATCGATGGAGCGGGCTGGGAGAGTCCCATTCATCTCCCGCCTGGAGCTTCATTGAGCAACAGGATGCTTTGCCCACAGGAAGGGTAACTCTCGTACTTCCAGGCTGCTCCCATATTCCCAGCGAACATTTTAATCTTCCATCTGTCGGATTTTAGAACAAATCAATATCATGCTGAGATTTTATGCTGACAGTTATTCAAGATGGCCGTTGCGCGTGCTGTCCAACCTAACAGTCTTGAAATTGAGGTTGGACAAGTCCGCTACATGGGGCTCTCCTTTTATCATGTTAACAGAATGTACAATTTTAACCTGAGATGTTATTATCATTTCAAATGATCTTGTCGACTTCATCGTTATGCTTTGGTCTACCCTTATGCGTTACGGTCATCATGTTGTTCAGTGCATATGCACCGAGTCTGAGTTTACTCCTGGGGTCTGGCGTTATGCGATACGGAGACGGCGAGTGCGTGACGTCATGCAGCAGAGTGCACCTCCCGCTCTCCGTTCCCCTCGCGGGAAGCCTAAGTGAATGGGTAATGGAGTCTGTTGAAAGAGGGCTTCGTGCGAAGCAAGAAGCCCTCCTGAGCCTTTCTAACATGTGTAGCATTTGTAGCATGCGTCATTTGAAATGATATAAAGTCTAGTATCTCAGACTGACTGTATGTTTTATTTATTTTATGGCCATTGGAGACCTCGTCATAGAAGTCTTCTTTTCAGCCCAGTATCATTGTATTCTTTCCCTGGCAGCCTGTCTCCGTTCCACCGTCCATCCGCTGTTCAGTTTGCCTTCCTTAAAGTTATAGACATCCTACCGGTACTTGATTCTATTAGCGATTCCCTCAGGGGCTCACAACTTGTGGGACGTGGGTGGCGACCACGGGACCCCAGCTGAGTCCGGCATTGCTTCCACTTACTTGTGCCGGGCTCCTCCCTGTTATCTTTCCTCTCGGCCTCCCTTGGTCAACTCTTGTCCTTTTCCGACCCGACGGTATTAGGGTATCCGAGGCCTAGGGAGTCTTTCACTTTCCTGCCTTAATTGGCCCTTGTCTCATCTTTCCTGAACCCTCATTCTCCGAGGGGTCAGACCTCTTGTTTTCTTTTCATTGTATCTTCTGCCTTCTGCTCAAGGCCCTCAATGGTGTATTCTTTGGAATGGTTATTTATAGTTAGCCCTTGCTGCTCTTTGCTTTTCATTTACATTAGTTTCTTTTATTTTCCCTCGCAGACACCAACAGGGACCCTTTTTCTTTGAACATGCTCTAAAATTTCTATAAGTTTGTTTCAGTTGTGTATTCCTTGCAAAGTAACGGCGCTCCACGCGGCAACCCACCGACGTTTTTTGGATTCATTGAGTTCAAGAGGACTTTCACTCCATTCCAGCAGGCGTCGTCTTCGTAGTCAGATATCATCTCCTTGAAGACCCTACTCCATGAAGATAATTACATTCTGTAAAGGGTTTATATTGTTCTTATGTTTCCTACCCTGGTTTTTGTTCCTTTGTTTCTCCCCACCTCTCCTTCGTCTTCTCGCTTGCCGAGTGCTCAAATCCTTCGCCCACTTCTAGTTCGGACTTCGTGTGAACAGTTCAGACCTCTCTCAGAGGTACACTTCCTCTATAAATTAAGTGATTCAAATCGGCGCCATGTCTGATTTTTAAGTGTAACTGCTGCAGGGATCTTCCAGCTTTAATCATCATGCAAGTTAAGTAAGTGCCTACATTGATTTTAATCATGTTTTAAGGAAGGTTTTAAACAACATGTTGAATCCTTTTAATGAACGTTATAGGCAGTGTTGTAATTTTCGCAAACTTGTGAAATAACTGCCCCCGAGGGAATTGTCATGCCTAAGCTAACTAAGCTTATTTCTAAACCTGATATTTGGTGCTTCTTGTACTAAATAGGGGATACCTTCCCTACAACGAGGGATTTATGCCAATTAATAGCTTTCTAAAACTTAACTTGCTGCCTCCCAGGGATTATTACCACTTCATTTAACTGTCACTACAGTTCTGGAACTTTCCATTCAAATTAAACTATCAACCGTGTTGAACTACACTCGATACTGTCAAAATTACCACAACTTTAAGTGAAACAGAACTATTAACTGCAATACAAAAACTTTCTAACGCATTAAACCTATTCAAGTCAAACTCAGTGAATTCTTAAACTGCAATATCAAGACTACATACCGCTAAAACCCGTCAAAGTGCAATTTAACGAACCTATAAAAACTGTAATAGTGAAACCTTACAATCTATCAACAAACTTCAGTGCTACAAAAACAGTGTCCGTTCAACAATCTACCGTGCCGCGATTCGTTCGAATTTATAAAAAATTACGAGCCTTACAGTAGTCGCATATGATGTGTAACATCTGACATAGAAGAAACCTCAAGTGAAATTGTTGATACACCGGTATTTTATAGTACTGTTACGGCTGTGAGTTTGTGTCATCAGTCGCCGCGTGAGTCACAACTGCCCCAGGGCTGGGCTGTGCCCTGCCTCCTGTATTGCCTTATGCAACAGGGCTACTAGGACAAAGGGATAGTCCAGAACATTCGTGACTGGACCAGCGCTGGATACCTCGAGAAGCCGTGGACTCTGGATGGATCTAGAAGCATTTATTGAGTCACCGGCCGGCTATATAAGAGTGACCCGTCAAGCAGTGGTTGTTGTTGTGTTTTACGAGCTAGTACGAGCGATTATCTTGTGCGACAGAAGTGTGGTGACGAAGTGCTGTGCGAGTTACGAAATCCTGTGACATTGTTTCTCCCAGCTTGTGAACAGCGTACATCAAGTGCTCGTAAGTAACTGTATTTGTTGTACCTGAGGAAGAGGGGCAGGTAGCTTCTGCCAAGGCCACCGGACTCATTAGGACGGATTAACTTCTGTGGTCTGTTGCAAGTGAAAGGGGCCAAGAGCGCATAAGGAAGAGACTTGAGGAAACTGGAGGAGGCTCCTAATTGCTTGTATTTGCTGATTAGTGTAATTTTCTGGCCACAATAAAGTTAATTATTTCTTTAAGCAGTAATTGGTGTTGTGCTTTGTACCCCCACCGTAATCCAGTTAACAAAAGTGCCACTAGGGGGTGGCACGCAACAACTGGTGTCAGAAGTGGGATTACGAACTCAAGCACAACACCTGACGGTCCTGGTTTCAAAACCCGAGCAGGTCATTTTCTCTAATTTTCCTGTGAGTGCATGCCCTTTACAAGACAAACAACTAAAATGGAGGAGAAATTGGCAGCACTGCAAGAAAAGTTAAATGGCATGGAAACCAAAATGGAAGACGGCCAGAAGAAGATGGAGGATGGCCAGAAGAAGTTAGCAGAGGACCTAACTTCCAAATTAGAAGAAGGCCAAAATAAGTTAGCGGAGGACCTGAAGCAGATGGAAGACAGCCAGAATAAGTTAGCAGAGGACCTAACCGCCAAATTTCTGGATGGCCAGAAAAATCTGGAAGAGTGTCTGCTGACGAAATTAGAGGAGAGCCAAAGGAAATTAGAACAGGGCCTACGTGAGGAAGTCGCGGCAGTGGAGGAGAAGTTCAACACCTTGCAAGTGGAAGTTGCCGAGCTGCGCCAACGCCCGCTGATGGGGGTGGAGGAGAAATTCAACGCCTTGCAAGTGGAAGTTGCCGAGCTGTGCCAACGACCACTGATGGGGGTGGAGGAGAGATTCAACGCTCTACAAAAGGAATTTGCTGAGCTGCGCCGACTCCCACCGACAGGGATGGAAGATAGATTCAAAGCCCTACAAGAGGAAGTCGCCGAGCTGCGTCGACGCCCGCCGACCGGGGTGGATGAGAGAGTCAAAGCCCTACAAGAGGAAGTTGCCGAGCTGCGCCAACGCCCGCCCACCGTTACACCGGGAATATCAGGAACGGGACATAGCAGAGTGACGCCCCCAACCTTCGACGGAAAGGTCCCGTGGAGCACCTACTTACGTCAGTTCGAGGCGGCCTGTTCCATAAATAACTGGAACAACACAGAAAAGGCTACAGCTCTCATTGTAGCGCTGAGAGGTGACGCCCTTAACGTCCTTCAGGCCATCCCGACTGGATCCCAGGACTACGCTTCACTGATCGCCCATATGGAGTCCCGATATGGAGATAGCCATCTTCAGCAGGCCTACCAGATGCAGCTCCGGACCCGGGTACAGAAGAACGCGGAAACCCTGCAGGAGTTCGAGATGGACATCGCACGCCTCGTAAGGCTTGCCTACCCAACAGCGCCGGCCGACTTTCTGGAGCAGATAGCGACGCAGACCTTCACCGACGGGCTACGGGACTCGGACACTCAACAGGCGCTGCGACTCGCGCGCAATAAGACCCTGGCAGATGAGCTGAGCCACGCACTTGAATTCGAGACGGCAAAACAGGCATCCAGAATGCACGCGCGGGTGCGTCAAGTGGACGTCGATGAACCAGCAAAAACCAACGAGACCAAGCCCCTGGCCGACGAATTGATGGAGGCGCTAAGCCGTTTCTTCGATAGTCGCGGCACCACCAGCAACGACACAGCCGGAAGACAACCGGAGAGGCGGCCTGGAAGAGGACTACCGACCTGCTGGGCCTGCGGTAAGAAAGGCCACCTGAGCAAGGACTGCAGTGATCGCCGCCACCGAGGGTATCCGACGGGAAATCAGTCGTCTGAAAACCGCGCGGTCCAGGGAAACGAGTATTAGCCAGCCTTGGGGGGCAAAGGTTGGCTTGTGACAGTCGTCAAGCCCCGGCAGTCCAAGTGCGTGTGACGAAGTTACGGAGGGACAATAGTAGCCTGATGGTCGACGGAGTCATCAACGGAGTGAGCTGGCCCATGCTGATCGACACGGGAGCATCGAGGACCATCGTCAATCCCACTGTGATCCCGAAGTGGAGAGTGCAACCCACACAAAGGAACCTCCAGCTAATAACCGCGACCGGAGAGACCGCACCGGTACATGGCGAAGCATCACTGGAGTTCGTCATTGGTCGACGGGTGATAAAGCATCCAGTGCTTGTGGCTGACGTATCAAACGAAGTGATCATCGGACTGGACTTCCTGGACCAGAACAACATCATCTTGGACCTGAGTACCAACACTCTGCACTTCGGAGGTGAGGAACTTGCTTTGCAACCAGCTCACGAGGCCGTCACCGCACGACAAGTAAGGCTGAGAGAGGACGTCATCGTTCCTGCCAGGACGGAGGTCAGCGCCGCCGTAATTGTCGACGGAACTGCTGAGGGAGTGGCGGCTGTCATCGAGCCAAAATATGAGGACATCCAGACAAAAGGATTGCTAGTTGCCAAGACCCTCATCAACACGACGTCTCGGCCGTACGTCCGCCTGTCCAACCTGAACGACTACGACATTACGGTTCACCGGGACACCAACCTAGGAGTCTGCGAGCCCGTTACCTGGATTGCCCGCATCACAGAAACGACGGACGGACACCTGCAGACGGACAACCGAAGAAGACGCACACTGCCAGAAGAACTACAGAAGCTGTACCAAGGATCCCAGGACCATTTAGACGAGGAACAATCACGTCAACTACAGGACCTGCTACGCGAATTCCAGGATGTCTTCTCCGTGGGGAGCAAAGACTTCGGCAGGACAAGCTTGGTCCAGCACAGAATCGACGTTGGGGACAGCGCACCGATTAGGGCCCCATTCCGACGTGTCCCGCTCGCCAAGCAAGCCGAAGTCGACCAGATGGTAGAAGAGATGAAGGAGCAAGGGGTGATCGAGCCATCACATAGTCCTTGGAGTTCTCCGGTCGTGCTTGTGAAGAAGAAGGACGGTTCCACCAGGTTCTGCGTGGACTACAGGCGGGTGAACGACGTCACGAAGAAGGACAGCTACCCTCTACCCCGGATCGACGACACGCTGGACACCATATCAGGGTCAAGATGGTTCTCCACCTTGGTCATGAAGAGTGGCTACTGGCAGGTGGAGGTCCACCCTAAGGACCGCGAGAAAACGGCGTTCTCTGTGGGCAGCGGGCTCTGGCAGTTCACCGTCATGCCATTCGGTCTGTGCAACGCCCCTGCGACCTTCGAAAGGCTAATGGAGTCCATTCTGAGGGGACTACACTGGAAGACCTGCCTGGTCTACCTAGACGACGTCATCGTTCTGGGGAGAAGCTTCGAGGAGCACTACAGCAACCTGAAGGAGATCTTGTTGAAGCTACGGGCTGCCCAGCTGAAGTTGAGCCCCAAGAAGTGTCAGCTCTTCCAGAAGCGGGTCCAGTACCTTGGGCATATCGTCTCCGAGGAAGGGGTGCGCACCGACCCAGAGAAGACCGCAGCTGTGAGGGGGTGGCCAGTTCCGAAGGACAAGTCCCAACTACGAAGCTTCCTGGGACTCTGCACTTATTACCGTCGCTTCGTGAGGGGATTCGCCGACATCGCCAAACCTTTACATCGCCTGACTGATAAGGACCAACTCTTCACGTGGACAGCAGAATGCCACAGTGCCTTCGAACAACTCAAGCAGGCTCTGTGAACCGCGCCTATTCTGGCCTACCCCAGACCTGGAACAAGGTTCATCGTCGATACCGATGCCAGCGACTTTGGCATAGGGGGAATCCTGTCGCAGGTAGTGGACGGCGAGGAGAGAGTAGTGGCCTACTTCAGCAAGGCCTTGTCAAAGCCAGAAAGGAACTACTGCGTCACCAGGAAGGAGCTGCTCGCCATCGTGAAGACCACTGAACACTTCCACAAGTACCTGTATGGGCAAGAATTTCTCATCAGGACCGACCATGCATCCCTGCGGTGGCTCCTGAACTTCAAGCAGCCCGAGGGTCAACTCGCGCGGTGGTTAGAGAGGCTTCAACAGTATAACTTTGAGATTCAGCACAGGAAAGGCCAACTGCATTCTAACGCCGACGCCCTGTCACGAAGACCGTGCCCCGAAGACTGCACCTTCTGTGCCCGAAGGGAGGAGAACACCGGGATACAGTGCCGAAGGACTACCGTGGAACTTCAAGGGAGCTGGAGCCGCGAATCTTTCACGCGGGCGCAAGCGGGAGATGATGACCTGGGACTGATAGCCGAATGGAAGAGGGCCTGGGTCCCCAGACCCGGGTGGAACATTGTGAGTGACTGCAGCCCAAAGTTTAAGTCCTACTGGGCACAGTGGGACTCGCTGATTGTGAGGGATGGCCTCATCTGCCGTACCTGGGAGAGCATCGACGGGAAGACATCTCGGGAACAAGTCGTCGTTCCAAAGGCTATGACTGAGGAAGTCCTGAAGGAAGTTCATGGAGGATCATCTGGTGGACACCTAGGGATAAAGAAGACCCTGGAGAAGCTGAGGGAGCGGTTCTACTGGATCGGATGCCGAACAGACGTGGAGAACCACTGCGCGAGGTGCTACGATTGCGCAGCCAGCAAGGGCCCAGGACGAAGACGACGGGGTCCACTGAAGACCTACAACGTGGGCGGCCCCATGGAGAGAGTGGCCATCGATGTTGCTGGGCCATTCCCGTTAAGCGAGGCAGGGAACCGCTACATATTAGTCGTCAGCGACTACTTTACCAAATGGCCGGAGGCGTATGCGCTCCCTAACCAAGAAGCCGCGACGATCGCAGAGACCCTGGTGAAGGAATTCGTCAGCCGGTACGGAGTACCCCTGGAGCTGCACTCCGACCAAGGGAGGAACTTCGAGTCGCAGGTGTTCCAGAACCTATGCCAGCTGCTGGGGATCCGGAAGACAAGGACAACGCCGCTACACCCTCAGTCCGACGGGATGGTAGAGCGATTCAATCGCACCGTCGAGAACCATCTCCGAATAGTCGTCAGCGAGCACCAGAGGGATTGGGACAAGCATCTTCCACTATTTCTCCAGGCCAACCGCGCCGCCGTGCATGAAGCCACCGGTTGCACACCAGCCCGGGCCATGTTTGGGAGGGAGCTCCGTCTACCTGTCGATCTTGCCTTCGGCCGACCTGGGAATGATCCGATCCCGGTAAGCCAGTATTGTCAAGAACTGGTCGACCAACTGGAGGACGTACACGCGTTCGCGAGGAGGAAACTGCGGATCGAGACCGACCGAATGAAGACCCGATACGACCAGCAGACGGATGCCGGCGGATTCCACGAGGACGACCTGGTCTGGCTCTTCAACCCATTACGGAAGAAAAGCCTGTCATCCAAACTGCAGAAGTCCTGGGAGGGCCCGTACCGAGTCGTGAAACGGATCAACGATGTCGCCTACAGGATCCAGCGGAGCCCGAGGGCGAAGATGAAGATCGTGCATCGAGATCGCCTGGCAGCCTACGGAGGGACACAGACGGACCAATGATTGATCGGGACGATCAGCCTTTTTAGGAAGGGGGTGGTGTTACGGCTGTGAGTTTGTGTCATCAGTCGCCGCGTGAGTCACAACTGCCCCAGGGCTGGGCTGTGCCCTGCCTCCTGTATTGCGCGCGCCTTATGCAACAGGGCTACTAGGACAAAGGGATAGTCCAGAACATTCGTGACTGGACCAGCGCTGGATACCTCGAGAAGCCGTGGACTCTGGATGGATCTAGAAGCATTTATTGAGTCACCGGCCGGCTATATAAGAGTGACCCGTCAAGCAGTGGTTGTTGTTGTGTTTTACGAGCTAGTGCGGGCGATTATCTTGTGCGACAGAAGTGTGGTGACGAAGTGCAGTGCGAGTTACGAAATCCTGTGACATTGTTTCTCCCAGCTTGTGAACAGCGTACATCAAGTGCTCGCAAGTAACTGTATTTGTTGTACCTGAGGAAGAGGGGCAGGTAGCTTCTGCCAAGGCCACCGGACTCATTAGAACGGATTAACTTCTGTGGTCTGTTGAAAGTGAAAGGGGCCAAGAGCGCATAAGGAAGAGACTTGAGGAAACTGGAGAAGGCTCCTAATTGCTTGTATTTGCTGATTAGTGTAATTTTCTGGCCACAATAAAGTTAATTATTTCTTTAAGCAGTAATTGGTGTTGTGCTTTGTACCCCCACCGTAATCCAGTTAACAAAAGTGCCACTAGGGGGTGGCACGCAACAGTATTATTGGTACAAATATTAATCTATTGTAAAAGGGAGTGTTTTACAGATATTGTAGTTTATAATACGGAACTCATTTTATTAGATGATTTGTAGCTTCCACCAGCACTAGCCTAAATAAAGAATACGATATGGATCAACTAGATTAATAGACGCGACACCGCTCATAACCTTAAATTCCTTACAAACAAGTCCTCTTGATTCACAGACCAACACGTAATTTCATATGGATTCTGTTAAAATGAGTCATATTGATATGATAAATATTGTTTAAAATGATAATCTGGTAGCAATAATATCTACCCCGCCCAGGATTCGAACCCAAGATCTCTAGATTCACAGACATACGCAATAACCCCACGGCTATTTCGTCTACGCAAATATTGTGCACAAGATGGTGACTTATTTCCACGTTCCAATAATACTGCATTACGGAATTAAGTTTCATTTATATTTTGCTTGTTTTGATAATGTTCCTGAGTGATATTAAGCTTAAAGTGCCTTATGCCAATGCAATGCCGACTACTTACAATGTTTGATATTAAGGCATTTTACCATTTAAATACTGATACGAAGACTTCGAACATGTACCATGTCATTTGTTTAAATCACTTGACACCAGAGTTCGCATGGGCGTTTTCCGTTCAGTATGTCATATACATTCCACATGGCCGAGAGTGCGTCATGGTATCAATTTTCGACACCGCGCGCTGATTGTTTCTCTTACCAGTGCCAGCTGGATCGATCGATCGAGTTGGCAGTGCGTCTTATACTTCCGTTCGATCCACCACTGCCAGCTAGGGCACACTTCCATTCGATCGATCGAGCGGGCAGTGCATACATCCGTTGCCCACCACTGCCGGCTAGTACACTTCCGTTTGATCGATCGAGCGGTCAGTGCATACTTCCGTTGTCCACCACTACCAGCTAGTACACTTCCGTTTGATCGATCGAGCGGGCAGTGCATACTTCCGTTTGATCCACCACTGCCAGCTCGATCGTTCCGATCCACTTCCGTCCCCAATTTTCAAAATCACTCCCCAAAAACCTATCCAGCAACCGAGCGGAAAGATGTTATACATCAAAAACTGGCCAGGACTCAAATCCCATGTTTCCTACTCTCCTAATCCATTTACTAACAATTCTAAACTAATTACTTTGCTATGAGGCCTCGCCTAATTTAGGCACCCTCCCATTTTTTGCTCTATATAACACTTATTCATTCTGTAAAAATAACCGTGGTTATAACCCACGTTTTAATAGGTATCTTTTCCCTGCTTCGTCTAGGAAGTGAGCGTTTCCTAATTGTTAAATTACCTTACTTATGTAATCCAGGTTTCGTTAACACGACCTGCCCAATTTTATGTAGCATATCTTAATTTCTGTGTCAATACAACAGTGGTTATAGGAACCACTTATTAATCTTCTTTTTTCTTATCCTGCTCTGCCCAGGAATTGGTAATCCTTTTTATTGCTACTAAGGTATTCTAAAAGCCTTGCTTTAAAAAAAATCTACGTGATTAATCTAATGAAAAATTAAACCTAATTGTAACTTCTTTGTTATTATTATTATTATTATTATTATTATTATTATTATTATTATTATTATTATCCTTCGTGTGCGGCCATTGGATGATAAAGAGAGAATATGTGGAAACTGAATTGGGAGAAATGACACCAGATAATATTATTTCTGTGATGTAACGGAACCAGCAATCATGGGATCATGTAGCAGTGTATGTGGAGGATGTCCTCCGCCAGAAAAAGCGAGATCTGGAAGTGTACGAACGCCCTTAAGAAGAAATGAAGAAAGAAGAAGTCTGAAAGGCTAAGTAAGCACGACATCACCCTGAAGTAATGCGAGAGCGGTTCCGGGGTGATGAACACATCGTGGGAAAAGGGAGGTGGTTTTTAGTGGGTAAAAATCCCACACTACTGTGGAGTGCGGACCCTTCACAAGTGTCTTTTGAAGATTTTCCACAGTCACCCGTAAAAATATATATATTATTATTATTATTATCATAGGTTCTAAACCCTTCAATTGTTTGCATAGTTTAAAACCCCTCTTAAGGATCTTTAATGTTTATTACAGGTCTAAGACCTAGAAATTGTCATAAAACAAATAATTTGTTCTTATCTCAAAATAGATCTAAGATCTAATTGTTACTATTTAAAATTTTAATTAAATATTTAATGCAGCCAATGGCCATACAATAATAATATAGTTATAGATATAGTGGTCAATGTATAGTTCTATACTTCATATAGCACTTAACTATTACAAAGTTTAGTCAAGGAGATTTTCCTGCTTTTGCATTTTATCACATTGGTCACCACAGAGTTTACAATGGCACAGGTCACTTGGTTCATGGTAGGTATCTCTTCTACAGATTTTATAGTGGAACCCATGGGCCGCAAAGCGAGTCATGGTGTGCCTCAGTTCATAGTTAGCCGTTATCCATTCCCTGTTTATCATCGCATCTGTGGAGAAGAAATCTAGGCATATATCTTCCCTTTTGTCCTGAAGTTCTTGTAATAGGCTCTGGTATGCTCCCGTTGTGGGCAATGATAATTCAAACTTGAGAACTTCAATGTAGAATGGTTCTCAGGCCAGCAGGTAAACCAATCGCGATAGGGTAAATTTAGAGACTCCTAATGCTTTTTTTTTAGAAATCTAGCCTTTACCTTTTCAATTTCTTTGATGTCCCTCTTTTGCAGTTGGTCCCAGATTAATGTCAGGCCGTAAGTTAATATCGGTGAGATCTTTCGCTTAAATATTTTCAACGCAGTTTCTATTGAAATTTTCTGTATATTCTGAATGCTGTTAATGGCAGAAATTGCAATTGCCACTTTTTCTTTGATGTGGAAGCTGAACGCGTATCCGTTTGTCTGTACTGTTAATCCAAGATACTTAAATTGTGAAACAACTGTCAGTGGTTCTGAAAGTCATTGCCACTGTTTTCTTCTCATTTAATTGAAATCCATTGTGTATAGCCCAAGATGTTAGTTTATTGAATGCTTCGTGAAGTTCTTTTATATCACGAGACACCAGTATCATGTCGTCTGCGTATGCATACTGTGACCGTTTGACCGAAGTCCCACGTGCACACGAGTATGAATTTCAACATCTGCAGAGCCTAAGACTCGAAAGACAATCTCGGGGTCAAAATGAGTATAGCAAAACAAAATTTTAATCAAAAATCAGCCGCACGGATATCGAAATTCACACTCCATAAAGGATGGAAGGCAGTGCAAATAATTTGTGAATAACACCAATTTCTTAAGATACCTCAGTTTAATTTAACTGTCTGCTGGTCCTATTAGAATACAATTATCCCCAAGGGAGAAGTCAAAAATTCCAGACCTGAAAATAAAGACATCCTACGCTCCCCCTTGGGTCCCTTATCTACATACAAATTTTTAGAACGCATAAAATAAAGTATTTCCAGCCTCTATTCAAAAGTAAATTCACTATTTTCAAAATATTAATTTGATGTCAGAGAAAATTATTAGTCCATCTCAGCATCTGCTTCAATTAATTATTTAAACTGTACAATATTATCGCTAATGTGCAGGAAAATATCAGTCCATCCTGACACCATGATTTTAATATTTACAAAAGTATCACTTGAATCAAATTTTCCAGAATTGTTTCAACCACTGCGGGGAATTTCACACGTCTTAAACTGATTTCAGGGAAGTCACATTCCCAAAACGGTGTGAAATCAAAAACATAAACCCCATGACGGCATTTATCAAATTTAAACATTGACTGAACTTCCGACATTTTTCCACGATGTCACCAAAAATAAATTTTATTCACCAATTCACATATAATTTAAATCCTCTGATTTAATCGCTTCGATTTAACTTCTTTGATAATATGCATGTAATTCAATTTATTTATGTTAATCCTTTCAATTTAATTCATTGTAAAAAAATATTATTTAGAATAATCCACACTGGTATTTTATAAAGATTAATGGATCCATAAATTCAACCAGCTATCAATTTAAATTTTTTAATACATCTAGACAAAATGCCTCTAATGCTGTCAATACGTTAAATAGGACACGGTAAGGCCTTCAGCAAAAACTAGGACGAGGCATCAACTTATTCATATATAAACGACTACACCATGTGGGCGACTATACAACAGTCTAGGAATGTAGAATTTCACAAATGATCGGCCACTAGTTTCCCATATGAGCGACTACATTGTCCTCATTTTTAATCATATTTGAGCATGGAGCAATTATTTGACCCTCAAAACTCAACTTTATAAACATCCATTATTAATTCATATTTTATTTTCACTTAACATTTGACCATTATAATCTTATTTTTATAATGACCCCTCAGCTACGCAGGCTGGGTTCAATGGCTTCTAATCAACCAACACATGGGATCATGCTCTCCCTCACAAAATTTAAATATCTCGGCCTTTCGCATAGGTGTAATAAACTATTATTGTCTGCCCCAACACACGTCGGTTAAACTGTCGCATAATTCCAATACATAGTTCCTCATTTTTTACAAAATTCGTATATGAATGACCTTCCGCTCCCAATATCGAAGATCACGCTTTCGGCATGTCCCTCCATTCAAAATCAACTCCCATATTATCAACTACGATCCATTATTCCTCCAATTATTAACCGCTATTTTTACCAGGCATTATTATTATTATTATTATTATTATTATTATTATTATTATTATTATTATTATTATTATTGGAAAATGTTCCAAACAATATAATCATTTACATATTATTATTATCATTATGGCTTGACTATCAGTCATACAGTCTTTCGATATCATATCTCAACTTCATGTACAACGAGAAAATATTTTACATTTATTTTAAATTCAAATATAAAAATTTATAAATTCACAGAAAATTTCGAACTATTATTCCCAATGACTAATATTTAAACGTAATGATTAATTTAATTATAAACCATTTAATTTTGAACAAATCCAAATATTATTTCCAAGTTCCCTAACATAAGGTTTAGGTGTGGAATGGTGTAAAATATCCTCCAAACAATAGTCTACTGCTATATCGAAGCTTATCAGGTTGACATCCCAAACGCACTAGATTTCCATCAAAGAGATCCATTCGAAATAAATTGGCTGATAAATCTTCAAATGTGCTATAACGTCTTGAAATAAAAATCCATAAGCATAAACCTACTTAGCAGACAGTATAGTCGAAATTGAGAATGCAATACACTAGCTACTTAATAATAAAGTTGGCTTACATCGTGAAGATCTTGTATGAAGAGTCCTTCTGGCGTAGATTCCATGTAGGCCGGCTGGCACACGTTTTTTTTTCAGTGAACAGATGTTCCGAGTCCCTACTCGCCTATACTCCATTATTCCGGAAGATGTTCCCAAAAATCCCATTACAGCTCTTTTAATACTTCATGGAGACAGTCCGATCTACCATTTTCAAACCACTATGATGCATGTCTGGCAACATAATGTTATAAATATTCGAGTCCCAAACTAACACTTGCAGCTTTGTGCCACAGAAAACTTCCTAACTCAACTGGTTCACTTCCCGTTCTAGAATATCAACACCGGGTCCGAAATCATTTTTCAACCAATACTGTTTTTTCGATCCTCGCGTACTGTATTTGCTTATGGCCTTGATGTTTGAATCGATACACTGACAATCTTAAGAGTGGTTTACGTAGCATGCTAGTACCATTTCTAGTTTCTAGGGTAGATTCCCTAGATGAGTAAGGAATTCCCCAACACTTTGCACACACCAAAGCAATGGCTTGCCCATCTAGCCTATTTATGATATATGGATTTTAAGGCCCACATCATATACGTTGATTGCCTTCCAACTCTTTTTAGACTGGTATCTTCAAACACAAATATCTGCCAAGCACGTAGACCTTGAGCGCGCGGTGTTAGTAGACATCATACAGTACAGCCTCACCGCCTCACCTGTTGCGTGCGGCCTACTTCCGTCAGCCACTCCGATGCGAAACATAAACTTTGCGCCTTGGCTTCTTCAACTCCAATATTTTCTGATCCAAACGACGGATTCTCTTGATCTCTTCGGTATTTTTCCCAGTAATGAGTACTGCATGTTCCCCCGATGTTTTGGTGGTTCAACATCTTCACATAGAAACTCGTAAATATACCATATGAGTTCTCTCATATCGAAGCTCTCTCCATCTAGTGTAAACTTGATGAAACGAAATACCTCAGCTCCGCGCGTTCTTCAAACAGGTGGTTCCTCTAAGATAAACAATCAGTGGCCCTCATCTAAATGGTCACAATACATTTTTACATTTCCTGAAGCAACAACCCTGGGAATATCCGCAGTCACAATATTGAAGAGCAATGGACTGATTGGATCGCCTTGTAATACTCCGATCCTCTGCTCTATTAGTTCTGACATGTCCATATTGTCATCTATCAGTATATGTTTTTATTCAGAATATTTCTTAAAAGTTTTGTTATGTGTTTTTTTTTCAGTAATTGCTTCTATTTTCTCAATAATCATGGCCCTATTTAATAAATCAAAAGCTTTCTTATAATCTACGAATACAACATGTAGCTTTCCTTTAGGAATTATTAATGCATCTTTGATCTCTTCTAAAAGACATGTTATTGCCTGTAAGTTTGACTTTCCTTTTGTGAATCCAAACTGCTCTTCTGGTATTGATCCCTCTACTAGTGTGTATAGACGATCTGTCAGCAGTTTACTTAGTATTTTGAAAGCTGTACATTCTAAGGCTATGCCACGATATGAATTTGGATCTTCCACGTCTCCCTTTCCTTTGTAAAGTACTTAAATGGTGGCAGTTCTCCAATTTTGAGGAGTATTTCCTTGTTTCAAACATTCATTGAACAGTTTTAACTTCCACATTTTGTTAAATAAATGCTTTATTATTTGGTTTCCATCTCTCTTGCTAGAAAAAACGGTTAGGCAGGACCTTCTCTTCCCTAATTTTTCTCCTAACATTATTCCCTATACAAAGAAAAAGGCAATCACTGAATGACAAATTTATTAAAAAACTCATCACTTGTTGCGTTTAAAACGAAACTTTTAGGAACAACATTTACTAAGTGTCTCTTAGCTATCACAGCTAATTCTAGTAAATCAGCTATCACAGCTAATTCTAGTAAATCATTAAGTCAAGTATAGCTCGCTCTGCCAGCTTCCGAAATTGTGGTTTTGTTTAAGTTAGGTTGGAGGTTTTCCTCCTTTCTAAAGTTTTAGTCGGCACTCTACTGGAGTTTAGCCTGCTTTAAATGCAACAATTGGTACTCTTTGAAGATTTCTAATAATAATAATAAAATATTGCAAAAAGCACTAAAGTCGCTTTGTCTCTGCCCACTCTGGTAACATTCGGCCTTTCTGTCGGGGATCCGACAGTGTCTGACAATAAAAATATTTCAGCCAATTTAAATCTTTGTGGCATTTCAGAATGCTCTCGAAACGTTCACCATTTTGAAGGGAAAGTACATAATTCATTGCTATTTGGCACCACTTGGTCCGCCAGCACACTTCGTCCCTACAATATACCCGCAATCACGCTCGGGAGGGAAAAAGAGCACTTAGTGATAGCTTGCCGGCGACCTCAGCTCACGCTGTGCTCTCCGTTAGGATTACACAAGTCCCTGCACATTTTAGGTACTTCATGGGCTTTATGCAGTATAATTTCTCTGTACATCGTTATTTCCTTACGGCTTTGTGTTGGATTCTCTTCCTCTCTGCCTAAAATTGTTCCCACTCCTAAACCTACTCCATTTTTAGACTACTTTTCACATTTTGCAAAAATGAGGAAAAAGTAGACTTATGAGATCGATCCGGGCAAATGTGTGTCTGTCTGTCTGTCTGTCTGGCTGTCCTTCTGTCTGTATGTCTGTCTGTCTGTCTGTCTGTCGGGCTGGCTGTGTGTGTGTCCCCCTACCCCTATCAACTCCTAAATGGCTGCAGCAATCGAAACAAAATTTGGTAGGAGTAAATATCTATACCTGAATATCTCCATGCCGTATTTGAAAATGATGTCAGTGCTACCAACTGCTGAAAAATCGCAATTGAAATTTAAGCTCTATGTTTGATATCTTGGAAGGTATGCATGGCAGCTATTTCAAAATTGGCACACATATAGATAATAATATTTCAGTTTAATTTTCAGGAGGCCATACATGGCAGTGTTGCTAAAATGATTATACGCCTGCTGATAGGTCCAATTTTTAAATGCATATAACTTCTACACTATCAATTGGAATTTAACCAAATTTTGTATGTGCTATGTGTACATAATCAGATATGACTGAGCGTATTCTTAAGATCCACCAGGGCTGCCAACTGTTAATAAATGCTCTCAATTTATTTTATCCAAATACCAATATATCAGAAAGTATGCAAGCCGACAGCTTTAAACTATGCACACGTTTGGTACCTGACATTCTATATTTATTTTGAGTAACTTATATACGTCAGTGCTATCAACATGATTCTAAGCCTGCCGAGAGGTCCAACTTTAAATACATGTAACTTCTATACTATCATTTGGATTTCAACCAAATTTCGTATGTGCTATGTGTAACATAACAGATATGACAATGCGTATTCTTAAGAGCATCGAGGGTTGCCAACTGTAAATAAATGCTGTCTCTATTTTTGTTACCCTAATATCAATATATCAGAAAGTATGCAAGCCAATAGCTCTAAATTTTGCAAACGTATAGTACCTGGCATTCTAGATTAATTTGGAGTAACTAATATACGTCAGTGCTGTCAACATGATTCTAAGCCTGGTGATAGGCCCAATTTTAAAATTCATGTGTCTTCTATATTAACTAATGGATTTCATTCAAAATTGGCACAATAATAGATCGTATTATTTCAGATAATTTCTGATCATTACATGTATGAAATTGTTGCTAACATGATTTTACGCGCGCTGTTAGATCCAATGTTTAACTGCATGTAATGTTCATGCTATCCATGGGACTTCAACCAAATTTTGTATTCTGTACCTTAAGAGATGGAACTAAGAATATATTCAGTCACCAGGGCTGCCAACTGTAGTGCTCTATTAGGCTACATTATGCCAGGTATACAGTATTCCGAACTAATTTGAAATTTCTATATTACCAACTTAATTTCGGCATTATTCTAGATTAATCATTGGCATGAATCTTAAATTTTAAGAAAAGTAGGATCTTGAGTTCGTCACGGAACTTCTTGTTTTCTCATCATCTTCCCTCAGGTAGTGTTGACACCTACCACTCAAGGAGGCAGGGCGTGTGTAGCCCCACCACTTATAGTGCACCCTGGATAGAGCTACACCCTCAAGGGCTCACGTCTGGCGAGTTCGGGAGTTGGCGACCCCGAGGGCTTCCTAAGCTGGGTCCGGTTTCTCTCCGTCTTCCATTGCCTTTGGCCCTCTCTTCTTTATCTTTCCTATCCGCCTTTCCTGGCTCTCGTTTCTTCCAAGTCCCTTAATTCACATTCTTCGGGGGTTGAGGGCATTTTCTTTCCTCCTGTGTTTTGTTTCCCTTATTCTTATTTTTGTTTTCCATTTCATCTACTAGTATGTAAGTGTGTAGTTAGTTTTATGTTTATTTTCATTTAATTAACATTCTCACAATCACCTAAACCTTTAGGGGCCGATAACCCAGATGTTAGGCCCCTTAAAACAACAATTATCATCATCATCTATTAGATACTCATTGAGAAAAGGAAATAATTTAATCTGGAAACACATTTAGCCTTTATTGATTTTGTGAAGGCTTTCGATAAAATAGACAGAAAGATAATTTGGAACATTTTAGCAGAAAGTAATACCTCATCACATATAATAAAAGCAATTCAGAATATTTACAGTCAAAATGTGATTGCTCTCATAATTGGACAACAGTAGACGAGAAGGAAACCCATTGACCAGGGAGTTAGACAAGGCTGTTGTCTCTCACTACTTTTGTTCAACATATACATAAATAAAATCATCAGTGAATGGAGACCAAAAAAAAACATGGTCTCATTAAGATAGATAGACAACCTGATATAGACTCTCTACTGTTTGCAGATGACTTGGTACTTTTTGCACAATCTGAAGATAATTTACAGAGATCAGTATATAATCTTCACACAACAGCAAGAAATTACAACATGGAGATCTCCCTTACCAAAACTAAAGTTATGGCCTTCACCGGGAAATACCATGAGAGAACTAAAATTGCAATAGAAAATACAACCCTTGAGCAGGTATCAACATTCAAATATCTCGGCTATAGCCTCAGTTACATCCTAGAAACCGATATGCAGCACAAAATCATCAACTTCACTAAGGTCACAGGACTAATAAATAACATCTTCAGGCCATCTTTAGTCCAGAGGCACACACAACTCAAACTATACAACATCCTAGCCAAACCTACCCTTCTATATGGCAGCGAGGCTTGGACCCTTCGCAAAGGGGATGAACGGAGACTAACGAGTGCCGAGATGCGGTTCATGAGGAGAACAGCTGGATACACACTATGGGATGGGGAAAGATCTGAGGATATCCTTAAAGAACTAAAAGTAAAACCAATTATCAACACAGTACAGAATTACAGATCAGCTTGGAAGGACCATGTACTACGTATGAAGACCGGCCGGATCACCAGACGTGTCCTCAAATACCAACCTAAAGGCAAAAGAGACGTAGGTCGAGGAAGAGATGGAACGAGACCGTAACAGGCCACCTGGTCTAACACTTGATAGGAAGTAGAAGAAGAAAAAGGTCATCTAATAGCGATGTCTTCGCGCTTCATACCCATTTTCTCCAGATCCTTTCTGCACTCCCTGAGCCACTGGTCAGATGTTTTATGTCTGCCATCAAGTATGGTGAAAATTCTACTAGTCAACCTGCTTTCGTCCATTCTAAATAGGTGACCATAGAATTTGAGTCTTCTCTTCTTTAAAGATTCCAACAGTCGTTCGTTAAAGATGGTATATTGGCTTTCACGGCAGGTGAATTAAAACTCAGCAATTCTTCTAGGTTTGTGAAAGCCAATATACCATCTTTTTGGAAGCCCTCACAGGGAGGTTGAGGCTGCTTGAGCTTTTGGTACTCGCAGTCAAGTAGTGCAGTTGCACTCTATATAAAGGAAGGTAGCGCGGAGTTCATTACTCCTGCGGGGGTCCGAGCGGGGACACCGAGACCGCCGATGAGCCAGCTTAGTGCCCTAGGCGAAACCCCTCACAAGACACGGCACAAACCTAGAAGAAATGTTGAGTTTTCGTCGTTCGTTACTTTGATGCAATTATGTGTTTCCTCGCAACCTGTATTGTCCAGCCACGATTTTCGAGCCCCGTTCATACTAAGACGATACGTCGTAAGGAATATATTGCAACGATCTATTGCTAGGAGGGTTCAGGCAGCGGCCGATAAAATGGCGCGACCTGGGCGATAAAAAGTTGGTGGGAACACAATTCTCACTACTTCAGTTACAAATATGAGCTTTAGTGAGGAAGGCATTGTAGTGGCTTATTGTTTCAGGCGTAGGATGAGGAGAAGAAGGAAACACTGGGTACAATCCCACCAACGTGCACCATAGCTCGAGAGCTGTCTCAACATGAATCACAATTCAGAGTTCAGATGCACTCATGAGCTTACACTAAATTAATGAAAGGAATTACAGAATTGTCTTCTCTTCTTCCCGTCATCATATTTACAGTCGATTTTTTTTCCTCCTGATGAGAAAGACATTGATGCGCTGCTTTTTTCCACATGCGTGGCAATCTTTGAGAGTTTACACTCTTGTACGATGTCACTGTAAGCGACAGTTTTGTATGAGACATGTCTCTGATTTACCCAAAGGAAAGCAGACTCCCCAATCGGTCGCGGTGGCTGAGAGCGTTAACGCGCTATCTCGTGCCTCGCTGGCATCGGGTTCAAATCCCATCTCGGCCGTCCTAAAAATTGTTTTCGTGGTTTCTCATTTTCACCACCAGGCAAATGCCGGGACGGTTCCTTTCGATAGGTCCACGGCCGATTTCCTTCCAATATCCCGTCCTGAAAAGAAAATTACATGGCCATTGGCTGCATTAAAAATATATATTTACTGTCCAAACTATCGTACGATACTAATCACTCAAGAGACCAGCAAGCGGTCTTTCGAGAGATACGTCACTTGCGATATGTTGTGCAATCGCGCGACTGTGAATCCTGTTATCGCCTCCCTTTACATTTCATGTATTTGGCTGTGCGTGTGGCGTAATGCGTATCGTATATCGCTTATCTTATATCGCCTTAGCTTGAACGGGGCCTTATTCATATTAAGGATCCTCCTCTCAAACTTCTTAGCTTCCCTCAGACCGGAGGCATTCACTTCATAGAGAATCACCGAATTGTAATGACTGAGTTAAGCTTTTATTGAGATTGTGTTTTATCTTTTCAAATGATCTTGTCGACTTCATCGTTATGCTTAGGTCTACCGTTATGCATCACGGTTAGTCTGAGTTTACTCCTGGGGTCTGGCGTTATGCGAACGGAGACGGCGAGTGCGTGACGTCATGCAGCCCCCGCGCGGGAAGCCTAAGTTAAAGGGTAATGGAGTCTGTTGAGTCTGAGTTTACTCCTGGGGTCTGGCGTTATGCGATACGGAGACGGCGAGTGCGTGACGTCATGCAGCAGAGTGCAAAGGGTCCTGGGGCTTCGAGCGAAGCGAGAAGTCCTCCTGAGCCTTTCTAACATGTGTAGCATTTGTAGCATGCGTCATTTGAAATGATATAAAGTCTAGTCTCTCAGTTTGACTGTATCTTTTTTTTTATTGTGTAAGTTGTGTGTCCTGAGTTATTGATATTAATGTTCTGACAATACGCAAGCCCACTCACTTTCTCCAGCGTATGAAGATAGAGTAGCTTGTACAGACAGTAGAATAAGTAAACCTACCATATTCATCTGTTTGAGAAGTTTCCAACTTCATACTCGATTTGTCCCGTGATATCAATTTAAAATCATCTTTGTTCACCCGGCCGAAGTCGTCGGATTTTTTAAGAGCGTTAAAAATCCCTCAGTATGTCTTCCTTAGGAGGGGAAGTAAAGCCGGCGAGCCCATGTTATAGATTTATGGCATGTAAAAGAACCTTCCACTAACTAAACTTGTGTGAAGCAAAATGTTTACAGTTGGTGTGATTTATGCTCTTAAATTCTAACGTTCGTCGCCAGGTGCTGGTTGCGATGGCATCTAGTAGTAGCCAAGTTCACAGCTAGGTGTCGTGTACGGTAGCATTTGGTAGCGAAAGTAGGAACTACTTGAAATTATCGTCTGCAGTCCTTACTTGAATTTATTTATTTTATTTATCGTATGGCATACATGAAAATTATTTACAATTTAACATCAAGTTCCGAAACGTAATGAAGTGCCTGTGGTGTCCCTAGGAAGAAGTCGCTGAAGTCACCACTGTATGATGTTTGTGGACATTCCTGAACTAGGTGCCGAACAGTCTGTCTTTCAGCATCGCACTCGCAACATGACGAAGATTTTTTCCTCCACTTGTACAGCAGATCGCCGCATACACCGTGATTGGTGCGGATTCTATTTAATTTTGACCAGGTCTTTCTGGGCTGAGTGAACCCTGGCACCTGCTCAGTTATGCATGGCATTACCGTACTCTCTGGAGGGGCAAACGAATTCCAATCAGAAGACCATCTCTCAATCAGGTTGAATTTGTTAGTTGCAAGATTCTCCGCTGTGCAGATAGGTGGATGTCTTGAACGTAATCGTTTCACATGTAGATCACCAATGTCTCCATGGATTGGTAGTTGTTTGTTGGTCTGGATCTTTCTATATTCTCTTATCAAAATGTTGCATCGCCGCAAATGAGGAGGTGGGATGTGGCTGAGAATAGGAAGCCATTGTGTAGGAGTTGACATAATTGTTCCTGTTATCATGCGCATGGTGTTGTTCAATTGTACATCTATTAATCTTACATGCGGACTATTTATCCATACAGGAGCACAATACTCAGCAACAGAATAAACTAAGCCTAGAGCTGAGCAACGGAGAGTAGTTGCGTTGGCACCCCAAGTGGTGCCACATAATTTCCGTAAGATGTTGTTTCTTGTCTTCATTTTGGCAGAAGTTATTCGTAGGTGTTCTTTGAATGACAATGTTCTATCCAGTGTTAAACCCAAATACTTGGGATGTCTGTTATGGCGAAGGAGGATGTTATTGAAGTAAACCGTAAGTTCCCTTGTTGCCATTTTATTGATCAAAAAGCAAGCAACTTCGGTCGTAGTTGTGCTTGGCTGAAGTCTCCATTTGCGAAAATAATCTCCCAGTGCAGAAAGATCATTTGTCAGCGTCTCTTCTGTACTTTCGAAACATGGATCTCTAGTAGCAATTGCCCAGTCGTCAGCATATCCAAACTTCCTCGATTTTGTGGAGGGCAAATCTGATATATAGAGGCTGAACAAGAGTGGGGCAAGCACTGATCCTTGAGGAAGTCCATTATTTAATTTACCTGGTTTGCTAATTTCACTGCCCATGATGACCTGGAAGCTTCTATCATTCAGCATGTTGCTTACAAGATGAGCCAGTGTCTTACAAGGGATAACTTGATGTAATTTATAAATTACACCCTCTCTCCAAACAGTGTCATAAGCTACCTTAAGGTCTATAAATGCTACTGATGTTTTTTGGCGATTCTGGAACCCTGCCTCAATATAGGTGGTTAAGGAGAGAACTTGGTCCGTGCAACTCCGTTGTGGTCTAAATCCTGCTTGTTCTATGGGAATTACTTCAAGCACTTTTGAGGCGATTCTGTTCAAGATTAGTCTCTCAATTAACTTATAGCATACGCTCAGCAATGAGATAGGTCTATAACTGTCTGGTCTGTCACTTGGTTTTCCAGGCTTCAGTATGGCAACGATCTTCGTCAATTTAAACAAACGAGGTAGCTTACCAGTCTGAACAATGTTAGTGGCTAGCTTGGATAGCCAAAGACGAGCATGCTTTCCACTGTGTATCAAGAATTCGGGATGTATTCCATCAAATCCCGGTGCCTTACCGCTTTTTACATCTTTCAGCGCTGTGTCAATGTCCTGGATGGTGAAGGGTTTAGTGTATTCTGATCCAAAATTACTTGTGGCTTTGAGATTGGCCAATTCTTTCTTGATATATTTTGTATGATTTCTGTCTCTAGCTGTTGGAGACATTGAAACTATATGGGAAGCAACCATTTTTGTAGTGACATTTTGATGTCCACGGACAATAGGGGTACCTCCTCCAAGTTTTCTCAAGAGTGACCAGGCTATTCTGCTGGATTTACTGAAGTTAATAGATTCTACGGTTTCAATCCACTTTTCCTTCCGAGCATTATCAAGGCTACCAAGTAGTTCTTCAGCGATCTCTTGTTCACCACTTGCCAGGAACTCTTGGTACAGCTTTTCACTTGTATCAGTCCATCCGGGAACATATTCCTTCCTGAATCCTCTTGGAATGTGTTTTTTGGCTATGGTAATTACAGCTCCTACAAATCTACCATAATTGTCACTCGTTGGAGGTATCCATCGGACATATTTATCTAGTTCTTCTGGGAAAGCTTTCCAGTCCGATTTTTTGAAGTTCCAGCGTGGGCGAGGATATGAAGTCACAAGAGGGATTTGTATTCCAACTTCAAGATAAACTGGGCGGTGTTGACTGTGCGGAAAAGCTGGTAGAACTTTCCGTGTAGTATACAATGGCCGATAGTTTTTGTCACAGGAGACAAACACCAGGTCCGGGTTATATTCCTGTTTCCATGCAGCTGATCTAAATGTACCTCTATCTTTTGCATCGAATACAAGATGGATGTTATGTTCTTCAGCCCAACTCATGAGATTTTCTCCATTGACATCAGAAATAGTATACTTCCAATCTTCATGATGGCTATTAAAATCACCTATATAGACTGCAGGGTGATCTTGCACTTGAAGAACTTGAGGTGGCCATGTAGAGACTGGAGGCTTATAAACATTAGTTACTATAACCTCGCCAATCTTTATTACAACTGTACGAATATTGTCATCGACGTTAGCTTTTAACAGAGAAACGTTATCAATGGTACTCCGCACATAGGTCGCTACACCATATGCATGCTGATATGTAGCTCCAAGTATATCATATCCTGGTATTCGTCCTCTTAAACGCAATTGGTCCTCATCTGCGACATGAGTTTCTTGGAGGACAACCACATCAATTTTTTCACATAATAAGAATTTTGACAAATATTGGCATTTTGATTTACTTATGCCTTCTACATTTAATTGATAAATTCTGAGTGTAAGTCCGATACATTTTCTTGAAACTTGTTGTTGGTTCTGAAAAGAACCTTTTGCATCAATCATTTTCATGCTTGATAGTCAGGAGATCACAAGGATAATCTGACAGCCTGATCGCTATTGCTCGTTTAGCACCACCCGGGGGTCACGTGTAGGGCAATTTGAGGTTATACCTACGGACGTGAGCAATGTTCAACCCCCCTTACTTGAATTAAAAACAGATAACACACACTAATACAGTCATCACAATTAATTAAGACCGGTTGTCAGACAGATTCCACACACACCCTAAGTACACGGGGCTATATGACCGCGTTGTCGCAACCCATAAACTAAGGAACCAACCAACCATCTTGTTCATACTGACAATGTTAATAGTATAATTTCACTGGTCAACAGCATTGTTGTTACGAAGAAGGTGAATGGTGTTCTTAGCTAAGTCGTGGCAGCTAAATTCGAAAATGAAATCCGATTTCGTCTCTCGGGCTCAGTTTTCGTAATATGGTACCCCCTATCTTTAAACACCTTGAAAATGCTGCATTTTTGGTCACGTTAGTATTGGTATTAATATTTTGCAAAAGTTCCGCCTAATCAATACCGTTATTGTATTATATATACATGATCACTTAGTGTTCATTGGTACATGTTTCGTGGCCTATTTTTTTACCTCTTCAGCAGCCTATATAGATAAAAAAAAGTCAGGGCAAACAGGGGGTCGGATAGCTAAACACTCATAAAACATTCCCTTCAAAAAACCCTATTATGGTGCACCATAATGAAAGGTAAAAGATGTTTATCCAAAGAAACATAAGGAAATAAAATACATAAATAAATAAATAAAAAAGAAAGAATGAAGGAAAGAAAGGAAGAAAGAAATAGTTGAAATTTGGAAGAAACAAAAAATATAGTGTGAACACACTCTAAATATTCACCCTTTCTTGTGCACCTGGTTAGGAAAACGGAAGTACCGGTCATCATCCGACTAAATGCTCAGCTCAGGGCGTGTACAGTTATTCCTACTGTCTGACCATGTACTCAGAATGTGAACTTTAGGAAGGACAAGCACAAAAGGACTATAACACCAACTACTTTAAATTGATATTTTTAATTCACTCAAATATTTCCAAATATAAAGTCACAACACTAATATATTGGTTGAAATTTCCTTCAAACATAATTTTAAAAAACAATAGAATGACCCTTAGTCTATCTTGCTTCATTCCCAATGGATTCGTCATGATCCATCTGCTTACACTGATACTTTAGTCTTAGAGATTCTAAATCTTATATTCCCAAAAATAAGGGTTTTCAGTCACTTCAACTGATTTCGCCTGGTCAAGCTCGAACTCAGGATATTTACCTTTACTATTTCAATGCCTTCATTTGGCTATAAACTGAAATTATTATTCTTCACATGTATTTATCCTTTTAAATCTCTTTTTCCACACATTTCAAACACAAATTATCCCCCAAAAATACAAATAACATTATTTACACATGAGTGCCATCTATTTCTCCACTTCCATGCCAATTATATTTTATTGCAGCCATTGTGTCCCTGAAAACAGGATGTTCAATGGAGCCCGCACTCCACGACGTCCAATTCTATGATTTTTCCTTACCCGTGTTTATTCTCTTTATGAGTATGGAACCAAAATTTGACATTTTCAAAAATGCATTTATTATTATTATTACCGTATTCTTTATATTCATCATTATCATTGTATTACTATTATCATTCAGGATGGGCAATCCATGAATAATAATCATCTTTGGCAGGTATAACTTCTGCGACATTTTAATCCTTCAAATAAAACCACGAGGTCTTCATTAAGACATTCTTTTAACACAGTGACAGTTCTATGGCTCGGCCTGCGTGCGGTGCGACCGTCATTAAGTCTCCCCTCACCTTGAGCGGGACAACGAACCTCTTATAAACAACATAGCCTTCCCCTTTCGTATCTTGACCTAGCTCAATCTTTAACCATATGTTTTAACATTCAAAAAAGACCACCTCTCCATTGAGACTCCAAGCATTTTTATTCTATTCCTTATCTGGACTGTGCTCAGTCTAATTCTTCACATTTATTCGTGCTTATTTTGGGACAATTATTCTCTGCTATTAGGATGACAAAACAAACGTATTATTAAGCCCATTGTGGCCAACATATTATTCTGCTGTGATAGGTATTCCAAATACAAATGCTAACCAATCTAGGAACGCCATGTTCTCCCTGGCTGCAGAGGTCGTCCTAGCTCGGAGGAGGGAATCAATCACACCCTACTTCCGGCTACCCGCCTAGACAAATATCATCTATCCATTCTTACGATGCCTTTTCATTCATGTGCTCCCTAGCGACATGAGAATTACACAATACTTGAGTGAGCATTTATTCTTTCACTCGGACAAATTATATGACCTTACCTTGGTCAACCGACGAATTTCCCATAGACTATAATAATTATCCGATACTTGCATGTTAATTCAATATTTCAAAGCCCTAGCTTACATTTGGTCTAACCTATTTTTGGCGACAAAATTATTTCTTGGATACTCAATTCATTATTACTGTGGTCCAGATATCCTGGCGAGGATAAATGAATTTACTTTTTCATTATTACATTTTCATATTATTTCCCTTTCGTTATTTCGTGGTCTTTTATTATTACACTTATTTTCATTAGGCCTTGCATTGCCTTTACTCGTGATGCTAAGGTCATTTGCAATTACTTTTAATTTATATCATTTAACCGTGTTTGGTTGGTTTATTATTTCTATCACAGACTTTGATTTTCTTTGCATTACTTTAAACTTCATTAAATTATCTTTCAATTTCCTGATGATTTACTTTCGCATTAACTTAAGTTGCTTTCAACTTCTGTTGCAGTTGCTTTGCATAACAAACGTCACTGATTTCAATTATTTAATTTATTTATTTCGACAATAATTTGGTTCCACCCCTTTACTAATTACTTTATATGCTTACACGCACTTGGGTATCATCCGTACAATATTTAACTCGTTACTGGGCCTTATTTTAACAGCCTTCCTTATTAAAAAGTGACACTTTAAAGCACTCTTCACCGTTATCCCTTTATCATTAATCATTTCACAATAGTACATTTCTAATTATGAGCCCACAATGGCTCAATATGTTTAATTCATTTTGGTACTCACCAACCCAGGATCCACCGTTATGAAGAATTTCCCTCACATGATTGTAACTAATACATTTTCACAACAATATGGCGACACATAACACACGTGATTTTTACCTGATATGACATATTGATATTTCTACACATAATGATTCATGATTATAAAACACTTTCACAAATTTTATGTTATTTTTGAAATAATATCACTATACCTTTTCACACGTTTCCACTTTCTCACTTATTCACTCCGTGACAATTCACACGTGTTAACCCTTGGGTTATGTCCTATCTTATTATCTATTTACAATTTCTTTACACACTGTGTAATAGTTCTTGTCGCATCTCAGAACGCAAGCGATGACTTCCGATTGGTTCCCTGATGACGACTCCTCCTCTAGATCTAGTTGCACGATCTGTCCTATGATGACTTCTAGATCGGACCCCCTAGGTCTCGACTCAAAGTTCTGTCGTTTATCCACGGTTTAAACCCACCGGTTTATTAACTTATTCTGGCTTCTCTTTTAACAACGTTATGTTGTGAAACGATGTACTTATCGACCTGTTCTCTGATTTCAAACAGGGCTCGAAATGTTGTTTTTAATTGACAATGTTCGGTACTTTCCACTTTTCACTGCGCATTAATTTTATACTGAAACGCGACTCTAATTTTACTTTCGATGCTCGGCCCTATTATCTTACTGGCTTTCATTTAAAAACCAATAGACGGTGCTAGCGATACTTGTTTTTAGCTATCGTGTTCGGACCTAATTTCCACTTCAGTTGCGTATTGTTTGTCTATCCTCACAATTTTATATAGGCGGAGTTCTTTCTACTTTCGGTAACTTCTACCTGGTCTCGAACCAGCTTACTTGTAATCTTGAAAACTTATAGTTCTTTCCGAAGCTACGTCCCTGATGTCTTTGTGTTCGATGTACTGAACTATCCCGCCACGGCGGACACCAAACTGAATACTGTGAACCAGTACCATGCTCCTTGGCGCCTACGGTAGACTGAATATACTGAAAATTGTTCATTTCGCCCTGACCGGGCCCAACTTAGCGTAATGACGACTTGTACTTGTTGAAACTGGTTGTACAGTATGACCTCCCCTGAGGTTCATACAACTGAATACGTTATGAGGCAGCAACCTCCCTTAGGAGTGCTCTGTAAAACTGAATCTGATACAGCCTCACGTCCCACTGGGCTGACGAAAACTGCATACTCTCTGGCTGAAGACTCGGCTATATATTGAGAACTTGCAAAAATAAATCAAGTTGGTCTTCTTCTCGGAGCTATCTTTTGAACTAGACGTCGCACGTTATTGAAAAAATAACCATTATGTTCCCTACAACCTAAACGTTAAATTCTCATCTCGTTTTCCGAAAACCGGTCGTCTACTTATTTTAAATTAAATCTACAAGGCTCCTCAGCTGTGTGGGCGAGTTGGTTTTATTTTCGCCTACCCAGGACCTCTTCATAGCCCCGCCTAATGACGTAGCTGCTTCGTAAGCACTTTTTCCCTGTGCCTAAAATACTCGATTTTAGTCTTGATTAATTCGTAATTCCCTGGATTATTCTGATTGACATAAAAATACTTATATGATTTTGCGTTATTTCCAAGAAAACGGGTTATTTCATAATTCTGCGGTGTTGGGATGCAATCCAGGGTTGCCATAAAAACGCTGATATCGAATCTTCGCAGTGGTTCCCCTGCCTACCTGCTCTGATCGTTTCCTCACAGCATGACTGTCCTCGTGATTCATACACGGGTTGCATCTTGTGACTTCAGATAAGGCTGTCAATGCTCTGCGTCATTGCCTGAATCACTTCATATTTCCTCATGGCTAGCTTAAATGTAACTGAAAGTCTTATAGCTATTTTACTTTTCTCGATTTATAATAACGTAGGTTAGAACCCCGTGCCTCTCGATTGGGCACACTTGTTGATCACAGAAATTGTGCACTTTTCATGTAGTCCAAATCTTCTGAAATATAGTATGTGGACGACAATTACATATTTGAAATAAACCATACGCTATACCGTGGTTTGCAGATGTCAACGAAAATGCAATGGCTCAGCTTTGTGGCAGTTCCATCTTACTGCGGTCTGTAGATGTTAAACGATACATAATCTGCTCCGTGGCAGTATTCCAGATTATATTATTATGCCAAATACAATCCACGAGTGATAAATTTCATGGATCACAATACTTCACTATAGATGAGCTCCAAAACCATGAAGCAGCAATGCCGAAACAACATCTTGCCAGAATGCTTTGGGATAATTAATGAAGAAACAGGCCACCAGTTTGAGATTTAACATTAAGAAAGAATGTAATATGTCACCTATAAGTCTACATCTGTGATGATATTTAGCAATATATCAACTTACTTTAGGTATTGCTTAATTAATTTCCTTTCAGGCTTCTTTCGCAGATGTAATTGTTGGAAAACATTCGAAATATGCACACTAGGTCGTCCATTCATTATCCTCAGTACTGAAATCCACCGCCAGAGTAAGAATGAGGCACATTGCAGCACGTTGGTGATTGTTGCATTGTTTATTGTTTATTCACTTTTCTTTACTCTAATGTAGCTCATTTCTTTGATTAATTTGTGTACTGTACCCTTTTGAACATAGGACCTTCAGGACAGGATTCATTCCTCGGGGGCGGAGCGTTCCTACTTGAAGCTAACAACTGTCCTGGCATACACCATTTGGAAGATCGATAGGGCTGATCAATGAATCATCACACACAGAATTCAAATAAAAGGAAAGCAACTTTATTAACACTGAAGAAACAAAATACAAACCAAAAAAAGAAAGATTAAAACAAAATATCAAAATAAGAAAATCAAAATCTTAAGGAGAACTGAATTGAGGCGAAAGTAAACTAATAAATCATGAAATTCTGAAGCAAATCCAAAATAAGTTTAAAACTCCAAAATAATCTACTCAAAATTACAAAATATCAAAATCAATCCAAATGGATTCCAAAAATAACAAAATTGAATAAGAAGAATGATCAAAATCAAAATCTAAATTAATTGGATATCAATTAAATTAATTACACAATCAATTTGATTAATTAAGTGAATCAAAGTGATCAATCAAATCATTCAATCCCGATTGGGCAATATCAATCCAATTAAAGACCATTAATAAATTATTCAAATTAATAATTACATAAATTAATTAATCCATCTTTGATCAAACACGTAAGCAAAATTATGATCTGATCTCACTATAATCAGTATTGTACTCATTGAAAATTCCACACTGTGAGCTCATTACATCAAGCATCTTATCATCTCACCCTAACGTAATGTACCATGTAAATCAACATTACTTTGATTAAATCATTCGTGCATCACACTATTAAGCAAGGGCTTTTCCAATCACGATCTAATATCATAACATAATCTGGCAATACCGCCTGTATGATCCCTTGTATGGATTAAAATACTCTCATAAAGATACACTTCTTATGCATCCAAATTCTTAACACAAACCTTGCCCCTTTTTTTTTGTGGATATAAAATTGGTACATTTATCTATGAGCTCTCGTGTATGCAACAGATGTACACTTCAATAGGACTTGAGATATGCTATACTGGCACATTATAATAAACACCAATGCATGAGAACACGATTATCCAAGGATCGAACTCAAGACTCGATACCTCATTTCGGGTCTCGAATTCGATACTGTGTCAGAGTTTATGGGTGTATGTCAACTATACTAATATACAATAACTGAGATGCTTGCAATATCACTTCAAATATCATCTTATGCAAGACAAAAACCAAAGGCTAAAAATGAATGCTAGACTATATGCAAATTTGCATCAATGCAATAATAAGAATATTCTATGTTCACCCTTCGTACGATGACAAATAACATTTGAAACAACGATGAGTGTAGGCAACAACGATGTTTCTCCGACACTGTAAATAAAGGCATGGCACAACTCTATCTACAAAATATATTCACAAAATATGTACACAAATAGGTCTCGAAGTAAGGAACTCGACTTACCTGTTTCGGGCGTGGCATATCCGCAACCGTCGCTAGTATCAGAGAGAGAATACACTTCTACCTCAAATGGTTAATGAATACCTGCACCCTTCTGTAGAATACCACTATCAAATTAATTACTTAACTATCATTATTATTATTATCATTATTATTATTATTATTATTATTATTATTATTATCCATTATTATTCTCACAGTGACGTTAATTTGCAATGACGCTAGGACACGAAAGGTCAATGGATATCTGTACCCTTCTGTAGAATACCATTATCAAATTAATTACTTAACTATCATTATTATTATCATTATTATTATTATTATCCAATATTATTCCCACAGAGAAGCCTCCGTGGCTTAGGCGGCAGCACGCCAGCCTCTCACCGCTGGGTCCGTGGTTCAAATCCCGGTCACTCCATGTGAGATCTGTGCTGGACAAAACGGAGGCAGACAGGTTTTTCTCCGGGTACTCCGGTTTTCCCTGTCAACATTTCATTCCAGCAACACTCTCCATTATCATTTCATTTCATCTGTCATTCATTTAATCATTGCCCCAGGGGAGTGCGTCAGGCCTCGGCAGCCGGCACAGTTCATATCCTCGCCGCTAGATGGGGGCTTCATTCATTGCATTCCTGACCCGGTCGGAGACTGGAAGCAGGCTGTGGATTTTCATTTCATTATTCCCACAGTGATGTTAATTTGCAATGACGCTAGGACGCGAAAGGTCAATGGATATCTGTACCCTTTTACAGAATCCATTGATTATATAATTATAATTATAATTATTATTATTATTATTGTTGTTATTATGATTATTATCATTGTTACGATTCGTCACTGCGTGGACGTTAGGTCATGGTAGGTCACTGTGTATCTGTACCCTATTACAAAAGACCATTATTTAATGAGTTATTATTATCAGTTCAAAAGTGTGCTCAAACAAACACAGATTTAAACTTGGTACGGGAAACATACGATTTACTAAAAGCTCGGCTTTCTACACGGCCAAGAGGGGAGTGACGTAGGTACCGTTAGCCTAAGGGTGAGAGGGAAAATGTCGAATGACCTTGGCCTAGGACAAACATGTGTTGAGCCAATACACCCAGTGGTAACCAAAAGCATCCTACTAATCTTGCACCAAATAAGCGAAATGAAATATACGAGGAGCCAGTCTCGTAAGCCTAGTGGTCTCCTGTTCGAAGCTGAGCGTGGTATAAACTTTGGAACATACCCAATCGTGGTTCATCATTTCACTCAAATAATTGCAAGCGCCGTTCGGCCTTACCTCTTATCTTATGGCATGCCTCAATACACACTTCTTACCTTTTTATTTCCAGTTGGCGACATCATGGGACACATGGTGATGTCCGCTACAGCCTAACTGCACATATTTCACAATTCTTAACATTTTTTTTCTTCTTTCATTCGTCGTAGCTTACCTGGGATCACATGAGACCATCCCAATACCATATTTTGCATGCCTTTATCATAACCTTTCTGCATATCACCACGACCCAATGCTCATAAATGTTCCAAAACACTCAGACAGTTGTTCAGTGCACTCTCTCACAAATTGTATCTTACCTGATTATAGCAAATATATTGGAGACGCAAAGGTAACGTTCCTAGCTTACTTCCAGGGCGTAACTTAGCTAAATGAATATCTCACCAGGTGTCAAATCAAAATATCATCATTACGGAATTAAAAATCCCCCTCCATCACTCGTGTTATTGTTATTATTATTATTATTATATCTACATTATCATTAATAACTTGTGTTATTATTATGTCCGTAAAATGTTCGAATCTCTCTCTCTTTCTTACCCAAAACCACATGCCTCACTCTGGGCTTCCTCCGTCTTTTCCTGTGCTGAAATACACATACTCTAGCAAATAAATAAACATACATTCCTACCAGTGTATCCAACATGTACGACTTGTGAGCGTTATTTCTGCCAAGCATCTCAAAATAAATCAGCAGCGTCACGTCATCACGTGCGCACATATCTAAGCAAAATAAATCTAACTTCAAAAATCAATCACTAACATATTATTTACACAACTATGGTAATCCTAAGAATACACCCATAAACAATGACTTAATATAATCAAAGATTAATACTCATCGTGATCTCCCGTCAGCTGCCATAATTCCTTTCAGTAGGGATCTTTCGCAGCTCCTCTCCATGGGCTTTACATGATATCACAATCACACATCATCACTGAATACATTATTACACTGATTAATTCTTCATCATAATTACGCTGGGTTTCACTCGATTTTCTTCACAAACTATTATTGACACTTTCATAAGGTTACCTCATACTAGTACCCTATTAAACACGCAATTTATTATTTTAGACACTTTTATACACTTTGCAGGGATTGCGCAATATAACCAACACGTATTTCTATCTCATTAATTCTTTCTTCACGATGCCGTGGGTTGACCGATTCTACGCGTATTTCCCTCCGAATGATGAGCTCGCAGATGTGCCGGTTCAACTGGGCTCCTGTTCGGACCTCGATTGTCCTTCTACGTCTTCCTCACTCCTGCGTCTGCTAACACCGTCTCTGCACTTGGCGTGGAAAGTCTACTATATAAATTTGAGCGAATATATTGCTTTCCCGCATATGAATACTTTATTTAACACAATTTATGTCTCTTTAAATACCGTCCCCTTGTATTTCACCAATTGTGGTGCAATATTATTTAGCTTGGCGTGCACCCACTGCTAACTCTTCGTAGCTATGCGACGATCCTTCTCGCCCGCCGACTGCCACCAACCAACTAGCAAACCGGACTCTGACTCACTGCCAACTACGCAGAACTGCTCACGCGAAACTATTCCAGACTACCGCCAACTAACTAACTGCGGCCACGAGAGTGCGGGGATATATCCTCCACATGGCGGCACTCAACACTAATCATTCTACGCTGTCGGGAGCTCTTTTTTCAGACCGTTGACCATATTCACAATATGTGCAAATTAATATTGATAATAGGGCCGTAGTATTATCATATTGTCACCGACATTCGATCGTGGCTTCCACAAATATGCATCTTGCGTCCACTGGCACTATTTCTGACGACATGGACGCTATCCCTACCAGCGCAACCAAACTCTCCACCCCAGACTGTTGGCGTAAGGAACTAATTTCCTTGATCATCGATTTAATGATATCATGATGATCCATTCAGTTTGATGACTGGCGAAAAATCTTAGGAATATTCCATGTTTAGTGACGTTAAGGGTTCGACGCTGGGTGTTATAGTATTGTCACAATTTATTTATTTAGTGATTTAGGGGCGGGGCTTTGCTAACTTGCGGCGTACCGTAGAACATACGAGAACAAATTATTGAGGTCAGCTTCCCAAGAAGTCCTTGAAATGTTGCACCTGCTCTGGTCGATGCGTAGCATAGAAGCATGTTCTAAACTTCGCTGTATTGGCAAACTTTGGGCAATACGTCGCTGGTACTGCCTGCGACGTACATGAGCTCGACTTGCAACCTAGATCGGGCGCTTGCCATGATTAAATAATATGCAATCCGGTTTCCTTCTCCTCTGTAATTTGAAGCTCATTTAAACGATATACACTCTGCATGACCAAGAACCATGCGAACTTAGCCTGGGGCCTATAGGATAAGGGCGCAGTACTAACACAGATTCTTTTGTTCTCCTTTTGCCAGATACATGTAATATAAAGGCTGAAGCAAGAATTTACAAAATCCATTATAAAATGGAAACTGAGGCTGATACGTAAATTTTGAGATTAGATCTGGATTCAGGGACAAATTATATTCCAGAAACAGCTTGATTTGTTTCTGTAACTGAAAAAAGTTATTTTTATGTGTAACATTTTTCCACTCGGTTGCTGGATATATTTGTGGGAGTGATTTTGTAAAATGGGACGGAAGAGGATCGGACGGAAGTGTGTAAGACGAACTGCCAGTTGGATCACAATGGATGTGATCCAGCTGGCAGTAGTACCATGTGGAATGTTTATCACATACGGATTACTTTGTATCAGCAGAGTATCAAGAAGGCAGTGCGAAAGTAGAAATATCAAGTAGGTAGTGAAGATAAAAATGTCAGTCTCTGTAAACGTAACTTAATTAATGGCGGGAGAGTGATGTAACAGCAGAGTATCAAGAAGGCAGTGCGAGAGTAGAAATATCAAGTAGGCAGTGAAGAAAAAAAAGAGAGTCTTGGAATTGTTATGTATTATGAGAGTGTAAAAAATAAAACGATTTCTTGTGTGTTGATGAATGTCAAGGATAATAAAAACGGTAACAACTTCAAGGTAGGATAACATGTCAGATGTTACACATCATATGCGACTACTGTAGGGCTCGTACTTTTTTTTTTTTTTTTTTTAGACCAGTGTTATTAATGCATGATCCGATCTGTCAATATTCAATCTGCACTGTTGGTTTTTAGGCCACTATTTGTACGTGCTATATACCTTCATCTGGCCGTTAATTAAACCATAAATCCAAATAGCACTTAAACAAGAACAATTTGCAGATAACCAGCATTGGTAAGTCACTATGAGAAACATAATATCCACATGAAATTGTAGAACTTATGTATACTAATATTTAAAAGTCTAGTGGTGTCTGTCTGTTGCTCTATCAAGCAAAAACTACTCAACAGACTTATCTGTCATTTTGCATGAACATAGCTTTTATGCCTGGAAAGAACATAGGCCAATAGCGAAATAATTCACCGTTTCAATATGGTGGTTAAAGTTACGTTTAAATTCAGTTGCAAATGCTGCTGCGACCCGTCCTGCGAACAGTTATCCACGGCAGGTTGCATATATTCACCCTTGCCCACGCTTTTCACTGCAAACCTTTCGCTTTTGATTCGGAGTTTATTCACTCGCGGTAGAACAATGTAAGTGTTCAGAGTGTCAGACACACACACAAGCACATTTTACCCGTCTTAGAACGCTCATGAATGCATTGGAATTACATGCAAATCAATTGCCTAAGTTGAAATCTGAATCTGAAATATTTTAACTCAGACATTTGATTTTCAAGGCATCTCTACATACGCGTGGTATAAAACAAACTCCCCGATTCCTGGATTTACCACGTAATCTCGAGAACAACTGGGTGAATTTTCATGCGGTTTTCATCATTCTGTAAAGTATTTCTCAAGGCAGCTTTCTGTCGAAAAACATTCAAGCTGTAACGCCTTCAGTGAATCGAGTCGAGGAAAAACCTGCCGTCCGTGCGCATTTCAAGGTTACGCTGGGTAAACCTTTAAACATATCTATATATACTATAAGTGTAAGAATTGTTCAGCATGAAAAGTTCTACAAGGAAGTCCACGACAGCATATCTCTATCTTTAATACATCGCCCACTATAAGTGTTTTTACGTTTTAATTTCTTCCAACAATCTCCATTCAGTGGAAATTTAAATTACTAGATTCGGAGCGAGTTTATGAGCTAGTGAGCGAACCTATCACCCCAGCATCGGCCAGCATCAAACTGTCGAGTCGTGTCGAGTTAAGACTTCAGAGAAGAGTGTATGTGTTTTAAGTTTCGCTGTTCACCTCGGCTTTTCTGTATTACGTCTGGGACCTGCCGACCGTGCGCCTTTTAAGCTTACGCTGCGTAATCCGTTGAAGATACCGGGCGAAGCCGGGTCGGGTTTCTAGCAACCATGTAAGGGACCAGCAAATTGATTCTATTTAAGAGCTAATTGTATTTATGTTTTTTTTTTACTAATTAAGGGGTTTACAGTAACCCCGACACATTAGGGCATAAAAACCCGAAAGGTATAAATTGAATCGTATAGATTATTATTTATTTTACAATTTACTGTTATTTAATCTTTCAAATAATTTAAAGATGGTATATTGGCTTTCATGGCCAGTAAATTAAAACTCAGCATTATTTCTTGGTTTATGCTATGTCTTGTGTGGGGTTTCGCCCAGGAACACCAAGCTGGCTCATCAGTGGGTTCTTGGTGTCCCCGCCCAGACCCCCACAGGAGTAGCGAGCTGTGCACTACCTCTCTTCTTATGAAGCGCGCGTGTGCCTCTTAACTGCGAGATCTTAAACCTCAAGCAACCTAGAAATATTTTGAGTATTAATTCACGGACCATGAAAGCCAATATGTCAACTTTCTGGAAGCCTTTATAGGGACGTGATAGGCTGCTTGAGCTTTTAGCTCTCGCAGTTAAGAGGCGCACGTGTCCTTCATACGCAGGGAGGTAGTGCACAGTTCGCTACTCCTGTGGGTCCAGGCGCGGACACCAAGAGCCCGCTGATGAGACAGCATGGTGTCCCTAGGTGAAACCCTACACAAGACACGGCAAAACCTAAAAACATTGCTGAGTTTGAATTTGAAGATATTTGTTGTTAATTAATGTTAGGTGCTTGGGACATATCGGTCATCAGCTCCATGTACTTGGGTGTGTGTTGAACTTGTCTGATAGCCTGTATTCGTGTGATGCCTATAGTAGTTTGTGTAACAATGTGTCCTGGGACTTAAAGTACTGCACTATCCCGGCATTTGCCTGGAGGGAGAGAGGGAAAAACAGGTAAATAACACACTCAGGATAGCCACTGTCAGCACCTGGATTCAAACCTATGATCTCCGGACTAGCTGCAAATGCCCTCACGGCCGTCGTGCAGGATTTAAGGAGCACGACTATGCCATGGGACAAGAACATATTTGTAAATGAGAATCGGTCCTGATATTAATTGGAACACCAGCCATTTAACAGTCGCCTCAGAACTGCCACTGACCAGGGGAATCCGCCTGACTAATTAAAACAAAGTAGTTAATGAACATTAGGCGCGGTTAATACCCGGAGGGTGACCACCTGGGAACACCACTTGCTGTTGGCGCATTTTTCGTTTAACTACTTGACCGAATTCCTTTATTGATTTATTTTATACAATGTTCCATTGTAGTTAGTTATTTATTTATTTAATTATTACTTTGTATCGCCACTTTCTAAGCAGCTTAGTAGTCCGTGTTGAAAAATATTGCAATAGGGCTCCTCCGAGTTTTAAACTTGGTTGGTTGGTTTCTCAATTTAGAGGCTGCGACAACGTGGTCATGTACTTGGGTGTGTGTAGAATCTGACAGATAACCGGTGTTAATTATTGTGATGGCTGTATTAGTGTTTTTAATTCAAGTAAGGACTGCAGACATTCGATTTTCAAGTAGTTCCAACTTTTGCTACAAAACGCCACCGTCAACGACCAGCAAGTTCTGAACTTGGTTACTAGATGCCACCGCAGTCGGCTCCTGGCGACGAACGTTGGAATCTAAGAGCGTTAGTCAAATCTTAACCTATAATTTAGCTTCACACAAGTGTAATTTGTGGAAGGTTCTTTATCATGCCATATATCTGCGACCGCCGGTTTTACTTCCCCTCCGAAGGAAGGCATACTGAGGGATTTTTAACGCCTGAAAGCGGTGTTAATTGTGATGGCTGTATTAGTGTGTGTTCCTTGTTTTTAATTCAAGTAAGGACTGCAGACATTCGATTTTCAAGTAGTCCAACTTTTGCTACCAAACGCCACCGTCAAAGACCAACTAGTTGTGAACTTGGTTACTAGATGCCACCGCAGTTGACTCCTGGCGACGAACGTTGGAATCTAAGAGCGTTAGTCAAATCTTAACCTATAATTTAGCTTCACACAAGTGTAATTTGTGGAAGGTTCTTTATCATGCCATATATCTGCGACCGCCGGCTTTACTTCCCCTCCGAAGGAAGGCATACTGAGGGATTTTTAACGCCTGAAAGCGGTGTTAATTGTGATGGCTGTATTAGTGTGTGTTCCTTGTTTTTAATTCAAGTAAGGACTGCAGACATTCGATTTTCAAGTAGTCCAACTTTTGCTACCAAACGCCACCGTCAACGACCAACTAGTTGTGAACTTGGTTACTAGATGTCACCGCAGTTGACTCCTGGCGACGAACGTTGGAATCTAAGAGCGTTAGTCAAATCTTAACCTATAATTTAGCTTCACACAAGTGTAATTAGTGGAAGGTTCTTTATCATGCCATAAATCTATGACATGCGACCGCCGGCTTTACTTCCCCTCCAAAGGGAAGCATAATGAGGGACTTTAAACGCTCTTAAAAATCTGACGACTTCGGCCGGGTTTGAACCCGCGACCTTGAGCATAGAAGGTCAGCATGCTACCAACTACGTCACCGAAGCCGCTAGTTTTAAACTTGTCCTCCGATGTGCTCGCGAAGACCGGCGGGCGGGATCCCAGACGCCAGGCAGATTTCTCCGTAAGCCTGGCGAACTCCGACGCGTAGGAACAGTGGGGTATTCGTTAATCCGCCTGACGCGGATCACCGCACGTGCATATCGCACACGACGCTTCACATCCCCCTGTTTCTCGGCGCCCATTGAGGCGACGGCCCGTGGGACTCCAGCAGCTCGGCAGAAATCTCCGCAGCCCCTGCGCTGAGGGCTTTGGAACATGTTTAGTCATCAGCCCCCATGTACTTGTATTTACGGTATTTCCGAACAGTTATTGGCAACACTGTTGGAGATGAAATGTCCCCATGGAAGTTTTCCTTGTGATCTGACCTACATAAAATTGGCAGGTGAAAAGCTTAATACAGTAGGAGACTTCTGCTACATAGGAAGCAAAATAACCAGTGATGGACAAAGTAAAGAGGGTGAAAGAAAAGGAAGTTGGCTCAGGCAAGGAAAGCATTTCTGCAGAAAAAGAATCCACTGACATCGAATATATTATTATTAAAGATAAATCGCACAAATTGTGCATATTGATGATAACAAACTGTCATTCACAAAACTTCACAATGGATGATCCCCGAAAGAAATTACGTGGTATCTACAACATCTACATTGCACCCCACATAATTTACACACGCAGGATTCATCAGGGTCATGAAAGTATTAGGTATTACACAGTTTATGGTGAAACCCATGTACCGCCATCGAATTGACAAAGTGTCGCAAGTCTTGATTTGTGTTCATCCATGTCCTAGTCATCATGGCCTCCGTGGTGAAAAACTCGAACCAGATTTCGTCCCTTTTCTGTATTCTTTCCTGCATTAGTTTTTTCCAGGCGTCTGTGGATGGTAGCCCTCTCTTCATCCGAAGGTCCTCAATGAATAAGGTCTCCCTGGCGAGTTCATATGCTAATCTTGATTTTGTATATTTCGATATCCCCAGGGTAGCCTTCAGGAAGCGCGATTTGAATGCTTCAAGCGTCCTCAAGTCTGCAAGGGATAATTTCTCACATATGATTTCGAGTCCATATGTGGCGATGGGCGTTATTTTCGCGTCGAATAATGTCATAGCAGTTCCCAAAAGAGAGCTTCGTGATTGTTTTGATGCCATATATGGCTTTGGTAGCGGCTATTGCACGAGATTTTATGTGGACTCTGTAGGCTCTTGCTGTTGTTTGCATTGTCAATCCTAGATATTTAAATGTATTGACTGACTTAAGGGGAGTCGTTCCTAGGTATATCCTGTCTCCTGAAGCCTCTCTGCCTCCTTTCCGAAACGTCATTTTCACTGTTTTCTCTGTGTTTATTTTCATCTTGTTGTCCGTTGCCCACCTATCTAGATTGTCTAAGGCTTTTTGAACTTCAGTAATGGATCTCGAGCCAATGACCATATCATCTGCGTATAATAATATTGTAAGATTTGCTGTTCCTTGCCTAGTTGCCATTACCACATCATATGTCGCTATGTTGAACAGGAGGGGGCTGAGTGGGTCTCCTTGAAGTACTCCATTGGTTTGCATGATCAAATTTGAGGTTGAGACACGGTCATCTATTTGTATGAAGTTTGTCGTCAGAATGTTACTTACCAGGTTCGTTACTTTATTACCCTCACCCACTATGGATTCCAGTTTTGCGAGTATTAAAGGCCTGCTTAACATGTCAAAAGTGTTTGCATAATCGACAAAAAATAACGTGAAATTTTCCACCTGGGTGTCGTAGTGTTTCTTCAATGTCATTCAGTAAGTTGGTAATGGCATGAACGGTACACCGTCCTTTACGAAATCCAAACTGTTCTTCTGGGAGTTTATGGTCTACTTCTTCTGTGATCCTCTTCGAAAGGAGCTTTGTCATTATTTTCATCATGGTCTTTTCTATAGCAATCCCTCTGTAGGAGTTCGGATCTGACTGGTCACCTTTCCCCTTAAACATCACTTTGATAGTCGAAATTCTCCAGGCTGAGGGGATGTTACCCATTTGAAGACAATGATTCATTAGGTCCGAAATTGCTGAAAGTAATACCTCTGAAGAGTCTTTCACATGTTCATTGCATATACCGTCGGGTCCAAAGGCCTTACTGGTTTTTTTTAGTGACATAATAGCTTCGTGCACTTCCTCCATTGTGAACGGGTCAGTTTCTTTTTGGTATGTTCCTGACAAAGCTACCACGGGATTGCCAAGATCTTCTTCAACGTTTAGTATGTTCCTGAAGTGTTCTTCCCATTCAATCATTTCTATTTTTCCACTACATTGTGTTTTCCTAGGGTTCAATGCTAGAAATGGATCGCTGACAGCTTCTTCTATTATCCCTCTCGCCTATTTTTCCAGATGTTCATTTCGTTTTACCGATAACAGCATTTTGTATTCCTTCTTAATGATGCTGTAATGTTTTATTGCCTCCTGGTTCTGATTGAATTTTGCTGCATGCATGGCCTCAAGGACGCATCTTCTCAACAAATAGCATTCTTTATCAAACCATATTCGCGATCTTCTTTTCCGCTGAAACACAAATGCAGATTTAATTGTCTTTTCCAGGGATAAGGCGGCTGCGTCAATATTGTTTTTCTCCATGCAATTATCAGGTTCTTTCCATTTCTCAAAGTTCTGTTTAAGAACATCTTTATCGATCTGTCGAAAAGGATTAGTATCTTCAGGTTTTTTCTCTTATCCAATCTTGAGATGTTAAAGTGGGTCGAGACTGGACAATGTTTCTTTATCAGCGCCTCCTCTGAAGTGAGACATACAGTGTAGTTCAGAAGCTTAATGTTGCAGCCTTTATTAGGAAGCTTTTTTAGCACCCTATGGAAGTGAAACTTGGACTGTTAGCGCGGCAGAAAATAGGAGAATAGAAGATTTTTAAATGTGGTGTTACAGAAGAATGATGAAGATTAGATGGGTAGATAGGGTTACAAATGAAGAGGTATTGTACCATTTTAGGCTACGGGTGCAGTATTAAGACGAGTGGAAGAGGAGAGGTGCTCCTGGAGACTGCTAATGGAGAGGAGAGATAGGTTGGTAGGACACCGACTACGACACCCAGGAATAGCAAACTTAGTTATGGAAGGAAAGGTCGAGGACAAGAACTGTAGGGGTAGACCAAGGTTAGAATATTGTCTCGGATACAAGATGTGGTAGCAATGTAGAGATGGAACGATTAGCTCAGGACAGGAAGGCGTGGAGCGCTGCATCAAACCAGTCAAAAGACTGAAGACTCAAGCCAACAACAACAATTTATTGACCTACATGTATGCAAAGTATCAGTGACATCCAGGAGTTCACAATCGCAAGCTTTCCTTTTCTGTAGAAACACCCACACGGATCTTTTAGTGTATTTCCGTACCTCTCTGGAATCTTACTTTAATTACCTCCAGTGCTTTGTCCGCGCAGAAATGGCATTCATTTCAGAACGACGAGCTGGAATTTAATCTTGTGATTGTAGCAGTGATGGCATATTCTTCTCTGCATAGAAATCTTTTCACTTTTCAACTTTCTAAAAAGTTCAAATGTCACGTCACAACGCGAATAAACGTGGCCCACGAAAGATACTGGCCCCAGTGCGAGCAGCCATCTTGTCTGTGACGTAGGCGAAGTAGTGACTCCGGTTGAGAAGACTTGTTTGTGAATTTCTTGTGAATAGCAGTGTGAGAATAGTTAGTGTTTTATAAAGTGTAATGTCCAACTTTACATCCAACTTGTGTTGTGGTGCATCATGTAGCTGCAATAATAACGTAGCCTACAGGGTAAGTGCTAACACTTTATTTCTCATTAATGATACAGGTTAATCAAACGCACGTGTGGTGCAGGTTATGTACGAACTTACGTTAGCCTAATATTGTGGATGTTAAGGACTATTAGAATGCATGCTAAGTTAATTATCTGAGTTAAAGTTAGATACCGGTATTTAATGAATGTGTCTCTTTACAGGAAATCAAAATGCCGAGATGCTGTAATGTGGCTGGCTGTAAGAACAATTACAGATCTCAGCATGAAAATGTTTCTACATTTTCTCTCCCAAAGGACGAAAAATTAAGAAATATATGGCCTAGAAAAATTCCCACTGACTTCTCTAAAGTGAGCAAGCCTATAATTTGTATAAAACATTTTCCTGATAGCTCTGTTAACAGGACAGAGCAAGTTGATGTGGAAATAAGACATTTGCTAGGAGTTATCCGAAGTTGAAACCTGATGCAGTATCTTCAATATTTTCGAATTTGCCAGGATAGCTATCCACTCCTGGGCCTTCTTCTAGAAGACTGTGTGATGCAGAGGTAGAAAATCTCGGATAAAGCCATAGAAGCGAGCTTGGAAGACTTCAGACACTACGAAGAAGAGAATTCTGTGCACAGTCTATCGGATATATATGAACACTTCTCCTCCAACAGGAATAAATTTAAGCAGGAATGGACACATATCAAGACAGAAGATAAGTTGGTGAAGTGCTTGAAGAATTTGGGTGATGCAGTGCCCATAATTACAGGTTCTGTGTGTATTCTAAATAACCTCAGCATTGAGCTGGCTGTCAATGGGTTGCAGATTCCCAAACATTAAGTTCCACAAAACTTTCTTTGGATTACTGATAAAAATTCATTTGATGAACTAGCCTACTTCAGTTCATTGAAAATTCTGAGTGCGATGAAAATGGAAGAAAGTTGTCAGCAGTGAATGCTCCTGTGAACATCCTACAGAGAAGTTTTTCGAGTGATGATTGCACACCATTATAGTCTTTAATAGAGCAAATTAATTTTTTAGATGTTAGGCAAACAATCGTAGGTACAGTGGAGACACGTTACTCTTGGCAGCTTCCATATAATATGTTCACTTGTCATCAGTGTACGAAAAGTTACATCGGAGTGGTCATATTTATCTGCCTCATCCATCAAATCTTCAAAAGTTGCTTGGTAAGTTTGATTTGAGTACTTTTGACATTATTGGGAGTATTGAGTAGCCTATCTCAGTCTAAAGAAGAATAATTTCTTGAAAGATCATGCATGTTCATAAATTACTTTTACCGTAGTTCATTTTAATGGAAAAGTTGAACTGTACTCTTCTAAAGCCATGGCGAGACAAAGCCATTGGTCGCTACTTGGTTAGGCGACTATCTGGACCAAAATTATTGTTAGTAGTACAAGCAAGGAGGTCTGGGGTTAGGTTTGTGTTTGTACGCAAAGAATACTCTGTATTGCCGGTACCAATAATGAGCGCTGGCAGCTGTCAAAGCTAACACGTGAGGAAATGTTGCGTTGCCAATGAGGCAGATCATGACTCTTAACATTCCAAGAAGCTTCCAGGAAGACACAAATACTGGGATCTGTGGTGTGTCAGCCGTATTCGTGTGAAGGGTCAATTAAACATTGCGATGCACGCGAGTTTAGGGGAATTTTTAGTTGCCTAATCGCTCTAGCTGCTACTAACTTAATTATGGGTCTATTCCTTTCATAGCCCCCTCTTCGTCACTTGTGTCTGAATTGGATCTGGAATTGCTTTCCAGGGAAACGATGAACCAATCTACCCCATCATCGAGTATACATTCACGTTTCGTAGCCTCATCCAGTTCTCGTTGCACTATTAACACAAAACGCTTCCAGTTTTATGAAGTCACTTCCCTAATAGCCTAAACAGTAAGCTTCTCAACCTCACGGAGTGTGAAATTCTTATTATGCCGTGCTACATAACCCTTCACTTGACCCCATATCATTTCTATAGGATTGAAGTGGCAATGATATGGGGCATCGTGATGATCTCATGGCCATGCTTTCTCGCCAGTTCATGCACGTGGTAGCCTACATGGGTTTAGGCTTGCGCTGCTGTATAAGGTTGAGAAGGATATTAATTCTGAATGAAAGTGGAACGTGGCTTATACACTTGTAGCAGACATGAATGTAATTTTACATACCTTGTGTCCTTGTTTCATTTTTTGGGTGATATTACGTATTGAAATTAGGAACCCTAATTAAAACTTACTACTGAACCTCATATATGTGCTCAAGTACGTGAAAATGTGTTTTTATTTTTTGCTATTTTAAAAACAGCTGCCATGCTTCGATAGCACTTGATCTCGTTTAACCGTCATCAAGGCTCACTCTAGCAGCACGCACCGAGGCACACACGTGAGATACAAAATCACTGTTGATAAAAAGAAGTGGGATGCAAAATCACTGTTGATAAAAAAAAAGAATCATCGGGACACATTAGGCAGTAACCATTGCCAAAACTCATTGATCTGGGCGCGTTAGGCTGTAACCATTGTCAAAAACCATTGGATTGGACAAAGTGAAGGTAAGAATGGTCGGGTGTAGGTGCAGCCTTGGCCGCGCGCTGCTAGCGGGGCATGGTTGACACAAAACCATTGATCTGGACGCGTTAGGCTGTAACCTTTGTCAAAACCACAGTTGTGCGGGAAAAAATACACATACATATTACAGGAGAGCGATATACGCATAGTTATTACAGAGCAGATAACAAAAAACACTCATTTCAGCCGTACAGAGATGCGAAATATTGCACACACTAGCATAATTAGAGTCGTGAACTGAGTGCTGCGAACGAATTATGCCCACTAGAGACTGAATTGGGCACTTTTTTGTTTCACATAGTACCGTAAGGGTGAGGTTGGCAGTACTGTTATGGTACTTTTTTGAAGATTGATTTGAACAATGCCGCTCACTGCTGTAATTTTCGCTATATTTGGAATGGCTGGGTGGGTCACAGACGGCGGAGGAGGAAACATCTATTAAAACATTGCTTCCTGATTTATTTCTCATCCTTTTATAAGGTATTTTGGCTAATTCATGTATTATATAGAATGTTATCGCTCGTTCTATGTTCATTCAGCACTACCGAGAAGGATTCCTTTTGTCCGAGAGCTGTCGCATGGTAGGCTACACGATGGTGGTCCAGCCATTCCAACATTCGTGACTTCGTACTTGAAGTTGTTGGAGCTTATTCTATCTGTACTATGTGGTACGAAGCATTGTCCATTACAATAACACTGTGTTCAGGGATGTTGGGTAACAATTGTTCCTGGAACCATTTTAAAAACTAGTTGTAGTCCATGTCTTCATGGTAATCACCATTTCTTTTCGACCTAAAGAGCAAAAGTGTATTATTAACAAAGCCGTGTAGAATGTAGAATAATAAATCGACCCCCTCTGCCTGATGGCCCTTCCTTGTCCCCTGAACTGAGTTGTCACTCCAACCCTTAGACACTGTGTGACCAGCATTGACCCACATTTCACCTAACCACACAATATCCATAACATTTTTGCCCTATTAACTTAAGTTTTGAATTTTCCAGTAGCCTATTTTCACCCAATTTTCACCAAATTTTGTAGGTTCTTTAAAGTGAGCATAATTAAGGGAATTCTAAACTTTGGAGCTATTTGATTCAGTCATTTAGAAATTATAACATTTTATGTAATAGATATGCAAATTTTGAAAATGTCCCAGGTACATCAAATTTAAAGTTATCAATCTAAAACTTCTATGGAATGATCATCAATGGTCTACAAATAAAAATTGGTATTACTTTTAAAATCAGTGCAAATGGTTTATTATTAAAATGTTTTTTTCTTAGAATGACCTGTTGTTCTGTTAAAATATGTCATTTTTTCAAATTTGAACCTAAATATTTCTGAAAGTTATTAATATTTTTCAAAATGGATTCCACACATTATTAAGACCACAAAGTTGTATGTGCAAACCAAGTTTGAAGGTAATGGGATCAAAACACAGGCAACTGGAACATTTAAAATGCTGAAAAATATAGTATTGAGAAAAAGCTAACTTTATTAAAAAATACAGTATTTTAGTGGATTTTCCTGCATCAAGACTTCCCTGAGTTTACAAATCACTTTTCCCACACTTCAGAGGTAACTTATTACTAAACCCATCTTTCTCCCTGATGTTGACAAGAAGATTTACTGCCACATTCACCACACAGGTCTGTAAACAAATTTTGGAGGGCACCCATATATGAATGAGAATGTGCTTGTCATTAACACTAGGTCTAACAGTATTCTCCTCACTAAAATAGGCTTATTCCAGTTTTCTGACACTAGCAGAAGAAGTCGTTGCAGCTGTTGAACTTGCATTACTTAACTTCACATGTAATATCACCCCACTGTTTGTCAACATTCAAAATAGCACTATTCCATTTCTTTGTTTCACGGACTTTCGGTTTACGCCATCGACTAGATACAGATTACATCTAATAAACTGCACACAAATCTCTAAAATACCATTAACTTACACAAGTTCCACCACTCACAGTAAACCAATAAAAATATAATTCTTGCGAATAAACTTCACTAAAGCCACTGACCATCAAAATAAACAAAGACGCATGGTTCCACCATGTATCCAAAATGGCCTATACTTTACTACAAACCAAAATACTTCTGTTCGATGTTAAATATGTGCATGTGTATAGTAATGATATTCTTTTAGTGAATGCCATACAGCTAAAAATTATATGGGATAAGAAAATAACATGTACGGTAAGAAAAGTTTCACACTTGACAAACATTGCCTAGGCTACTCATAACTGATAAATTTACCAACAGATGGCACCATAAGCTTGTATTCAGATGATTGGCATGATAATATTGGCCAAGAGTATGAAATTACAACAAAATTGAGGGGTTTTTGGTTCTAGGAAGTAGGCGTTGCCCATTTCAAGGCCTAAGCACGTGTTCTTTAAAAGCCCCCGTAAGGTATTTAAAAATGGCCGTACATAAAAAACAAATGTATATTTAAGTGCCCCAAGTGATAAGGTAACTTCTAGGGCATGAAACCAGATTTTGTTTTTTTGTTTGTAATTTTTGGCCTACAACTCAGTAGGGTCTCCCCATTTCATGTAGGAACTGACACCTCAATCCACAATATCTGGCCTCTCCATGATCACCTTCCCCCCATTAATTTTCTTATATTTAAATCCCAGATCGTGCAACACTTTCAGTGAAGAAAGGCTTCCTTGAAATAATTGTGCCTCTCTGAGCAAAAACAAGAAGTTTGCGACATGTTGGAATTTCTTTCTTAAAATAATAGCTATAAATATGCCGTCTAACAGCATCTTGTTGAAAGCCATCTAAATTAGTGACCACCCCTTCTCTATGCCTCTTCTTCCCTGGAGTTGATAGTTTAGACGGGCCAGCATCATCAGACAGGAACTTCCTTTCCGTCACTCGGTATGCAGTGATTTCACTCTCACCAAGAGTCTTGGCAGTTCTTTTCCTCACCTGAACAAATGGAATCAGAGGTTCCTCCCGTAAGCGCATACTTTCCTCTTCTTCCTCCATAAAATTCTTCACCGCACATACCATCTCCTTTACTTGGCTATGGAGAGTCACACCACGGCCTGAAGTTGTTCTGTCGCAGAGAATGGATCCTGGGCCTTCCGCGAGCATGTACCGATGCCATTTTTACACAACGAAAATAGACACGATGATGCAAATAAAAGAAATAAACTCAAAATCTGTATATACACACGCTTCCAACAAAAACAGAACTATAACGCTTACTGTAGCCTATGAAAGAATAAGCAAATGCACTTCAATATATACATGGGATATTACTAATGGCAGTGACGAGTTTGTTCACAGTAGAACACTGCGTCAAACCATGTGCTCACTGCTGTGTCGGCATTCATTGCAACCCTGCTCGCTGTTGCTATGGACACCGTTACCCCTCTTGTCTCCACTCCTCACCTCACCATTCAAGCGGATGGCAGCTTGCACCGTTCATCTTTTGTACATCAGAGTATAACACATAGAATTTAACATGTATGCAGCGTTTAAACCCTAAGTGTTGTCCACGTTGTCATGGATGATGCCATTTTGTGTCTAGGGGAATTTTGTAAGTGTAAATTCCATTCCATGTCCACATTAAAGCTATTGACTCAAGTTGGCAGGCTTGTTTTGTTGAGATAAAATAGAGATGAAAATAGTACAAGAGTTAATAGAAGACTATCGTCGCCAAGGCTGCAAGATACCAATGTAATTGATAGTGATTTTGTACTGCATAAGGAAACAGTAGCAAGGCAGCTGGAAGCAAGTTAGACATGTCCAGTCCTCAAATTGTGTTCATGCATCTTTGTAACGATGAATTTGTAACCCACTAAGCTCCAGTGAGATTGAGAAATGGTGTCAGAAAAATTTAAAATCCTGAAGAGATCATGAATCATCAGCAGGGTATAATGGCTGTAGGCCCTATGTGCAGTGCAGGATTTTTTTAGAATATTAATAGCTGGAGGATATTAGATCCTAATAATCGCCAGTAATATATCCAAGATCAGCAAGATATCACCTTTATAGCCTACTTGGTGAAACCTGCAAACTTCATTTTCTACATTCTAAGATTCTTCCAGATAATGTGTTAATGTGCTTGAGATGCTTATATTTATAACCAATGTCCTAAATAAAATAATGTCTGTAATACATTTTGTGTGTGCTTATTATAATTAAGTGTAAACATTACTGTGTCATTGGATGAAGATTACTTGCAATTTGCTAGTGTTCTTGAAGATACGGGCATAGTTTTGTACTCCAGGGCCCTACCAATCACCACATCCAGAATTCTCTGTTAAAGCTCTAGATTTACCCATTTCAAACCGATTTACCCAGTGTGTAGTACTGTTAACTGCTTATTTTCCATGTGGCCTGCAAGGATGCCCATGTTCTTTTTCAGGGGGAATGGATGTGGTGAGGAGTATACAATATTTTCTGGGAGGAAGGGGAAGGGGGGGGACTGGGTATGTGATAAAATTCTTCATCCCCAGACCACCAGGGTGAAACAAAAAATAAGAAAAAATAATTAAAAGTTGAGGAATGCTTTCATTTGAATAATTTGTAAGGTCTCGTTTGACATTTGGTGGAGATCTTGGACATCTTATTGGGAGGGAGATACCATGTCCGTGTAGCCAGCATAGATCCAAATTACAATGGCAAGTATGGTCTTTCTTTAATTTTAATAAATGGAACAGTTCCACCTACATGGAGTAGGGGTAAGTAAAGTGGCTTCTTGTCCAGGTGACCTGCTTTGCGAAGGAGTATTTGAAACCTGATATAGGATTTATTCTTCAAAGCTTCGCACAAAGGCTCTTGATAGAATGATTTGAATCCCACTCCTTGCATCCTGGAAGTGTCTTCCCAACTCAACTGTAAATAAAAGCTAACTGAAAACCACTACCACATCCTTTTCTATTACAAGTACAGTACACACATAAGTGCATGGGGCTGATATCCACGACATTTCAATCCACTGAATTAACTCACAATGAATAAGTTTCCAAGGTCCTTCATTTGTAGTAATATACTTCGTTATAAAAATCTTGAGCCCTTAAAACCGTAAATTTGACCTAAGCCTAACTGGGAACGGGAGAGAACCGTTAAACAAGTCCAACATGAAGGTAGTTGCCACAAGAAGTAAACCTGCCACTGTAGGGGATTGGTGTCAGATAAAAGGCTCTCTGCTAAAGGAGGTAAGTATAATCTCAGCAATTCATATATGTACCTGAAGTAGTCCTATGCATTAAATTTTTGTTGTTGAAAAAGATTGTCTTATGGTAGGCCTACTCAAAAAAGCAAAATGCTAAAAACCACGAGTGTAGGCTCAAATTTCTTATATTCATTTTTATTATTTTGGGGCATGAATGACCCTTCCCTTGCAATAAATGAAGCACTGGATACTTTCTCCTAATGCAATGCTTGGTTGTTTCTTCTTTTTTTTTTTAATTCCAGCTGCTTTTAAAGTTAAACTTACATGTAAACTGGTATATATGGAAACAACTTATTGATGAACGAAGATAAGAGGATAATATGTACAGTTTTGTATATCTGCATAAACTGGAACATCCATTCAACGTTTGTATTACACTGCTTAATATTCTACTGCTCTAAGGTTTTGAGCTAGTGATAGGGGTGGCTTTCTTCCACAGCTTTTAACTTTATTTTTGAGTATCCTTAAATTCACACTAACAAATTACTCGGCTATTGGTAGGCTTCTATAGATGAGAATACCTTGGTGCAATCAATGCGGCGAGGCGAGCGAGCGACACCACTCCTCTGACGTCACAGATCCGCGCCATGGCCTGTCTTTCTCGTCGGCCACGGCGAATAAACAACTCCAATGCTGTGGAGTGCTGGGGAGACTACGGCTTATAGCTCCCATTTGTTCCTTTGTCAATCTTGTCGCTGAAATAGGATTTCTTCGTCAGTAAGTAGACCTTGCATTGTACTCAGATAACAACAGCGTACACTGGAGCTTGGGGTCGGGACATCTAGGGTCATCAGCACCCTGTACTTGTATATATGGTATTGTCTAACAGTCTGTGTTCTTGTGTTGGCTGTAGTAATGTATATTGATATGAAATGCATCATACCTCATGTAATTTGTCCGTATTGACAAATTTACCAATGAATAAATAAATATAATCCCCCTTAAGTCAATAATATATTTAAACTAATTATATATTATACTCGTAATAATATAGTTCTTTTTAATATCGTATGGCCTTGGGTGCCGGGTGCAAGCATTGTTGTTTGATGCACAGAGGGCAGCTTGCATGTAGAATCTTGTCGTTCCTTAGAACGCTATGAAATTCAAGGACGTTGGATATCTAAGTTCCCTTACACTATAGCGCTTTCTAGTAGAGAATGGAGAAATTTTCCGTTGGCGGAAAGTCCTGAGATTAATTTTGCTATTATGAACACGGCTTACTGAATTCAAATGGGTTCTTTAACATGCCATCAACGTATGACATGCATGTCGTGATTTTTGTCACCTTTCAAAAATCTCTTACCACGGCCAGGAGCGAACCTGCAAGCTTGGGGTTGGTAGTCCGACACGATAACCACTCACCCACCGTGGTAAGCAATAATATAATATACAGTACTAGGGGCCTTGTGTGAGAAATCTCTATGTTCATTAACCACCCGACCGGCTTTACTGTTATGCGGGATTCTATAAATATGTTCATTTGTCTAAACGCACTTTTTAAACAAATTATCAATATTTATGAAATCAGAGTTCAAATCGTCACTGTTGAGGGCAATTCTGTTTGAATATTCTTTTTAATGCACAATGGGTTGTGTGCGCCCCATGTGTACAGACTACCCACCCAGCTTTAGTGTTTTGCGGGCTGTCATCTTGTTTATTTGTTCAATCACTCTTTTTAAGCAAATAAATACGTATGAAGGGTCCCAGGGAAGAAGGTGAATGTCAATAATAATGTAAAATGTTCAGGAAACGAGTTTTAAAGTTTCATTACTTGTATGTACGCGTCAATTTGAAACGTCATTTTCTCACGACCCTCATTGTTCTTAGCCAGACACAATAGTGCTTTCAATATGTCGCAAAGAGGCCCATCAGATAGCGCTGATATCTTGATTTTACGTTTTGAGTGACATTCCCCTTCTTCCCATGGACCCTTCATATATTTCCGTTGACTTTTCAAACAATGCAGGATTTGTCCTGTACTGTACTATTGAGACGATTTGGAAGATTTTGGCACAAAACGCACCTTCTAACTCCTTCTGGTTCAGGAGCTTGAGTTTTTTGTCGGATGGACTTAGCGTATTATATAATGACTAGCATTACCCGTCGCGGCTTCGCCCGCGAATATTCTATTTGTAAAGAGTACATCAATCATGAATGCTATGACTGATTTATCCTTGGTATGAATAATCAGACTTTATCAATTCAGCTACTGGTGCAGTGGTTAGGGGTTTGTCATTCCTTCATAGGTATATCAGAGCGAAGTTAGTTTTCTGGGATTATCACAGACACTGTTAATTTAAGGGCCTTTGAATGTGGTTTTCGGAGACCCTTTATAGTCAAGTGAAAAAGACCTTTCGTACCACACACGTGACAATTGCGAGAAAAAATTCTGGAGTGCCCGTTGACCCCCTTAAGCGCATTATACTGTATGTATTGATGAATTTTACAGCTTAATTTGGTTCAGTGATAACCTTATAACCGTCTGGAAACTTTCACAGTAATGTAATAATTGGAATTGCATTGCGTCTTACAGAAATATATGGTCCTGTGAGATTCTGTTACCATGGTTACCGTGTTGCATTCATTCATTATTTCATTGTAAATATACATGTTTTAAGGCATTTATTTAATTATGAGGCATTTAAAGAGTAAGTGAGTGCGTTTCGCTTACGCATTGGGTTATGCTGAACCTGTAGGTACCCCATATGTGAAGGTTGGTGTTAATGGGACCTTATTTTCGGTACAAACTGAAATGGGACCTTAGCAGAATAATATAGGGAGGGATATACTGTATACAGTAGAGTCCCGCTCAACCAACCTTAGCTTATCCGACATTCTGTGTTATGCGATATTGTTCCTTTACTGAATTGCATTCCTGGCTGTGTGGATAGTACGACTGAAGATGTAAGTGGTGTGCTCAAGATCAGCTGTTTGAACTAACTGACCCTGATATTATTAATTTCGTGAATGTTAACGATAATGAGGATCTTGAAAAAGAAGAATGAGGTATTGCAGAACAAAAGGAAAAACGATGTCTGATAGGTGCATTGGATATGGCATTAACGTACGTGGAACAACAGCCAGAGGCAAGCACAACGGAGGTGTTGATATTTCGTCGATGGCGAAATCTCGCAGCAAGAAAACGTGAATCAGCAGTCAAGCAGACATTGTTGACAAGTTTCTTTTCTTAAGGCATTTGGAGCGGTTTGGTTCAATACTCCATGTACAATTGAATTGATAATTCAGTAGATAGAGTACCATAAAGCATGTCATTGTTTCAGTAATTCAGTATAGCCTACCTATTTGTTTTAGTGTATTGTCTAAGTTATTCTGTATTACCCGACATTTCGGTGATCCGACGTACTCCAGGTACAGTTTAGGTCGGATAATCGAGACTCTACTGATATATATATATATACAGGGTGATTCTTATTAACGTTTAAAACTCTCTATAGCGACGTAGATGGCATTGAGACAAGTAATTTGATATAGGACACTTAGGGTCGCAAGTGTCCAAAATACCTTAAAAGTGAACCACAACTGTTAAACATATGACGTCATCAGGTGACGGCTCAACTCGAGCGGGCAGGCCCGTGCTCTCTTACGCATACCAAAGCATCCAAAGCAAACGTTGAATGTCATATCACTCTGGCTCCGTGTCTGCGTGTGCGACTCGGGCGCGTGGGGTTCAAGGTTCAATTCCGTTCCCTATCCATCATGATATTTTTCTCTCTCTTCGCCATTTAAGTGGAAGCAACGCTTTTATTTTTGCGCATGTATCACCGAACTTTCTTGCTGTTAAACATTACAACCCACAAACGGCTGAGGGTCGCGTGAGAAGGCAGAACGCGTTGGGGAAATCGTTGTTGGTACAGCCACCTTGCAGCAAGTGCGTTCGAATTTGTAGCACCATAACAAATGTGCATGTCTGCAAGCTCATGGAATGTAAAGCGGTTCATTTGACGTACTGTATTGAACTGTGTGGTTGAGAACTCTCAAACCGTTGTTATCTAGTACAGCAGTTCTTGTCGAATGACTATTTTTCCCCAGTGTAAAATTCCCGAAAGCTTCCGATCACATTTGTAATACAAAGCGTTTTTAATGTCAACTAACAATCTGCTTCCACCTGAAAAGAGAAGAGTGAGAGAACAAAAAAGATGATGGGTAGACCCCGGATTCGAACCTCGAACCCCACGCGCCCAAGTCGCACACGCAGACATGGAGCCAGAGTGATATGACATTCAACGTATGCTTTGGATGCTTTGGTGTGCGTAAGAGTGCACGGGCCTGACCGCTCGAGCTGAGCCGTCACCTGATGACGTCATATGTTTAACAGTTGTGGTTCACTTTTAAGGTATTTTGGACACTTGCGACCCTAAGTGTCCTATACCAAATTACTTGTCTCAATGCTATCTACGTCGCTACAGGGAGTTTTAAACGTTAATAAGAATCACCCTGTATATAAATTCTATGAACATTCAAATAAATACATACAATATTTTTTATTTTATTTTTTTTATTTAGTCGATTTACCCTCTAGGTTGGTGGTTCCCATGGACTCAGCGAGGGAACTCACCACTACCGCCTCTACGGGCAGTGTCCTGGAGCTGGGAAAATCTGGTCGGGAGGGATACAACTGGGGAGGTGTGATCAGCACTTCGCCCAGGCGGCCGCACCTGCAAAGTGAACAGGGGCCTCGTGAGGGGAGGGAGTGGAAGGTTAGGATGGATAGGCAAGGAAGAGGGAAGGAGGCGGCCGTGGCCTTGCAGTAGGTACTGTACCCGATATCCTGATAGTAGGCTGTCAGATATCCGCCCCCTCAATCGGATTGCCAATAATCAAACGTACCGGCACAGCTACATCAATGAAAATGGCACTGACAGATACTATCGAGATTAGAGCACAATAGTTAACAAGAAAATTATTGTAGAACACACCAAAATATACGGGGGTTCATACTTACCTTTACTTACCTCTTAAATTTATCTCGGGGACTGGGTTGTCAACTGGATCACTTAAAGTATGCCCACACAATAACCTCCACCATGATATTTAAAATGAACCAGAACGAAGACGAGAAACTTTAAACTGCACAATAATTTATTTCACATAAAGAATGATTTAACAAAAAAATAAATAAACAACAAAATCCACGTGGCAATCAGAAGCCATCGACCACATAACCATGTCCTCCTGTAGGACTTGCATTCTCTACATATAATGTTTCAACTTTCTCAAGCTCATAGCAACGTAAAAATAATAATGCATATGGAATGGAAACGGGATTTGGGATGAGACACATATATCAATTGTTTTGCGTGTTTATATACTTCACATTTTATTTATAGCCACAAGGCTATTATGGAACGTCCTTGGCCTCTGTAACACAGTTGTCCGGGCCAGCTGCAAGGCACCTGCATGGTCAAAGCGGACTCCCGTTCGTTCAACCCTAGCATAAGCGTGTTACCTCAGAGCTTGGCTCTCCTTTTTAAAACACGTAAATGTTCACATCTCAACTGAAATATTATCACGCAAATGTCTTACATGCTTCATTCAAACACCAGTGGATTACTCCAATAATCCCAAATCATGATTTATTGTTTAAACCACTTGTTTAATTAGCGTTGTTTAGAGTATAAAAACAAAACTCTAAATGTTAATTAATTATTTATAACAATAATAAATTGTTTATAACAATGTCAAATGACCATTGAAAATTTAATACACGCTTCTATTAATCACTATCATTTTAAATTATTATCAAAGATATTTACAAAATTATTTACAATATTAATTGTTTATATTATTTATACAAGGAATACATTAAACCACACGTTTATCCGGTTGATAATTACTCAAATCGTGTTGATATAATCGACCAATGAAGGTTAGTTATATTTAACTGTCAAATTCAGGTTTAATAAGGTTTAATAATAATTATTAATATTTGTGACGGTAACCTCCATTCAAAATCTTTATCTCAAATTATTTAACACTCTTGTTAATTTTAACAGTATCTTCATATGAATAATCTTTCAAAGAACAAGAACAATACAATAAGCGGGAAAATACTTCGCTCATAACGCACAAAAATGGCACAAAAATTGGCCCAAAATTCATCATATATCTTCATATATATGGCATAAAAATCTTCCAAACTACACCCAAAAATCCTCCACTTATAAATTCATCAACTTCATTAATTATTGTGGGAACCTCCTTCATTATTCAAGGGCATTATTCAACAGCGACTTTTACACGTCCACTGAACTAACGATTATACATCCATTGTTCCTCTTTAAAAATTCTTATATTCATCAATTGTAATAATGACTGTTATTATTTAACCTTCGTGGGTTTCATTCATGAATCGATATGAAGTAAAAATTTGCCAATCACAAATAAATTTAATAGCAAATACGATTAGACACTCCTGCCTGGTCTATCAAAATTGAGATTAATATCTTCAAAGTAACGCAGTATAAAAATACTATCTTCAATCAAGGTTCATCTAAACTGTATGAATAGTCGAATAGAATACAATTAGATTGTGGAATGCAAACATTATTGTTCCAATCTATAATTGAGAAAAACTCCTATCAAATGTTCATTACTATAGTGTATTCGATACATTGTAATTAACGTTCATATTTCATAAAATTGTCTATAATGCAATGATAAATGTCTATGTTGCAATCATGTTCATAAGACGACTAGTATTTCAAAGATCGTCGATATCGAAATAGATTTTAACGCTCTAAAATCTTTTAATCATTCTTCTTTCTTGAGGATGACAGAAAATTGGTCAAAGTAATTTACTGAATAGAATTACTTTAATAAAATGACACGCTGTCTGAATTCAAATCTGCCATAGCAAATCATTAACTTTACCGTCAAATCGTGACTACAAAAATATGCAAATTACTGAAAGAATCTAATATCAGTCTCAACTGATCCAAAATTATTAAGTACTAGTTGAAACCCGTCAAAAATGACGGTCAATAGAAAAATATTTACTGAAGAATTTTCTTATGTAGGCCTACTGTATATTCTTTGTACGATGATTTTTTGGCTCTATTGAAACTATAAGGGCGTCAAAAGATTGCGCTCTCAACATTGCAAAATACTGCTGGCCATGACTGAAAAATTGATGAGGCAAATTGAGACCTATACGTTCCAGAGTTTTCCCTTGAGCTTCATTGATTGTGACAGAGTATGCCAAATAAATTGGAAAATATTGCCTCTTAAAACAAAATGATAGTGTTTTATCGGATGCTGTTAAATCAAGTAGAAGGATTAGACCTCTCTGCCTAATTTTAACTGCACTTATTATTTCCAAATCCAAGCAATATGGTTGCATTTAGGAGCCCTTGGGAAACGTTCAGATTTCTAAGCAGCATAACGGTTCAAGCGTTTGGAATATGTGGAGGCAAGTCATTTATTTCCAAGGAATTCAAGAACTCTGAGGAGTCTAATAAAACTGGCCGCAAACCGTCACATATAATTTTGGAATATAACGAAGAAATGCGATGATGTGCACCTCCATACATCTTAGAACAATGTGGACCGTATGGGTGTGGCACAGTAACATTGGCACCAAATGAAACGAAGGACATAGCATTGTACTGCCGATTAGTCTCTCTGAAATTCCTTGAGATATCATCTCCAGTGAAAAATAATTGTTGCAGCATGTCAAATGTTTTATATTTAGTCAGATTAATTTTACATTACAACAGCAAAGGTCAAAGTAACCAAGTGAAGATTTCTCTCAAGAGAAATACAGTGCAGAACAATGTTTAAATTTGTTCGTCAAGGACCCTACAGTGTAACGGTATAGTATCTGGAATTGTACCTGAAATGCCGTATTCATATTGGAGTTTAAAAGTGGCTTCGTATTTTTCTCCGATTTCCCACTTGTTTGCGGCTAATGTTCTATTTCGTAAAATGGGTTTATTTATAGCAGCATTTCTCCCCAAATTAACGTCATAGCTTATTAAATAACACTATAGTGGCCTGCATCAACGCAGCTGCCAAATATTAAATAGCAAATAATAACTTACTTCCATTGCCAAAATCAACTGCGTGGTTAGACTCATTGTTATGTACTCTAAAAAAATAATCAATAAACAACAATATTCACTTATACAACTAAGTTCAGAGACTTCCATTCTCAAGTTGGTTGCTGATGAGAATGCGATGAGACTGATCGCCAATAATAAAATCCTTGCAATTTTTGCAATTTGCTTGCAAACGCAACTCAGGATGACGAACTTCATTTTGAAATAAACAGAATGAAACTGCTCTAAATAATCAATTTCCATCACCTGTTGAAGGTACAATACTTTGCATTTCCATGACAGTAAATTATGCAAGGGAGCATAGAATCACTTCGCCACTACTGAATGAGCATGGACTCACTTCGCCAGCCACCGTAATGGAGGGAGTTTTAGAATTATATGTTCAGTGTTTTTCAAAGATCGTATTAACACAGGGAAGCCCAGTCTTAAGGCTACATTCTGAGCTATCGCCCCAGATTCCAGGTTCGATCCCTGCTCTGCCAAGAAATTTAATTCTGGTCTGAGGGCTGGAACGGGGCGCACTCTTGAGGCAAACCTAAGAAGAGCAAAATTTTATTCCCATCTCAACAACCTTGGATGTGGTTTTCCGTGGTTTCCCACTTCCACTCCAGGCAAATACCGGGATAGTTCCTAACTTAAAGCCTCAGTCGTCAACTCTCCATTCCCCATACTAATTACAAATGCACACATCAATACAGCCATCACATTAACACAGGTTATCAGAGAAAGGTTTACACTCACACACCAAAGTAGACGGGGCTGAGTGACCACGATGTCTGAGTCCATCAAATGAATTATGTTCGACAATTTTCTCTCAAGGCGAAGCGATTGTGCCGATATTTATATAATAATTTAAAAGTATCTGGGAACGTAAATCATGGAGAATTCCTTACCTTACGGGAATAATAAACGTAGCCTAACATATGTTTAGACAATGTAATACCAATTGCAAGATAGAATAATTGGGAAATAGAATTACATGTCTGAGGTGGGAATCAAACTCCTTCGACGATGCATAATCAATTTCGTTGTCCACAATGTTAGCCGCTGAGCCACCCAGACAACGAAATTAGAGTGCAATATTAAGAGACGTAAACAACAAACGCACTTAACTGCCAGTTACAGCTCATCAATATTTCCCTTATTTCATGATTCTCAACTCCCTATTCCCCTTACTAATTACAAATGCACACATCAATACAGCCATCACATTAACACAGGTTATCAGAGAAAGGTTTACACTCACACACCAAAGTAGACAGGGCTGAGTGACCACGATGTCTGAGTCCATCAAATGAATTATGTTCGACAATTTTCTCTCAAGGCTAAGCGATTGTGCCGATTTTCATTTTCAATTTAAAAGTATCTGGCAACGTAAATCATGGAGAATTTCTTACCTTACGGGAATAATAAACGTAACATATGTTTAGACAATGTAATACCAATTGCAAGATAGAATAATTGGGAAATAAAATTACATGTCTGAGGTGGGAATCAAACTCCTTCGACGATGCATAATCAATTTCGTTGTCCACAATGTTAGCCGCTGAGCCACCCAGACAACGAAATTAGAGTGCAATATTAAGTGACGTAAACAACAAACGCACTCAACTGCCAGTTACAGGTCATCAATATTTCCCTTATTTCATGATTCTATTCCAGTATATATCGGGATACAACATAAGCGATATTTCCCTTTTCAATTCTCATAAACAAAGATCACACTACGATACGGTGGATCTTTTATCCGCCATTTCTCTCATGAAGAAACGCAATTGTGGCAACGCGCAATTGCCACATATATTACCTTTTTCTTTAAACATATAAAAATATACCGTAACATATATTTTCCTTTTAAAGACACACTGCAAATCTGCATGCCAAGAGCTTTCGTTAGAATGCCATACGAAGCCAATCGGTTAAGTCGTTTTCAAAATCTCGTGTGTACAAAAAATACCTTAGTGTTTTAAATATATATATGGCAACAGAGAATTCGTTACTTTACAGGAATGATAAAAGTGAAATATGTTTCTACACTGTAATACCAATCGTAGGAAGGAAGAAAACAAAAAAAAAAACATATCCGAGGTGGGAATCGAACCCTCTCGACCATGCAAAGGATGGCAACAGAGAATTCGTTACTTTACGGGAATGAAAAAGTGAAATATATCTCTACAATGTAATACCAATCGTAGGAAGGAAGAAAATGAAAATTAAAAAAACGTATCCGAGGTGGGAATCGAACCCTCTCGACCATGCAAAGGATGGCAACAGAGAATTCGTTACTTTACGGGAATGATAAAAGTGAAATATGTTTCTACAATGTAATACCAATCGTAGGAAGTAAGAAAACGAAAATAAAAAAAAACATAACCGAGGTGGGAATCGAACCCTCTCGATGGGAACAGAGAATTCGTTACTTGACGGGAATGATAAAAGTGAAATATGTTTCTACAATGCAATACCAATCGTAGGAAGGAAGAAAACGAAAATAAAAAAACATATCCGAAGTGGGATCGAACCCTCTCGATCATGCATAATACAAATTTCTGGCCAGTAACCTTATCCCCTTGGCCAACCAGACAACTATGTGACAGTGCAGTATTAAGCTATCTAACCAGTATACACACTCAACCTGCACTTTATGTCCTTCAATTCGTGGTTTATTTAATATAATTCTATTTCAATGCATATTGTAAAAACATAACTAACATTATTGCAGACCCTTTTTGATTCTCATAAACAAAGATCTCAGTTAGACGCGACCGGAATCGCCATTTTCCTTGTTGAGAAAGGCCATTGTGCGCATGCGCGAGAGTGTCAAATATTACATATTTCTTTAATCATTTAAAAATATACCGTAACATATATTTTTCTTTTAAAGAAACTCTGCAAATCTGCATGCCAAGAGCTTTCTACAATGCAATACCAATCGTAGGAAGGAAGAAAATGAAAATAAAAAAACATATCCGAGGTGGGAATCGAACCCTCTCGATCATGCATAATACAAATTTCAGGCCAGTAACCTTATCCCCTTGGCCAACCAGACAACTATGTGACACTGCAGTATTAAGCTATCTAACCAGTATACACACTCAACCTGCAGTTTATGTCTTTCAATTCGTGGTTTATTTAATATAATTCTATTTCAATGCACATTGTAAAAACATAACTAACATTATTGGAGATCCTTTTTAATTCTCATGAACAAAGATCTCAGTTAGACGCGACCGGAATCGCCATTTTCCTTGTTGAGAAAGGCCATTGTGCGCATGCGCGGGAGTGACAAATATTACATATTTCTTTAATCATTTAAAAATATACTGTAACATATATTTTCCTTTTAAAGAAACTCTGCAAATCTGCATGCCAAGAGCTTTCGTTAGAATGTCTTACGAAGCCAATCGGTTAAGTGGTTTTCACAATCTCGTGTGTACAAAAAACAGCTTAGTGTTTTAAATATATAGATATGGCAACAGAGAATTCGTTACTTTACAGGAATGATAAAAGTGAAATATGTTTCTACACTGTAATACCAATCGTAGGAAGGAAGAAAACAAAAAAAAAACATATCCGAGGTGGGAATCGAACCCTCTCGACCATGCAAAGGATGGCAACAGAGAATTCGTTACTTTACGGGAATGAAAAAGTGAAATATATCTCTACAATGTAATACCAATCGTAGGAAGGAAGAAAATGAAAATTAAAAAAACGTATCCGAGGTGGGAATCGAACCCTCTCGACCATGCAAAGGATGGCAACAGAGAATTCGTTACTTTACGGGAATGATAAAAGTGAAATATGTTTCTACAATGTAATACCAATCGTAGGAAGTAAGAAAACGAAAATAAAAAAAACATAACCGAGGTGGGAATCGAACCCTCTCGATGGGAACAGAGAATTCGTTACTTGACGGGAATGATAAAAGTGAAATATGTTTCTACAATGCAATACCAATCGTAGGAAGGAAGAAAACGAAAATAAAAAAACATATCCGAAGTGGGATCGAACCCTCTCGATCATGCATAATACAAATTTCTGGCCAGTAACCTTATCCCCTTGGCCAACCAGACAACTATGTGACAGTGCAGTATTAAGCTATCTAACCAGTATACACACTCAACCTGCACTTTATGTCCTTCAATTCGTGGTTTATTTAATATAATTCTATTTCAATGCATATTGTAAAAACATAACTAACATTATTGCAGACCCTTTTTGATTCTCATAAACAAAGATCTCAGTTAGACGCGACCGGAATCGCCATTTTCCTTGTTGAGAAAGGCCATTGTGCGCATGCGCGAGAGTGTCAAATATTACATATTTCTTTAATCATTTAAAAATATACCGTAACATATATTTTTCTTTTAAAGAAACTCTGCAAATCTGCATGCCAAGAGCTTTCTACAATGCAATACCAATCGTAGGAAGGAAGAAAATGAAAATAAAAAAACATATCCGAGGTGGGAATCGAACCCTCTCGATCATGCATAATACAAATTTCAGGCCAGTAACCTTATCCCCTTGGCCAACCAGACAACTATGTGACACTGCAGTATTAAGCTATCTAACCAGTATACACACTCAACCTGCAGTTTATGTCTTTCAATTCGTGGTTTATTTAATATAATTCTATTTCAATGCACATTGTAAAAACATAACTAACATTATTGGAGATCCTTTTTAATTCTCATGAACAAAGATCTCAGTTAGACGCGACCGGAATCGCCATTTTCCTTGTTGAGAAAGGCCATTGTGCGCATGCGCGGGAGTGACAAATATTACATATTTCTTTAATCATTTAAAAATATACTGTAACATATATTTTCCTTTTAAAGAAACTCTGCAAATCTGCATGCCAAGAGCTTTCGTTAGAATGTCTTACGAAGCCAATCGGTTAAGTGGTTTTCACAATCTCGTGTGTACAAAAAACAGCTTAGTGTTTTAAATATATAGATGCCAATGACATAGCAATGTCTCAAAAATCGAAGAAAAAGGCATAAATCATCGAAGTGTACTGAGTACAGAATTATCCATCAAGAAAATGGGGCAAAAGATAGGACAAAAAATATGGGAAGAATGGTTGCTCAGATATCGCTACAAGACTCAAATAATACAATAAACGTTCACGACTACCTTATCTGTTGATTGAAGTTCCAGAGGAAAGTTTTCAAAGAAAACTGCTGTTGGTTCCATTTCACCAGCGTAAAGATGTGCTCCGACCTCGAATCTGGAATCAGCGTCCTCGGAGAATCGAACTGCTTCCTTCTCCGGAATTGCACTGCTCCGTGGATACGAAAAACATCCTTCTGGCAAAACTCTTCCTTTGTGCGCCGGGACAACCCTGGCCTCTCTTGAAAGTTCCCTGAAGTTCTTGCAGGAATTCGCCATGAAGTTTATTGTAGTTATTTCCGTAGAGATATCCATAGTTGTGGAGTATGAAAATATTTCCACTGTTATCTGGTATAATTCAGCGATGGATTCACGATGCATGAGTGTAGTTGGATGTTCACTACATGCTCGCTTTTGTAGAAAGACGATTAACGAAGTTCCATGCTGTTACTTTACTCCAACGATATATGTCCCAATTGCATTAAAGCCTTAGCCTTCCATCTCAACTACTGTTATAATCATTGAAAGCACTGCAAGATTATAATGTTCCATAGTCGAATGTATCGTTGTAATACCAAACGTATTCTCCAATATCACTGTTGCACTCCACGTGTCAGCCGTAGTGTATAATGTGGAATTTTAAAAGTGTTTCTCATGTGGCGAGAAAATCACTTTTGTTGGCAGCCTTAAAGTTCCAATATCTTTCGAAGTATAACTGTGAAATTGTTCAAATCTTGTACACACCTCAATGTTGTACTGCCCAATAGAACTATAATAAAGGCTGAAGTTAGCGCTTGATATCTTAACTGGTGGAAACGTTAATGTGAGCGTTTCAACTTCACCTAGTTTCGAGCAGCGTAAAATGGAACTGCTCCGAGTTCGTTCGATGCGCCGGGCTTTAACCACGCTAAAGACAACTTACTTCACTGAATCACTTGAAAATAACTATATATCACCAGAAATATATATGCGATCTGACATGTGAGATCTGAGAGCTCCTCTCTCCTGTGCACGACCTTTTATCAACTTCTTAAGGGGCGTATCCATCCCTTCCATAGCCTGTTGCTGCGTCATCGCTAGAAGTTTTAACTTTGGCTATACTTGACGGATTTTCAAATTTCAAAAACTCAAAATTAATTTCTTCAAAATGCCAAATCAATGCCATAACTGAAAATAGATTTCCACAAATCTGCATGCCAAAAGTAATCAAATATCGTAGTTTCAGCAATCTCCGTCTTCCTTCCAAACTATCGTTCATTGGTTCGAGTCTCTCCTCCAATAGCGTAGCTTCTTCCTTAGCACAATACCTTGTTTCCTGCGACTGCGTCGTAAATCTAAGATCTTTCTCGAACAAAATCATGACGTCACCAAGAATCTCAGCTCAATCAGCCTACTTGCATGAAATCCTGCGTCATCCGTGCCTACGTCATGAATATCCACGTCATAACTATGACATTCATAACTTTACTCATATTTGCCAATACAGCCATCGTGGTCTCAATATAATTCAATTTCCGGGGGCAGTACCATCCCGGCATTTGCCCGAAAACGAAGAGGGAAACCACGGAAAACTACTTCGAGGATGACTGAGGTGGGAATCGAACCCCCTCTACTCAGTTGGACCACCCGAGGCTGAGTAGACCCCGTTCCAGTCTTCATACCACTTTGCAAATTTCGTGGCAGACCCAGGACCTCCGGGGCGGCAGCTAACCATGCTGACCGCTACGCTACGGAGGCGACAAATACATACAATGCAGGCGGAATATTTTTGAAAACATAGGGGACGTTTCACTAACATGTCTACCTCCATAGTCACATCTCTCAATTTGGTCTTTATTCAAAAGATGGCTTATAGGTACACATCACCAAAATGAAACAGACCATTTTAATTGGATGATAATTCACATTGAAATAAAAAAACACCGTTTCCTACTCCATTAGTGAAATATCTCAATTTATTCTATTTCAAAAGGAGACTTATGAGTTTAAATTACCAAAATCAACTAACCATGAACAAAAATAAGCATTAAAATAAAAGTATTCACTATATATTATTTCCAGTAATAGTTAAATAACCTTCCAAAATATTAAAAATTCTACTTAAAATAATGTTAATTCAGAGATTTTACGTAAAATTTCAAGGGTTTAAGGAGAAAGTATGGACATAGCGAAACTACATCTTGTGATGGTCCCAATTAGTGACCAGAATGAAATAATTTTATATATTTTATTATTATTATTATTATTATTATTATTATTATTATTATTATCAATATTTTTAAAGTTTATATTTTACCTTTTATTAGTTATTATGTTAACTAATATGTTTATGTTTTTCGGTGGCGTAGTCGCTAGCATGCTGAACTGCTATGCCCAAGATAGCGGGTTCAAACCCGGCCGAAGTCGTCGGATTTTTTAAGAGCGTTAAAAATCCTTCAGTATGCCTTCCTTCGGAGGGGAAGTAAAGCCGGCGGTCCCATGTCATAGATTTATGGAATGTAAAAAATCCTTTCACAGACTAAACTTGTGTAAAGCAAAATTTGTTAGGTTAGATTTCGTCAGAACGCTCTATCAAAGTTCCAACGTTCACCACTAGGTATCATTGATATCTGGTGGTGAAAGTTGGAACTACTTGAAATTGAACGGAACTTGTAGCTCACCCTTTAGGGTATCCGCTGGAAGCAGCTACAGACTCAGGCGAGCCGAACATGTCCTCGGACACTCCCGGCACTAAAAGCCATACGATAAATAAATAAATAAATAATCCATTATTATGCGGTAATGTAGAATATTATGGCAATTGAAAGGACTTGGAGCGATACACATTATATTTGAAATAAGTTAGACGCTTGACTGAATATTACTTCTGAAGAAAATTCGAACAAGAGAAGAAGAGGGTGTTTACGGAAGGCCGGCTTATATACCGCTTCTTGGAAATGACATAAATAGACACTTATGTCTTTCACATCAAGTATTCTACCAGTATACAAATCATACTAAGAAGGGATTCTAAGAAGACTTGCCACTAACAATGCTGGGCCGATGAATGAGTCCTTTGCAACTTTATACAAAAGGTGGGCTGGACCTCCCGAGAAATGCTACAATGAAGTATTGTCATTGTTGATATGTGAAAGGCGGGCTAATATTGCCTTGCGACCTCAGAAGAGGGGATAGAGACGTGCCTTACCTGGGAACGTTATATATATGACGGCCGCCCAAATGGATTATTATTATTGAATTGCTGGAGGAGAGGGAATGGTGCTGAGTGGAGCAGAGGAATGGAACTTGTAGCGAGATGGAGTCTATAACGCAGTTCTAAACTAGACAGTTGACTATTAAGTATGTGAATTTGATAAGACATTCTGTCTCATCAAACTGTGACATGGTTGTGTACGAGGCTATTGTCACAGGGATGATTTTTGGAATTTATTCCGTCATCCACATATAAATGTATTACGTTGAGGAAGATTAGGGCCATCAGGAACTCTCTACGCAACAATCCGACTACAAAGATCTTCAATGCGGTGAGCGATTTAAAACAGTTTTACTCCAGTCAAATCAGAAGGCTATCATGCTTATTAAATTCAATCTATATTTTATTCAATTAACTCAGTATACTTCAATTTCCAATCAAAACCCATAATACAAGTAAATTCAGTAGATTCTTTAATTTAATTTATTATTATTATTATCTTTAGTATTTTATTCTTTTTGCACTTGTTGTTTTTATATATTAAATTCATTTTTAAATTCAAATGTTTGACTGGTTTCCTTTAGTAGCTAGAAATTACTATAAGGCAACACCACACTCCTGAACTAATTATCGAAAGGTTAGATTACGTAAGTTTCACTACGGCTGGAGATAGGAATTTCGATGCTCTACCTCTGTTTAACCGAGGTTTAATATATTATTTTGATCATGATATATAAATGTTCTGGCGCCCTTGGCTACATATAATACTACACATTATGTACTTTTTAGTGAAGCTGACAACAATACAGATACATTATTAGATTAATACACAATTAAATGTTTCATTTTGATCACCCAAAAGTGGGCGACTATTTAATTATTTAACTTTTCATATTAACATTTTTCTTATTAACATTAACCATATTAATAACGCCCAATTAAGGGGGCAAGATTAAGTAATCAAAACCATTACAAATGACGCTCAACTAGTGAGGCAAGTTTAAGATCTCTAAAAACTTATTTCAAATGGCTGCCTCAACGAGGGACATTAAGTTCTCTAACACATTACAAATGGCCCCCAACTATGCGGCACGAAAACCTAACGATATTTACGGAAGGAGTGAGTGTAAATTCAGTGCAAATTGTCAGTGATTTTGGGGGAAAGTTAAGTGAATTAGTGTATTATTAAAGATTGATTTTGGGAGAAAGTGAGGTGAATTTTGGAACGGTAAACTTTATACGGTGTACTTCGAGATGGCGGATGAGGAACAAAGGAAATTGAGGAGTAGGGATAAAGGCGAGAAAGCTAATTATACGAAAGTTGATAGTGGTACTGAGGCTGAGAGTGTAGAGGATTATGCCAAGATGTCGGAGGTAAATCTTGAGAGTAATCCTGAGAATAATCCCGAGGTTAACCCTGAGACGAATATAGAGATACATCCTGAAATAAATCCTGAGACTAGTGGAGGGAAGGAGAAACAAAAGCCTTTGGATATTTCGGAAAATAAATTGGATGAGATCATGGGAATGTTTCTGGAAATGAATAGGCAAAATCAGGAGATGAATAGGCAAAATCAGTAGTCAAGCATGGCAATAGACAAGAAGTTAGAAGATAGCAATAAAAATAATCAGGAGATGAGTAGGGAGATAAGTAAGCAAAATCAGGAGATAAGTAAGCAAAATCAGGAGATAATAGGCAAAATCAGGAGATGAGTAGGGAGATGAGAGAGGAAATAAGTAGGCAAAATCAGGAGATGAGTAGGGAGATGAGAGAGAGGAAATAAGTAGGCAAAATCAGGAGATGAGAGAGGAAATAAGTAGGCAAAATCAGGAGAGGAGTAGGGAGATAAAAGAGGCGATATGTAAAGATAATAAAGAAATTAATCAGAAGCTAGATAAGATGGAAAAGGTGAATGAGGAGTTAAATAAAAAGTATGAGAGGATTAAGGAGAATATGTCAGAATTCAAAGAAATAATAAGAAAGGAATTGCAAAGTGAGTTAAAGAAAACCATAGCTGAAGTTAGGATAGAAGTGGGGGGGGGGGAAGTTTGAAGTTATAGGCAAGAAAGTAGAAGAGATTAATCAAGAGGTAAAGGAAAGAGTAGAAGACGTGAAGGTAGAGATTATGGAACGTAGCAAGAAAGAAGAGATGAAGGTTAAAGACAAGATAGGAATAGAAGTAGGAAAAATAAAGAAAGTGATACGCACTCAAGAAATAAAAATGCAGAAAATTATAGAGGAGCAAAATAGGCAGACAAGGGAAGAAGTCAGAGCCTATATAAAGGAAGTCAATATGAAGTTAACAGAGATAGAGAAGCGTGCGTTAAGGCACAGTCAGAAAGACATAATTATTGAACAAGGAAAGCAGAAAGCTGAGATAAGTAATCCAAAGCATAGGAAGAAAAAGCACAAGCAGAGCGCGATGGTGGAGGAAATGGCGGAGAGAGATGGTGTAGAAGACGAAAGAAGGACGGATATAGAAGAAAGCAGAAGCAAAAAGCAACAGTTAGAAAGGTCGTTAAGGTATAGTAGTGGAGAAATGAAGGAAAGGCATGAAATTAGTAAGTCCAGAAGTAAAATGAAAGGGGAGAAAATGAAGTTGTTAGAGGAAATAGAGAATATAATGAAAGAGAGCGAGAAAGATTATGAAGTGCAGTGGCGTGCCATAGAAGATAGAATAGGGGAAGTAATAGGGGCAAAGGCGAAATACAGTGTTTCTATTGATAAATATAATACGGAGGAGGAAGAAACTATTGTTATGAGGAGAGAAGAGAGTGTAACTATAAATAAATATAGAAGCGAAGAAGAAGGTTATAAGAATTTAAAAATGCCAGATAGAGTTGTTATGTAAGTCGGTATTACTATTTTGAGCGAACCGTATGACCTAAATATCCGTAATGATTTATTAAGTGAATTTATGGAGGTATCTAAAGAACCTACCGTTATTAATTTTAACTCAGTCTTAAAATTACAAGTGTTTGGGGCGTGTATCGATACACTTTTTGACAGTGGCTGTCAGGTTTCTTGCATCAGTGCAGCATTTTATAATAATATGAAGGAACATGGTATAAAACATATAGGAAATTCCAATTAGAACTACTATTGTGTTAACTGCGATGGGAAAGATATTCCAAACAATTTCTAAACAAGTGGTTGCAGAAATTTTAAAAGAAAGTAAGATTGGAACACAAGTATGTTTTTTTTAATTCCAAATCTGATATATTCACTAATTATGGGTTCGGACAGGATGTCGCAACATTCTGCACAGCTATGTTATAAGGAGGGTAGTGTTAAATTCAGATGAATGGGTGGAGATATGATCATGTCATTTAATAATTGAAGTAAGTTATATGGTGGTTCTAAGAATATATGTACGCTTGAGGAGGTATTAATGACTTAAGGAGTCGATATTTGTAGTGAGGTTATTGGTGAGATTGTTGGGGTATCTCTTGAGAGGGAACCTTGTTATTTTACATTTTTAGGCAGTATGATGACGGATTATCTAGAGGATTCCTTGCGTGAGGCTGCATTACAGAGTGCGTTAGAGTGTGATCGTGTGGATCGATTGTTGATCGTGTGGATCGAGTGTTGAAGGTGTTGTAAAAGAATTAGTATATATTTGAGAACCGTATTGGATTAGCTAATTGCTACGAACATTCATTAAATGTACATGATCGCAGTATTTTTGTAGGTCATCGCTACCCCGTGCCTTACAAATTTCAGGAAGCTGTGAGTAGGCAGATTGAGAGCATGTTGCAAGATAAAATTATAGGACCCTATATTAATTAGCCCATATATTAATCCGTTAAGGGTAGTTCCCAAGTCAGAAAGGAAAGTAAAGCTATATTATGATGCCCGTAATTTAATTAGGCAGATTTTTGTGAACAGTTAATATTTCAGTAGTATTTAAAGGTAAGTCATTTTTTATAGTGGAGAAATTAAATTTCATTGGTCATACGGATTCCGCGAAAGAAAGGTAATCTTGAGTAGAAAGAAGTGTAATTTTGAGAAATAAAGTAAGTGAATACGGATTCCGCGAAAGAAAGGTAATCTTTAGTAGAAAGAAGTGTAATTTTGAGAAATAAAGTAAGTGAATACGGATTCCGCGAAAGAAAGGTAATCTTGAGTAGAAAGAAGTGTAATTTTGAGAAATAAAGTAAGTGAATACGGATTCCGCGAAAGAAAGGAAATCTTGAGTAGAAAGAAGTGTAATCTTGAGAAATAAGGTGAATAACTACGGGTGATAAAAAAAAAGGTAATCTTGAGTAGAAAGAAGTGTAATTTTGAGAAATAAAGTAAGTGAATACGGATTCCAAGAAAGAAAGGTAATCTTGAGTAGAAAGAAGTGTTATTTTGAGAAATAAAGTAAGTGAATACGGATTCCGCGAAAGAAAGGAAATTTTGAGTAGAAAGAAGTGTAATCTTGAGAAATAAGGTGAGTAACTACGGGTGATAAAGAAAGATAATCTTGAGTAGAAAGAAGTGTAATTTTGAGAAATAAAGTAAGTGAATACGGATTCCGCGAAAGAAAGGTAATTTTAAGTAGAAAGAAGTGTAATTTTGAGAAATAAAGAAAGTGAATACGGATTCCGCGAAAGAAAGGTAATCTGAAGTAGAAAGACGTGTAATTTTGAGAAATAAAGTAAGTGAATACGGATTCCGCGAAAGAAAGGTAATCTTGAGTAGAAAGAAGTGTAATCTTGAGAAATAAGGTGAATAACTACGGGTGATAAAGAAAGGTTATCATGAGTAGAAAGAAGTGTAATTATGAGAAATAAAGTAAGTGAATACGGATTCCGCGAAAGAAAGGTAATCTGAAGTAGAAAGAGGTGTAATTTTAAGAAATAAGGTGAGTAATTACGGGTGATAAAGAAAGGTAATCTGAAGTAGAAAGAAATGTAATTTTGAGAAATAAGGTGAGTAATTACGGGTGATAAAGAAAGGTAATCTTAAGTAGAAAGAAGTGTAATTTTGAGAAACAAGGTGAGTAACTACAGGCGATAAAGAGGTGTAATCCTGAATAGAAAGAAGTATAATTTTGAGAAATAAGGTGAGTATCTACAGGTGATTAAGAGGTGTAATCTTAGGTAGAATGGAGTGTAATCGTGATAAATAAGGGGATCTTGAGTAGAATGGACTGCAATTGCGAGAAATAAGGTGAGTAACTACGGTTAAAAAGGTGAGTAACTCAGGTCAAAAAGGTGAGTACTTAGAAGACGCTGGAAAACGATTATACGGCACTTACAATGTGAGATCCTTAAGGAAATATGTATCATGAGTAATAAGAAGTGAAGCTGATGGTAAGTAAGGAAAGTCGCTTAATAATAAGTGAATGATTGTGGTCTGAACGAGCAGGTAATGGCGAGGGTTTGCATCGATCTATGATATTGTGTGTCTTGGAGAGCACAGAGGAAATATAAAGAATAATTTGTCGGCTATAAGCTGGTGTATTTGAGTAGGATATAAATATACATATGTGGGGTAAATTAGCGCACTACATTTGCACTGAAAGATGTTGCCTTAGGTAATATAAGCTAATAAAGTTTCATTTTTTTCTATAATATGCCTGTGTTACTACATACATATAATTCCTGAGAGACTGGAGTAGATCTGGTTATTCGCATCACATACCAAGTGTTGTGAAATGATAAAGTGAATTAATCAGTTGGCAGTCCCACCAACTAGCCATAGTGTATTCAGTTCGACACCAGGCTGAAAATTGAATTCTACGTCCTCAAGATATAAAGCAAAGGTGTATGCCACCATAATATACATAAGTGCAACGATGACTTATGTCCAAAACAAGAATATAAAAGTGAAGGGTATTTTGATGTACATTGTTTACAGGTCGCTTTAAATATGTAAAGAAGAAAGAAAAATACATTATGAACAGTGAAAGACTGAAATGATGAGATTTAAATATATATATTAAACTTGAAGGGTATATTTTTTGTATGATGGTAATTGCTTTGAAGAGTATAATATTGTCGATGTTGGTAATTTCTTTGTAGGGTATAATATTTCATATTTGTACAAGTGTTGAAGAGAAGTATGGTGATAGGATTGTTGACATATACCATAATTCTCTGGGGCGAATGTGATGGTCCCAATTTGTGACCAGAATGAAATAATTTTATATATTTTATTATTATTATTATTATTATTATCAATATTTTTAAGTTCACATTTTACCTTTTATTAGTTATTATGTTAACTAATATGTTTATATCCATTATTATGCGGTAATGTAGAATATTATGGCAATTGAAAGGACTTGGAGCGATACACATTATATTTGAAATAAGTTAGACGCTTGACTGAATATTATTTCTGAAGAAAATTCGAACAAGAGAAGAAGAGGGTGTTTACGGAAGGCCGGCTTATATACCGCTTCTTGGAAATGACATAAATAGACACTTTTGTCTTTCACATCAAGTATTCTACCAGTATACAAATCATACTAAGAAGGGATTCTAAGAAGACTTGCCACTAACAATGCTGGGCCGATGAATGAGTCCTTTGCAACTTTATACAAAAGGTGGGCTGGACCTCCCGAGAAATGCTACAATGAAGTATTGTCATTGTTGATATGTGAAAGGCGGGCTAATATTGCCTAGCGAACTCAGAAGAAGGGATAGACACGTGCCTTACCTGGGAACGTTATATATATGACGGCCGCCCAAATGGATTATTATTATTGAATTGCTGGAGGAGAGGGAATGGTGCTGAGTGGAGCAGAGGAATGGAACTTGTAGCGAGATGGAGTCTATAACGCAGTTCTAAACTAGACAGTTGACTATTAAGTATGTGAATTTGATAAGACATTCTGTCTCATCAAACTGTGACATGGTTGTGTACGAGGCTATTGTCACAGGGATGATTTTTGGAATTTATTCCGTCATCCACATATAAATTTATTACGTTTAGGAAGATTAGAGCCATCAGGAACTCTCTACGCAACAATCCGACTACAAAGATCTTCAATGCGGTGAGCGATTTAAAACAGTTTTACTCCAGTCAAATCAGAAGGCTATCATGCTTATTAAATTCAATCTATATTTTATTCAATCAACTTAGTATACTTCAATTTCCAATCAAGACCCATAATACAAGTAAATTCAGTAGATTCTTTAATTTAATTTATTATTATTATCTTTAGTATTTTATTCTTTTTGCACTTGTTGTTTTTATATATTAAATTCATTTTTAAATTCAAATGTTTGACTGGTTTCCTTTAGTAGCTAGAAATTACTATAAGGCAACACCACACTCCTGAACTAATTATCGAAAGGTTAGATTACGTAAGTTTCACTACGGCTGGAGATAGGAATTTCGATGCTCTACCTCTGTTTAACCGAGGTTTAATATATTATTTTGATCATGATATATAAATGTTCTGGCGCCCTTGGCTACATATAATACTACACATTATGTACTTTTTTTTAGTGAAGCTGACAACAATACAGTTACATTATTAGATTAATACACAATTAAATGTTTCATTTTGATCACCCAAAAGTGGGCGACTATTTAATTATTTAACTTTTCATATTAACATTTTTCTTATTAACATTAACCATATTAATAACGCTCAATTAAGGGGGCAAGATTAAGTAATCAAAACCATTACAAATGACGCCCAACTAGTAAGGCAAGTTTAAGATCTCTAAAAACACATTACAATCTGGACAGAGGAGAGGAAGAGAAAGCAAAGTGATGTAATGAAGAAATATTGGCAAACACGAAACGAAGCAGGATACAAAAGGAAGTGACTACAGGATTATTTGACGTGGTCCTAAGATGGCCAAGATCGAGAAAAGAAGAAGAAGAATGTTAATTCAATCACACACAGCGTGGTTGCAAGACCAGAGGGGCTGCACGGCTCAGAATGACTTCTCCTAAACAAAACAAAAACAAACAAAAAGGAACTGCAAGAAATCGAAAAGAAAGAAAGAAAGAAAGAAAGAAAGAAAGAAAGAAAGAAAGAAAGAAAGGAAAATCTTGAGGAAATTTCTTGGACCGCAGAAGACCACAGATGGGACACGGAAAAAAGTAAAAATGAGGACATCTACAAGTACATCCCGAAAAATGATCACGGACACAATGCGGAAACTACGACTGAAATTCTACGGACATCTAGTGAGAATGAACGATAGACGATTAACTAAAAATAATCCTTCAGGCGGGATCACCTGCTTCCATAAGGCATCACTAGGACAGCCTATACAAACCCAAGTTACCGAAGATTCAGTTACAGTTCACCTCAAGGCCATCACAATAATAGGAGTATACCTTCGTCCCCAGATATCATCTGAGGAAACGGTCAAAAGCATCACCAGAATTTTAGGACATATCGACCAGGAAAAATGAACCATAATGGCAGGTGACATCAACTGCCGTCTGGACATACCAAACAGAAAAGGACGAGTCCTAACGGAACTGATGCAAGAAGAGGGCTTCCAACTAATCAACAAGGAAGAAAGTCCGACATACATTGCACACAACGGAACCAGCACCATCAACTTAATTTTCTATCGCGGAAGAAAGATAAAGCTAAAGGGACACGCAGTGCTGGGAAAGGATTCGTGGGATTCTACCACGAAACACTTACCAGTAACAGCAAACTTCCAACTCCCAAAGAACCCAGGACGAGAGCCCAAGGAAACACGAAGATGGACACTGAGACTATTAGACACAGAATCCCTCAGCCGGACCCATGACCATGGTCAGATCATGAAACTCATAGAAGAAGGAGAACTGGACACCGCCATGCGATTACTTCAGGACTGTCTATTGGAAGCAACTGCAGGCCCACCTCCAATAAGGAGAAGCAAGCCGTGGTTCGACACAGAATGCTATGAAATAAGAAATAACGTCCTAGGAAGACTTCATAACCTAAAGTGTAAACAGAGTCAGGCAAATAGAGAAAAGTATAATCAGGAAATAAAGACTTATGTTAACCTACTTCGCGCAAAGAGGAAGGAATACGCACTCCGAAAAGAACAGCAGCTACTGAGAGAAGCGGAAAATAAACCGTATAGAGTCCTAGAAGCAAGAAGAAACACCGTGGTACGAAACATCCAGCTGGAGACATGGGAAGCCCACTTAACAGAACTCCTACAACTGACAGTCTTCGGGCAACAAGACGGACCAAGAGAGCATACGGAAGGGAAGGGGAAATGCCACCAACCATAACAGAAGCTGAAGTCTGGTCAGTAATACAGAGAAGCAAGCCTGGAAAAGCAGCAGGACCTGACAACATTTCAAATGAAATCATCAAGGCATCACTCCCATACACAATAAGAATATGGACATCCCTATAAAACAAATGTATAGAACTCCGAAATATACCGAACTCCCGGAGAAAATCAACAATCAAGATAATATACAAAGGCAGGGGACCACATGATGCACCCGACTCATACAGGGGGATTGCGCTTGAATGTGCAGCCTTCAAGAAGTTATCCAACGTCATACGAGAAAGAATCTTCGAGCGATTAATGGAAGAGACACCAGAGGAACAACAATGCAGGAAGATCGACAACCCAAGCAATACAGAAAGTACTAGGATACATAGGTGAAGCACTAAGTTAACCCAAAGGCAGCGCTTAGGCGACCTTCGTAGATTATCAAGTAGCTTTTGATGGAGTGAACAGGATCATTCTCATCCTAAAACTGAGGACAGTTCTAGGACCAGAAGACCCTTTCCTTAGCCTCATAATAAGCAAACTGCACAGCAACGTAATAACCATATGTGACGGTCAGCTATAATCAATGAACATAAAACAAACAAACAAACAAACAAACAAACGGACTTCCACAAGGTGACCCTCTAAGCCCGATACTTTTCAACATGCTCACAAACGACGTAGTTCAAAAGATCACAATGGAAGGGGTAAAAATACTGCTCTATGCAGATGACATGGTGATCCTAAGCAAAAACAGAGAAACGATGCAGCAAGCTATCAATAGGTTAGAGGAATGGTCGAAAGAAAACGAACTTAAAATAAACCAGAACAAGACAAAAGTAATGAAGTTTTGCAAAGGCGGACGAATATCCTCGAAGGATGTCTTCACATGTGGGAACCACACTTTAGGCATAGCAAAGGCGTACAAATATTTAGGGGTAACTCTGCAGGTCACCGGATTCACATTCACAAGACATGTTGAGGAAAGATCAATCTCCGCAATAAAAGCCACAATGGAAATCAAAAGACTTCATAGACTCTCACTAGAAACATCAATTTCACTATTCAATCTGAAAATCGCCCCAATAGCATCATACGCAACTGAAATAATTTGGCCACACTTGAACCTCAAAAACATCAAACACCTGGATAGAGTCAAAGCCAGATACCTCGAGAAAACCCTGTGCGTATCGAAGTACGCCCCAACCAGATTAGTTTATCAACTGGTGGGAACAAAAACATTTATAGAAGACCTAATATTAAAACACAACCTGATTCAAACACAAGCATGCATCAAGTTCCTGGAAGAAAAAGATCAGAAATCAACAGAAATAGACCCCGATTTCTACCGCACCCCAGCCATGAAGGAGAAGGAATGGAGATCAGCCGGCTATGAACTACGACACCTCTACACCCGAGGAGCAATACACAGCTTCCACCATAGAATCTGCATCAAGAAAGGTTACCACTCCGCCGACAGTCAATGCGGCTGTGAACTCTGCAACCAATCCTGCACACAGTATCGCCTATTTGAATGTACACAAAGAACAATGCCAATCTCGCACTATGCAAAGGACGAATGTCAATGATATCTGTTATGTAATAATTCTGTACACATTGTGTTTAATTCCAATAATAATAATAAATGATATTGTGCCCGTTTAGACCGGAGTCCGCACGACCACATATGCATTTTACCAATAATCAGTCAGCACGAGAGTCAAAATATCCCGGGGCGCCAGATGGGTTAAAGCAAATCGCAAAAACGACATCAAATGAAAAAAATGCCTTACTGATTTTTGGCTCAATGCAACAATAAGGATAGAAGGAGATTCAACTGGGCATAACACATCATGTAAAATTATCTCATTTTATTTTGAATTTAAAATTGACTGCAAAAACGCTCAAAGCAGCATCACTCACGTGTGGCGACCCACACTCCTATTTACACAATGTACAGAAGTTTTCCAAACACATTTGACAATTATCTTTGAAAACACAAGTCTGATTATTAGTCCTGTAGACTGTGTTCCAAAATTATATTCATTTATTTGTGATTAAATCCAGTTCAAATTTAATTGTCTCTACTGGAAATATCGTAGTTCACTGTTTGAATTTTTACATAATATTAACACTCGTAGAATAAATGTTCATAGAATTTTTAACTTTCACTTATTTTTCCAGTTTCAAAAAAATATATATTGTCAAAAAATATTATTATTTCTGAATCAACACAGATTATTTACACATATTAATAACATCTGAAAAGTATTTGACCTTGAGCATAGCATCGAAGAACTGTGCGAAGCACAACAAAAATTAATTGTTCTTCTGACATTAAACGTTTCGAGAAGTGACTCGATTATGAACATCAAGTTCCTAACAAAATATATGATTTCTGAATCATCAACTTGATCAATAAATTGTTGAACCATTCAACTATTCAATTTTCCACTTGGAATCATTATTATGAAAAATATTTATATTCATGGCCATTTTAGTAATTTTCACAACTTGCAATTCTTCGACAGAATGCGGAAATAAGAATTATAGCTTTATAATAAATTCATTTAGTTCATGGCACTAGGATTGAAAACATCCTTCAAATTATTCGTGGTTAAAGAATTATTTTTAATTGGCAGTGGCCCATTCTATTATTTGTGTAAGAACACAATATTACAACAACAACGGCAAAGGTCTTCCTCTGAAGAAGAATTAAATACTATCATGACAAATCCGGGTTTTAGCAAAATCAAAGTCTAAATGGAATCCGTAAACAAGGTTGAAATAAGAACTGATGGTTTTTAAGAAATAACCTTCGGGTCATTCATACGACGAAATGTGTAGTTCCAATACTCCTATAAACCTGAGCCATCGAACCTGCTATTTGATTGATGCTCGAAAAAATCTCCTCATTCCTGCGACTTAAACATGCGCACCTGGGAATGGCATTTCAACTACTCCACACACAAATTTTCTTCCCAAAATTTATACAATAAATCAAGCCTCTGCTTGTTATCAACACTGGAAGATTTATAAACTTACAAGTTTATTTTATTTTACCATTCAGTTCAACCCGTGAATTTACCATACTTATGAAAATCTTTATTTCACTTTCGAGTGTGTTTACGTCATGATTTTATATAAATACAAAAATATCCTATTTGATACAAATATCGTTTGCTTCCCGTTTCATGCCTCTCCGTGTTATCTGAAAAATATACTTTGCTCATTGCAAATATCAACTGTTCAACCAGAACTGTAATGTTGGTTGAATGCGGGCTTGCGCTAACCACTCTCCTTCGGAAAATCACCTGTTCCAAACTAGAAATGATTAAACTACTTCATAGGCTCTCTTTCAATACATATGATTATTAGAAAAAATAATATCCAAGAATTATTTAGAAAAGTTATGAAAATTATTATTATTATTATCAGTGGATTATTATTATTATTATTAGTTATATTATTTTAAATATATTTAATTATCATCTCATTATGTGAGAATCCACATGTTCGAACCTTCGAATATGGAAAAAAAATATCCATTCCTCAACAAAAATAATTATTAACTTTTACAGTTACATCGGCTGATTACCGTGATTTTCCAAAAATATGAAATATTCAAATAAATGCTCGATATGCTCGGTCATCGATCCTGAACTGTTCTGAGTGCTGAAAATACTCAGAATAACTCTAATATGTCTTGCGTAAATCATTGCAAGATTTAAATACAAAGAAAAATAAATGTGTTGGTCATCTGCCGAAAAATAGTTTGTTCCAATTAGCTAGGCATATTATAATTCAAATGTGACTTACATTTCTTGATGGTCTTGAAGCGTAGTGAACCTGGTTTGTACCAGATTTATCCATAGACATGCCCTATCGGACAAGCATGTATAATCCTTGTATCGGCCGCCATTATATACCCACAATCCGTCTAACAAGACATAGTGGTAATATCTCTTGACGTTTGAAGTAACTGTTGATCCATTTTAATATTGGCTTCTGTTAACTCTATAACAGTTTGCTTAAATGGGGTCAGATCTAAGTGATCTATTCTCAGATATGTCAGTTGTAACATAACTCACGGTAATCTTTTCAGTACAAGAAAACACTGACAGTCTAACCAATCAACGGCTGTTCTGAAGATCGTTCCCTGGGCATGGCTTCACACCATCTACCATGCGCGAAGCAACATGTAGTTTCCCTGCGTAGACTAATGAACACCACCGTGATAGACTGGTCTTCAATGTACTGATAGATCGAAGTGGTTATTAAGTTACAAATATGAAAACTGACTGAATTGGACTTAAAATATCCAAGTATTAGGTTATTACTGGACTGTGACAAAGTACTAATTCTAGACAAAGTCTAGCATATGTCCATGTGAAAATAAAAATATTTCACCAGTGTCTGTAGAAAATATCAATCACCTTAGTGATTCTCCCTGCCGGAAACTTACTAAGTTCCACTCGTAGCGCAGCACTTTTGTGTATCACAACTTTGAAAATAACTTCTGCGTAGATCCGGCAACCATGTGCCTCGGCTCAGCGTAGTGGCACCTTGCTAGGCAAGTGCTTGTGTCGAAGTGAGCTACTGATGCCTGTGCCGGCCGGCTTTTATTCAAAACAGTCAGGGTCACGCGTCATCACGCTGAAATATGGAAATCCTCATATCTCTGGTATCCCTGGTCCGATTTACTTGATACTAATTGCATTCTCTTTCATTTGGCCGTGCCAGTAATCTGATCCAAGTCTCAAGTCTCTACTCCATGGTTAACTATTTAATCAATAAATAGCCTCGACCTCTGCTATTACTCGCTACGTCACTTGACATGCTCTTAGCGGTATATTCTTTCCAATTGCTTCTGGAAGCAATGGAGCGCGATATTCAAATATCTCAACATTCAAAAGCGGCTGTAGCCTTTCCCTTGATATCTAGGTGTCTGAATCTTGGAATACCCATTCCTAGAGTTGGGCACATCCACCCCACACCTAGCAAAAAATAAAAAATGTTTATTTTTTATTTTTCCTATCTACACATTATATCATCTGGTTCTTGAATAATAAATCTTCAAATTCGATGCATTATAAGTTCCCACGATGTTACCAGTTCGTGTATTGGCGATCTCGTAGCTTCCATTGTTGTTTACTTCCACAATACGATAGGGTCCAGCGTAAAGGCTTGCAAACTTCGAGTACACTCGATTTTGCACGTCAGAGGGTGTAGGTCTTTTCACTAAAACAAGAGTTCCTACGCGCAAGGGTCTGCGAAAACGCTTTCCTCTCACTCTGCGCTCTCTTTTCTCAGCTTGGCTCCTCAACTTGTCTAAAGCTAGAGTTTCCCTCATCTGACGACTTGCTTCAATCTCAGGTGGAATAGAGATGATTCGATCCCATAATCTTGTTGGTTTAATTCCATGATGAAGCAGCATGGGAATCTGTCCAGTACTCTCATGAATTGTCGGGTTGATGGATTCGGATGCTAAATAGAGAACATCCATCCATTTCCAATGCTCATTTGGACAATAGAGGCGGCAAAATTTCGCTATTTCAGCCATCATGCGTTCTGCTGGATTGCTTTCAGGATGTCTGATAGAACAAAACAATTGTCTAATCCCAAGATCATTCATGATGGTTCTAAATTCTAAAGCTGTAAATTGAGGTCCACGATCTGATAAAAGGAATTCCGGTTTGCCTGCTTCCGGAATTACATTGTCTCTAATTCTCTTCGCACAATATTTTGCGTTTGCCTTCTGAATTGGATGTAACATAGTGTATTTGCTGAAAACATCCATGGTCAGCAGAATATATCGGTTATCTCTTTTAGACTTTGGGAGAGGACCATATAGATCAGTCGCGAAGATTTCACAAGGCTTAGAAGGAATAATAGGCCTTGGTAATTCTCTCAATAATCTAGAATTATGTTTACTCCTTTGGCATAAGTCGCATTCTCGAATAGTGTTCCTGACAGTTTGTCGCATTCGCTCCCACGAAAATTTCTCTTGAATCATGTTGACTGTCTTATCTACTCCAGCATGACCTGTGATTCGATGTGTCGTCCAGATAATGGGTTTTTGCATTCGTGGAGGTATCACTACTCTCAGCTTCGTATGGTCAGGATCTGCAAACTTGTAGATTAAACCATCTAACATAATAAAATCTCTTGAAATTCTTTCAGTTTCCACAAAATCATCATCATTTGGATCCATGTCTCCCTGTAGAAAACGAAAAATGTTTCTAAGACGTCGGTCTCTCCTCTGGGATAAATGCAACACTCTTAACCTTCTCAAGGTATCCTCATCTTCCCGCATCAGGTTCACTTGAAAAACCTTAGATGAAGACTCCACTGCTCTACTCAATAAATCAGCTCCAACGTTCAACTTTCCAGGAGTGTGTTCAATAACTAATTTGAATTGTTGAATAAAAAGCGACCATCTAGTTATCCTATCACTGGCAAAGTTTGTTCTCAAAATAAACTCCAATGCATGGTGATCAGTCCTCACAATTACTGAATGTCCAATTAACATTTTCTTCCACGACTCCAACGCGAAGATTACAGCAAGTGCTTCTAACTCCGTGGTGTAATAATTCCTTTCTGATGGACGAAGTTTCCTGCTAATGAACGCTAGGTAACGTCTCTTGTGATCTTCATCTTCTTGAAGAAGAATAGCTCCAATCCCTACGGTGGATGCATCAGATTCTATGATGAAATTCTTGGTAAAGTCAGGATACTCCAATTTCACGCTGTTTACCAATAACCTCTTGGCATCTTGAAATGATTGCTCACAATCTTCATCCCATTTCCATTTGTTTCCTTTCTTTAATAATTCCTGCAATGGCGCTACCGTCTTGGTGAAGTTTGGACAATGACCTGCAAAGAATTGGCATGTCCCGAGAAAACTGCGGACATTCTTCACTCTAGTAGGTCTAGGGAAATTTGCAATTGCCTGTATCTTCGTCTCATTGGGACGGTATCCTTCTCCATCCAAAATGTGACCCAAAAATTTTATTTCCTTTCGAAAGAACTGACATTTTCGAAGGTTTACTTTAAAGTTCGCTTTTCTCAAATCTGCGAATAACATCTGAAGATGTAACAAATGTTCCTCCTTAGTCTCAGATGCAATTAGGATATCATCTATGTAACGAATTGCTATCTCCTTTACTTCAGGACTCAAGTTTTGTTCCAGTGCTCTGATCAAAACGGATCCAGATGTTTTGACTCCAAATGGTAGACGGCGGAATACATATTTCTGCTGGTCAAACATAAATCCTGTAAACTTCTTGGAATCTTCACTAAGCCTAATGTGATGGTAGGACGAAGTGAGATCATTGTTAGAGAACCAGACCTTGCCTTGGAATTTCCTTAACAGTTCCCTAATGATTGGTGGTCTGTCATACTCTGGCAGCAGTCTTGAATTCAAATTTCGCGCGTCTAAACATAGCCTCAGACTTCCATTTTGCTTAGACACTACTGCTAATGGATTGACATAAGATGTAGTGTACTTTTCAATCACATTGTTGCTTTCCATCTCCTTGATAAGCACTTTTACCCTCTCTCGATGCTTTTCCGCTACCGGATACAATTTAGCATGGAAAGGTGCATCATCATTTACACGAATACGATATTCAAAATCTTTAATTTCGCCAGGTTTAATATCAAAAATATCGTGTTACTCTTCCAAAATTTCCCCTAGCTCTGGGGACTCCTCCTCAGTGTAGACTTCTCTTCCTTCAGCTTCATGAAAAATCAGAGACCATTGAGCATCTCCCTCGATGTCTTCCTCTTCTTTTCCCTCGAAGTTAATCTCTTCGGTATTCTTAAATCTGATCGTCTCTGTCTTCATGTCTATCACTGCTTGATATTTCTGAATGAAATCCGCTCCCAATATCTTGTCAAAAGCCATGTCCTTCATTACTACAAACACATGTCGGAAATCATGTCCTCCAATAGTAATACATAAGTATAATTGTGTTTTACACAGAGATATTTTATTGGGTATTATTCCTTGGATCTTAATTCCTGAGACTGGAATCTCCTCTAAATTCTCTTTGAGCTTCCACAGAACATAAAGCTTCTCACTCACCAAACAAAGCATAGCCCCAGTATCAATCAAAGTATCGACAGGCATACCGAATACTTCGCATGATATGATTGGCATTCTAATTCTTGTACCCATTTCTTTCCGTTCGTCATTCTGTTGAATTAAGTCATCATCCTCTGCTTGCCATTTAATAATTCTGGAAGTGAAAGTGTTCAAAATTCTATCTTCTACTGTGAATTGGAAGTTGTTTTTTTTCGTTTCCATTCCCCCGGGATTGTTGTGTTCCCGATGGACCTGGTTCATTGTGCTTCTGCTCCAAAAACTGCAAGATATCTTGGTGTCTTGCTTCTAAGTTCTTCCTCGTCTCCTTGTTGAACTCTTCATTGGACTGACGAGTATCCACATTCCCTCTGTTATAGTAGTTTTTTCTACCGTAGTATCTTCTTTCCTGGTACCTTCCTTGATTATCCCGTGGCCTTCTCCATCGAGTATTATATCGATTTCCACCATCCGGTCTCGCATAAGGCTTGTAACTGTATCTGTTACTGTACTGATTCCATCCTCTTTTATCGGGCTCTTCCCTCGGCGTTTTCTCTTCTCGCCCCTCTCGAATCTCTCGAGGTGTTTGGGAATAACTGTCGGCCATATCAGCGTACACAGCGTTGTTATTCTTTCCTCCCTTCTGATGGAAGAATTGAGCGTTCGTATGATCAAGTTTCTGTAATACCTCGTCAAATTGCTCCATATTATAGATGTCAGCAGCGATCAAAGTTCTTTGGACGTCTACTGGAAACTGACGTATCAATGCAGTAATTAATTCGTTATCTGACATCGGCGGATCTAAATGTTGCAGTTTAGAAAGCTGTCCAGAAAAGTACGTAGAGTATCGAGTAGGTTGTGACGTCGAGAATCTCTTCGAATATAATTCTGCTCTGACTTGCTGTTGGGTTTCCGGGGACTTTTTCAATAACCCACGAGAAAACTCCTCAAAAGTGGTTAGAGTGGATCTAAAAGCTCTAAACCAAAGAAGTGCAGGACCTTCCAAAAATTTCCCTATCACTCGGATCTGTCTTTCCTTAGGGATCTTGGAATCTTTCAGGTAATCACCTGCTTCTCTCAAAAATTCCACGGGTGTCACAGAATCTCGCCCTGAAAATTTAGAAGGCTTATCCTCTAAATTCTTAAATACAGTTATGGGGTTGGATTGAAATACTGTCCTGACCTCATCCTGTCTTTGACTATCAGTTTCTCTAGCTGCTCCTAGATTTATCTGTATCTGTTCATTTCCCCTTACACTTGGCATTTTCAACAGATGGTCAGACTGTTTCTCGTCCTTGATTTGGGTTTTCATAGCCTCAAGTTCCTTTTGGTTTTCTTCTGCCATTTTTTTAATTGCTTCGGTTTCCCTACAATTCTCCTTGACATCAGTGGATATCTGGTTCATAACAGCCTCGTGACTTTTCAACGACCCTGTCATATCTGATATGTCCTTCTGAGTTGCTTGGATATCTTTGGAAATTACTTGAATATGGGATGACAAAGATTCCCTAATCTCCTTGATTCCCTCTTGGTTCTCCAGCTTGAGTGTGTCTTTAATTTCATTGACAACTGTGGTTTTAATTTCAGTTTGTAACTCATTAATCACACCTTCTCTTATTTCTCCCATTACAAGTTCTTTGAATTGTTCTGTCAACCGTTGAACAACCAGAATTCCCATCTCATTACTCTCCTTCTTCACTCTGACTTCTAGGTTGATCATGTCCTCACCAACTTTCCTAAGACCATGTTCTATCCTATCAGCTAAGCTTTGGGATCTAAGATCGGCATCGCGAAATTTATCGTCCATTAAACTTGCGTTAGTAGCTAATGAAGTTTCGAGCTCATGTGTTTTTTCGCTTAATTTAGACATTTTACTCTCAAGTGACATTTTCAAAATTTCGGAATTCTCTTTAAATTTACTTTCCATGGAATTAAATTTACTATTTAAATTTTCTTTCAAGTTACCTTTTAAAGAATCAGAATTTTCTTTAAGTTTATTTTCTAAAGAATCAGAATTTTCTTTAAGTTTATTTTCTAAAGAATCAGAATTTTCTTTAAGTTTCCTTTCCAAAGCCTCAGTATTTTCTTTCATAATGGCTGCTACACGCAGTCCAGCTTCTTTTGAACTCTCCTCCAAACTCCTCATCATCCTCATCATCTCTTCCATAACTTTCAATTATTATTCAAAACTTAGGGGTATACAATATTGGCAAACACAAGCTTATAACTAGAACAAGAAATATGAATAGCTAATTGGAACACTCTAATAAAATGAGATTTGTCCTAATGTCGACGTGATGGAAAAACAAAATTCTCTACTTTTACGAATTACATTTACCACAATATCTCAAGAAAAATCTGCAAGTTCTCAAATATCCTCCACCTGGATTCTAATAATGCGTTTGTCCAGTCATCGAACGTTTACTACTGAATTTACTTGACGCCCTAATGGTTAAGCCATTATCAAAAATAATCAAACCCATTCTAATTATTAATCCAGTTAAATTTTTAATTTTCCCCACTAATTGGGTTTCCTACTAATTTATTCATCCAAACCAGACATCTCTCAACTCCCAAAATATTTCTATAAAAAAAAATATCACAATTTAAATCGGCATGCGATTGACCGTGTCTAACTCGAGCCCCACGTTCGAAGCCATTTCTCTTTATATCTTATTTTATGTGCCCGTTTAGACCGGAGTCCGCACGACCACATATGCATTTTACCAATAATCAGTCAGCACGAGAGTCAAAATATCCCGGGGCGCCAGATGGGTTAAAGCAAATCGCAAAAACGACATCAAATGAAAAAATGCCTTACTGATTTTTGGCTCAATGCAACAATAAGGATAGAAGGAGATTCAACTGGGCATAACACATCATGTAAAATTATCTCATTTTATTTTGAATTTAAAATTGACTGCAAAAATGCTCAAAGCAGCATCACTCACGTGTGGCGACCCACACTCCTATTTACACAATGTACAGAAGTTTTCCAAACACATTTGACAATTATCTTTGGAAACACAAGTCTGATTATTAGTCCTGTAGACTGTGTTCCAAAATTATATTCATTTATTTGTGATTAAATCCAGTTCAAATTTAATTGTCTCTACTAGAAATATCGTAGTTCACTGTTTGAATTTTTACTTAATATTAACACTCGTAGAATAAATGTTCATAGAATTTTTAACTTTCACTTATTTTTCCAGTTTCAAAAAAATATATATTGTCAAAAAATATTATTATTTCTGAATCAACACAGATTATTTACACATAGTAATAACATCTGAAAAGTATTTGACCTTGAGCATAGCATCGAAGAACTGTGCGAAGCACAAAAAAAATTAATTGTTCTTCTGACATTAAACGTTTCGAGAAGTGACTCGATTATGAACATCAAGTTCCTAACAAAATATATGATTTCTGAATCATCAACTTGATCAATAAATTGTTGAACTAATCAACTATTCAATTTTCCACTTGGAATCATTATTATGAAAAATATTTATATTCATGGCCATTTTAGTAATTTTCACAACTTGCAATTCTTCGACAGAATGCGGAAATAAGAATTATAGCTTTATAATAAATTCATTTAGTTCATGGCACTAGGATTGAAAACATCCTTCAAATTATTCGTGGTTAAAGAATTATTTTTAATTGGCAGTGGCCCATTCTATTATTTGTGTAAGAACACAATATTACAACAACAACGGCAAAGGTCTTCCTCTGAAGAAGAATAAAATACTATCATGACAAATCCGGGTTTTAGCAAAATCAAAGTCTAAATGGAATCCGTAAACAAGGTTGAAATAAGAACTGATGGTTTTTAAGAAATAACCTTCGGGTCATTCATACGACGAAATGTGTAGTTCCAATACTCCTATAAACCTGAGCCATCGAACCTGCTATTTGATTGATGCTCGAAAAAATCTCCTCATTCCTGCGACTTAAACATGCGCACCTGGGAATGGCATTTCAACTACTCCACACACAAATTTTCTTCCCAAAATTTATACAATAAATCAAGCCTCTGCTTGTTATCAACACTGGAAGATTTATAAACTTACAAGTTTATTTTATTTTACCATTCAGTTCAACCCGTGAATTTACCATACTTATGAAAATTTTTATTTCACTTTCGAGTGTGTTTACGTCATGATTTTATATAAATACAAAAATATCCTATTTGATACAAATATCATTTGCTTCCCGTTTCATGCCTCTCCGTGTTATCTGAAAAATATACTTTGCTCATTGCAAATATCAACTGTTCAACCAGACTGTAATGTTGGTTGAATGCGGGCTTGCGCTAACCACTCTCCTTCGGAAAATCACCTGTTCCAAACTAGAAATGATTAAACTACTTCATAGGCTCTCTTTCAATACATATGATTATTAGAAAAAATAATATCCAAGAATTATTTAGAAAAGTTATGAAAATTATTATTATTATTATCAGTGGATTATTATTATTATTATTAGTTATATTATTTTAAATATATTTAATTATCATCTCATTATGTGAGAATCCACATGTTCGAACCTTCGAATATGGAAAAAAAATATCCATTCCTCAACAAAAATAATTATTAACTTTTACAGTTACATCGGCTGATTACCGTGATTTCCCAAAAATATGAAATATTCAAATAAATGCTCGATACAAATGTGGCTTACATATCTTGATGGTCTTGAAGCGTAGTGAACCTGGTTTGTACCAGATTTATCCATAGACATGCCCTATCGGACAAGCATGTATAATCCTTGTATCGGCCGCCATTATATACCCACAATCCGTCTAACAAGACATAGTGGTAATATCTCTTGACATTTGAAGTAACTGTTGATCCATTTTAATATTGGCTTCTGTTAACTCCATAACAGTTTGCTTAAATGGGGTCAGATCTAAGTGATCTATTCTCAGATATGTCAGTTGTAACATAACTCACGGTAATCTTTTCAGTACAAGAAAACACTGACAGTCTAACCAATCAACGGCTGTTCTGAAGATCGTTCCCTGGGCATGGCTTCACACCATCTACCATGCGCGAAGCAACATGTAGTTTCCCTGCGTAGACTAATGAACACCACCGTGATAGACTGGTCTTCAATGTACTGATAGATCGAAGTGGTTATTAAGTTACAAATATGAAAACTGACTGAATTGGACTTAAAATATCCAAGTATTAGGTTATTACTGGACTGTGACAAAGTACTAATTCTAGACAAAGTCTAGCATATGTCCATGTGAAAATAAAAATATTTCACCAGTGTCTGTAGAAAATATCAATCACCTTAGTGATTCTCCCTGCCGGAAACTTACTAAGTTCCACTCGTAGCGCAGCACTTTTGTGTATCACAACTTTGAAAATAACTTCTGCGTAGATCCGGCAACCATGTGCCTCGGCTCAGCGTAGTGGCACCTTGCTAGGCAAGTGCTTGTGTCGAAGTGAGCTACTGATGCCTGTGCCGGCCGGCTTTTATTCAAAACAGTCAGGGTCACGCGTCATCACGCTGAAATATGGAAATCCTCATATCTCTGGTATCCCTGGTCCGATTTACTTGATACTAATTGCATTCTCTTTCATTTGGCCGTGCCAGTAATCTGATCCAAGTCTCAAGTCTCTACTCCATGGTTAACTATTTAATCAATAAATAGCCTCGACCTCTGCTATTACTCGCTACGTCACTTGACATGCTCTTAGCGGTATATTCTTTCCAATTGCTTCTGGAAGCAATGGAGCGCGATATTCAAATATCTCAACTTTCAAAAGCGGCTGTAGCCTTTCCCTTGATATCTAGGTGTCTGAATCTTGGAATACCCATTCCTAGAGTTGGGCACAATATAGCCTAATAATGTTTTTGGCTTTTAGAGATGCCAGAAATTTTCCCCGAAGTAAATCTACTGGCACGGCTCCCTCGCATTTGGGCACCTTCAAATGCCAACTGACTGCGCCAGGATTCGATCCTGCAACCTTGGACACAGCAGGCGAGAACGTTACCTCTAGGGGCAGATGACCTCGTTGTTCCTCCCCTTAAAGCAACAATAACTAAACAACTAACTGCCGTTACCGCTGAGCCACGCAGCCAAAACGTACTCGATGCCACTGTAACCAGCTTAATATAGAAATGTCTTAGAAAGTTAGTAAAATACAGCAGTTGGCTGTGCTGTGAACTATTCCGCTGAGCACTGAAGCTAAGTCACGGAAGTACCGTACCGTAAATATAGACAAGTCCAGGGAAAACCACAAGGACGACAGCTGTTCAACTAACTGTTCTCTCGCAAAGGAAAGGAGTGATAAGGGTTGAATTATTTTCATTACCGACTCAAGTAGATATAACATAGTACTGTACTTGCGCGCACCGCTGTACAAGCTTCATAAGTAACGTTGTTTGGCCCTACGTACTTTTGCTATTACCGATGTCCACTTCACCTCCCCACTCCACCTTGCTAGCCAGGTACATGAGCTCCCAGATGCTCTTAAGTTACCACTGCTCCTCCTCGGCTAAGATGAAAATGTCGGGTATTTTAATGAATTAATCATTTCCATGTATTTATGTATTTATTATTTATTTATTATCGATTTTTCCCCTTTGGGAGAGCGTGCGAACTTAAGCCAATCACAGCTTCACTACCTTTCTCTCTTCTCTTTTCGGGAGATATGGAACTGCGCCCATTATCAGTGGTATTTCCAGATCCTTTTAATTAGGCCGATTGAACTGCGCCCATAGTCAAGTCGGCTGTTATCCCAAGGTCGGTTTAAGGGGAAGTGACGGACTGTCTCCCACCACTATGTTAGGTTAGGTTAGGTTAGGTTTTTGACTTGTTCGCAATCAAGACACGACCGATTTGAAATGAGTCACTTCAAATTCACACCACTCTACACAACAAAATTCGGTAAAGGGAGGAGGGAGGGAACCTACCTGACCACTCTTAATGACCGCAGTTCCACAGCCACTTTTCGAAGGTTGATGCTAATGACCAGGGTCATTAGTGAAGCTTGGGCGCAGTTCCATACAACCCCTCTTTTCTGCCCAAAACCTCTTCATTATTCACTATGCCATGGTACCCTCATTCAAATACCCGGTAATAACACTACAGACCACTGGGGTTACATTCACCATTCATATTAAGGAAAGAACAGCTGCCTCTACAAAAGCTATGTACGAGATACCAAAACCCCACCAGCTATCAATCAACTGTAAAATGCCCCAGTAGCAACATACGGCATCCAACTCATTTGGAAAAAGCTCAGCATCCTCAACATGAGGAAACTTGAAAATCTACATGAAACGCATCCTACAGATCTCCTAATTCACCGAAAACAGACTAGCATACATAATAGCCAATTAATCATTCTTCGTGGATGACATCAAATCCACCTTCAACCTACAGGACACACCTGCCTCCACCTTGGCCCTTGAAGAGAGAAGAGATAAAGCACAGCTGATTCCAGCTGATATCCACTCCACGGAAGCACTACAGACACATGGAAAGGTCCAAACTTCGAGCTCAGACATGTCCACACAAGATTTGCCGACCACGGCTTTCACTGGAAGATCTGCACGAGTGACGGCCATCACACACCGGATGACAACTGCAATTGCCAACTGTGTGGAATTAAATGTACGCAGTACCACCTGAGGAACTGCTCTAAAAGGACCATTATACTCGCCAATCACGCCAAAGACCTGTAAATTCATGTAAATGTGCCTTATGTACACATTGTGCTTTGTATATAATCAAAAATATATAATTCACTGTGTTTTTTTCCTTCCCTTCCTCTGTCAATTGTTTCCCTATTGTTTCTTTTCTTGAGACTTTTTCAAATTTCTTGTTTCTGATTTTATTTCTGAATTGATTTCTCTTCTTAATATCTTCAGAGATGTTGAATCGTTACAGGTCTTCTTGTATTTCTCTCATCCAACTGGTCGTTAATTTACTTGTATTATTATTAGTGATTTAAACCCACTAAGAAGTAGATGACCTCGTAGTTCCGCCCCTTAAAACAACAATAACTAACTAACTAACTAAGCCCACTAAGGAGCGCTTATGACCAGTGCTTCTGCAACGCTATCATTGATCTCCAATATCTGCTCTTGTCCTTCCACTCCTGTGTGAGGGGTGGTCGGGTCTCAATCACTTTGGGTGGTGGGGACCAAGTGTTAACACTATCACAACATTTGGAATGGTCAAGAATATCACAGTCTAAAATACCAGCGTTATTCAAGTCGTGTTTCACTTCATTAAGCCACAAGCTGCCAGTCTTGTAGCCATCAATCAAGTTGAAGATCTTCTTGGTGATTCTATCGTAACCCATCCGGAAGAGATGCCGGTAGAATTTCAGTCGTCTCCGTCGCATGATAGTGGTGGTTGGTTCCAACTGACAGTACAGTTCGGTGTTTGATTTAAGTCGATAAGACCCATCTAGGAGCAATCTTGGTCCATGAATTTTTCGAAGAATACGTCTCTCGTTTTTAGCCTATTTTCAATTTTGAAAAAATAGGCTTATGAGATCACCTTTTGTCCGTGTGTGTGTGTGTGTGTGTGTGTGTGTGTGAAGTGTGTGTGTGTCCCCCCCCTAATAAAATCTAAACGGCTGAAGAAATTTCAATGAAACTCGGTAAGTTCATAGCGCTATTCCCGGCGACCCCGATCGTGCCCTTCAAATTTTGTTACGTCTCACCAATCCAACATGGCGGCTGTGCGAAATATTTCACTAGCATTCAATATCTCCGAAACTTTCACCGATATCGCCCTGAAATTGTGTACTGTGATGAAGGGCACTACTAGATGTTCACCTATGAGACTTTCAAAAACCTGGGACTACAGAACCAACATGGCGGCCAAACGAAGTTGAGACTTTTAAATAGACTTTTCTCGCGATTTAACAATCCAAACGTAATGAAACTTGGTACAGCAATTGTTTATGCACATTGTAATGCACTGAAGTCTAATTTAGTTCAATTGTTTACATAACCTCAAAATGGCGGCTGTGCGAAATATTTCACTGACATTCTATATCTCCAAAACTATTACAGATATCACCCTGCAAATTTGTACGATTATAAAGGGTACTGATGCAAGTTTACCTATGTATATTTCATAAACCTGTCAAGTACAAAACGAACATGGCGACCAAGCGAATTTGAAATATTTTAATAGACTTTTCTCGTGAGTTAACTCTCTGAGCGCAGTGAAATGTGGTACAGTAAATGATTTTGCAGATTGTAATGCACTGCCATCTAATTTAATTCAATTGTTTACATAACCTCATGATGGCGGCTGTGCGAAATTTTAAAATTAAGTTTTTATTTCTTGTGTCGTAATCATGCGATCGAAGTGAAAGTTTGAACAAGTAGTTCCGTGAAGAACTATCCAGCCTATTTTCATATATCCTACTCATGTTAATTGCCTCTATCAACATACAAAATTTCAGTTTGATTGCTGTAACATATTCGTAGATATTGAGAACCGTCTAAATATTTCAGATGGTCGCCAGGATGGATTTTTATTTTTGTACTATTACATTAAGATTATTGTGTACGTGTGGTATACAAACTTCAATTGCATGATTAGAACACAAGAAGTAAAAACGAGATTTTAAAATTACGCACAGCTGCCATCTTGTGATTATGCAAGCAATTGAAATAAATTAGATGCCTGTGGATCAACATTTGTATAAGCATTTAACGTGCAACGTTTCACGGCACTCGGATAGTTAATTCGCGAGAAACGTCCATTTAAATATTTATACTTCGCGTCGCCGCCATGTTGGATTTGTGCTCACCAGGTTACTGAAAGTCCTATAGGTGAGCATATGTTCATAGTCTCTATGAACATTAAAAAATTCAGTTTGGTTGCTGTAAAAGATTCATAGATATTGAGAACCGTCTAAATATTTCGGAAGCTCGCCATTTAGGATTGTTATATGTATAGGCCATAGAGTTATGCACCATTCAAGGTCACTTATTGCCTAGGTTCATTATTCAAACTTTCACTTCGATCGCATGATTACGACACAAGAAATAAAAACTTAATTTCAAAATTTCGCACAGCCGCCATCTTGAGGTTATGTAAACAATTGAATTAAATTAGATGGCAGTGCATTACAAACTGCAAAATCATTTACTGTACCACATTTCACGGCGCTCAGAGAGTAAAATCACGAGAAAAGTCTATTAAAATATTTCAAATTCGCTTGGTCGCCATGTTCGTTTTGTACTTGACAGGTTTATGAAATATACATAGGTAAACTTGCATCAGTACCCTTTATCACCGTACAAAATTGCAGGGTGATATCTGTAATAGTTTTGGAGATATAGAATGTCAGTGAAATATTTCGCACAGCCGCCATTTTGAGGTTATGTAAACAATTGAACTAAATTAGACTCCAGTGCATTACAATGTGTATAAACAATTGCTGTACCAAGTTTCATTACGTTTGGATAGTTAAATCGCGAGAAAAGTCTATTCAAACGTCTCAAATTCGCTTGGCAACCATGTTAGTTTTGTAGTCACCAGGTTTTTGAAAGTCTCATAGGTGAACTTCTAGTAGTGCCCTTTATCACAGTACACAATTTTAGGGCGATATCGGAAATAGTTTCGTACATATTGAATGCTAGTGAAATATTTCGCACAGCCACCATGTTGGATTGGTGAGACGTAACAAAATTTGAAGGGCACGGTCTAGGTCGCCGGGAATAGCGTTATGAACTGACCAAGTTTCATTGAAATCGCTCCAGCCGTTTAGATTTTATTAGGGACACACACACACACACGCACACACACACGGACAAAAGGTGATCTCATAAGCCTATTTTTTCAAAATTGAAAATAGGCTAATAATGAACCTAGGCAATAATTGTCCCTGAATGGTACATAACTCTATGGCCTATACATATAACAATCCTAAATTGCGAGCTTCCGAAATATTTAGACGGTTCTCAATATCTATGAATCTTTTACAGCAAACAAACTGAATTTTTTAATGTTCATAGAGACTATGAACATATGTTCACCTATAGGACTTTCAGTAACCTGGTGAGCACGAATCCAACATGGCGGCGACGCGAAGTATAAATATTTAAATGGACGTTTCTCGCGAATTAACTATCAGAGTGCCGTGAAACGTTGCTAGTTAAATGCTTATACAACTGTTGATCCACTGGCATCTCATTTATTTCAATTGTTTGCATAATCACAAGATGGCTGCTGTGCGTAATTTTAAAATCTCGTTTTTACTTCTTGTGTTCTAATCATGCGATTGAAGTTTGTATACCACACGTACACAATAATCTTAATGTAATAGTACAAAAATAATAATCCAACCTGGCGACCATCTGAAATATTTGACGGTTCTCAATATATACGAATCTGTTACAGCAATCAAACTGATATTTTGTATGTAGATAGAGGCAGGATGAGTAGGATATATGAAAATAGGCTGTATAGTTCTTCATGGAACTACTTGTTTTTTTTTGTTTTTTTTTTCAAATCATCCATGTTGCCTTATTCTTGGTCATCAAGAGGGTCTCTACTGCAAATAAAAATCGTGGTCTAATAACGGTTTTATAATGACAGATCTTTGCATTTTTAGCCTATTTTCAATTTTGAAACAATAGGCTTATGAGATCACCTTTTGTCCGTGTGTGTGTGCGTGCGTGTGTGTGCGTGTGTGTGTGTGTGTGTGTGTGAGGTGTGTGTGTGTGTCCCCCTAATAAAATCTAAACGGCTGGAGCGATTTCAGTGAAACTCGGTAAGTTCATGGCACTATTCCCGGTGACCTCGACCGTGCCCTTCAAATCTTGTTACGTCTCACCAATCCAACATGGCGGCTGTGCGAAATATTTCACTAGCATTCAATATCGCCGAAACTATTACCGATATCGCCCTGAAATTGTGTACGGTGATAAAAGGCACTACTAGAAGTTCACCTATGAGACTTTCAAAAGCCTGGTGACTACAAAACCAACATGGCGGCAAAGCGAATTTGGGACTTTTAAATAGACTTTTCTCGCGATTTAACTATCCAAACGTAATGAAACTTGGTACAGCAAATATTTATACACATTGTAATGCACTGGAGTCTAATTTAGTTCAATTGTTTACATAACCTCAAAATGGCGGCTGTGCGAAATATTTCACTGACATTCTATATCTCCGAAACTATTACATATATCACCCTGCAAATTTGTACGATGATAAAGGGTACTGATGCAAGTTTACCTATGTATATTTCATAAACCTGTCAAGTACAAAACGAACATGGCGACCAAGTGAATTTGAAATATTTTAATAGACTTTTCTCGTGAGTTAACTCTCTGAGCGCAGTGAAATGTGGTACAGTAAATGATTTTGCAGATTGTAATGCACTGCCATCTAATTTAATTCAATTGTTTACATAACCTCAAGATGGCGGCTGTGCGAAATTTTAAAATTAAGTTTTTATTTCTTGTGTCGTAATCATGCGATCGAAGTGAAAGTTTGAATAATGAACCTAGGCAATAAGTGTCCTTGAATGGTACATAACTCTATGGCCTATACATATAACAATCCTAAATGGCGAGCTTCCGAAATATGTATACGGTTCTCAATATTTATGAATCTTTTATAGCTACCAAACTGAATTTTTTAATGTTCATAGAGACTATGAACATATGCTCACCTATAGGACTTTCAGTAACCTGGTGAGCACAAATCCAACATGGCGGCGACGCGAAGTATAAATATTTAAATGGACGTTTCTCGCGAATTAACTATCCGAGTGCCGTGAAACGTTGCACGTTAAATGCTTATACAAATGTTGATCCACTGGCATCTAATTTATTTCGATTGTTTGCATAATCACTAGATGGCTGCTGTGCGTAATTTTAAAATCTCGTTTTTACTTCTTGTGTTCTAATCATGCGATTGAAGTTTGTATACCACACGTACACAATAATCTTAATGTAATAGTACAAAAATAAAAATCCAACCTGGCGACCATCTGAAATATATAGACGGTTCTCAATATCTTCGAATCTGTTACAGCAATTAAACTGAAATTTTGTATGCTGATAGAGGCAATTAACATGAGCAGGATATATGAAAATAGGCTGTATAGTTCTTCACGGAACTACTTGTTTTAAATACACCTCTTGTTGTAGCGGTTACGTGATAGTCTCTTTTCATTCATCCTCCACAGATGTCCATAGAGCTTGATTGATTGGTTCATTCATTCATTCATTCATTCATTCATTCATTCATTCATTCATTCATTTATTTTATTTATTTATTTTTATTTATTTATTCATTTATTTATTTATTTATTTATTTATTTATTTATTTATTTATTTTTATTTATTAATTTATTTATTTATTTTATTTATTTTTATTTATTCATTCATTATATTTATTTATTTATTTATTTATTTATTTATATTTTTTATATTTGTGGGTTCTATAAACGTGATTGTAATAACTTATGTGTTGTTGTGTGTCACGTAAAAAGTCTCCATCTGAGGAACATTTTGCAGGTACCGTGTATGAAATTAAACAGAGCTGGTACGGTATCGTGTTTGATAGAAAGGAGTGTCAATTGGTCCCTTTGAACTCCGTCCCGTTTAATTATGCAGCCTTGTTTTATTTCCCCGTGTAGTAATGAGCACACTTTGTGCCCCGTCCTCACTCAATTAAATTCTGGAAATAATATATGAGTTCACTCCTCTCAACATAACAACGACAGCGGAAGCCAAGTAAATGTATAATATTTAAACGTGCAGTGTTGTCCAATGATAAATGTATATACACAGTGTTAGAATGAAAGTGACAGCACTTTGGGAAAGTCTAAAACCGGACAGGAGCGTGTTTAATCAAAGTATTTGAGTTGCCAAAGTCACAGGTGTTTCAGAGCAAAAGCGGACCAAGTCCATGTTTCGCTGTTACTCGTGGTTTCAATATTTTTTCCGTCCCGCGGCGTAACCGTGCTCGTGTACCACGGTTGCGAGGGCTGCTCCAGCAAGTCTGGAGATCGCAGATTCGAATCCCGGCTCTGACAGCAGCTATCCTGAATGTGGTTTTTCCACGGCTACTTCCACACTCCCTCAGGTAAATGCCAAGAATGTACACCCTACTTGCCCCGGAGATCCTGGTTCGATTCCCGGTTTCTGGTTTAAGGGCAGGAACGGGGTAGGCCTACTCTCAGCCTTGTGAGGCAAAACTGAGAAAACTGATTCCGTGGTTCCTAACTTAAGGTCACAGCCGCCTTCTTCCCATTCACCACCTGAATTACAAATACACACACCAATACAGCCATCAAAATAACACATGTTATCTGACAAATTACACACACCCAAGTACACGGAGCTATATGAGCACGATGTCACAAAGCTCTAAATCAATCAAAAACAACAATATCTTTCTTCAAATCCCAGGACACCTCCCTCATCCCTACTACAATCATCACATAAATACTAGTTATCAAAAAAATTCAACACACTTCCAACTACGAAGGTGGATCAAAGAGTTAGTTGCACTAACGCGCTATAGCAGCGCGCTGTGTGTCGCAAACGTGGGCACAGCGGAGAAAGGGACAGACACTGCCCACACATCTGTTAGGCAGGTCGCTATGGTGTCTCGTCTTGTATGGTGTGAATAGCGGCCAAAAGCAATGGCGCGTCGACTGGACATTCACTCCAGATTTGAGGTGCGTGCGACAATCCGATTCCTAGGGGCCAAAAGGAAGAATTGCACGGACATTCATCGTGAAATTAGTGCTGTGTATGGGGAGCGAGCCATTTCCCGGCAAGGGATCGTAAAGTGATGTCAGCAATTCGAAGCCGGACGCACGGATATCACGGACGAATATCGCGAGGGCAGGCCCGCAACGTCCAGGACCCGTGGAAATGTCAACAGTGTGAATGCGGTCATGAAACAGAACCGGCGCATTCACCCGAGAGAAATCGCGACGCTGCACGTGGAATTCATGCCGAAAGGAACGACGATCAACGCGGCGTCGTATTGTCAAACGTTGCACCGGTTGCGTAAAGCGATTAAAGAGAAGCGCCGGGGGGAAATTGAGCGCCGGTGTGATTTTGTTGCACGATAACGCAACACCTCACAAGGCCCGCCAAACGAGCGAACTGCTGCAGCGTTTCAATTGGGAGGTCCCGACCTAGCGCCATGTGACTTTCGTCTGTTCGGTAAGCTCATAACGGAACTCGGTGGTCGACGTTTCCAGACCGATGAGGAGGTGAAGGCTGCTGTCTCCGTGTGGTTGCAGAACGCTGGAGGAACTTTCTATGCATCCGGCATCGACAAGTTGGTTGTGCGTTCGCAGAAATGTTTGGAGTCTCTTGGAAACTATGTGGAAAAGTGAAGTTACATTGTATGTCGTTATAGACGTGTAGCTGTTGTATATGTGGTGTAATAAATGGCCATAACTGGGAAGTGTAGCTTAAAGAGGCGGAACAGCGAGGTCATCTACCCTTCAACCCCCAACTACACGGGGCTGATGGCCGGCTCTCAAAGGTGGTTCTCAAGGTATGAATTTCTTCTTGTAAAGAAGACACTTAACAAATCCTCCTTGCCCTGGTAGTTAGAGTTGTAAGGATACCAGTTTCTGGGCAGGGTGATGGTGAGAATTTGCGTAAAATATCTATTGATGTGTGTTGGCTTACGATAAACGTGTGTCCTAAGGATCCATCCTCTTTCTTGGTGACGAAATCTAAAAAGGTTATTTTGCTGTGAGATTCCTTTTCCATGGTGAAACAAATAGAAGGGTGCTGGAGATTAAGGTGATCCAGGATATGGATAAGAATTCCTCACCTTCCGTCCAAACAACGAACGTATCATCCACATAACGCCACCAGATCTTCGGTTTGAAAGGAGCCGACGACAAAGCTTTCTCTTCAAAGTTCTCCATGAAGAAATTAGCCACAACAGGAGAGAGATGACTTACAACTCTAACTACCAGGGCTAGGAGGATTTGTGAAGTGTCTTCTTTACAAGAAGATATTAATACCTTGAGAACCACCTTTGAGAGCAACAGTTATAGCAAAGCTTTGATTTCTACGATTCTGAAACCAACGAACAATAATAGGACGTCAGTTGAGAAAAAAGAAGAAGAAAAAAGAAAAAGAGGAACTGCTTACCTACCGTACATACATAACACGACGGATCTATTGCTAAAATCCTACGTAGGTACAACATAGGGACTGTATTTGGAACTTCTGTTAAGATTAGGCAACTCCTGCGACCAACTAAGGACAGTTTGCCTAAATTTCAACAGCCGGGTATCTACAGAGTTCCCTGTACTTGTGGCAAGATTTATATGGGGCAAACTTCGAGAACGATATGTACTCGCATTAAGGAACATAATAGATGTATCAGGCTCATTCAACCTGATAAATCAGCTGCTGCTGATCATGCTTTAACACCTGGCCGTGATGTCATGTTCCAAGGAGTGGATGTTCTTAACCGTATAAAGCAATATCGTCTCAGAATCATCAAGGAGGTTGAAATACGTAAACACCCAGATAATTTCAACCGCGACACCGGCTAAAATCTCAGTGAGTCTTGGCTACCTATTATCAGAACCCTCAGAAAGTAATACACTGCTGCATTTTGTTGTCCCTAACATGGGGCTAAAATGACGTCTATCCTGGGCACCTTTTTTAGGTTCTTCGTTGCTTTCTCTTAGCAACCATTTAGTCGTATTTATGTTTATTGCTGATGAAGAAAGGCATGGTTTCTTTCGAAACGCGTCGTGTTTGATTTAATAAAACACGGTATAAGCCCAAAATTCAACATTATGGATAATATCACGGGCCGTGAAAGTCTAAATGATAATATATGAAATATGTTCAACACTTTTATGACTCTCCTGACAAAAATGGTAACATCGAGATACACCTCTCTAGCACCAGACTCTCTAAATTAGGTTTCGGTAAAATGCATAGACATTAACCATTAGGAAGTTGGTCTTAAATATTATCCGTATTGACTTGTTCCACTTTTGATGCAATGTTTTACGATGTTACTTAATTGAATATCTCAACTTATAATTTCTTCTGGGTTGAATTATCAATGTCGAAATATTTTACACATTCCATTCTTATATAATTACCTAGCAAATATACATTAACCATTTTGAACAGCGGACGGAGATAGCCAACAAACAGATTCGAGCAGGTCTATGTCCTGAAGCAAACCTTTCCCACGTGCAAAATTTATTGAAATGACTGATATCTCAGGTGGATATGGTACGACCAAGTATTTCACAGATCCTATAAATATTTATTAATTCTTTTTTGTGACCTATCATACATTTAAATTAATTACTTATTGTAAGGATATCCATTTTATTTTGAGGGATTAGTTAAGAAAACGTAATTTTGTATGATTTTTCACGCTGACGAAGTTATCATTGATATAACGAAATATGTACGTGTTAATTTAATTATTAAACTACTTTCTAGTGTTTGACAAGGCGGCTTTTATAATTTGAGAATAGGTTTCGCTGGAAAAAATCAATTTTCTCTTTTCTTTTATGTTTTGGTTTCTCAGCATGTTGAAATATCATAGGAGCAAAAATGTCAATCTGTTTCCCAGATAAGGGTTTTTGAAGTTTGTCAACATTGGCAAACATCTACCAAATCTTTATTATTCTACCTTTGCAAACATTTCTTTAACAGCTTTTTATTTTTATACAGATAAGGTACATTAACCCCGAAATTGTTGCACCGATCTACTAGAAATTCCCACAGTATCTCTACGTGCATATGTGCATTAATCTGACCTAGAGTAATGGCTGCAATATTTATGTAACTTGAGAAAAATGCATTGCTTCAAAACTTTTTTAACTTATCCAAGAAAAAAATTACAAATATAAAGTTTGAAGCACTAGAATCCCGATTCTAATTTGGATTGCAAGCCATGAAATCATCCTCAATTGTTTTTAGTTTCAAACCTCAATAGTTCTGTCATAAATGTACCGTTTGCTTAATATTTTCTCTTCAAATATCCATTAATTGTAATGTTGGTAACATTGAATGATATTCTCTTTTCAGCAACTTAACTATGTTATCTTATAAAGTTAAATATTGATACATTTTCATAACAATTGACTCAGTCGTTTGTGTGGTGGGAGCATATTAAGGGGACCTGTACAGTAAACGACGTTCAAGATGTCGATTTTTCAATGCATTTTTAGCCTACTTTCGATTTTTGCAAAAAATGAAAGTAGACTTATGAGATCAACACAGGGCGAAAAAAGTGTGTCTGTCTGTGTGTGTGTGTATGTGTGTGTGTGAGTGTGTGTGTGTGTGTGTGTGTGTGTATGTGTGTGTGTGAGTCTGTGTGTGTGTGTCTGTGTGTGAGTGTGTGTACTCTGAATGTCTGTCCCCCCCCCCCCCCCCCTATCAATTCGAACACGGTGAATGCGAATTGAACGAATTTTGGTACAAAGGTAGCACTAGCAAAGGGTATCTCAGTGTCATGTTTTATATCGCCGCCGTATTGACAGAAACGTAATGGCGGCCACACAAATGTTCAAGGCTTAAGTTAAATTACGACTAACATAACCATCCGATCTCTACCAAACTTTGCAACAACATACCTTTATGGAGGAAGCATCCTTTGACCAATCTAATAGGTTATTAGCCTAATAGTTTGCGGATGGCGGCCATCTTTATGTCAAAATTGATTCCCCCTATTAATTCGAACACGGTGGAACCGAATAGAACGAAATTTGGTTCAGAGGTAGCACTAGCAAAGGGCACCTCAGTGTCATGTTTTGTATCGCCGCCGTATTGACAGAAACGTAAAGGCGGCCACACAAATGTTCAAGGCTTAAGTTAAATTACGACTAACATAACCATCCGATCTCTACCAAACTTTGCAACAACATACCTTTATGGAGGGAGCATCCTTTGACCAATCTAATAGGTTATTAGCCTAATAGTTTGCGGATGGCGGCCATCTTTATGTCAAAATTGATTCCCCCTATTAATTCGAACAGGGTGGAACCGAATGGAACGCAATTTGGTACAGAGGTAGCACTAACAAAGGGCACCGCAGTGTCATGTTTTATATCGCCGCCATCTTGAGTGAAAAGTAATGGCGGCCACACGAATGTTCAAAGCTTAAATCAAATTACGATTAACCTAATCATCCGATCTCTACCTAATTTTGCAACCACATACCTTTATGGAGGGAGCATCCTTTGACCAATCTAATAGGTCTTTCGCCTAATAGTTTGCGGATGGCGGCCATCTTTGTGTCAGAATCGATTCCCCCTATTAATTCAAACACGGTGAAACCGAATGGAACGAAATTTGGTACAGAGATAGCACTAGCAAAGGGCATCTCAGTGTCATGATTAATATCGCCGCCATATTGACAAAAACGTAATGGCGGCCACACAAATGTTTAAAGCTTAAATCAAATTAGGACTAACATAACCATCCGATCTCTACCAAACTTTGCAACAACATACCTTTATGGAGGGAGCATCCTTTGACCAATCTAATAGGTCATTAGCCTAATAGTTTGCGGATGGCGGCCATCTTTGTGTCAGAATCGATTCCCCCTATTAATTCGAACACGGTAGAACCGAATGAACGACATTTGGTACAGAGGTAGCACTAGCAAAGGGCACCTCATATTCATGTTTAATATCCTTATAGCACGTTGTATTTCAAAATGCATTTAGGAGAAAGTAGGCTATATGTTCTTTACTGAACATCTTGTTTAATGTTCAGCCCCACTTTTCTAGTTCATTTTGGTGAATGAATTATTTAAATATCTGCAATAGTTTAGAAGTTATAATTTAAAATGCTAGACATTGCATAGGCTATTTAAAAAGCTCTGCGGTACTTTCATTTTCTCAAAACTATATTAGCCTACTTTCGATTTTTGCAAAAAATGAAAGTATACTTATGAGATCAACACAGGGCCAAAAATTGTGTGTCTGCCTGTGTGTGTGTGTGTGTGTGTACTCTGAATGTCTGTCCCCCCCCCCCCCCCTATCAATTCGATCACGGTGAAACCGAATTGAACGAAATTTGGTACAGAGGTAGCACTGGCAAAGGGCACCTCAGTGTCATGTTTTATATTGCCGCCATCTTTACCAAAACGTAATGGCGGCCACCCAAATGTTCAGAGCTTAAATCAAATTACGACTAACCCAATCCATTGATCTCTACCATATTTTGCAACAACATACCTTTATGTGGAAAGCATCCTTTGACCAAACTACAAGGCCCAATAGTTTGCAGATGGCGGCCATGTTTGTGTGCAAATCGATTCCCCCTGTCAATTCAAACACGGTCTAACCGAATTGAACGAAATTTGGTACAGAGGTAGCACTAGCAAAGAGCACCTCAGTGTCATGTTTTATATCACCACCATATTGGCGGAAACGTAATGGCGGCCACCCAAATGTTCAAAGCTTAAATCAAATTACGACTAATCTAATCATCTGATCTCTATCAAATTTTTCAACAACATACCTTTATGTGGGAAGCGTCGTTTGACCAAATTACAAGGTCATCAGCCTATTAGCTTCAAGGTGGTGGATGTATGAATCATGCAAGCATTAGAGCCTAACCGTAACTTACAATTAAACAAGGCCTGGCCTCAACAATTCAGCTTATCGTGTACTAGCAGTAGTGCCCGGCTTCGCCCGGTGGATTTATTTGTTTTATGGATGACAATTAATACTACTACAGAACTGGCACATGATACTTAAACTAACAGAAAATAAACATGTTTTAAATATAACTTTTTGTGGTGGTGTGGAGGTTGTAGTGGGGGTGATAAGTAGTACAATATAATGGACGTAACATTCAGGTCATTTTCCCGTTATGATAATAATGAATAGGGAAACGGCTGTTTACTAACTACAGCACTGACACATGTAATTTACAAACAAATTTTAAAATATGTTTAGAAAGAGGAGTAAGTGAAATAAGACACTGCCTAGGACCTATATCTCATTGTCTGTTAGAAATGTAGAGACCAATAGTGTCGTATTTTGTCGCATTGCGCCGTAGGAAAATAACCAGAACACTTTGGAAAACTTCGTCTGTCCCGAGCTCCTGAGGTAGCAATAGTATAATTTACCTCCACATAGCGCTCAACGATAAGTTTCGGAATAAATGAAGGTAAATTTGAAAGCACCAACGTTTATTGCAGCTGATAACCTCAATGTAACCGACAGTAGTGGCTACGCGGGCTAAAGCGCTGCGTTAGGTCAAGGGGCCAAGCTCTCTGCTGACTCGGTAGACGCGTGGGTTCGAGCCCCACCGTCGGCTGTCCTTGAAATGGTTTTCCGTGGTTTCCCATTTTCAACACCAGGCAAATGCTGGGACAGTACCTTCTGACAGGCCACGGCCGCTTCCTTCCACATCCTTGCCCAGTTTCATTCATCTTCATCCATTCCATCTCTCATCCCGACGCGCAGGTCGCCCACGGGCGTCGACTAGAAAGACCTGCACTCGGCCTCTCAGGAGGCTACACGACAAAAAAAAAAAAACTCAATGTACTGCACCAACACCATTGCATAATATGTTCATGATGATAACTGTTTTAAGGGGCCTAAGAAATCTTTTTGCACTAATTACTCCCCGTGACTGCAATTTGTAAGCAGCGCAAGATTTAACTATTTTCGCAATTTTGCACCAGAACACTGGTGGGGGCGACGCGATGCAGCCCGAATTGCCAGTCAATAATACACTTATTAAAATACTCTTACAGTTACACTACTATGGACACGAATGGTTCTAGAGCCTTAATAAGTGGTTTTCGAGTTCAGTTTGTTTGTTACCTTCTAAATGTAGGGAATGGAGAGCTTTGTCCAAAATATCAAGTGGACAGTGTTACCAGCAGGTTTTCAAACTGTAAGTAAAATTTGGTGCAATTAGGAGGAACGGTGTGGATTTGTGATTAAGGGCCTAAATGCAGGGAATTGAGTGGTCTGTCCGAAATTTAAAGTGGACAGTCTCACCCGCAGGGTTCCAAAGGGTAAGTATAAAAAATGTGGTTCAGATCGGTGAAACGGTGTAGACTTGTGCTAAAGGACCTAAATGCAGGGAATGGAGTGGTCTGTCTGAAATTTCAAGCAGACGGTGTTACTCGTCGGGTTCCAAAGGGTAAGAATGTGGAATTTGGTTCAGATCGGTGGAAGGGTGTAGATTTGTGACAAAGGGCCGAAATGCAGGGAATGGAGTGGTCTGTCCGAAATTTCATGCAGACAGTGTTACTCGCAGTGTTCCAAAGGGTAAGTATACAAATTTTGGTTTAGATCGGTGAAAAGGTGTAGATTTGTGCCAAAGGGCCTAAATGCAGGGAATGGACTGGTCTGTCATAAAATTCATGTAGCCAGTGTTACTCGCAGGGTTACAAAGGGTAAGTATGCAAATTTTGGTTGAGATTAGTGAAACGGTGTAGATTTGTTCCAAAGGGCCTAAATGCAGGGAATGGACTGGTCTGTCATAAATTTCATGTAGTTAGTGTTACTCTCAGGGTTCCAAAAGGTAAGTTACAAATTTTGGTTCAATTCGGGTAAACGGTGTAGATTTGTGCCAAAGGGCCTAAATGCAGGGAATGGAGTGGTCTGTCCGAAATTTAACATAGCCTAAACTATTCCTCTTGAATCTGGCTATCATATACAAAAAGAATTTTTCGAATCCGACTGGTAGTTGCAGAGATTACCGCGTTTGAACACACAAACTCACAAACTCTTCGGCTTTATTATATTAGTATAGATAGGGAGGTTTAATCTGTCCTCAAAGAGGTGACCGGTAGGATATTAGCTTATTGTAATAGAATATGTCACCGTAGAAGTGACTAACACGTCAGACTTGCCGTGCTATATCGTTGTCAACATGGCCGCTATTTTTGCTCGTAAATAATTATATTTCCGTAACATCCTAAGTTTATATCCTTTTGGGAATATACTGAACAAAATAATAAATATTTAGTATCAGATGGTTTATAAAAACGCCATAAAACGCTAATGAAATCGTTGATTTCAACAAAAAATATAATACAGTTATACTAAACCAGTTGTTTATCGAGTAATATCGTAAGGCATCCGTGGCGTAATAGTAGCGACTTGGGCTCTTAGTCTGGGGGTTCGTGGATCAAATCACCGCAGGTTCAAATTTCTTTACTTCGTTCTTTTTTGTATATATTGATTTATAACTACTCACACGTTATAATGTTAAGCATATATACTGTAGTGTGTATTTGCAATCGAAAATATTATATAGGCTATATACTTATAACACCACATATTTCAACACTCGAATAGAACGATTAATATTTTTTAGACCTTGATCCGCGGTAGAGACTATTGTTGTTGTTTTTGTTGTTGATTCTTTAGGGTTTGTGCGGCATCATGCTTTTTTAGCCCCGTTTACTTGGGTGTGAGTAGAAGTTGTCTGATAACCTGTGTCACTGTGATGTCTGTAGGCTTTTATAAGAGGAAGCATTTGGGTAGGAAGCTGTTGGTGTTGTTGTTTCATCAGAGATGCATAGACATCATGGTCATTTAGCCCCGTGTACTTTGGTGAGTGTTGAATTTTGTCTGATAACCTGTGTTGTTGTGGTGGCTATATTAATATATATGTGTGTGTGTGTATATGTAATTCAGGTGAGGATTCAATCAATCAACGTTTAATATCCATATAGCACGTTGTATTTCAACGAGCTACTACAACCAACATTCAATTATACTCCTTGAAAAGGACAAAGAGTTATAACTATACCCAAGCATTTAGGAGAAAGTAGGCTATATGTTCTTTACTGAACATCTTGTTTTTCAAATCCGTTTTACTTGTAACTCCTAAATTACGCATTGTATTACAATGATACTTTCCTCTGATGTTCTAAGAGACTACAAAACTGACCAAACTCATGTTCCTAAGGTTGATAATTATTGGAATAAAAAATTAATTACATCCCGAAAATTGACCAAAATATGCAATTTTTAAATAACACAACATTAAAAATACTAATTTTGAACATATAATTCTGGAAGTGGTCAGATTTATAGCTGTAACTTTTAACAGTAGGACATTTAAGAATGGTCCAGATATGAATAAACGCTGAGCACCGACAGGCCAACAGCCGTCACCCCTCCCTATATTATTCTGCTAAGGTCCCATTCCAGTTTTGTACCGAAAATAAGGTCCCATTAACACCAACCTACACATATGGGGTACCTACAGTTTCAGCATAACCCAATGCGTAAGCGAAACGCACTCACTTACTCTTTAAATGCCTCACAATTAAATAAATACCTTAAAACATGTATATTTACAATGAAATAATGAAAGAATGCAACACGGTAACCATGGTAACAGAATCTCACAGGTCCATCTATTTCTGTAAGACGCAATGCAATTCCAATTATTACATTACTGTGAAAGTTTCCAGACGGTTATAAGGTTATCACTGAACCAAATTAAGCTGTAAAATTCATCAATACATACAGTATAATGCGCTTAAGGGGGTCAAGGGGCACTCTAGAATTTTTCACGCAATTTTCACGTGTGAGTGTGGTACGAACGGTCTTTTCACCCGACTATAAAGGGTCTCCGAAAACCACATTTAAAAGCCCTTAAATCAAGAGTGTCTGTTATATTCCCAGAAAACTAACTTCGATCTAATATACCTATGAATGAATGACAAACCCCTAACCACTGCACCAGTAGCTGAATTCATAAAGTCTGATTATTCATACCAAGGATAAATCAGTCATAGTATTCATGATTGAGATTTTGCTAAGTGTACTCTTTACAACTAGAATATTCGAGGGCGAAGCCGCGTCGGATAATGCTAGTATTAGTTTTGAATAATTAATTAGCGAGTTAGATTATTGCTAAAATCAATTCTGGGATACGTGCTTACTAGGGTACTTTATGTAGGAAGTTTCAGTGCTGTACGTATATTAGGAGCTGTATAAAAAGTATTTAAAATATCAAAATTTGAAGGTGGTTTACTGTACCGGCCCCCTTAAGATACTAAACTGTTTTATTCAGCTATTCAGTGTATTGGTTATCGCTTTAATACAGGATATAGTGAAAGTAGAGCGATAAGCAGCGATTTACGGAATTACTTGCTTACAGTAATCAGGTACTTGTTGGCCTATGTTTCAGTGTTCGAATTGAATCCGCTTCTCGCAGTGCTTAACCTAATCCATAGAGCATTATCTTCACATTTAGCAGTGAATATATCCAATTCCCTAGGACAGTCATTAACAATATTACCTGGCACAAGCCAAAGCTGCCGTAATGCGGCAGCCATTAGAAATATTACCCCTTTCTCTCTCCCTTTTGATGCTGACCGGGATAATCTCCCATCAACTGTGAGAGCATTGTCATTCATGGAATATAATTCCGCGGAAGTGATGCAAACTGTAAGTGTAATTGCCTTCCTCTGTACTGCTTCAAACCTCCGGGTTTCATAAAGTTGTTAAATCACCGTTGGCCATCGCCGTCTATAATTTTCAAGTCGTGCAGTTGGTAGAATTGGTAACACTGTGTGTAAACACACTAAGTTCACGTGCTAACTGTTGTTGATAAATACGGTTTAAATATTCTGTAAGTCAATAAATAGTTGTACTTTAATCACAGTACCGGTTTAGGCCACATTGTCCCCTTCTTCAGCGTTATATACAACCTGTGACAATAAAGTTCGGTGAATAGTCCTGTACTATCAACACAGGTGAACAATGCACGACAGTGACCCTACTGTCCTTCGAAATAGTCCCCTCCCGTAACTATGCAATGCTGAGATTGGCGATACATGTCCTGGAAACTGTGCAAGAAGGCGTCCTTTGGGATGGTGTTCAAAAGCCTCGTCACGTTGCGTTCGGTCTGACCGAAAAGTTCGGATTGTCGGCTTACCTGAAACAGCAGTTACTGACCTTCGAAGTATTCCCCGCGGATGGTTATTCACTTCTGAGAATGTCTGTAAAGTCCTGGAAACTCTTTAGAGATAGCCTTCAGTCGGGTCGTCACATTACGTTGGATGTCCGAAATGTCCGAAAACCTCTGGCCCTTCAGGGCTTTTCGGTGACCCTGGACCTGGACCCCGCCACTCCATACATTGACGCTTGACTTTGGGGTCTACCTCAGACACCAGGTATCGTTGCCCGTGACGATGGTTTTGAGAGCCATTCCATTCCACAGAACATTCACCCTTCTCACTGCAACCCGCCGAACAGGTGTGCTTGTTAGGTTGCATAAATTCATCCTTCTCACTGCCACCGCCCGAACAGGTGTGCATGGTAGGTTGCATAAATTCATCCTTCTAAACTCGCACTGTGTCAAACAGGTCTTACGTTGCGTTGTGCGTCGCCAATGTTGCCAGGTCGACCGTTCTGACTTAATTCACCGAACGCAACGTGACGAGGCTTTTGAACACCATCCCAAAGGACGCCTTCTTGCAAAGTTTCCAGGACATGTATCGCCGATCTCAGCATTGCATCGTTACGGGAGGGGACTACTTCGAAGGACAGTATGGTCACTGTCGTGCATTGATCATCTATGTTGATAGTACCGGACTATTCACCGAACTTTATTGTCACAGGTTGTATTATAAAATATGAAAAGAAGCAAAACTTACATACAAAAATATTCGTAACAAAAGTTGTTATCAAAAGAATAACTTAAAATACTAATAGTCTAAAGGCTGAAAAACACTTATTTTCTAAAAAATCAGATCTGTTACAATGTGTTATAAAATGAAAGATATACATCTTGATTAAAAAATGCAGCTCGGCGTTAAAACAGTGATGTGGTTATTACACGTGCATGGACAATTTGTAGGTTATACGACTGACGTGAACATGTATGTGAGCGAATACAGGAAATATAATGTGACTGTGAAATTATTATAGAAGTAATTGAGTTATCCAATGTATATTTACGGCAATAAGGACAAGGGATGCCATTGTTATATTCTTGGCTTTTCATAAATACAATTTATTTTGATTAGACACTTTTAAAATCAGTTGGTATTTAACCTCTTTAAACACCCGTCAAATTCCTCGTGGTAATTCAGACCTGCTGAAAGTCGTAGAAGTGAGTACGGTGTTTCCCGTATTAAGTTATACGTAGTCCATTACCAATGCCTGGTAATGAATGAATTCAACCAACAAATTCTTCAATAAGGTCTCATTAAATATTTTAAAATGCCTAGGAGTGTTGTGTGTCTTGCTGTGAGGCAAATTATGCCAGCAATGTGAAATTAGATGGTTATGTTACTGCGTTTTCCTTCACTAATGACGAAGCTAGGAAACAGTCGTGGATTCGTGCCATTTCACGAAAGGACTGGCATTAAAGATCAAGTGTCTGTGAAGGCCTACACCAATTTGATGTCTATATAGCAGCAACGTAGCACCCAACTAGTTCAACAAATTTACACTTTTAAACGTTATTAATAATCATTACTACTTACATACCGGGTGAGTTAGCCGTGGTCGTTACGGCGTGGCTGCAGGCAGCCGCTCGCATCCGGGAGGCGAGGAGGTTCGAATCACCCCGAGGGCAACCTTGAAGATGGTCTTCTGTGGTTTCCCATCTTCCTTCCAGGCAAATGCCGGGGTTGGTCCCTAACTATAGGCCACAGCCGCTACCTTCCAATTCCTAGTCCTTCCAATCACACTTTCCTCCCCAGACAACACTCCACACGCGACGGTACTTGTAGCTCACCCCATGGGTGTCCGTATAGAAGCAGCTACTAACTCTGGCGAGTCGAACATGTCCTCGGACACTCCCGGCACTTAAAGCCATACGCTAAAAAAAGAAAAAAATACTTACATGAATTTCAGAGTAGTTGTTGGAAATGCTGTCCTTCATTTTTTCAACACACATTACACCTTCGTAGGAAGTTTTGGTACACTCACTGTAATTAATCCTCACTGATATTTCGTATCTGTGCAGTTCTTTCAATCTCGAGGGCTTCCAGAGTAAGCGGTTTGTTTCAATCTCGAGGGCTTCCAGAGTAAGCGGTTTGTTTCAATCTCGAGGGCTTCCAGAGTAAGCGGTTTGTTTCAATCTCGAGGGCTTCCAGAGTAAGCGGTTTGTTTAAATCTCGAGGGCTTCCAGAGTAAGCGGTTTGTTTCAATCACCAGGGCTTCCTGAGTAAGCGGTTTGTTTCAATCTCGAGGGCTTCCAGAATAAGCGGTTTGTTTCAATCTCGAGGGCTTCCAGAGTAAGCGGTTTGTTTCAATCTCGAGGGCTTCCAGAGTAAGCGGTTTGTTTAAATCTCGAGGGCTTCCAGAGTAAGCGGTTTGTTTCAATCACCAGGGCTTCCTGAGTAAGCGGTTTGTTTCAATCTCGAGGGCTTCCAGAATAAGCGGTTTGTTTCAATCTCGAGGGCTTCCAGAGTAAGCGGTTTGTTTCAATCTCGAGGGCTTCCAGAGTAAGCGGTTTGTTTCAATCTCGAGGGCTTCCAGAATAAGCGGTTTGTTTCAATCTCCAGGGCTTCCAGAGTAAGCGGTTTGTTTCAATCTCCAGGGCTTCCAGAGTAAGCGGTTTGTTTCAATCTCCAGGGCTTCCAGAGTAAGCGGTCTGTTTCAATCTCGAGGGCTTCCAGAGCAAGCGGTTTGTTTCAATCTCGAGGGCTTCCAGAATAAGCGGTTTGTTTCAATCTCGAGGGCTTCCAGAGTAAGCGGTTTGTTTCAATCTCGAGGCCTTCCAGAGTAAGCGGTTTGTTTCAATCTCCAGGGCTTCCAGAGTAAGCGGTTTGTTTCAATCTCGAGGGCTTCCAGAGTAAGTGGTTTGTTTCAATCTCGAGGGCTTCCTGAGAAAGCGGTTTGTTTCAATCTCGAGGGCTTCCAGAATAAGCGGTTTGTTTCAATCTCGAGGGCTTCCAGAATAAGCGATTTGTTTCAATCTCGAGGGCTTCCAGAGTAAGCGGTTTGTTTCAATCTCGAGGGCTTCCAGAGTAAGCGGTTTGTTTCAATCTCGAGGGCTTCCAGAGTAAGCGGTTTGTTTCAATCTCGAGGGCTTCCAGAGTAAGCGGTTTGTTTCAATCTCGAGGGCTTCCAGAATAAGCGGTTTGTTTCAATCTCGAGGGCTTCCAGAGTAAGCGGTTTGTTTCAATCTCCAGGGCTTCCAGAGTAAGCGGTTTGTTTCAATCTCGAGGGCTTCCAGAGTAAGCGGTTTGTTTCAATCTCGAGGGCTTCCAGAGTAAGCGGTTTGTTTCAATCTCGAGGGCTTCCAGAGTAAGCGGTTTGTTTCAATCTCGAGGGCTTCCAGAGTAAGCGGTTTGTTTCAATCTCCAGGGCTTCCAGAGTAAGCGGTCTGTTTCAATCTCGAGGGCTTCCAGAGTAAGCGGTTTGTTTTAATCTCGAGGGCTTCCAGAATAAGCGGTTTGTTTCAATCTCGAGGGCTTCCAGAGTAAGCGGTTTGTTTCAATCTCCAGGGCTTCCAGAGTAAGCGGTTTGTTTCAATCTCGAGGGCTTCCAGAGTAAGTGGTTTGTTTCAATCTCGAGGGCTTCCTGAGAAAGCGGTTTGTTTCAATCTCGAGGGCTTCCAGAATAAGCGGTTTGTTTCAATCTCGAGGGCTTCCAGAATAAGCGGTTTGTTTCAATCTCGAGGGCTTCCAGAGTAAGCGGTTTGTTTCAATCTCGAGGGCTTCCAGAGTAAGCGGTTTGTTTCAATCTCGAGGGCTTCCAGAGTAAGCGGTTTGTTTCAATCTCGAGGGCTTCCAGAATAAGCGGTTTGTTTCAATCTCGAGGGCTTCCAGAGTAAGCGGTTTGTTTCAATCTCCAGGGCTTCCAGAGTAAGCGGTTTGTTTCAATCTCGAGGGCTTCCAGAGTAAGCGGTTTGTTTCAATCTCGAGGGCTTCCAGAGTAAGCGGTTTGTTTCAATCTCGAGGGCTTCCAGAGTAAGCGGTTTGTTTCAATCTCGAGGGCTTCCAGAGTAAGCGGTTTGTTTCAATCTCGAGGGCTTCCAGAGTATGCGGTTTGTTTCAATCTCGAGGGCTTCCAGAGTAAGCGGTTTGTTTCAATCTCGAGGGCTTCCAGAGTAAGCGGTTTGTTCCAATCTCTAGGGCTTCCAGAGTAAGTGGTTTGTTTCAATCTCGAGGGCTTCCAGAGTAAGCGGTTTGTTTCAATCTCGAGGGCTTCCAGAGTAAGCGGTTTGTTTCAATCTCGAGGGCTTCCAGAGTAAGCGGTTTGTTTCAATCTCGAGGGCTTCCAGAGTAAGCGGTTTGTTTCAATCTCCAGGGCTTCCAGAGTAAGCGGTTTGTTTCAATCTCCAGGGCTTCCAGAGTAAGCGGTTTGTTTCAATCTCGAGGGCTTCCAGAGTAAGCGGTTTGTTTCAATCTCGAGGGCTTCCAGAGTAAGCGGTTTGTTTCAATCTCGAGGGCTTCCAGAGTAAGCGGTTCGTTTCAATCTCGAGGGCTTCCAGAGTAAGCGGTTTGTTTCAATCTCGAGGGCTTCCAGAGTAAGCGGTTTGTTTCAATCTCGAGGGCTTCCAGAGTAAGCGGTTTGTTTCAATCTCCAGGGCTTCCAGAATAAGCGGTTTGTTTCAATCTCCAGGGCTTCCAGAGTAAGCGGTTTGTTTCAATCTCCAGGGCTTCCAGAGTAAGCGGGTTGTTTCAATCTCGAGGGCTTCCAGAGTAAGCGGTTTGTTTCAATCTCGAGGGCTTCCAGAGTAAGCGGTTTGTTTCAATCTCCAGGGCTTCCAGAGTAAGCGGTTTGTTTCAATCTCGAGGGCTTCCAGAATAAGCGGTTTGTTTCAATCTCCAGGGCTTCCAGAGTAAGCGGTTTGTTTCAATCTCCAGGGCTTCCAGAGTAAGCGGTTTGTTTCAATCTCGAGGGCTTCCAGAATAAGCGGTTTGTTTCAATCTCGAGGGCTTCCAGAGTAAGCGGTTTGTTTCAATCTCCAGGGCTTCCAGAGTAAGCGGTTTGTTCCAATCTCGAGGGCTTCCAGAGTAAGCGGTTTGTTTCAATCTCGAGGGCTTCCAGAGTAAGCGGTTTGTTTCAATCTCGAGGGCTTCCAGAGTAAGCGGTTTGTTTCAATCTCGAGGGCTTCCAGAGTAAGCGGTTTGTTTCAATCTCGAGGGCTTCCAGAGTAAGCGGTTTGTTTCAATCTCGAGGGCTTCCAGAGTAAGCGGTTTGTTTCAATCTCGAGGGCTTCCAGAGTAAGCGGTTTGTTCCAATCTCTAGGGCTTCCAGAGTAAGCGGTTTGTTTCAATCTCGAGGGCTTCCAGAGTAAGCGGTTTGTTTCAATCTCGAGGGCTTCCAGAGTAAGCGGTTTGTTTCAATCTCCAGGGCTTCCAGAGTAAGCGGGTTGTTTCAATCTCGAGGGCTTCCAGAGTAAGCGGTTTGTTTCAATCTCGAGGGCTTCCAGAGTAAGCGGTTTGTTTCAATCTCCAGGGCTTCCAGAGTAAGCGGTTTGTTTCAATCTCGAGGGTTTCCAGAATAAGCGGTTTGTTTCAATCTCCAGGGCTTCCAAGTAAGCGGTTTGTTTCAATCTCGAGGGCTTCCAGAGTAAGCGGTTTGTTTCAATCTCGAGGGCTTCCAGAGTAAGCGGTTTGTTTCAATCTCGAGGGCTTCCAGAGTAAGCGGTTTGTTTCAATCTCGAGGGCTTCCAGAATAAGCGGTTTGTTTCAATCTCGAGGGCTTCCAGAGTAAGCGGTTTGTTTCAATCTCGAGGGCTTCCAGAGTAAGCGGTTTGTTTCAATTTCGAGGGCTTCCAGAGTAAGCGGTTTGTTTCAATCTCGAGGGCTTCCAGTGTAAGCGGTTTGTTTCAATCTTGAGGGCTTCCAGAGTAAGCGGTTTGCTTCAATCTCGAGGGCTTCCAGAGTAAGCGGTTTGTTTCAATCTCCAGGGCTTCCAGAGTAAGCGGTTTGTTTCAATCTCGAGGGCTTCCAGAGTAAGCGGTTTGTTTCAATCTCGAGGGCTTCCTGAGTAAGCGGTTTGTTTCAATCTTGAGGGCTTCCAGAGTAAGTGGTTTGCTTCAATCTCGAGGGCTTCCAGAGTAAGCGGTTTGTTTCAATCTCCAGGGCTTCCAGAGTAAGCGGTTTGTTTCAATCTCGAGGGCTTCCAGAGTAAGCGGTTTGTTTCAATCTCGAGGGCTTCCAGAGTAAGCGGTTTGTTTCAATCTTGAGGGCTTCCAGAGTAAGCGGTTTGCTTCAATCTCGAGGGCTTCCAGAGTAAGCGGTTTGTTTCAATCTCCAGGGCTTCCAGAGTAAGCGGTTTGTTTCAATCTCGAGGGCTTCCAGAGTAAGCGGTTTGTTTCAATCTCGAAGGCTTCCAGAGTAAGCGGTTTGTTTCAATCTCCAGGGCTTCCAGAGTAAGCGGTTTGTATCAATCTCGAGGGCTTCCAGAGTATGCGGTTTGTTTCAATCTCCAGTGCTTCCAGAGTAAGCGGTTTGTTTCTGTACACATTTTGTTTGAGATTTCCCCACAAGTAACAATCGCACGGCGTTGAACCGTACGAAAAAAGTTACTAGTAGACGTCTTCTTGAGAAGATAAGTTTCGTTGTTTTGTTCTATACCTAACCATGGTTGGTTGGTTCCTCAGTTTAGGGACTGCGCCAACTTGTTCATGATTTCCATGTAAGTTGGGTGTGAGTAGAATCTGTCTGATAACCAGTGTTGATTGCGATGGCTGTGCTATCTGTAATACAGTTAAGGACTGCAGACGATCAATTTCAAGTAGTTCTTACATTTGCTACCAAATACTACCGTCAACGACACCTAGCCGCGAACTTGGCTAATAGATGCCACCGCGACCGGCACCTGGCGGTGAACGTTTGAACTAATAGAGTGTTAATCAAATCTAACCGATAAAATTAGCTTCACACAATTGTAGTTAGTGGAAGGTTCTTTTACATGCCATAAATCTATGGCATAGGCCCACCGGCTTTACTTCCCCTCCGAAGGAAGGCATACTATGTTCACGGGATACGAGATAGGCTACAGTATTTCACCACAATTAGGAATGTAATCAAAGCTGTGATATAATCCAGAGCTTCCCAACCTGCTGTTGTGTTATCGGTAGATGCTAGTCAAGTGGTGGTGACTAATCGCTCTCCGTCCATCACACGGCCCCGACGAGGTTCCGTTCTATAGAGAAGGTCCTCCCTGCATTACAATAATATGAAATAGGCCGAAAATCCATTAAATAATTATACCAATCAAAAATATAATAACACCATATTAATTATCGTTACACACATCTAAAGACACTACTCGGGAAACGTTGAGCAAACAGCTAGTAAACGGATAATTAAGTAAATTTTAAAAAATACGAGCCTTACAGTAGTCACATATGATGAGTAACATCTGACAGAAGAAACCTCACGTGAAATTGTTGTTACACCGGTATTTTATACTATTATTGGCACAAATATTAATCTATTGTAAAAGGGGGTGTTTTACAGATATTGTAGTTTATGATACGGAACTCATTTTACTAGATGATTTGTAGCTTCCACCAGCACTAGCCTAAATAAAGAATACGATATGGATCAACTAGATTAATAGACGCGACACCGCTCATAACCTTAAATTCCTTATAAACAGGACCGCTTGATTCACAGACCAACACGTCATTTCATATGTATTCTGTTAAAATTACTCATATTGATATGATAAATATCGTTTAAAATGATAATCTGGTAGCAACAATATCTACCCCGTCCGGGATTCGAACCCGAGATCTCTAGATTCACAGTCATAGGCGCTAACCCCACGGCTACTTTGACTGCGCTAATATTGTGCACAAGATGGTGACTTATTTCCATGTTCCAATAATGCTGCATTACGGAATTAAGTTTCATTTATATTTTGCTTGTGTCAATAATGTTCCTGCGTGAAATTGAGTTTAAAATGCCTTATGAATGGGCCCTCTTGTGAGTAAAGAGAATGTATTCAGCAATAGTTCATGAAGGCTTGCTCAATTCTCGTATAACCACAACGATTATATTATATTGATGACTGCATTACCGTTGTGTCGGTTAATATTTGAATAGCCATTGTGCAGAAACACAATACCGGCAATGCCGACTACTTACAATGTTTGATATTAAGGCATTTTACCATTTAAATACTGATACGAAGACTTCGAACATGTACCATGTGATTTGTTTCAATCACTTGACACCAGAGTTCGCATGAGCGTTTACCGTTCAGTATGTCATATACATTCCACATGGCCGAGAGTACGTCATGGTATCAATTTCCGACACCATGCGCTCATTGTTTCTCTTACCACTGCCAGCTGGATCTTACCACTGCCAGCTGGATCGATCAATCGAGTTGGGAGTGCGTCTTACACTTCCGTTCGATCCACCACTGCCAGCTAGCACACTTCCGTTCGAGCACACTTCCGTTCCATCGACCGGAAGTGTGCCAGCTGGTGCCTCCTCGATCGTTCCGATCCACTTCCGTCCCATTTTTCAAAATCACTCCCACAAAAATATCCAGCAACCGAGTGGAAAGATGTTACACTTCAATAAATATTTGTAATCGATTACAATTTACTTAAAGTATGTATTTCCTTTCTTCTAGTTCTATTCCCGTCCCTGGATACATTATGTTCGGACGTCAGGCATCACTCATGTAAATCTGTAGTAAATGCTATCAAACGGCGTGTTGCAACATTAATGGAGAAATATGCTGTTCATTATGGGATAATCATCAGCCAACTCGAAATAAATTTCCACTCATTTTAACTGAGATTAAATTACTGGTAAAGTAAATATTAATTTGAAACAGTTAATGGGGGATGAAAACGATTGCTACTCACCGGTAAAAGCCTTTGGGAATCAATCACTATTTCAGTTGGTTATTGAAATTGATTGCCATGGTGGATGTACTATAATGTTGCGTTCACAGGAAGCGCAATTCTGCGTTCCAACGTCCAACGCATGGGCTTAAATTTCAATTCTGCAGTAATGCGTGTTTCATAAGGAAATACCGTACAGTTCATTTATCACAATTTAAAGTTAATAGCTCGGTATAATGTTGACATTTAATTATAACCATTCAAACACTTACTGAACATGACATAAATGACAAGTTTCGAGCAATTCTTTGGAATAGATAAGTACGAACATTTCCCGTGTATCTAACAAAAGTTTGGTGCTTTTCAGTCGGTCAACCCGAATGTACCCAAAAAGAGCTGGGTTGTGCCCGAATCCTGATATAAATTACATGAGATTAATAAACACACTAGGATGAACAGTTTCGATCGTCAAGCGATCATCATCAGATCCATTACACTTAGGCTATAACATCTATGTTTGAGAATACAGGTGAAAAATATTTGCAATATGTATAATTATTTAGTTGCAGTATTGGTAATGCAACTGTCGGTGTATGCTAATTGTAGTATATCTAATGTTAGGTGAAATGCTAAAATGGTGATAAAATCAGGAGTTTGTCTGTTTGGGGTGATTATATGGTTATACAAAATCAACTATGGTTATACTGTAATAATAATAATAATAATAATAATAATAATAATAATAATATCGTATGGCCTCGGGTGCCTGGCGCAAGCTTTGTTAATTGACACCCAGAGGGTAGCTTGCATGTCGAATTTCGTCGTTCCTTTGAACGCTATGACAGTCAAGGAGGTTAGATATTTAAACTCCTTGACACTACAGCGCTTTCAAGTAGAGAATGGAGGAACTTTGTGTTGGCGGAAAATCCCGAGGTTAATTTTGCCATTGAACACGGCCTACTGAATTCAAATGGGTTCTTTAACATGCCAACAACGTATGACATGAGTATCGTGATTTTTGTCGCCTTCAAAAATCACTTACCATGGCCAGGGGCGAATCTGCAATCTTGGGGTTGGTAGTCCGACACTATAACCACTCACCCACCGTGGCAAGCTTATACTGTAATAATACAGGCTGATACCTATCCGGCTTGTCTTCCTTACTGGGACTTCGAGCAGTTTCGTGTTCACTCTGGCACCAGTTTTGGTCGACTAACCCAGGTGTTAACTGGACGAAACTGTTTTTTCCCTTTCTCCCCCTTTTGTTCCTATATGGTTTCTGAGATCAGTGCAATGTTTATTTGTGTGACGTAGCCAATTCTAGATAAGAATGTATGTTATTCAATACAGGAAGATCTACAACTATTAAAGACCGTGGAACTGTATTCGCCACGCGTGGACTAAAAAGCCATTCAACTAAGCGGTACACGGTCTATTGAAGACGTCCCGGCACCTTTAATACTGCCGCGCATACCGGCCTAGGTTTATTGCAGAAAAAAGTACATAGTACACCTGATCCAGATAACATGTACCTATAACCACCGCTATTCTCCCCGTGTATCTATTGTTAAACTATTGCTCACTGTAGGTATGGTAATGTATTGTAGAGCTATTTGTCATACAGTGCTTGCAGAATGTTTAGCGACAGGTCTAAATTTGGTGTGATGCACATTTGTCCCTAAAGTAACAGCATTTCATTGATTGTTCTACCAGATGTTATTAGACATCTATATGAGGGGGTTTTCATTTAAAATTTCGCTGCTCTAGCTCTAATACTTTTGGAGATGGAATGTTTTACCTTTTTAAACAGGGCTAAAAAACTGTTTTTCCAACTGAAATGTTTTTTTCTCAAATACTGCCAGTCCTACAGCTATGAAATTTTTACTGCAGTTTTACTACAACCTAACAATCATAACAATAAAATTACAATCTGGGAAAAAATACTACTCATCTGGTCGCCTCTCAAACAAACCTTCTTCCCTGATAATTTTGGCGGCAAAATTGGTCTATTTCGTTCCGTGATAACTTCCGATTGGTAACACTTCGAGAAAGCGCCCACAGCGGATCCATCGCAATCAAGACATGGAGAAAACAACTGGGATGTCAGAATAGCTCGACGTATTGCCAATCAGAAGTTATTATGGAACGTAATTGACCGATTTTGCCGCCAAAATTAACGGGGAAGAAAATTTGTATCAAAGGCGACCAAATGAGTAGTAATTTTTCCCAGCTTGTATTTTTAGCTTACTTTTCACATTTTAAACAAGTAGTTCCGTGAAGAACTATACAGCCTAATTTCATAGATCCTACTTATGTTAATTGCCTCTATCGACATACAAAATTTCAGTTTGATTGCAGTAATAGATTCGTAGATATTGAAAACCGACTAAATATTGCGGATGGTCACCATGTTCGATTTGTATATGTAGGTCTTAGAGTTATGTACTGTTACATGAAGATTATTGTGTACGTGTAGTATTCAGACTTCAATCGCATAATTAGGACACAAGAAGTAAAAACGAGATTTTAAAATTTCGCACAGCTGCCATTTTGTGGTTATGGAAATAATTGAAAAAATTAGATAGCAGTGGATTATCATTTGTATAAGGATTTACTGTACCAAGTGTGACTGCACTCGGATGGTTAAATTGCGAGAAACGACCATCGGAATATTTATACTTCGCGTCGCCGCCATGTTGGATTTGTGATCACCAGGTTATTGAAAGACCTAAAGGTGAACTTATGTTCATAGCCCCTATGAACATTAAAAAAATCAGTTTAATTGCTGTAATAGATTCGTAGATATTGAGTTGCATTTAAATATTTCGGATAGTCGCCATGTTGGATTGTTATATGTATAGGCCATAGAGTCATGTACCATTAAAGGAAAATTATTGCGTAGGTTCATTTTTCAAACTTTCACTTCAATCGCATGATTACGACACAAGAAATAAAAACTTAATTATAAAATTCGCACAGCCGCCATCTTGAGGATATGTAAACAATTGAACTAAATTAGATACCAGTGCATTATAATGTATATAAACATTTCCTGTACCAAGTTTCATTGCGTTTGGATCATTAAATCGCAAAAAAGGTCTATTTAAAATGTTCAACTTTGCTTGGCGGCAATATTTGTTTTGTAATCAACAGGTTTTGGAAAGTCTTACAGGTGAACTTGCAGTAGTGTCCTTTATCTCCGTACAAAATTTCAGGGTGATACCGCTAACAGTTTCAGAGATATAGAATGCCGGTGAAATATTTCGCACAGCCGCCATCTTGAGGTTTTGTAACCATTGTGGTGTTTGAAGCCATATTTTCAGTGTTGCCTTAGTAAACAAGAGTTTAGTGCTTTTCAGTCGGTCAACACGAATGTACCCAAAAGAGATGGGTTATGCCCTAATTCTGAAATAAATTACATGAGATTAATAAAACACTAGGATGACCAGTTTCGATCGTCAAGCGATCATCATCAGATCCATTACACTTAGGCTACAAAATCTATGTTTGAAATACAGGTGAAAATATTTACAATATGTACAATTATTTAGTTGCAGTATTGGTACTGCAACTGTCAGTGTATGCTAAATGCAGTATATATGTTAGGTGAAATGCTAAATGGTGATAGCTACAATCTACGGATAGCTATCACCATTTAGCATTTCATCTAACATCAGATATACTGCATTTAGCATACACTGACAGTTGCAGTACCAATACTGCAACTAAATAATTGTACATATTGTAAATATTTTCACCTGTATTTCAAACATAGATTTTGTAGCCTAAGTGTAATGGATCTGATGATGATCGCTTGACGATCGAAACTGGTCATGCTAGTGTTTTATTAATCTCATGTAATTTATTTCAGGATTAGGGCATAACCCATCTCTTTTGGGTACATTCGTGTTGACCGACTGAAAAGCACTAAACTCTTGTTTTGTAACCAATTGATCGAAGTTAGAAGTCGGTGCAATTACAATGTGTATATACATATACTGTACCAAGTTTCATTGCGTTTGGATGGTTAAATCGCGAGAGACGACTATTTAAAAGTCGCAAATTGGCTTGGCGGCCATGTTGGTTTTGTAGTTACCAGGTTTTCAAAGTCACATAGATGAACTTCTAGTAGTTCCCTTTATCACCGTAAAATATTCCAGGGTGATATCGATAGGAGTTTCAGAGATATTGAATGCTGGTGAAATATTTCGCACAGCAGCCATGCTGGATTGGTGAGACGTAACAAAATTTGAAGGGCACGGTTGGGGTTGTCCGGGATAGTGCTATTAACTTACCGGGTTTCATTGAAATCACTCCAGCCGTTTAGCAGTTATTAGGGGGGACACACACCATCACACGCACAATCACACACGCACACACAGACAGACACACGGCCAAAAGGTGATCTCATAAGCCTCTTTTTTATATATATATATAAATGAAAATAGGCTAAAAAATACTACTCATTTGGTCGCCTCTCAAACAATCTTTCTTCCCCGGAAATTTTGGTAGCAAAATTGGTCAATTTCGTTCCGCTATAACTTCCGATTGGTAACACTTCAAGAAAGCGGCCACAGTGGATCCATCACAAAAAAGACTTGGAGAAAACAACTGCGCAGTCAGAATAGCTCGACGTGTTGCCAATCAGAAGTTATCGTGGAACAAAACTGACCAATTTTGCCGCCAAAATTAACGGGGAAGAAAATTTGTTTCAGAGGTGACCAAATGAGTAGTATTTTTTTTCAGCTTGTATTTTTAGCCTACTTTTCACATTTTGCAAAAATGAGGAAACAGTAGACTTAAAAGATCGATCCGGGCAAATGTCTGTCTGTCTGGCTGGCTGGCTGGCTGTGTGTGTGTGTGTGTGTGTGTCCCCTATCAACTCCTAAACGGCCGCAGCAATCGAAACAAAATTTGGCAGGAGTAAAGATCTATACCTGAATATCTCAATGCCGTATTTGAAAATGATGTCAGTGCTACCAACTGCTGAAAAATCGCAATTGAAATTTGAGCTCCATGTTGGAAATCTTGGAAGGTATGAATGGGAGCTATATCAAAATTGACACACGTATAGATAATAATATTTCAGTTTAATTTCCAGGAGGCCATGCATGGCAGTGTTGCAAAAATGATTATAAGCCTGCTGATAGGTCCAATTTTTTAATCCATATAACTTCTACGCTATCAATTGGAATCCAATCAAATTTCGTATGTGCTATGTGTACAAAAACCGATATGACTGAGCGTATTCTTAAGAGCCACCAGGGCTGTCAACTGCTAATAAATGCTCTCAATTTCGTTTATCCATTTACCAATATATCAGAAAGTATGCAAGCCGACAGCTTTAAACTATGAACACGTATAGTACCTGACATTCTATATTAATGTATAGTAACCTCTATACGTCCAACATGATTCTAAGCCTTCTGAGGGGTCCAACTTTAAATACATGTAACTTCTATACTATCATTTGGATGTCAACCAAATTTCGTATGTGCTATGTGTACCATTGGGAATAACCTAACCCCCAAGGGAAGATGATGAAGAAAAAGAAGTGGGTTTCGGACTGGAGAAATAGGATGGAGAAATAGGACGAGAGTCCAAAAGAAATAATAATTTTAACTTTAAGTATACTCAAAGGCAGCTGCCACTGCAAATCCGCTTTCCGATACCTAAAGTGGGTAGGGACCTGGGCGAAGCTAACAGGAAACGCAGCTGGAACTTGGGCTGTTCGAAAGAAAGCTGCTATAGCGTATTCCCTCTCAAGCATAAATATACCTACTATGGGGAAGGGTGGTGGTCTGTCAAGACAAAGAGTAACAGATTTATTGTGTATCTGTTCAAAGAAGTTTGTTTCTAAACAAGATATTTTGAAAAGTATAAATAATTTGAATAAGCCTTGATATTTTAGTTCTTGAAATTGTAGAATTTCTAAAGAGCGACCGAATGCTTACAAGAAGGATAGGAATAAAGCAATTATACCCTTGGGAATAATTTTGGTAAGTGTACCAATAGTTGCATTTAGAAATGACTAAGCTTTTACCCAGCAAGGCGCCGACTAAAAGTTTAGACAATGAGAAACACTTAAATTTTGAAAAACCAACCATAAGTGGTAGAGAGAATCTCCACAATCAGGAAGCTGGCGTAGAGAGCTATGCTTGCCTTACTGGCCAGTTAGAATTAGCTATTAAAGCTAAGAGAGACTTTACTAAGTTGATAACTAAGAGTTCTTGCTCAAATGCAACAAGTGGTGAAAACCTTATCAATGGATTTATTTTTATTAAAGAGGGCATAAACCTAGGAAGAGTCAAGGAAGACAGGATCTTGCCTAACCGTTATGTTAGAGAAATGATAATGCAAAGAACAAATCTTAATTTATTTAACAATGTAAAAGGAAGTGGATTATGTAACAAATATATAATCTAACATCTAAAGCTTGCGCCAGGCAATTGACAATTCTTTTGGTTTTAAACCTTTTATATGCTTTAAAATCTTCGTAAGATTTTGAAATGTTGTTAAGATTAACAATGGGAAATTTAAATATAATTGACGTAATTAAGGTTAACCAATAAATCAAGTACAAGATGTGTACTTTAAGGATTTCTAGATAGGTATCTTAGAAATATGAACAAATAACAACTTCGAAAGTAACAACAAAAAACAGGAAGAATGAAATAGAAGTTTCTATAACTTCTTGTATTGATACATAAATACTTGGGTAGATTATACAAATAGGGCAGGTCACTTATTGTGAAACCTGAAGAGAAAAATTGAAAGGAAGTTTCTAGAACTCTTATGTTTAAGTAGGGATCACGAGAAAAATGGGGTAAATTTCCCTTTCGTGAAACCTAGAGATAACTCACTTTTGAGTAGAAAGAATTGTATTCCCTAATTAGAAGGGAGAAACAATATAATTCAAGGCGTGTACTAGACACGAAGTTTTACAGACATTAATTCGTTATACGTGGAACAAGTAAGGGAGGGCTCTTATTGAGAGTGACACCTCATTGAAAAAAGACCTAAAGTAACAATTTTATTATTTTAGATTGTTAGTAAAGGGTTTGGGAAAGATCAAATGGGATTGTGGAAGAGTGTTCATGGCCGTATTTATTGTACTCGGACGAGCGCGACACGGATGAAAAGTTGAACAGGCACTGTTTTCACTATAGTCTGTTGATATAGTTGAAAAGTTCACTGTAGTAGCACAAAAAGTTGATGGCAAAGAAAGTTATTGCAATGGTGGAAAATAACTAGTTACACTAGATTTGCGAGAGTCTATTGCTTGAAAAACTTGTAGGTTATAGTTGAATGCACCAGAAAAATCCCAACGGAGGAAGAAAAATTAGATATTGAATAGCAGTTCCTAAGGAAGATTCCTGAGTTTGAAAAAGTATTCCCATATGAAGTGGAAAATACATGACAGTATAACTGGTAGATAGAGTGTAGGTTCTGGAAGGTTCAAGAGCAATGATGAGTTGTTTAAATTGGGTAGAGAATCCCTCGGCAGAAAACTAGATTATATAGACAGTGGGTATTTTAGAAATATCCCTCGATGTGAGATAGCATCTCAGAAAATCTTTCATTTTGAAAGTTAGACTTGATAGTTCGAGTTTGATCAAGAAGATCTCTAGAAAGCAGTTATTTTATCACATAGCAACTTTCACTGTCTATAAAATCCAAATAAAGCATTAAGCCTTTTAGAAGCGATGAGAATGTGGTTAAAACATGAAGTCGGTACTTATCTTTGCTTCATGAAGAAGGTGGTGTTGCTGTTGACGGTTGATTCTAAAACTCGAACATGGAGTCGAATTTAAAAGTTTGCCTCTTGAGAGAGGAGGCGAGCTTTAGTTAAGCTCCAACTGACTGGTTTGACTTCCGACGTACAAGTGAGACCCGCTCAACGGAGCGCGAAGGGACCAGGGAAGGGAAAAAGAGTGGGGGTAGGAGACAAAAGGAATACATATAAGAATAGCCAACATTGAAATGTTAATATCTCTTGATGAAATGGTCTTCAAAGAGTTGATAGTAGGCATCACTAGCGCAGCCTGGAGGGTGAAAAAGTAGACGAAGTTCTCTTGATCACGGAGATGATAGCTGGCGATAGCGACGAGATCTGGTGGCTAGATTGATAAGGAAGTCCTCTTGTACAGGGAAGAATTGAGGAACTTCAGAGATTCGCTGCTAGATGACGCTAGGTGGGTCATGGAAGATATATACCTAGAACAGACTTACAGGTAGTGTGAGAGACATATACCAACAAAGAGAAATCAGGAGATCACTGTTGGTGTTTGCGAAAAAAGGAAGGGATGAACTAAAGCAAAGAGAAACAAAAGCTTACTCTGTCTTACCGTGTATTCCAAAGAATACACCAACCATAACAGATATGACTATGCGTATTCTTAATAGCAACCAGGGCTGCCAACTGTTAATAAATTCTGTCTCTATTTTTGTTACCCTAATATCAATGAATCAGAAAGTATGCAAGCCAATAGCTCTACACTTTGCACACGTATAGTACCTGGCATTCTAGATTAATTTGGAGTACGGTAACAAATATACGTCAGTGCTGCCAACATAATTCCAAGCCTGCTGTTAGGTCCAATTTTAAAATGCATGTGACTTCTATACTAACTAATGGATTTCATTAAAAATTGCCACTACAATAGATCATATTATTTCAGATCATTTCTGACCAATACATGCATGACATTGTTGCCAACAAGATACTACGAGCGCTGATAGATCCAATGTTTAACTGCATGTAACGTCCATGCTATCCATTGGACTTCAACCATTTTTTTTATTCTGTACCTTAATAGATGGAACTAAGAATATATTCAGTCACCAGGTCTGCCAAATGTAGTGCTCTATCAGGCTACATTATGGCAGGTACACAGTATTTCGAACTAATTAGAAATTTCAATATTACCAACTTAATGTCGTCATTATTCTAGATAGGCCCATATAGCTTAATCATTGGCATGAATCTTATTTTAAGAAAAGTAGGCTCTTTAGTTCGTGACGGAACTTCTTGTTATTTTTATGATTGATATGTTGTAGTAAAACTGCAGTAAAAATTTCATAGCCATAGGACAAGCAGTTCTTGAGAAAAAAAACATTTTAGTAGGAAAAACAGATTTTTAGCCTTATTTTAAAAGGTAAAACATTCCATCTCCAAAAGTGATTAGTTGATCCTTACTTTAGGGGCTGTGACAACGTGGTCATGTAGCCCCGTGTAGTTTGGGTGTGTGTAGAATTTGTCTGATAACCGGTGTTAATTGTGATGACTGTACAGTATTAGTGTGTGTTATCTGTGATTCAGGTAGAAGGACTGTAGACGATTATTTTTTCAAATAGTTCCTACTTTTACCACCAAATGATATCATCCACGACACCTAGCAGCGGACGTGTCTACTAAATGCCATCACAGTCACTATCTGGTAGCGAACGTTGGAACTAATACAACGTTATCAAACTAACCTATAATAATTTAGCTTCACATAGGTGTAATTAGTGGAAGGTTTTTTATCATGCTATACATCTATGACATGGGACTTCCGGCTTTACTTCCCCTCCGAAGGAAGGCATACTGAGGGATTTTAACGCTCTTAAAATCTCCAAAAGTATTAGAGCTAGAGCAGCGAAATCGTAAATGAAAACCCCTCATATAGAAGTCTAATAACATCCGGTAAAACAATGACTGAAATGCTGTTACTTTAGGGACAAATGTGCATCAAACGAACTTTAGACCTGTCACTAAACTTTCTGCAAGCACTGTACATATTTGGATCTGATGATACTCGCTTCACGAGCGAAACACGTCATCCCTTAGTTTTCTTCTTCCTCTTCTTCTTCTTCAATAGACCGTAACAATATATAAATCTTAATCACTTGTAATTTATTTCAGGTTATCTCTCACATATTCCAGTAATTGTAATGCTTTTGTATTGGCCGACTGAAAGCTAAACGCAGTCTGGATATGGGAGGTTCGCTAGTGTTGATGTGTAACACCTTTCCACTCGGTTGCTGGATATTTTTGTGGGAGTGATTTTGAAAAATGGGACGGAAGTGGATCGGACGGAAGTGTGTAAGACGCACTGCAGTGGCACCATGTGGAATGTTTATCACATACGAATTACTTTGTAATAGCAGAGTATCAAGAAGGCAGTGCGAGAGTAGAAATATCAAGTAGGCAGTGAAGAAAAAAAAGTCAGTCTCTATTAACGTAACTTAGTTACTGGCAGGAGAGTGATGTAACAGCAGAGTATCAAGAAGGCAGTGCGAGAGTAGAAATATCAAGTAGGCAGTGAAGGAAAAAAAAGAGAGTCTTGTAATCTGTTATGTATTATGAGAGTGAAACAGAAAGATTTGTTGTGTGTTGATGAATGTCAAGGATAATAAAAACGGTAACAACTTCAAGGTAGGATAACATGTCAGATGTTACACATCATATGCGACTACTGTAAGGCTCGTATCTTTTTTGTTAATTCATTTTAGTTGTTTGGGACATCTTCGTCATCAGCCTCGTGTAGTTGGGTGTGTGTTGAACTTGTCTGATAACATGTATCTGTGTTGTGACTGTAGTAGTGTGTATTAGGGCCACACACGAGATAGGTGCATCGCAACTTGAAGTAAGGTACAATCGCGGCATTTGACTGGAAGGAGTGTGGGAAAACCCCGGGGGAAGAACACACTCAATATAGCCACTGTTATCGTCGGGGTTCGAAACTCCAATTTTCGGACTTGCTGTAGCTGTCCCCGTGGACGTGGTGCACGTTTTAACGAGCACGACGATATCGGAGCTAAAAGCAATTAACAACAACAAACCAGCATATTTGATATAATTTTGTCTCATATGCTCCTCAAACAAAACAACGAGCGCGTGTAAGGACCTACAAAGGAAGCTGTCAAGTGGTAATTTACCTCTGACGTTGTGAAGTGTTCCCCTCCCGGGTCGAAATTCCAATATCTACTTAACATTGAAGCCAGTGTGTTCCTGTCCCACCACACAAGCCAACGTGTCAAAGGAATCTCGCACGAGAAGTTAACACATTCATTTAGATGGTATATTGGCTTTCACGGTCAGTGAATTATAACTCAGCATTTTTCTAGGATTGTGCCGTGTCTTGTGTGGGGTTTCGCCTAGGACACCAAGCTGGCTCATCAGCGGGCTCTTGATGTCCCCGCCCGGGGACAGGAGTAGCAAACTGCGCGCTACCTCCCTTTTTATACAGCGCACCTGCGTCACTTCACTGCGAGAGCCAAAATATCAAGCAGCCTTAACCTCCCTATGAAGGCTCCCAAAAGGATGGTTTAGCCTATTGGCTTTCACGGCCACTGAATTAAAACTCAGCAATTTTTCAAGCTCACTCATCAGCGGGCTCTTGATGTCCCCGCCTGGATCCCCACAGGAGTATCAAACTGCATGCTACCTCCCTTTTTATGCAGCGCATGCCCGATATTTCCAAATGCATTTCGTAGATTTTCCGTGTTGTCACCTGTTCGCGAGAAAAAAAAACCAAGTAGTTCCGTGAAGAACTATACAGCCTATTTTCATATATCCTAGTTATATTAATTGCCTCTATCAACATACACAATTTCAGTTTGATTGCTATAATAGATTCGTAGATATTGAGAACCGACTAAATATTTCGGATGGTCGCCATGTTGGATTTTATATATGTAGGTCCTAGAGTTATGTACTGTTACATGCAGATTATTGTGTACGTGTAGCATTCAGACTTCAATCGCATAATTAGGACACAAGAAAAAACAAGGAGATTTAAAAATTTTCACAGCTGCCATCTTGAGGTTATGGAAACAATTGAAATAAATTAGATGCCAGAGGATTAACATTCGGATAAAGATTTACTGTACCAAGTTTCACTGCACGTGGATGGTTAAATTGCGAGAAACGTCCATGTGAATATTTATAATTCGCGTCACCGCCATGTTGGATTTGTGATCACCAGGTTATTTAAAGTTCTATAGGTGAACTTAAGTTCATAGCCCCTATGAACATTAAAAAATGCAGTTTGATTGTTAAATAGATTCGTAGATATTCAGTATCGTCTAAATATTTCGGATGGTCGCCATGTTGGATTGTTAAATGTATAGGCCATAGACATGTACCATTAAAGGAAAATTATTGCGTAGGTTCATTATTCAAACTTTCACTTCGATCGCATGACTACACCACAAGAAATAAAAACGTAATTTTAAAATTCGCACTGCCGCCATCTTGAGGTTATGTAAACAATTGAACTAAATTACATACCAGTGGATTACAATGTGTATAAATATTTCCTGTACCAGGTTTCAGTGCGCTTGGAACATTAAATCGCGAGAAAGGTCTATTTAAAATGTTCAAATTCGCTTAGCCGCCATGTTCGTTTTGTAGTTAACCAGTTTTTGAAAATCTTATAGATGGACTTCCAGTAGTGCCCTTTATCTTCGTACAAAATTTTAAGGAGATACCGCTAATATTTTCAGAGATATAGAATGCCGGTGAAATATTTCGCACATCCGCCATCTTGTGATTATGTAAACAATTGAACGAAGTTAGATGTCGGTGCATTACAATGTATATAAACATATACTGTACCAAGTTTCATTGCGTTTGGTTGGTCAAATTGCGAGAAACGTCTATTTAAAAGTCGCAAATTCGCTTGGCCGCCATGTTGGTTTTGTAGTTACCATGTTTTCAAAAGTCACTTAAGTGAACTTATAGTAGTCCCCTCTATCACCATAGAAAATGTCAGGGTAATATCGGTAATAGTTTCGGAGATATTGAATGCTGGTGAAATATTTCGCACAGCCGCCTTGTTGGATTGGTGAGTCGTAACAAAATTTGAAGGGCACGGTCGAGGTTGTCGGGAATAGTGCTATGAACTTTCCGAGTTTCATTGAAATCGCTCCCGCCGTTTAGATTTTATTAGGGGGGGGGGGGACACACACACGAATCACACACACACACACGGACAAAAGGTGATCTCATAAGCCTATTTTTTTCAAAATTGAAAATAGGCTAAAAATAGTTGCCATGACTTATGACTCAACCCTCGTATATTTCTCTGCTAGTTTTAAAGTACTATGTACTGTATTTCTATTCGAAAAAAATGAACCAAGTAATTTGATAAAGAATTGATAGCGAACCGTTATACAACGCGCCGCATCACACAGCAGGTCACTGACCTCCCTCCCCTTTACTCACGGAATAATTAACAAAGGTTTGGTGCTTTTCAGTCTGTCAACAAGAATGTACCCAAAAGAGTTGGGTTAAACCCTAATCCTGAAGAAAATACTATTAATCCCGTAAATACTATTAATCTCATGTAATTTTATTTCAGTATTAGGGTTTAACCCAACTCTTTTGGGTACATTCGTGTTGACAGACTGAAAAGCTCCAAACTTTTATTCACTAAGGCAACAATGAAAAATGACTTCAAACCCCATAACGGAGAATTGAACCCAATTTTAATATTGATACAAAGAAAACTTATTAGACCTACTACCAATTTGTCCTTTTGTAAGTATTTTTTGGATAACATTATTAATTTCAGTGTGTCTTTAGTTTTTGGGTTCTGTTTGCCATTTTTGATATGTAACATCTTTCCACTCGGTATCTGGATATTTTTGTGGCACTCGGTAGCTGGACATTTTTGTGGGAGTGATTTTGGGAAAGAGACGGACGTGGATGGGACGGAAGTGGATGGGACGGAAGTGCATGGGACGGAAGTGGATGGGACGGAATCATTGAGCGTGCGCGGTGGCGGAGATCGGAACAACGACGTACTGTAAGCCATGTGACTATGTGGAATGTACATCGCATACGGTTTACCTCAAGGATTGGAGGCCCCATTAAAGAAATTGCTTCAATAGATCATCGTTAAATTGTCGTTCTTTGGTGTGAAAATATTCATTATACAGTACCATATTCGCTGAAAACAATTACGATTTATTAAATCTTCATACTTTTGCTATATTTTTATTTAATGTAAGAACTAGATACCTCGAGTGCTATATCGCATCAACCAACACTCCAAACAACGTAGGAATTCAGTATATTAACACCATTACTAACAATAATTGAAACTTCGATGGTCCAAATAGCTTAATTACTTAATCACTTTGTATTTTGTAATGAAAACACCCATACATAGCCCAAAAGTTACACTTCTAACATGTGCAGATAAACTTGCCAGCTGATTGAAATCGAGTTCGTAGTTGTCTGCGCGAACCGCTAGATGACACGCATAATCGGTGTCGCCAGTTTCTCGTGGGAGTTTCCACTATTATCATATTAAGCTATTTGGTTGGTCTAAACCAGTGGTTCTTAACCGGTGGTCCGGGAGTGGTCCGCGGGAGAAAGGGTCGACCAGCAGTATAAAAAGTGGCCAATAAATGGGGATTTCGAAAACGATGTGCGCTGAACGAGAATCGTCCGAATGTATTCGCGGCCATGACTATCAGGTTTTGAATTGAAATATCTTTAAAATAAGTGTTATTGAAGAAGGGTTACAACTGATAAGGTGTATTGGGAGAGGGGCTGAAAGGGGGGGGGGGGGGTCCGTACATGATTCAATTTCTGGCTGAGTGGTCCGTGGACTTCTACGGGATCAGAACCACTGGTCTAAACGTATCACTGGGAGAAACGCATTTAATATACCTACTGCACACTTAATTTTTAATCGCGCCTATATTTGGCAGTGCGCTATATCGGCAATAATAGGCCATTTTCAATAACACCGCTGGCATGGGTTCACTAACTGGCCAGTATAAAGCGCAGCACGCTTCAAGTAGGCAGTGGATTGCTCCCGCACACAGCTGCAAGTATATGTCACTACTGCAGATGCATTGGAGAATCCTTTCATGTTTGCTGGCACAAGGTAGCACTATGTGTTCATTCTTTAAAAAATGCGAGTAAGCAATATGGAATTATTCGAATAACATGTCAGATGTTACACATCATATGCGACTACTGTAAGGCTCGTAATTTATTTACATTAATTCTAAAAAACTTACATTGTTCAGTGTTCTTCATCGAAACTAAAAATGTTTTGGTATCTTGGTATCTTTAATTTCACTCCTTTATGGAATTTTAGAATAGTTTTTGAGCAACAAAATCGAATCCCGCTGATTGCTGGGGTAGGATTTTCAGTTGAAAAATCTGTGGTATCAGGAAAGGCATCCAGCCTTAAGTTTTATGAAAATTAGCCTATTATTAAAGTGCGGCCCACAATCATACCTGAAGCTTCCATTTTTTTCCTCAAGCCCTTACAAGTTGGGAACCACTGACATATACCTAGGTGTTTTATAGAATTGTATGCCGGCGGATGAATATTATAATCGTGGCTCATTATACCAATCAACAACAACAACAACTCTTCCAGGCAAAAGTTTGATGCTTTTCAGTTGGTCAATAGGATTTTACCCAAATGAGATGGGTTATTCCCTAATTCTGAAAAGTATACATTATATTAATAAACACACTTGGATGACCAGTATCGATCGTCAGGCGATCATCATCAGATCCATTACACTTAGGCTATAAAATTCTATGTCTGAAAATATGGGTGTATGTATTTACAATATATACATTCATTTAGTAGCAGTATTTGTTGAGATAATAATAATAATAATATCGTATGGCCTCGGGTGCCTGGTGCAAGCTTTGTTAATTGACACCCAGAGGGTAGCTTGCATGTCGAATTTCGTCGTTCCTTTGAACGCTATGAAAGTCAAGGAGGTTAGATATCTAAACTCCTTGACACTACAGCGCTTTCAAGTAGAGAATGGAGGAACTTTGTGTTGGCGGAAAATCCCGAGATTAATTTTGCCATTGAACACGGCCTACTGAATTCAAATGGGTTCTTTAACATGCCAACAACGTATGACATGAGTATCGTGATTTTTGTCGCCTTCAAAAATCACTTACCATGGCCAGGGGCGAACCTGCAATCTTGGGGTTGGTATTCCGACACTATAACCACTCACCCACCGTGGCAAGCTATTTGTTGAGATAATGCAACTCGTCAAATATTTTCAGACAAAGAATTTTATAGCCTAAGTGTAATGGATCTGAAGATGATCGCTTGACGACCGAAACTGGTCATCCAAGTGTATTTATTAATCTGATGTTGTTTTTTGGATTAGGGAATAACCCATCTTATTTGAGTACAATCGTGTTGACCGACTGAAAAGCATTAAACTTTTGTTTACTAAGGCAACACTGAACAAGTAGTTCCGTGAAGAATCAAGCCTATTTTCATACATCTTACTTATGTTAATTGCCTCTATCAGCATTCACAATTTCAGTTTGATTGCTGTAATAGATTCGTAGATATTGAGAAACAAATAAATATTTCGGATGGTCGCCATGTTGGAGTTTTATATAGAGTTATGTACTGTTACACGAAGATTATTGTGTACGTGTAGTATTCAAACTTCAGTCACATGATTAGGACACAAAAAGTACAAACGAGATTTTCAAATGTCGCACAGCTGCCATCTTGTGGTTATGGAAACAATTGAAATAAATTAGATGCCAGTGGATTAACATTTGTATAAGGATTTACTGAACCAAGTTTCACTGCACTCTGATGGTTAAATTGAGAGAAACGTCCATGTGAATATCTATACATCGCATCGCCGCCATGATGGATTTGTGATCACCAGGTTATTGAAAGTCCTATAGGTGAACTTTTGTTCATAGCCCCTATGAACATTAAAAAAAAACAGTTTGATTGCTGTAATAGATTCGTAGATATTGAGAACCGTCTAAATATTTCGGATGGTCGCCATGTTGGATTGTTATAAGTATAGGCCATAGAGTCATCTACCATTAAAGGAAAATTATTGCGTAGGTTCATTATTCCAACTTTCACATTGATCGCATGATGACGACACAAAAATAAAAACTTAATTCTAAAATTTGCAGCGCAGCCATCTTAAGGTTATGTAAACATTTTAACTAAATCAAATACCAGTGCATTACAATGTGTAGGCTATAAACGTTTGCTGTACCAAGTGTCATTGCGTTTGGATCATTAAATCGCGAGAAACGTCTATTTAAAAGTCGCAACTTCGCTTGGCTGCCATGATGGTTTTGTAGTTACCAGGTTTTCAAAAGTCACATAGGTGAACTTCTAGTAGTTCCCTTTATCACCGTACAAAATTCCAGGGTGATATCGGTAATAGTTTCGTAGATATTGAATGCTGGTGAAATATTTTGGACAGCCGCCATGTTGGATTGGTAGGACGTAACAAAATTTGAAGGGTGCGGTCGGGGTCGTCCGCAATAGTGCTATGAACTTACTGAGTTTCATTGAAATCGCTCTAGCCGTTTAGATTTTATTAGAGGGACACACACACACACACGAATCACACACATACGCACACACAGACACACGGACAAAAGTTGATTTCATAAGCCTATTTTTTTCATAGATGAAAATAGGCTAAAAATGGCTCCAAACACCATAAAACTCTGCTATTATTCAAACCCATATTTGCCAATATTTTACATCCTGTATACAGGTCTGGCCAATGGACTACCATTTGGAGCCACTTGTTCCTACTAGATGTTGAAGGCCGCTACCATTAAAGCGAATGTCTGATCGACCTCAGACTCCATTACGAGTTTTGATGTATCGTCTGTAGGTGTCGGGGCGCGATATCAGCTGCCTTCCCTTGTGGCTCAGTCCACTCCTGGCGAACCGAACGTAACTTCCTTCTTTACCTTGCACGCAATACCTCTGGGAGATTTCAATCGTCTGACCCCGTCTACTTTCTCACTCCATCACTTCCCTCAGGGGTATTACTTCTGCAGGTGTTTTAGCGGCTCAGCTGACAGTAGCTACCAGAGCTGTTCTTATTTTACATTCTGGCCACTACTAGGTGAACTTATATTCACAACGTTATCCAGTATGCTTGTAATCATTGTAGAGAGGAGGTGTTCTAAAGGGCAGAATAGTCATTGTAGAGAGGTGGTGTTCTAAAGGGCCAGAATAGTCATTGTAGAGAGGTGGTGTTCTAAAGGGCCAGAATAGTCATTGTAGAGAGGTGGAGTTCTAAAGGGCCAGAATAGTCATTGTAGAGAGGTGGTGTTCTAAAGGACCAGAATAGTCATTGTAGAGAGGTGGAGTTCTAAAGCGCCAGCTTTTAGTCATTGTAGAGAGGTGGTGTTCTAAAGCGCCAGAATAGTCATTGTAGGTGGTGTTCTAAAGGGCCAGAATAGTCATTGTAGAGAGGTGGTGTTCTAAAGGGCCAGAATAGTCATTGTAGGTGGTGTTCTAAAGGGCCAGAATAGTCATTGTAGAGAGGTGGTGTTCTAAAGGGCCTGAATAGCCATTGTAGAGAGGTGGTGTTCTAAAGGGCCAGAATAGTCACTGTAGAGAGGTGGTATTCTAAAGGGCCAGAATGGTCATTGTAGTTGGTGTTCTAAAAGGCTAGAATAGTCATTGTAGAGAGGTGGTATTCTAAAGGGCCAGAATAGTCATTGTAGAGAGGTGGTATTCTAAAGGGCCAGAATAAACATTGTAGAGAGGTGGTGTTCTAAAGGGCCAGAATAGTCATTGTAGAGAGGTGGTGTTCTAAAGGGCCAGAATAGTCATTGTAGAGAGGTGGTATTCTAAAGGGTCAGAATAGTCATTATTGGTGGTGTTCTAAAGGGCCAGAATAGTCATTGTAGAGAGGTGGTGTTCTAAAGGGCCAGACTAGTCATTGTAGAGAGGTGGTATTCCAAAGGGCCAGAATAGTCATTGTAGAGAGGTGGTGTTCAAAAGCGCCAGAATAGTCATTGTAGGTGGTGTTCTAAAGGGCCAGAATAGTCATTGTAGGTGGTATTCCAAAGGGCCAGAATAGTCATTGTAGAGAGGTGGTGTTCTAAAGCCCAGAATAGTCATTGTAGGTGGTGTTCTAAAGGGCCAGAATAGTCATTGTAGGTGGTATTACAAAGGGCCAGAATAGTCATTGTAGAGAGGTGGTGTTCTAAAGGGCCAGAATAGTCATTGTAGAGAGGTGGTGTTCTAAAGGGCCAGAATAGTCATTGTAGGTGGTATTACAAAGGGCCAGAATAGTCATTGTAGGTGGTATTACAAAGGGCCAGAATAGTCATTGTAGGTGATATTACAAAGGGCCAGAATAGCCATTGTAGGTGGTATTACAAAGCGCCAGAATAGTCATTGTAGGTGGTATTACAATGGGCCAGAATAGCCATTGTAGGTGGTATTACAAAGCGCCAGAATAGTCATTGTAGGTGGTATTACAAAGGGCCAGAATAGTCATTGTAGGCGGTGTTCTAAAGGGCCAGAATTGTCATTGTAGGTGGTATTACAAAGGGCCAGAATAGTCATTGTAGAGAGGTGGTGTTCTAAAGGGCCAGAATAGTCATTGTAGAGAGGTGGTGTTCTAAAGGGCCAGAATACTCATTGTATGTGGTATTACAAAGGGCCAGAATAGTCATTGTAGGTGGTATTACAAAGGGCCAGAATAGTCATTGTAGGTGATACTACAACGGGCCAGAATAGCCATTGTAGGTGGTATTACAAAGCGCCAGAATAGTCATTGTAGGTGGTATTGCAAAGCGCCAGAATAGTCATTGTCGGTGGTATTACAAAGCGCCAGAATAGTCATTGTAGGTGGTATTACAATGGGCCAGAATAGTCATTGTAGGCGGTGTTCTAAAGGGCCAGAATTGTCATTGTAGGTGGTATTACAAAGGGCCAGAATAGTCATTGTAGAGAGGTGGTGTTCTAAAGGGCCAGAATAGTCATTGTAGAGAGGTGGTGTTCTAAAGGGCCAGAATACTCATTGTATGTGGTATTACAAAGGGCCAGAATAGTCATTGTAGGTGGTATTACAAAGGGCCAGAATAGTCATTGTAGGTGATACTACAACGGGCCAGAATAGCCATTGTAGGTGGTATTACAAAGCGCCAGAATAGTCATTGTAGGTGGTATTACAAAGGGCCAGAATAGTCATTGTAGGTGATATTACAAAGCGCCAGAATAGCCATTGTAGGTGGTATTACAAAGGGCCAGAATAGTCATTGTAGGTGGTATTACAAAGCGCCAGAATAGTCATTGTAGGTGGTATTACAAAGCGCCAGAATAGTCATTGTAGGTGATATTACAAAGCGCCAGAATAGCCATTGTAGGTGGTATTACAAAGCGCCAGAATAGTCATTGTAGGTGGTATTACAATGGGCCAGAATAGTCATTGTAGGCGGTGTTCTAAAGGGCCAGAATAGTCATTGTATGTGGTATTACAAAGCGCCAGAATAGTCATTGTAGGTGGTATTACAAAGCGCCAGAATAGTCATTGTATGTGGTATTACAAAGCGCCAGAATAGTCATTGTAGGTGGTATTACAAAGCGCCAGAATAGTCATTGTAGGTGGTATTACAAAGCGCCAGAATAGCCATTGTAGGTGGTATTACAAAGCGCCAGAATAGTCATTGTAGGTGGTATTACAAAGCGCCAGAATAGTCATTGTAGGTGATATTACAAAGCGCCAGAATAGCCATTGTAGGTGGTATTACAAAGCGCCAGAATAGTCATTGTAGGTGGTATTACAAAGCGCCAGAATAGTCATTGTAGGTGGTATTACAAAGCGCCAGAATAGTCATTGTATGTGGTATTACAAAGGGCCAGAATAGTCATTGTAGGTGGTATTACAAAGCGCCAGAATAGTCATTCTATGTGGTATTACAAAGGGCCAGAATAGTCATTGTAGGTGGTATTACAAAGGGCCAGAATAGTCATTGTAGGTGATATTACAAAGGGCCAGAATAGCCATTGTAGGTGGTATTACAAAGCGCCAGAATAGTCATTGTATGTGGTATTACAAAGGGCCAGAATAGTCATTGTAGGTGGTATTACAAAGGGCCAGAATAGTCATTGTAGGTGATATTACAAAGGGCCAGAATAGCCATTGTAGGTGGTATTACAAAGCGCCAGAATAGCCATTGTAGGTGGTATTACAAAGCGCCAGAATAGTCATTGTAGGTGGTATTCCAATGGGCCAGAATAATCATTGTAGGCGGTGTTCTAAAGGGCCAGAATTGTCATTGAATGAATGATAGTTTGCCCTCGGGAGAGGCCGAGTGCATGTCTTTCTAGTTGACGCCCGTGGGTGACCTGCACGTCGTAATGAGGATGAAGTGATGATGAAGACGGCACATACACCCAGCCCCGAGCGACGGGAATTAAATCCAGTAGATTAAAATCCCCGATGGCTCGGCCGGGAATCGAACCCGGGGCACTTCGGGCCAAAGTCTAGCGTGCTAACCATTTAGTTACGGAGCCGGACATAGTCATTGAAGAGAGGTGATGCTCTAAAGGGTCAGATCAAACTTGACGTTACAGACTGAGAACATCATGGGTTTCGGGTCACTGCATAGGTAGTAGCGGAGAAAGCCGAAGAAGCGTTGCGATCGGTTACGAAGATAGAAGTGCGCTTCAAAGTATTGTGTCTCTGGCGCGATTGTGGGCATAATAGCTTCTAAGTTCTTGGATTTAATTAATGGAATTTCCACATCAGGAGAACTTGAAGTCCTTAAGAAATTTTCAGTATCCTTAAAGGCGACATTAGTAACTAAAATGGACAAGAGACCATGTCCAAAACCAGTCCGACTCGTTGCGTAGTGGCCAGCACTCTTGGCTGTCACTGCGGAGACCTGGGTTTGATTCCCGGCTCTGCCAAGAAATTTAATTCTGGTCTGAGGGTTCGAACGGAGTACACTCAGACTCCTGAGGCAAAACTGAGAACAGGAGGGTTCGATTCCCACCTCAGCCATCCCGGAAGTAGTTTTCCGTGGTTTCCCACTTCTACTCGAGGCAAATGCCGGGAAGGTTCCTAACTTAAAGCCACGACGACTCCTTCCCAATCCTTACATGAATTACAAATACACGCACTACTACTACTACTACAATAACACAGGTTATCCGACAAATTTCACATGCCCAAGTACACGGGGCCGAATGACACGATGTCCAAGGCCCTCAAATAAACAACTTAGATGATAGTGCATCCCCATAATTACCTAGTTGCACTCTCATCAGGGAAGACGTATGCAACACATGTTACTTTACACGCAGGCCACCCCAACTCAGGTGCTTCGTGAGCACCGCCCGGCACCGGCAAAAGCACCGGTGCTCTGCTGTAGATGCATATACAGTGTTGCCTAAATGTTTAGGGACACCCGTATATTTCAGACTTGAACAGACTGTCCCTATAGTTTTCAACTTATGATGTATTTTAAGTACAACTAATGTTAAGTACTCTAACATCGTGTTTGTTTGAAAATTTGATGACTGTAGCTCAATTAGTTCATGAGTTTTTTGTGTGTCTTTTATGGCCTCCAAATAGTAAGTTTGATTTTCAAGAAACCAAATAATATAATTAAAAGGCTATCCAACAATGCATGCTTATTGTTATGTGGTTCATAGGAGATAATAACAGCTTTAATATGACCCCTGTTTGAAGGCTTTAAAGAAGTTCTTACTCATTTTGCCATCATTTTAGTAAAATTTCATTTCCCGTACATTTTAAGCCAAATAACACCGACTTTTGAATTGACACAACGTTTGAACTGAGGCAGCTAGCGCGATGAAGTTTTCTTGGCTGGCTTTCTTGTGTTGCAGTGGTGGGAAAGCAGCTCCGCGCGCTATCACCAGCCTACAGGCCTACAGGTCGTGGCAATTCAAAAGTTAGTGTTATTAGGCGTAAAATGTACGGGAAATTAAATTTTATTAAAATGACGGCAAAATGAGTAAGAACTTCTTTAAAGCCTTCAAACAGGGGTCATATTAAAGCTGTTATTATCTCCTACGAACCACATAAAAATCAGCATGCATTGTTGTATAGCTTTTTAATTATATTCTTTGGTTTCTTCAAAATCGAATTTACTTTTTGGTGGCCATAAAATACAAAAAAATATATATAACTCATGAACTATTTGAGCTACAGTCATCAAAAATTCAACCAAACACGATATTAGAGTATTTTACACTAGTTGTACTTAAAATACATCATAAGTTTAAAACTATAGGGACAGTTTGTTCAAGTCTGAAAATACGGGTGTCCCTAAACCTTTTGGCAACACTGTACAGCACTGTTGTGGCAGTGATAGGAGAGGAACGTCTAGTGGCAGCGCTTAGCGAGGCCAGAGTCGTGTTGTTGTTGTTTGGTGAATGGGGCTGGGCAAATCAGCGCGCGTCAGGCGGCGCGGCGCACCGGTATGAAAACGAATAATAATAATGTTAGGTAGTCAGCCCGAAGGCTGGTTGGATCCTCAAAAAGCACCGCCGTTACGTTATGTGAGTAGATACCCACAAAAACCCAAGGCAGCGCTATATTGAGGCATTCTAGGCAAGAAGAGGAGTGAGGTAGTTTGCCATTGCTTTCCTCACTGAGTCAGAACAGTAGTCCTAACCCTATGAGTAGAACCTTTCACAGCATCCACAGGCACTGACTGTGCCCCGAATGCCATTACTAAGCACCACCCATACCTCAGTAGCTTCCATATAATCACAGCCATGAGTGAGACTGAGACATCGGTGAAAAGCCACCTTTTACTCTAGCCTGTGCCAACTGACAAATGCAAATGTACTGTATTCATCAAGAGATGGCAAACAGGCAAATTTTGTATACAGACAGAAATAATAGTTTTATTGCGCTCCTGATTTTGCACTAATTTTCAACATTCTTTGTTTATCTTTGGCATCGCTTTGAAGCACTAATTTTACGATATTTTGAACAATCGTTTTGGCAGTTGCAATCCGAAGTATAGCTTCCAAGGAAGCATCAGACAAACTTGACCTAGTTTTTGTTTTGTTAATATTCATAATTGAAAACATTTGTTCACAAACGAACGTTGTTCTGAACAAAGCAACACATTTCAAGGCAAAGGCATGAATCCTCGGGAATTCTTGTTCTGCAACGCTTTATAAAATTAAATTAAATTAAATTACCATTGTAATGGTAACAGCGGTCTGTCAAAATTGAATCGCACTGTAGTTTTATCAGCGGAACTTGGAGAGTTGATGGGCCATCCTCTACCGCCACTACACGGAAAGGAAAGAGGGGAGGGAGGGGAAAAGCACTAAGTGTTCGCCTTGGCGTGGCCTGCTTTACAGTATTTTGCTGGTTATTATAGGTTATACGTGATTTGTTTTAGGCTTACATACATGTTTTTAAATGTTTTTATCATAATTTCATCCGAGATAACCTATAGGCTATACTGTATTTAGGGTTGGTTGGTTGGTTCCTTAGTTTAGGGGCTGCAACAACGTGGTCATTTAGCCCCGTGTACTTTGGGTGTGTGTAGAATCTGTCTGATAACCAGTGTTAATTGTGATGACTGTATTAGTATGTGTTATCTGTTTTAATTCAAGTAAGGACTTCAGACGATATTTCAAGTAGTTCTTACTTTCGCTACAATATGCTACCGTCCACGACACCTAGGTGTGAACTTGGCTACTGCTAGATGCCATCGCAACCAGCGCCCGGTGACGAACGTTGGAACTTAAGAGCATTAATCAAACCTAACCTACAAATTTGGCTTCACACAAGGTTAGTTAGTGGACATCTATGGCATAGGCCCTCCGGCTTTACTTCCGCTCTGAAGGAAGGCATACTGAGGGATTTTAATTCTCTTAAAATATCCGACGTCTTCGTTCGGGTTTGAACCCGCAACCTTGGGCGTAGAAGCTCAGCATGCTACCAACTACACCAGCGATGCCGCCAATACTGTATTAACCGAGACCTAAATGTTGATGGAGTAAATCAAGTGTTGGATGTGTTTGATCTTATTTTTAATTTCACTTTCATAAATAACGTTTAGGGTTTGAACGTTCACAGCTCTCAAGAGAGTTGGATGGTTTATACATAACATTCGTATCGTATTTTAGGTGATTTAAATCGACTACCTTGAGCTGATGTTGCCATGGTAACAACTAGCCTTTTCTTGATCTGTCTGCCATATATTTGGTGGTACAATACTAATATCTCAAAAACGGTCTATTCAAGGGCCTTAAAACATGATTTTGTGAGTCCTTTAGGGCTCATCCTAGTTTTGTTCCTCATTTCGAGGGGATCAAAATTAGTTTTCTATGAAAACTTTGATATTTGTATTATAGACCTATTATAATGCATTTTGAAGGAGTTTCCCCGTAAATCCCCACCAATTTCTTTAGTAATTTTATGTTCGACCCTCACTATTATGTGTCAGAAAACTGTATCATAATGATGGTCATTTTAACACAGTTTTCCATTATGATACAGTTTCTTCAGCCAATCAGAGCTCGTTCATTGACCAATTAGGTAACGATACCTTCGCGCATGTGCTCAAAATCCAACATGTCGGACATAAACACAACATCGAACTATAATAAATTACCGAAATGGAATACGCACCGTCCATATGTTCGCGTAAATAAACTGGCGAATATGAGACAAGAAATAGCACTGCACCTTAATATCACCAACGCTAATTTCTACACAGCCTTCAAACGACTCCGGTGACAATATTACTGAGGGACGGCAGATGTAAACATATGGCCTGCATATGGCATTGCAAGCACACAGAGCGCATGCGTCAGTCGTTCAAAGATCTTGAAATACAGAGATATCAAACCCAGCGCTCGCTCTCCAATCACAAAATTCAAGTGGATGACTCTCAACAGGTATTTATGAATATTTATGTTAAAACATATAATAAAGTTACAATTATCGTCGAACATAAACAGTCGTATGCAACTCGCCTATAATGATAATTAAGACACTCGTATGGAAATTATAAAACTCGCATACGCTCGTTTTATAAAAATACTCGTGTCTTAATTATAGCCATTATAGGCTCGTTGCATAATGTACTATTATTAATGCAGCCAATGGCCATGTACTTTTCTTTTCAGGACGGGTCAGGGAAGTGATATTGGAAGGAAATCGGCCGTGGACCTATCGAAAGGAAGCGGCATTTGCCTGGTGGTGAAAATGGGAAATCACGAAAACCATTTTCAGGACGGCCGAGGTGGGATTCAAACCCACGCTCTTCCGATGCCAGCGAGGCACGAGGTAGCGCGTTAGCGCTCTCGGCCACCGCGGCCGGTAAATTCAATTTGTTTTTCTAAATGATTGATGTCTCGCCTGTGAAGGATATCTATGACAAATTTTACGTTTATCCACCCATATTGAATTATTAAAGCCATTTTTCAGTGTTATAGAATGCTTTTCAGTCGGTCAACTAAATTGTGTCAAATTAGGCAGGGAGTTCAAATATTTAAATACCATAATCTGAAAGAAATATTACATGAATTAATTTATCACTTAATTAGCACACAATTACCTCCTCCTCCTCCCACCTCCGGGTGTGGTGCTGGGGGGTAGAGCTTTATATTAATGGATGTCTCTCTTCAAGGTGAACAACTTTTATTGCAACTTATTTTTAATCCGATTTGTATTTTTCAAAATATTTCGAAAATCAGTTTTAAGTGCCTCGCCCTGTATGGAGACTGAAATGTCGAACTTAGGGTTTGTATGCACTGTACACTAGAATCTCTCTCTAGCTGCAACACTTGAAAAATAGGCGTCTTAGTCTTGTTAAAACCTCAGTCTGAGATGCAATCATCAGTTGGGAACGTACGGAACGTTGTTAACACGACTCAAAGCGAGTGAAGTGGAAAGCGCGCGGTGGAGTGCATTTAGTTCCAACCAGGGGATGTCGTCCCTCCAATATGCGTCAAACCAGACAGGGGAAGGGTGCTTCCGTATCGATCCTCTTATGGTAAAATGTTCTCCCCTAGTGCGACGCACATGCAAGGGACACAGCCTCACGAAATATAAAGCTCGTCTGCGTCATGTTTAATTTCACTTCCATTTCCACTCTATTGGCTTTCACAGCCACGGAATAAAACAGCAGCAAATCTTCTACGTTTCTGCCGCCTCTGTTGCAGGGTGTACCACAAGCCTGCTGATGAGCCTAAGGGCAGTAGCGTAACTAGGGGATGAGCTGAGTCAAAATTACACTAAAAGGGGGGGCTCAGACATGTTGTTGTTTGAGTCTTCAGTCTTTTGACTGGTTTGATGCAGCTCTCCATGCCTCCCTGTCCTGAGCTAATCGTTTCATCTCTACATAGCTACCACACCCTACATCCGAGGCAATCTGTTTAACATATTCTAACTTTGGTCTACCCCTACAGTTCTTGTCCTCGACCCTTCCTTCCATAACTAAGCTTGCTATTCCTGGGTGTCTTAGTATGTGTCCTACCAACCTATCTCTTCTCTTCATTAGCAGTCGCCAGAAACATCTCTCCTCTCCCACTCGGCTTAATACCTCTTTGTTTGTAACCCTATCTACCCATCTGATCTTCATCATTCTCCTGTAACACCACATTTCAAATGCTTCAATTCTCCTCTTTTCTGCTACACCAATAGTCCAAGTTTCACTTCCATAGAGCGCCACGCTCCAGACCTAAATCTATATTCGATGTCAGCAGATTCCTTTTTTGTAGAAATGCTTTCTTTGCCTGAGCCAACCTACTTTTTATATCCTCTTTGCTTCGTCCATCACTGGTTATTCTGCTTCCTAAGTAACAGAAGTCTCCTACTTCCTTCAGCTTTTCACCTGCCAATTTGATCTCCATAGAGGTTTCTGATTTATTTCGGCTGCATTCCAGTATTTTTGTTTTACATTTATTAATTTTCATCATGAATTCTTTCCGTAAGACGGAGTCCATACCATTCAAAAACTCATTCAAATCCTCAGGCTTGTCGGCCAAGATGACGATGTCATCAGCAAATCTCATAGTTGAAATTATTTCTCCTTGAATCTTCACTCCCACTTTACATAATGGGACATAATAAATGAAACCAAATATACGGTCCCGAAGTTTGAAAATCACCTATCTTCATTTTATTATTTGATTTGATTGTATTTGGACTTATCAGAGAGGAAATGCTCGACAATTAACAATATGTGTATATTAAGGCTTTCACGGCCCGGATTATATTAATAATTCATGTTTTCTGAGCTAATGCCGTGGGTATTTAGATTAGAACCATACGTTTCGGAAAAACCTTGCCTCCTTTTTCAATGGAAATCAAACAATGTGGCCAAAGAAAGTATATCAATGAGATTACAAAAATTACAAAATGTTTCAAGGATGCTCATGCGCTTGCCCTTGGTCTAGAATTATAAGGGACGCAGTTGACATTCGTAAAAATCCCAATAATTTTAACAGAGACACTGGATATCAGCTAAGTGACACTTGGCTACCAGTTATTTAGGATCTAGGAAGCTAGTTCCTCTCAGTCTCTCTGTTCTTCACCTATTTCAAATTGTACTTTTTTCCTCTATGGCTACAGAGCCTGGATTTGTTCTCCTTTGTTCGTCACTGGAGGAGTTTCCATCTGTTTTTTTCGCCGTTGCCTGTATGACGTTAGGTATCGTTCAGATACACTTCCCTTTTGTTTATGTTTCCTTATATCCGTCTAACTAACCCCCATCCCCCCCCCCTTTCCTTTTCGACATCCTCATTCTTCGAGGAGTCTCTATATTTTCACCCCGCCCCCTTTACCTTCTCCTTACTTACTACTCTGTCCGCCGTTCTACCATTGTCCATACAGTAATTTCTGGCAGCTGCTCTCTGATGACGAACCGAGGAATTTATCTATATTTTTTGTAATTTTTGTAATCTCATTGATATACTTTCTTTGGCCACATTGTTTGATTTCAATTGAAAAAGGAGGCAAGGTTTCTCCGAAACGTATGGTTCTAATCTAAATACACACGGCATTAGCCCAAAAAACATGAATTATTTATAATTTTGTTGATATCTCTACATAGTATAAAACGAAGCCCCCGATTCTTCGATGTAACGAGTAATCTGGAGAACCACTGGATGGATTTTGATGAGGTTTTCACCATTCTTTAAAGGATTCCTCAAGGAAGGTTTCTGTAGAAAAACATTCGTTTATGACCAAAGGAAACCGAGTAGTAACGATTTCATTGAATGGAAGTTGAAGAAAAACCTGCCGTCCGTGCGCCTTTTAAGCTTACGCTGGGTAAACCGTTATGAGTGTAAAAGTTCTACAAAAAAGTCCGGAACAGCACATCTCTATCGTTAATACACTGCCAACTATAAGTGTTTTTACGTTTTCAATTCTTCCAACAATCTCCATCAGTGAAAATATAAATTACTGCTTCAGAGCGTATTTAAGAGCTAGCGAGCGAGGCTATCACCCCAGCTTCGGCCAGCATCAAACTGTTGAGTCGTGTCGAGTTAAGACTTCAGAGAAGAGTATATGTGTTTGGAGTTTCGCTGTTCACCTCGGCTTTTCTGAATCGCGTCTGGGACCTGCTGTCCGTGCGCCTTTTAAGTTTACGCTGGGTAAACCGTTATGGTGTTTGAAGCCATTTCCATCCAAATGTTGGTTGGTTGGTTCCTTAGTTTAGGGGCTGCGACAACGCGGTCATGTAGCCCCGTGTACTTTGGGTGTGTGTAGAATCTGTCTGATAACCGGTGTTAATTGTCATGACTGTATTAGTGTGTGTATCTGTTTTAATTCAAGTAAGGACTGCAGACGATCAATTTTCAAGTAGTTCCTACTTTTACCGCCAAACGCCACCGTCAACGACTCTAGTTCAGAACTTAGCTACCAGACGTCACCGCAGTTGGCTCTTGGCAATGAACGTAGGCACCTAAGAGCGTTGTTTACATTCTTAACCTATACAATTTAGCTTCACACAGGTGTAATTAGTGGAAGGTTCTTTAACATGCCATAAATCTATGACATGGGACCACCGGCTTTACTTCCCCTCCGAAGGAAGGCATACTGAGGGATTTTAACACTCTTAAAAAATCCGACGACTTCGGCCGGATTTGAACCCGCGATCTTGGGCATAGAAGCTCAGCATGATAGACTACGCCACCGAAGCCGCCTCATCCAAGTGTATTTATTAATGACATGTAATTATTTTCAGGATTAAGGAATAACCCACCTCATTTGGGTACAGTCGTGTTGACCGACTGAAAACATCAAACTTTTGTTCTGGGTAAACCGTGAAAGATACCGGGCGAACCCAGGGCGGGTTGCTAGTGAGACATAATGAATGAAACCAAATATACATGTACGGTCCCGAAGTTTCTAAATCGCATATCTTTATTTATTTTCGTGTTTTATTTCATTAGCATTTGATGCGTTGTATTTGCACTTATCAATGCGCAAATGCTCGAAAATCAACAATTTTGTTGGTATTAAATAATAAGGTCCAGTTTTCATTACCTGACATTGAATATTAATAAACTAGTTTCCAACTGAAGTTAACTTAAACCAGTAATACAAGTAAACACAATATTATTCATCATCATCATCATGAACTGGCTCCAGTTTCCCGGGTGCGGTGAATGAGCACTCTCCATTTAGTTCTTTCCAAGAATGTCTCCCCCTCCATGATCCGCTGCACATCCAGACCTCTCCATGCAAGATATTTCTAACCTGGTCGATCCATCTCTTCCTCGGTCGACCTCTTGGTCTCTTGCCTTTTGGTTCTTTCTTAAACCACACTCTAGCTGTTCTTTGTGTGTCCATTCTTTTTAGATGACCGAACCATTTCAGCCTGGCTTCAACATAGATCTCATTAAGAGATTGTTCTACTTGAACAAGATGGCGTATCTTAACATATTTTATTTTGTCCCTTCTTGTCTTCTGAATCATAGTTCTTAAAAACTTCATCTCCACCGCCTGTAGTTTACTGGTATTTCTCTTGGACTGGGTACAGGTTTCTAAGCTATGCAGTAACAGGTACAAAAAAGCTCTTGTAGAGTATTAGTTTTGATCTTAAAGGAACTTGCTTATCCCAAAGAAGCCCTCTCACGAGATGATAAAATTTTGCTCCATGTTGAACTCTACTAGTGATTTCTGCAGATGGTTGGTTATCTGTGGACACCACACTGCCAAGGTAACAGAACTTATGTACTTGTTCTAATTTTGTACCATTCAGAGTGATAGTACAGATGTTTTGTCGACTAACGGGCATCACAGCCGTTTTGGACTTGCTTATATTCAGACCAAATTGCTTGAATACAGCATTCCAATCATTCAGCTTCTGTTGTACTTCAGCCTCATTTTCACCCCATATTACATCATCTGCAAACGCTAAAGCTTTAAATTCAGAGGTCTTATTGAGTCTCTTAACTCTCTTCATTATTATTCACTCTCCAAAATGGGACTCTCACTCGGATACTGACAGAAAGGCAACTAACAAGTGGCGTATTTTTTGGAAAGAGGCGAGGAGATATAGTGCCACACACTACCTCTCCCAGGGGCTCAAATCTAGTGGGACGTGGGTTGGCGATTACGGGACGCCAGCTGAGTCCGGCATTGCTTCCACTTACTCGTGCCAGGCTCCTCTCAGTCCTCTTTCCTGTCGACCTCTTTTAGGTCATCTCTTGTTCTCTTTCAACCCCGACGGTATTAGGGTATCCGAGCCCTAGGGAGACTCTCCCTTTTCCGCCTTAATTGGCCCTTCTCTCATCTTTCCTGATCCCTCATTCTTCTAGGGATCAGCCTTGATTTTCTATTCATTATAGTCCCTTTTCTCTTTAAGATTCCTGTCCTGTTTTTATGAATTGGCTCCCCGTGTCTCCCAATTACATTTTGTGAGTATTTTGGATCTCAACCAAATGTTGTAAGTTTTTTAAATCTACATTGCATGTTGTATTTTCGATCTAAACTCCATTTTGTAAGTACTGTACAGCATTTTCAATCTAAATTTCATTTTGTAAGTACAGTATTTTGAATCGTGGGCTTCCACATATTATGAGTGTTTTGAATCGCGGGCTTCCACATCTTTGAATCTAAATTACATTTTGAAAGTATTTTAAATTTAATTGCACTTTGTGAGTACGGTATTTTGAATCTGGTAAGGCATTTTCAATCTTAATTCCATTGTGCATTTTCAATTTCAATTGCATTTTGTTGAGTATTTCGAATCTACATTGCATTTTGTATGTATTTTGAACCTAAACTTCATTCTGTGAGCCATTTCAATCTGAGTTCCATTTTGTAAGTATTTTCAGTCCAGCTTAATTTTCGTTATGGTTTCCATTTCATTGTCATTTTCGCTATCACCCAGGCCGATAACCTAGATGTTAGGCCCCTTAAAACAACAATTATCATCATCAACAACAACATCTCACTGCTAACTAAACAGTTGACCATTTTGACATTCAGTGTTAAGTTCGAGTACCGACAGCAGACGCTACGCTCGCTTAAGAGCAGCGCTAGGCCATGGGGCCAAGCTCTCTGCAGACTCGGTAGACGTGGGTTACAGCCCCACCGCCGGCCGTCCTTGAAATGGTTTTCCGTGGATTGCCCATTTTCAACTCTAGGCAAATGCTGGGACGGTACCTTATGACAGGCTACGGCCGCATCCTTCCACATACTTGGCCAGTTTCACTCACCATCATTCATTTCATTTCTCATTAACACCTCTCATGAGGTTGGCGTGATGAAGGGCATCCGGACGTAAAACCCATCCACCACAAAGCTTTTCATTGCATCTCATCCCCCCGACCCCGTAGGAAAACGGGATTAATAATACAGTGTAAAGTTAGGGTAACAATAAAAATTTTACACGAATGAAAAGAAACACTTTCTTACACAATCCAATCATTTATCATCAATCCGAAGATTGGTTTTATTCAAAATTAAAATTTTCACCAAATTTCATATTATCATTCTTTGGTTCTGGGCGGGGATTGATTCCCCTGATTACCAGATAGACATTTGTTGTTGCTTAATCATCCCCGTCAATTTGTATGTGTGCATTGTTGTGTCTGTGCTAGGAATCGGGGCTAGGATCGTAAAGGAGGCGGCCGTGTGGTCATGTTAGCCGGCATTTACCTGAAATAGAACTTGAAAACCAGGGTTAGGTAAGTAACTTAGTAACTATCACACTAATCGAGATTTGTTAGTTAAGTTATATGTGATATAAGATACTGAAAGCGTTGATTGACCTTCAAGTGTGCTTGCTTTATGTGATTGTTATTAAAAGGTCAGGTTGGAGTGGATTGTGACCTTAGCTGATTGAGTGAAGTGCGGTCCGGTTCCGTGCATCTTCTCTCGTCACTGCCTGTACTCGTCGCCGCCATGAGATGTGCCATTCTCAGGACTGTTTCTTACTGCATGACAATGCACGACCCCAAACTGCATTATCTGTTACAGACTATCTGGTTGGTTGGTTCCTTAGTTTAGGGGCTGCGACAACGCGGTCATATAGCCCCACGTACTTTGGGTATGTGTAGAATCTGTCTGATAACCGGTGTTAATTGTGATGGCTGTATTAGTGTGTGTTATCTATAATTCAGGTAGGGAATGCAGACGATCAATTTTCAAGTAGTTCTCAATTTTGCCACCAAATGCTACCGTCCACGACACCTAGCCACGAACTTGATCACTATATACCATCGCAACCACCACCTGGTTACGAACTTTGGCACTTTGAGCACTAATCAAATCTAACCTAGAAATTTTGGCTTCACATGGATGTAATTAGATGTATGGCAAGCAAAAGAACCTTCCACTATGATATGGGCTCGCCGGCTTTACTTCCCCTCCGAAGGAAGGCATACTGAGGGACTTTTAACCCTCTTAAAAAGTCCGACGACTTCGGCCGGGTTTGACCCCTAGATCTTGGGCATAGAAGCTCAGCATGCTACCAACTACGCCACCGAAGCCGCTTACTGATTATCTGGCCAGACATTCTGTTATTGTCATTCCAGTTCCGCCCTATTCTCCCGACCTCTCCCCTTGCGATTTTGTCTCGTCTCCGCGAGAGAAAATGCCACTGCAAGGAAAGATTCATCAAGATATCACAGACATCCAACGGTCTGAGACAAATGAGCTCACAAGTATCGCATTTGACAATTTCCCTGTTTGCTTCCAAGACCTCCAGAAACATTGGCAGTTGTGTGTACAGTAGATAGCCAAGGGGACTACTTCGAAAGGAGCTAGGATCATCACTTGGTAAGTGCAATTTCTTTCCCAAACTACTGTCCTGGAACTAGGGTGACCACCTGTTGAAGGGAGGAATGAGGGACAAGACAGTATAAAATGGGGGACATTCCACAATTTTGGGGGACAGCTACATTTTTAGCTGTAATTTTAAAACGACAACAATTTTAACAATTTTAACATTTTCAAAAGCATTGTGTTGCCAGTTTCCTTCTTTTACTACGATCAGGAGATAAGTACGGCATGTTGGATTCCCACTTTGAATTACCGTATATGAACATACACGTTTATTTTTCCCTTTCGCCTTCTCGGGTTTAAATGATGGATTCCATTTTTTGACGAAGTAGAAGTACAGTCATCATCACTATCCGACTTCGAATTCATTGCATAAATCACAAAATCTTAAAAAAGTAAAACACCAGTTAATACAACACGTATATGCTGATGCGCTTCATGCTACAAAATGGCCACACACGCCACGCCACGGACTCGCCATGGACTAATGATAACTCGGAAGTTAGAAGGCTCATCCGGAACGTTTCTCCAAAGATACTATCATTATAACCTGTTTATTTGCACTTTCAAAGATTATGCTGTTGGCAACGGTTAAAAAACGCTATATTTAGTTGAAGCTAGATGGCAGGACATAGTGAAAATTCGTATCGATGACAGTAAGACGAAAATTCGTTCAGAAAGAAAACAAAACAATTGCGGGACATTTACAAAATACCTTAAAATGTGGGACGTCCCGCAAAATGTGGGACGGGTGGTCACCCTACCTGGAACTTTTCTGAGAAAGGTTGTATAATCACGTAATAGGTTTAAACATGCTAATAGGGAATAACATTAATTACGGTACTGATCACTTCCGACAAAGACATTTCCACGAGACCAATGTGCGTGGCTGGACCAATCAACGTTCTTGTCGCACACGAAAGCTAGACAAATCGAAATTGGCCTGGCAAGGTAGAAGGCGGACTGGACTGGCTCTCTGAGACATAGGGTCGAAATGAGGAAGGCTTTCTAAATTTGCCCCTAGGGCTACAGTCCCGTCTACCGCTCCCACTCGTAGGGTCTGACTGTAACAATCACCGTAAACCCCTCCTTTCGTGGTGGGACCATCAGAAGGCACGTAAACTCCGAGCTTGAATTCAGAATGGTACGCTAGCGCTCTCTGAAGACAGTAAGCGTCTTCACTAGCGTTGCTGTATTGGAACATTTAGGTCTTCACTTTAGGAGGCCATGCTTACAATGGCCATGGCCATGGCTGTCTTTACTGACAAGGGAAGTATCAGGTAAGAAACCTATCTTCAAACTTTGTAGACGCTATCGTTGTACAGTGAGTCCGGGAATGTTCTCTGCAGCGCCTACATGCGTCTGCAAGAGCTAGCTTCCTCAGTTATGTTGGTAGCACGGCTGCCGCTTGCATCATAACAAATAATCAGTAAACTTCGTACTCACCACAGCCATTCCTAACAGATGCTGGAACTATTCACAGTAAGTAGGATATAAAGGGTGGTTCTGGGGCAGGGGCTAATGGGCAAGATGGCCGCCGCGCGCAACCGCCCAATGTTATTCTTATGGAGGGGTCAGTCACAGCTGGGCCAGGGGCTAATGGGCAAGATGGCCGCCACGCCCTGAGACCGTGCATGACGTCACAGGAAGAGGTCGGCCGTGTAGTAGCTAAATGGAATATTTATTATTATTATTATTATTATTATTATTATTATTATTATTATTATTATTAGGTAATTATAGATTGATCGTGTACAATCAAGACCACCCTTATATTGTTCACTTTTTGGCGTAGTGGCTAGCATTCTTGGCGGTCATTCCGGAGTTTCGAATCCCCGGCTCTGCCAATAAATTTAATTTCTGGTCTCAGGAGTGGAACGGGGTACACTCAGCCTTGTGAGGCAAAACTGACAGGAGCTGGCTTTTCATTCATACCGCAGCCATTCTGCCTAACCCAACTTCACCTAACCTAACCTAACCTAACCTAACTTCAAAGTCAGAACGTACAATACATCTATTGTTTTTATACCCTCCTAAATTAGATATAGAGAATGTCCACCACGATTTAGATCCTCGAGCACACTTTCTGACATATCATTAAAACGTGTAGGAAGAAATGTCTGAAAAATTTTCACTAACACATAGTACACGTTCACCATACATTGTGTCCACTTTTTGAATGTTGATGATACGGAATGGAGTATGCATTGGTAATTCAGTGAGCTTTTTTCTCTCTAATCCGCAGTTCTGCCCCATAGCATTGAGAATATTTATTGTAGTAGCCTATAAAGAAAACAAAAAAAGTCTATTACAGTTTAGCTATAAGTGACCAGAACCACTATATATAACATTTTATTCTATGAGCTTTCCATAATGATAAGAAAAAGACCTTACCATAATGATGGATTGTGTGTGTAAGTAAACGTCTTTAGCTGCTTGACGCCACTACTAAAGTGATACTCATACAACCAGTGCTTGATTTGTAACAACAGAGGTTCCGGCACTGTGGGCTACCGGGTTGTGATGGGAGGGGAGCTTTATAGAATATTGAAATAATGATGATAATTGTTGTTTTAAGGGGCCTAACATCCAGGTTATCGGCCCCTAATGTAATGAAATGGCGTGAAATGAAAGGATGAAGATTAAAACAGCTCACTCTCATGGATAAAACGAAAATAGTGTATATAAAACATACTGCGAGCCCCAACAATTATGCCTTATTTGAATAAAAATAACAAAAGGCGGATGGTAAAAAAACAATAAAACAAATGAGGCATAGTGAACAATAAAATAGATGTCGCAATAAAAAACGTAAAACAGACTTAACCTGAATTAAAAGTCTTAACTAACATTAAGGAATATTGAAATATAGAGTTCTAAAAACGGTATTTTTACGCTCTTCTGAATACCTTTAAAAGTGAATCAGTGGACAAAATAGCAATCTTATTTTGATTCGACTCTTCCCCCAATCAGAGGTTTCAGTACGGCGTACCGGTGCGTACCGTCACAAATCTAGCCCTGCATACAACAGACAAGTGAGTTCATGTTTCGCAGACGTAATCGTTTGTTTCCACGCACTTCCTGTGTTGCGCGCGTCATAGTGGCTAAATTTGAAACTCTAGATGAGATGTTTTGCTGACGTAATCGTATGTTCCCTCGCACGCACACGCCGCACAGTGTGTCGAATCCCAATTCTAGGTGGAAAAAATTAATAACTGCGTTAATAATGCTGGGATTCTATTAAAAGTTGGCAATATGCCGTTTTTGAGGTCGCTGAATTAATTTCTGGGATCGTCTAAAGTGTACGATCTTCGGGGGTAAATATATAGGGTTGAGGGGTAAGGTGAGATGTAAAAAATGACCGAAAGCAACACAAGAATCATCCATTTTTGGTAATAAAAATCACGATTTGGATGTGTATATGAGAGTTTATGACAGTGGTAAACATACTATATAAAACTGGATAAAATATGAATAACAATCAGACTTTCAGTCAAGTATTCTTGTTACACCTTATTTGAGGGAATAGACGAAATCAATGTATGTAAAATCATCCAGATTAAAAACGTATGTTATATTGTTATTAAACATAGAACAACGAAATATGCACAAAAAATAACATTTACTTTCTAAAAATAAAAAAATATTCGTCAAAATCATACAAACAATTCCTTTATAACAAAAGGTCATTTTACAGTCCTGTTAATGACGTAGTTTTAGTAAACATTTCTCACACGAAAACAATATTATTTCTCTAGAAAAGCATGGAAATAAAGTCAAAATATATTTAATATTAGGCCTATTTCTCCTATTGTAAATAATAAGAAAACGCCCATTCGTCAAGTAATGTTCTCATTAATCTCATTCCCCTCAATAATAACAAAATGTCTTATGCTCATTCGTAACCTGAAACTTCTGTAGAGTCCAGAGCATCGTAGGCATTGCTATACTGGTCTTCGTTATTTGATGTCAAAGTTCCTTGGGAGTCATTAAGTAACTCAATAGCCTCCTTAGGTAGATTACCTTTTTACGTGGCATTGTTCTTCCTGCACTCTCCCATTTTCGTTAATATTATGGGATATCAACTTAATTTTGTTTCTTAGCTCCTGCACCTGAATGTCAGAAAGAGTAGTAGGATCCAATTTATTCATAACATATTGAAATATGACGTCTGTAGGGCCCTATTTACGACACGACCACCACGCGTTGAAAAATTCTTCTCGCGGTAATGCCCACATAGTCACTGAAAATAAGAAAATAAACCATCATGCACATTCGTGCGCAACCAAACCACTACAGATCCTGAATCTACATTAAATTTCCTATCGAATGACGTTTAAAGTAAAGTGACAGTATGAGGCACTAATAAGGAAATAGTTAATTTAGTGCAGAAGGCTTGTATTATGCATAAAAGTGCGAACACATACCTCTTTTCACTATTCCATGAGCTGCAGAAGACAACACCTCGTTGAACTCACTAGAATCACAACGTCCGGCTCACTCCGACACCTCCTATCAAATGAACTGATAACTGCCAGGAAGACGTTTCAGCACCTATAACCTCCCTCCTACGCACCAGGGAGCGGAAAGGAAGACCGAAGGTCACCATCTGGTTTGTTCATTATCAAATGAGCCAGTTTTCGCTTCCATTTGCGACAGTGAATTTTTTCCACCTAGATATGGGATTCGACACACTGTGCGCCGGTCCCTGTGGACGGGTCCTTGTGGACGGGTCCTTGTTGATGACTCCCTGTGGACAGGTCCCTGTTGACAAGTCATTGTTGACAGGTCATTGTTGACGGGTCATTGTTGACGGGGTCCTTGTTGACGGGTCCTGTGCGCAACATGTTCACACTTGTCTGGACCAAGTCCAACTGACCACAGACTGACTATCAGTGACTAACGTACACCTATGCCATTGACTTACATCCCATTCCAGTAAAAATAAAAATAAAAATGTACTGCGTGTATAGGTTAGGGTATGACAATAGACATGGGAAATAACAACAATCAATTTTTTATTAGATTATTTAATTGGTATAACAAGTTTTACATGCTTTTGTCATTTTGGGATAGTCACGCCTACTATCAATTGCGCCTACTATAAATCACGCTTACTATGAATCGCGCCTACTATCAATTGCGCTTACTATCAATCACGCCTACTATCAATTACGTCTACTATCAATCACGCCTACTATCAATTGCGCCTACTATAAATCGCACCTATGTCAAATTGCGCCTACTATCAATCGCGCCTACTATCAATTGCGCCTACCATTAATCGTGCCTACTATCAATTGCGCTTACTACCAATCGCGCCTACTAGGACATGACTTTTCATTAAACCAAAACATTTCCTTTTTTGTCAGCCTCTCACTCCTCCCATCAATCTATGACGTCATAGTCATAGTCAGTCTTAAAGCAAGTCTAAACTTGTAGAACATGTCACGTGACAAAGTTAGGTTAGGTCAAGTTAAGTTGTGTTAGGTGAGCTGAGGTTAGGTCTTAAAATATCCCCTCTCTGCCTTGTACTTTGTGTAAACATTGACACTGTAACTTTGTGATATCAAAGGTGATCTGAGTCACGCCCATATCAATCACGTCTACTACCAATCACACCTACTATCAATCACGCCTCCTATCAATTGCATCTTCTATCAATCACGCCTACTATCAATTGCATCTACTATCAATTGCGTCCAATACCAATCGCGCCTACTAATAGCGCCAACTATCAATTGCATCGCGTCCAATACCAATCGCGCCTACTAATAGCGCCAACTATCAATTGCATCTACTATCAATTGCGCCTACTACCAATCGCGCCTACTAATAGCGCCAACTATTAATTGCGCCTACTACCAATTGCATCTACTATCAATTGCGCCCAATACCAATCACACCTACTATCAATTGCATCTACTATCAATTGCGCCCAATACCAATCACACCTACTATCAATTGCGCCTACTACCAATTGCATCTACTATCAATTGCGCCCAATACCAATCGCGCCTACTATCAATCGCGCCTACTATCAGTCGCGCCTACTATCAATCGCGCCTACTATCTATTGCGCCTACTATCAATTGCGCCGACTATCAATTGCGCCTACTATCAATCGCGCCTACTATCTATTGCGCCTACTATCAATTGCGCCAACTATCAATTGCGCCTACTACCAATTGCATCTACTATCAATTGCGCCCAATACCAATCGCGCCTACTATCGATCGCGCCTACCATCAATTACGTCTACTATCAATCACGCCTACTATCAATCGCGCCCATGTCAAAATGCGCCTACTATCAATCGCGCCTACTATCAATTGCGTCTATTATAAATCACGCCCATGTCAAATTGCGCTTACTATCAGTCACGTCTACTATCAATCACGCCTACTATAAATTGCGCCTACCATTAATAGCGCCTACTATCAATTGCGCTACTACCAATCGCGCCCACTAGGACATGACTTTTCATTAAACCAAAACATTTCCTTTTTTGTCAGCCTCTCGCCCCTCCCAACAATCTATGACGTCATAGTCATAGTCAGTCTTAAAGCAAGTCAAAACTTGTAGAACATGTCACGTGACAAAGTTAGCTTAGGTAAAGTTAGGTTATGTTAGGTGAGCTGAGGTTAAGTCTTAAAATATCCCCTCTCTGCCTTGTACTTTGTGTAAACATTCACACTGCAACTTTGAGATATCAAAGGTGATCTGAGTCGCGCCCATATCAATCACGTCTACTAACAATCACACCTACTATCAATCACGCCTACTATCAATTGCACCTACTATCAATTGAGCCTACTACCAATTCAGCCTACTATGAATCGCGTCTACTATCAATTAGGCCTACTATCAATCACGTCTACTATCAATTGTGCACCTACTATCAATCCCGCCTACTATCAATTGCGCCTACTATCAATCGCGCCTACTATCAATTGCGTCTATTATAAATCGCGCCCATGTCAAATTGCGCTTACTATCAATCGCGTCTACTATCAATTGCGCCTACTACCATTCGCGCCTACTACCAATCGCGCCTACTAACTATTGCGCCTACTATCACTTGCGCCTACTATCAATCACGCCTACTATCAATTGCGCGTACTACCAATTGCGCCTACTATCAATCGCGCCTACTATCAATTGCGCCTACGAATTGCACCTACTATTAATTGCGCCTACTATCAATCGTGCCTACTATCAATTGCGCCTACTATTAATTGCCTTAAGTATCAATAACGCCTGCTATCAATTACGCCCAGTGAAATCGCTTTCAGTAAAAATCGAGCTCAGTATAAATCATAATCAGTATAAAACCCACTCAGTATCAAACGCGTCTACTAACCGTGGCTACTAGCAATCAGAGTCAATAACAAGATGTTCAGTAAAGAACATATAGCCTACTTTCTCCTAAATGCATGGGTATTGTTATAACTCTTTGTCCTTTTCAAGGAGTATAATTGAATGTTGGTTGTAGTAGCTTGTTGAAATACAACGTGCTATACGGATATTATACATGAATATGAGGTGCCCTTTGCTAGTGCTACCAATGTAAAAAAATCATTCAATTCGGTTTCACCGTGTTTGAATTGATATGGGGAATGGATTTGCACACATACATGGCCGCTATTAGCAAACTATTGGGCTGATGACCTTGTAGTCAGTCATAAGATACTTTCCACAAAAAGGCATGTTGTTGCAAAATCTGGTAGAGATCAAATTATTAGAATGGTCGTAATTTGATTTAAGCTTTTAACATTTGGGTAGCCGTCATTCCGTTTCCGTCAAGATGGTGGCGATATAAAACATGACACTGAGGTGCCCTTTGCTAGTGCTACCTCTGTACCAAATTTTGTTCAATTCGGTTTCACCGTGTTTGAATTGATAGGGGGAATCGATTTGCACACATACTTGGCCACCATCTGCAAACTATTGGGCTGATGATCTTGCAGTTTGTTCAGAATATACTTCCCACATAGAGATATGTTGTTGCAAAATTTGGTAGAGACTAGATTATTAGGTTGGTCGTAATTACATTTTAGCTTTTAACATTTGGGTGGCCGCGATTACGTTTCCGTCAAGATGGCAGTGATCTAAAACTTTACACTGAGGTGCCCTTTGCTAGTGCTACCCCTGCACCAAATTTCGTTCCATTCGGTTTCACCGTGTTCGAATTGATAGGGGGAATCTATTTTCACACAAAGATGACCGCCATCCGCAAAATATTAGGCTAATGACCTATTAGTTAGGTCCAAAGATGCTCCCTCCATAAAGGTATGTTGTTGCAAAATTTGGTAGAGATCAGATGATTAGGTTAATCGTAATTTGATTTAAGCTTTTAACATTTGGGTGGCTGCGATTACGTTTCCGTCAAGATGGCAGTGATCTAAAACTTTACACTGAGGTGCCCTTTGCTAGTGCTACCTCTGTACCAAATTTCGTTCCATTCGGTTTCACCGTGTTCGAATTGACAGGGGGAATCTATTTTCACACAAAGATGACCGCCATCCACAAACTATTAGGCTAATGACCTATTAGATCGGTCAAAGGATGCTCCGTCCATAAAGGTATGTAGTTGCAAAATTTGGTAAAGATCGGATGATTATGTTAGTCGTAATTTGATTTAAGCTTTGAACATTTGTGTGGCCGACATTACGTTTCTGTCAAGATGGCGGCGATATAAAACATGACACTGAGGTGCCCTACGCAAGTGCTACCTCTGTACCAAATTTCGTTCCTTTCGGTTTCACCGTGTTTGAATTAATAGGGGGAATCGATTTTGACACAAAGATGGCCGCCATCCACAAACTATTAGGCTAATGACCTATTAATTTGGTCAAAGGATGCTTCCTCCATATAGGTATGTTGTTGCAAAATTTGGTAGAGATCGGATGATTAGGTTGGTCGTAATTTGATTTAAGCTTTGAACATTTGTGTGACGGCCATTAAGGTTCCGTCAAGATGGCGGCGATATAAAACATGACACTGAGGTGTCCTTTGCTAGTGCTACCTTTGTACCTAATTTCGTTCAATTCGCGTTCACCGTGTTTGAATTGATAGGGGGGGGGACAGACATTCAGAGTACACACACTCACACACACACTCACACACACACATACACACACACAGACAGACACACTTTTTTTCGCCCTGTGTTGATCTCATAAGTCTACTTTCATTTTTTGCAAAAATCGAAACTAGGCTAAAAATCATAATCACTATAAATTGTGTTGAGTATAAATCTTGACATTGAGCAATGTGTGTGTGTGTGTGTGTGTGTGTGTGTGTGTGTGTGTGTGTGTGTGTGTGTGTGTGTGTGTGTGTGTGTGTGTGTGTGTGTGTGTGTGTGTGTGTGTGTGTGTGTGTGTGTGTGTGTGTGTGTGTGTGTGTGTGTGTGTGTGTGTGTGTGTGTGTGTGTGTGTGTGTGTGTGTGTGTGTGTGTGTGTGTGTGTGTGTGTGTGTGTGTGTGTGTGTGTGTGTGTGTGTGTGTGTGTGTGTGTGTGTGTGTGTGTGTGTGTGTGTGTGTGTGTGTGTGTGTGTGTGTGTGTGTGTGTGTGTGTGTGTGTGTGTGTGTGTGTGTGTGTGTGTGTGTGTGTGTGTGTGTGTGTGTGTGTGTGTGTGTGTGTGTGTGTGTGTGTGTGTGTGTGTGTGTGTGTGTGTGTGTGTGTGTGTGTGTGTGTGTGTGTGTGTGTGTGTGTGTGTGTGTGTGTGTGTGTGTGTGTGTGTGTGTGTGTGTGTGTGTGTGTGTGTGTGTGTGTGTGTGTGTGTGTGTGTGTGTGTGTGTGTGTGTGTGTGTGTGTGTGTGTGTGTGTGTGTGTGTGTGTGTGTGTGTGTGTGTGTGTGTGTGTGTGTGTGTGTGTGTGTGTGTGTGTGTGTGTGTGTGTGTGTGTGTGTGTGTGTGTGTGTGTGTGTGTGTGTGTGTGTGTGTGTGTGTGTGTGTGTGTGTGTGTGTGTGTGTGTGTGTGTGTGTGTGTGTGTGTGTGTGTGTGTGTGTGTGTGTGTGTGTGTGTGTGTGTGTGTGTGTGTGTGTGTGTGTGTGTGTGTGTGTGTGTGTGTGTGTGTGTGTGTGTGTGTGTGTGTGTGTGTGTGTGTGTGTGTGTGTGTGTGTGTGTGTGTGTGTGTGTGTGTGTGTGTGTGTGTGTGTGTGTGTGTGTGTGTGTGTGTGTGTGTGTGTGTGTGTGTGTGTGTGTGTGTGTGTGTGTGTGTGTGTGTGTGTGTGTGTGTGTGTGTGTGTGTGTGTGTGTGTGTGTGTGTGTGTGTGTGTGTGTGTGTGTGTGTGTGTGTGTGTGTGTGTGTGTGTGTGTGTGTGTGTGTGTGTGTGTGTGTGTGTGTGTGTGTGTGTGTGTGTGTGTGTGTGTGTGTGTAAATCACTTGTAGTCTGAAAATTGTTCGTGTAAGTATTATTCTTGACAGTACTTTCAAAATTCCACCTTTAATAAATATCAATCCACTTCATTTATTTTACTGTTATTATTACTAAAGTGACTTTACTAATATTGAATTAATGTGTATTAGTTTATGGCAGTATCAACAACCAGCCATGGTAAGTCATATTATGGTTTTTGCATGCTTCTAAACAAGTTAGGCATACTAGTTATGAGGAAGAACTAATAGAAATAGAAGATGAACTTCGATATGCTGGTATTATTGTGTAATGGATCAACGTAACTGCCTAGACATAATGAGGAAAAGTGGGTTTAAAAAGATAAAGGGATATGTATAACTATGATTTTCTTTTGTAATGTTATATTATATATGAAATAAAACAATATTGCAAGATCATGTATTTTTATTCAATATACATCTTATATACATTTTATGATAGTACATTTTGTTTACAATCCCCTTGTTCAGTTCTCTCATCCTGTACATTTTTTTAAATCTTTTCCATAATGTAAAAAATGTATTACTTATGATACGTAACTACAGTAGTCTAACTTTATACATCATACTTACAGTTTTTACAAATATATTACCGGTACAATATAAACATACTACAAATAATACAATATGGTGAACATCAGACTTAAGTAAAGTAATAGTCGTCAATGCGACTGTTTCTCCAAGCGAGCGTTTCAAATGAGCTGGGTATAATGAATAGTTTGTTGTCTGCATTACTTAAAGCAACTTTGTTCAGCAAATTAATATGTAGCTGATGATTTTTACTTCTAAATACACACATTTTTTTAATATAATATAGGTGGGTTACTGACTATATAGTTTTTATAATCACTTATATCTAACTCTTTACTAACAACATTCTTTTTCACTCCTTTTATTTTTTTATTACTACATCATCAATCGTTATATAACTATAAGATTTAGATTTTGTGCCTTCAAAGGTGTCTATAACAACACCAGCACATTCATCTTTAAATTTTACAAGAACCTTTTTGTTTACTAGAGGTAAATGGTAGATATTATCCTCGGGATAGTCATTTGTATCAAACCTATTTAGCTCAGTTTTGATATCCTCATAAAAATCATCAGTTTTAAACTCGTAAATAAAAGAATCTGTGTCTGTGTAGAGTAATTTAGCATTATCATGATATGTTTTTCTTTACATAATCATAGTGAAACTCATAGATAAGTGTTTTTGACAATTCCAGAATGGTGTAACCCACATATATGGGTTTGTTGTAAGTTACTTTAAGATGATTCATTTGTATTACAACCAAATCCTCATGAATAATTGAACAGCTATAGAAGTTAGGCTGGGAGAGTAGGCTATATGTTTAAACTAAAAAATCATATAAAATCATATGCTAACTCCAACACCTACGTCTATCCCACTCTCAGTCAAAAAATATTATATTCTTTAAATTATCCCAAAAAATATTTGGAAAGTAGGCTTTATTTTGAAAACTAATCAACCTAAAAAGTCATATATACACTCAAACCAATGGCTTTTATGTCCTTAATCGTTAGCACAAAACATGGAATTTTTGACATTTTTCCAAAAAATGTTCATTTTTAAAAATGGGCTATATATTGTAAACTATGAAATTTACAAAAGAAATGTGTTTGGCATAAATGACAGTATTTACCCCCTCTACCGAAAAACCAAGTCCCAGGTCTCTGGGACAAAATCCAAAAAGGTTCAATTTTGAAAGTAGGCGATATATTGAAAACTAATCATTCTAAAAAGTCATATATAGACTCAAACAAATGTTCTTTAAGTCCTTTAAAGTTATAACAAAACTTAACATATTTTCAATTTTTCCAAAAATAAGGTCAATTTTCAAAATTGCCTATATTTTGGAAACTAAGAATTTTACAAAAAAGTTTGTTTAACGTAAATGAAAGGTCTTTACCCCCTCTACCCCAAGAATAAATTGTAGGTGCCTAGGACAAAAACTGTGCTGTAGTGGTTAGTAGTGGTTTTTGGACAGTTCTAGACCCTCCACCTCCTCACAAGATGGCGGCCGCGTGAGTCCAACTACTTACATGGCGCGCACACATATGTTCCCTCGGCACAAAACCCATGTTGGGCGCGGTCTTCGGCCGTGGGAACATAGGTGTGCTTGCCATGTAAGTAGTTGGACTTTCGCAGCCGCCTTCTTGTAAGGAGGAGGTGCTAGAACTGACCAAAAAACCACTACTGCACAGTTTTTGTCCTAGGCATCTACAATTTATTTTTGGGGTAGAGGGGGTAAAGACCTTTCATTTACGTTAAACAAACTTTTTTGTAAAATTCTTAGTTTCCAAAATATAGGCAATTTTGAAAATTGACCTTTTATTGGAAAAATTTAAAATATGTTAATTTTTGTTATAACGTTAAAGGACTTAAAGAACAATTGTTTGAGTCTATATATGACTTTTTAGAATGATTAGTTTTCAATATATCGCCTACTTTCAAAACTGAACCTTTTTGGATTTTGTCCCAGAGACCTGGGACTTGGTTTTTCGGTGGAGGGGGTAAATACCTGTCATTTATGCCAAACACATTTCTTTTGTAAATTTCATAGTTTACAAAATATAGCCCATTTTTTAAAATGAACATTTTTTGGAAACATGTCAAAAATTCCATGTTTTGTTCTAACGATTAAGGACATAAAAGCCATTGGTTTGAGTGTATGTATGACTTTTTAGAATGATTATTTTTCAAAATATAGCCTACTTTCCAAATATTTTTGGAAGAATTTAAAGAATATAGTATTTTTTGACTGAGAGTGGGATAGACGTAGGTGTTGGAGTTAGCATATGATTTTATATGATTTTTTAGTTTAAACATATAGCCTACTGTCCCAGCCTAACTTCCATAGCTGTTCAATTATTCATGAAGATTTGGTTGTAATACAAATGAATCGTCTTAAAGTAACTTACAACAAACCCATATATGTGGGTTACACCATTCTGGAATTGTCAAAAACACATAACTATGAATTTCATTATGATTATGCAAAGAAAAGCTATCATGATCATGCTAAATTACTCTACACAGACAAAGATTCTTTTATTTATGAGTTTAAAACTGATGATATTTATGAGGATATCAAAACTGAGCTAAATAGGTTTGATACAAGTGACTATCCCGAGGATAATATCTAGGGTTTACCTCTAGTAAACAAAAAGGTTCTTAGAAAATTTAAAGATGAATGTGCTGGTGTTGTTATAGACACCTTTGAAGGCACAAAATCTAAATCTTATAGTTATATAACGATTGATGATGTAGTAATAAAAAAAATAAAAGGAGTGAAAAAGAATGTTGTTAGTAAAGAGTTAGATATAAGTGATTATAAAAACTATATAGTCAGTAACCCACCTATATTATATTAAAAAAATGTGTGTATTTAGAAGTAAAAATCATCAGCTACATATTAATTTGCTGAACAAAGTTGCTTTAAGTAATGCAGACAACAAACTATTCATTATACCCAGCTCATTTGAAACGCTCGCTTGGAGAAACAGTCGCATTGACGACTATTACTTTACTTAAGTCTGATGTTCACCATATTGTATTATTTGTAGTATGTTTATATTGTACCGGTAATATATTTGTAAAAACTGTAAGTATGATGTATAAAGTTAGACTACTGTAGTTACGTATCATAAGTAATACATTTTTTACATTATGGAAAAGATTTAAAAAAATGTACAGGATGAGAGAACTGAACAAGGGGATTGTAAACAAAATGTACTATCATAAAATGTATATAAAATGTATATTGAATAAAAAATACATGATCTTGCAATATTGTTATATTTCATATATAATATAACATTACAAAAGAAAATCATAGTTCTTCCTGATAACTAGTATGTCTAACTTGTTTAGAAGCATGCAAAAAGCATAATATGACTTACCATGGCTGGTTGTTGGTACTTTCATAAACTAATACACATTAATTCAATATCAGTAAAGTCATTTTAGTAATAATAACAGTAAAATAAATGAAGTGGATTGATATTTATTAAAGGTGGAATTTTGAAAGTACTGTCAAGAATAATACTTACATGAACAATATTCAGACTACAAGTGATTCACACACACACAGACACACACACACACCCACACACATTGCTCAATGTCAATTTATTTATAGTGATTATGATTTTTATTGACTCTGATTGAAAGTAGCCACGGTTAGTAGACGCGCTTGATACTGGGTGGGTTGTATACTGATTATGATTTATACTGAGCTCGATTTGTACTGAAAGCGATTTCACTGGGCGTAATTGATACTGTAGCAGGCGTTATTGATACTTAAGGCAATTAATAGTAGGCGCAATTGATAGTAGGCGCTATTGATAGTAGGCGCGATTGGTAGTAGGCGCAATTGATAGTAGGCGCAATAGATAGTAGGAGCGATTGGTAGTAGGCGTAATTTGACTTGGACGCGATTTATAATAGACGCAATTGATAGTAGGCGAATTGATAGTAGACGTGATTGATAGTAAGCGCAATTTGACTTGGGCGCGATTTATAATAGACGCAATTGATAGGAGGCGCGATTGATAGTAGGCGCAATTTGACATGGGCGCGATTTATAGTAGGCGTAATTGGTAGTAGGCTCAATTGATAGTAGGTGCAATTGATAGTAGGCGTGATTGATAGTATGTGTGATTGATAACAGACGTGATTGATATGGGCGCTACTCAGATCACCTTTGATATCACAAAGTTACAGTGTCAATGTTTAAACAAAGTACAAAGCAGAGAGGGGATATTTTAAGACTTAACCTCAGCTCACCTAACATGACCTTTCTTTACCTAAGCTAACTTTGTCACGTCACATGTTCTACAAGTTAAGACTTGCTTTAAGACTGACTATGAGTATGACGTCATAGATTGATGGGAGGGGTGAGAGGCTGACAAAAAAGGAAATGTTTTGGTTTAATGAAAAGTCATGTCCTAGTAGGCGCGATTGGTAGTAGGCGCAATTGATAGTAGACGTGATTGATAGTAAGCGCAATTTGACATGGGTGCGATTTATAATAGACGCAATTGATAGTCGGCGCGATTGATAGTAGGCGCAATTTGACATGGGCGTGATTTATAGTAGGCGCAATTGATAGTAGGCACGATTGATAGTAGGCGCTATTAGTAGGCGCGATTGGTAGTAGGCGCAATTGATAGTAGGTGCGATTGATAGTAGGCGCAAGTGATAGTAGGCGCGATTGATTTTAGGCGCGATTGGTAGTAGGCGCAATTGATAGTAGATGCAATTGATAGTAGGCGTGATTGATAGTAGGTGTGATTGATAGTAGACGTGATTGATATGGGCGCGACTCAGATCACCTTTGATATCACAAAGTTACAGTGCCAATGTTTACACAAAGTACAAGGCAGAGAGGGGATAGTTTAAGACTTAACCTCAGCTCACCTAACACAACTTAACTTTACCCAACCTAACTTTGTCACGTGACATGTTCTACAAGTTTAGACTTGCTTTAAGACTGACTATGACTATGACGTCATAGATTGATGGGAGGGGTGAGAGGCTGACAAAAAAGGAAATGTTTTGGATTAATGAAAAGTCATTTCCTCATAGGCGCGATTGGTAGTAGGCGCAATTGATGGTAGGCGTGATTGATAGTAGGCGTGATTGATAGTAAGCGCAATTTGACATGGGTGCGATTTATAATAGACGCAATTGATAGTAGGCGCGATTAATAGTAGGCGCAATTTGACATGGGCGGGATTTATAGTAGGCGCAATTGATAGTAGGCCTGATTGATAGTAGGCGTAATTGATAGTAGGCGCGATTGGTAGTAGGCGCAATTGATAGTAGGTGCGATTAATGGTAGGCGCAATTGATCATAGGCGTGATTGATAGTAGACGTGATTGATAGTTAGCGCAATTTGGCATGGGCGCGATTTATAATAGACGCAATTGATAGTAGGCGCGATTGTTAGTAGGCGCAATTTGACATGGGCTCGATTTACAGTAAGCGCAATTGATAGTAGGCGAGATTGATAGTAGGCGTAATTGATAGTAGGCGCGATTGATAGTAGGCGTACAATTGATAGTAGACGCGATCCATAGTAGGCGTAATTTATGGTAGATGCAATTGGTAGTAGGCGCAATTGATAGTAGGTGCAATTGATAGTAGGCGTGATTGATAGTGAGCGCAATTGGTAGTAGGTGCAATTGATAGTAGGCGTGATTGATAGTATGTGTGATTGATAGTAGTCGTGATTGATATGGGAGCGACTCAGAGCACCTTTGAAATCACAAAGTTACAGTGTCAATGTTTACACAAAGTACAAGGCAGAGAGGGGATATTTTGAGACATAACCTCAGCTCACCTAACATAACCTAACTTTACCTAAGCTAACTTTGTCACGTGACATGTTCTACAAGTTTAGACTTGCTTCAAGACTGACTATGACTATGACGTCATAGATTGATGGGAGGGGTGAGAGGCTGACAAAAAGGAAATGTTTTGGTTTAATGAAACGTCATGTCCTAGTAGGCGCAATTGATAGTAGGCACGATTAATGGTAGGCGCAATTGATAGTAGGCGTGTTTGACAGTAGACGTGATTGATAGTAAGCGCAATTTAACATGGGCGCGATTTATAATAGACGCAATTGATAGTAGGCGCAATTTGACATGGGCGCGATTTATAGTAGGCGCAATTGATAGTAGGCGTGATTGATAGTACGCGTAATTGATAGTAGGCGCGATTGATAGTAAGCGTACAATTGATAGTAGACGTGATTGATAGTAGGCGTGATTTATAGTAGGCGCATTTGATAGTAGGCGTAATTGATAGTTGACGCGATTCATAGTACGCGTAATTTATAGTAGATGCAATTGGTAGTAGGCGCAATTGATAGTATGTGCAATTGATAGTAGGTGTGATTGATAGTAGCCGTGATTGATATGGGCGCGACGCAGAGCACCTTTGATATCACAAAGTTACAGTGTCAATGTTTACACAAAGTACAAGGCAGAGAGGGGATATTTTGAGACCTAACCTCAGCTCACCTAACATAACCTAACTTTACCTAAGCTAACTTTGTCACGTGACATGTTCTACAAGTTTAGACTTGCTTTAAGACTGACTATGACTATGACGTAATAGATTGATGGGAGGGGGCGAGAGGCTGACAAAAAAAGGAAATGTTTTGGTTTAATGAAACGTCATGTCCTAGTAGGCGCAATTGATAGTAAGCGTGATTGATAGTAGACGTGATTGATAGTAAGTGCAATTTGACATGGGCGCGATTTATAATAGACGCAATTGATAGTAGGCGCGATTGATAGTAGGCGCAATTTAACATGGGTGCTATTTATAGTAGGCGTGATTGATAGTAGGCGTGATTGATAGTTGGCGCGATTCATAGTAAGCGTGATTTATAGTAGGCGCACTTGATAGTAGGCGTGATTATCCCAAAATGACAAAAGAATGTAAAACCATTTATAACAATAAAATAATCTAATAAAAATAGATTGTTGTTATTTCCCATGTCTATTGTCATATCCTAACCTATATACGCAGTAAATTTTTATTTTTATTTTTACTAGAATGGGATGTAAGTCAATGTCATAGGTGTACGTTAGTCACTGATAGTCAGTCTGTGGTCAGTTGGACTTGGTCCAGACAAGTGTGAACATGTTGCGCACAGGACCCGTCAACAATGACCTGTCATCAATGACCTTTCAACAGGGACCCGTCCACAGGGACTGGTCAACAAGGACCCGTCCACAGGGACCGGCGTGTGCGTGCGGGGGAACATACGATTACGTCAGCAAAACATCTCATCTAGAGTTTAAAATTTAGCCACTATGACGCGCGCAACACAGCAAGTGCGTGGGAACTACGATTACGTCAGCGAGACATGAACTCACTTGTCTGTTGTATGAGTATCACTTTAGTAGTGGCATCAAGCAGCAAAAGACGTTTACTTACACACACACTCCATCATTATGGTAAGGTCTTTTTCTTATCATTATGGAAAGCTCATAGATTAAAATGTTATATATAGTGGTTCTGGTCACTTATAGCTAAACTGTAATAGACTTTTTTGTTTCTTTATAGTTTACTACAATAAATATTCTCAATGCTATGGGGAAGAACTGCGGATTAGAGAGAAAAAAAAGCTCACTGATTTACCAATAAATACTCCATTCCGTATCATCAACATTCAAAGAGTGGACACAATGTATGGTGAACGTGTACTATGTGTTAGTGAAAATTTTCAGACATTCCTTCCTACACGTTTTAATGATATGTCAGAAAGTGTGCTCGAGTATCTAAATCGTGGTGGACATTCTCTATATCTAATTTATGAGGGTATAAAAACAATAGATGTATTGTACGTTCTGACTTTGAAGTTAGGTTAGGTTAGGTATGTGACCTTGTAGTTTACCTTTTTTTGGAAAATGTAAAATGTAAAATCTAAAAATCTTAAATTTAAAATGTAAAATCTAGAAAACTAAAATCTAAAATACCAAAAAAATCAAAAATGTACAATGTAAAAAATGTAAAATGAAACAAGATGTTCAGTAAAGAACATATAGCCTACTTTCTCCTAAATGCATGGGTATTGTTATAACTCTTTGTCCTTTTCAAGGAGTATAATTGAATGTTGGTTGTAGTAGCTTGTTGAAATACAACGTGCTATAGGGATATTAAACATGAATATGAGGTGCCCTCTGCTAGTGCTACCTCTGTAAAAAAAAATCATTCAATTAGGTTTCACCGTGTTTGAATTGATCTGGGGAATGGATTTGCACACATAAATGGCCGCTATTTGCAAACTATTGGGCTGATGACCTTGTAGTCAGTCATAAGATGCTTTCCACAAAAAGGCATGTTGTTGCAAAATCCGGTAGAGATCAAATCATTAGGATGGTCGAAATTTGATTTAAGCTTTTAACATTTGGGTGGCCGTCATTCCGTTTCCGTCAAGATGGCGGCGATATAAAACATGACACTGAGGTGCCTTTTGCTAGTGCTACCTCTGTACCAAATTTCGTTCAGTTCGGTTTCACCGTGTTTAAATTGATGGGGGAATCGATTTGCACACATACTTGGCCACCATCTGCAAACTATTGGGCTGATGATCTAGCCGTTTGGTCAGAATATGCTTCCCACATAAAGATTTGTTGTTGCAAAATTTGGTAGAGAATAGATTATTAGGTTGGTCGTAATTACATTTTAGCCTTTAACATTTGGGTGGCCGCGATTACGTTTCCGTCAAGATGGCGGTGATATAAAACATGACACTGAGGTTCCCTTTGCTAGTGCTACCTCTGTACCAAATTTCATTCCATTCGGTTTCACCGTGTTCGAATTAATAGGGGTAATCGATTTTGACACAAAGATAGCCGCCATCCGCAAACTATTAGGCTAATGACCTATTAGATTTGTCAAAGGATGCTCCCTCCATAAAGGTATGTTGTTGCAAAATTTGGTAGAGATCGGATGATTAGGTTAGTCGTAATTTGATTTAAGCTTTGAACACTTGTGTGGTCGCCATTACGTTTCCGTCAAGATGGCGGCGATATAAAACATGACACTGGGGTGCCCTTTGCTAGTACTACCTCTGTACCAAATTTCATTCCATTCGGTTTCACAGTGTTCGAATTAATAGGGGCAATCGATTTTCAAACAAAGATGACCGCCATCCGCAAACTATTACGCTGATGACCTATTAGTTTGGTCAAAGGATGCTGCCCCCATAAAGGTATGTTGTTGCGAAATTTGGTAGAGATCGGATGATTAGGTTAGTCGTAATTTGATTTAAGCTTTGAACATTTGTGTGGCCGCCATTACGTTTCTGTCAAGATGGCGGCGATATAAAACATGACACTGAAGTGTACTTTGCTAGTGCTACCTTTGTACCGAATTTCGTTCAATTTGCGCTCACCGTGTTCGAATTGATAGGGGGGGACAGACATTCAGAGTACACACATTCACACACACACACACACACACAGACTCACACACACACATACACACACACAGACAGACACACTTTTTTTCGCCCTGTAGTGATCTCATAAGTCTACTTTCATTTTTTGCAAAAATCGAAAGTAGGCTAAAAATCAAAAATCTAAATGTTAAAATGTAAAATCTAAAATCTTTAAATGAGGTTTCTGTGGGTTAGGTTAGGTTAGGTTATTACTTTGTTTATTTTGTGTGCTCTCACATTTCCTCTCATATTTGCTTTGACTTTGAAGTTAGGTTAGTTTAGGTTAGGTTAGGTGAAGTTGGGTTAGGCAGAATGGCTGCGGTATGAATCAAAAGCCAGCTCCTGTCAGTTTTGCCTTACAAGGCTGAGTGTACCCCGTTCCACTCCTGAGACCAGAAATTAAATTTATTGGCAGAGCCGGGGATTCGAAACTCAGGAATGACCGCCAAGAATGCTAGCCACTACACCAAAAAGTGAACAATATAAGGCTGGTCTTGATTGTACACGATCAATCCATAATTACCTAATAATAATAATAATAATAATTGTACCGATTTTGCAAATCAGTACATGTTCATCTTTATCTTCGAGGCGCAGTAAGAACTCCAGGTCTAGCCGGATTATCATGGGAGCATACACCAAGCCTCTTCTGAGAATTCATTTCGCCTCTCTGGTGCCTGACTGTTGGTGAAATGGGTTCGCCAAGCCCTTTTTCTGCCAGGATTTGTGCCCTTTGTGTGTCCTGTCACTTAAAGGATTATCGCTGATGAAGGGAGATAAATCAAGCCTTGTATCTGTGAACATTGGAAAAGTGAACATTTCCTGTCAGCTACATTCGCCAAGCTCTTGTTCTGAGAACAATCTTACAAGAACATTGTGTAACGCCTCAGCTCCTGGAGAGTTTCTACGCACTAGCTGTGTGGGGTGATATTCAATGGTACCAACTCAAACCTTGGAATCTGGCCTTGTTTTGGCCCGTTGCGCCGCTAGTCGCATTTGGTATTACTGGAGTGGTGTGGTGGGGGTACACGGGAATACAGGGTTGTGGCCTGTGAATACAGAGACAGTGTGTGGAGAAGCTTACTGACATAAGACTCTTAAGCAATCGCCTCCGGGGAAACTGATAGTGCAGTTTCCTCGGAGGGCTGGAAGACACCAGGTGGTACTATCATAACTTAATTCTAAGGGGCAACTAAAAACTGGTTGAATACTAACTTTGACTGCGAAATTTTGCTAATGTATTTCTAAGGCCATGTTTTGGTGGACCATAATGTGAACTAGATACAGATTTTGACATTTTATTTAGTGTATTAGTATGTAATTTTTTGGAAGGGCTTGTATAATTTGGTCATACTGTTATATGTAGTTACTGCAGGGTGGGTTACTTTGCCCTATTTCCGGTTAGCTGGATGGGAACCTCGTGGACTTAATTTTAGTCAGATAGGCTTCAAAGGACAGTCAGTGCTGGACTCTGAAGCTTCTCGGACGCTTTCGTTCGCTAAGGAACGCGTTTGTTGCTTTATGCAATTTGTTTGTGAAATGGCACCCGGCCTGAATTTCATATTGTTATATTTCCTTTTATCCTTGTGGATGATATTACCCTCTGTTCAGTAATTCAATTAATCGTATGATGGGGAAATGAAATTTTGCCAACTGGGCAATGACTGACTTTATTTTATTCACAATATTACCCGGAACTTGATTCTACCCTTTAAATATTAGCCTAAGCGGTTAAGGGTTTTAGTTGTAATTTAATTGTAATTTAATTGTATCATTCCTAGATTTTTATTATACTTTGACATTTGAATGTTGTTTTTTATTTAATGAAGGCAGCCAGTAGGAAGATTGTTTCTGTTCCCTTCACCATGTGTGGCAAGATTAAAATTGTCGGCCTTTCTGAGTACGTCCAGCCTTCCATTCAACAAGCTGGTCTTGACATTAGCTTCGTCCCGCCTGATCTCTTATCCTAAATTAAATCAGGGTGTTCTTGAATACCACGAAAATTTGGAACATTCACTCCTAGGTTTTTTTGCTGTGAACTCAGCTGACCTAGTGAGAAATTAAATTAGGCCTTTTCTGTGTGTTATAAATTATTAATTTTTGGTATGGTAATATCATGTTGATTAATTATATTTTGATATGCTAATATTATTATTATCATTTGCTTATTCAAAGGGTAAAGGGGGGGATGAGAGCCATTACAGTTGTATCAGAGGCGTGGTTATTGATTTATTTCCACTCCAGCATTACAGTGGTAGCGAGAGCATGATTCTGATCTTCTTGTCACAACATTATGCCAAATGACCTTCCTTATGGCTGCATGTATTTATTTAATAACTTAAATTCAGGAACTAATTTAAACTGGGCCCTCTACCTTACTAATCTTTTCTCCACATAGGTAGGAGTGTTTCAAACTCTGTGTAATGATTAATTTGTGTTCTGTTACATGAAAATTATGTACGATGGCTTCCCGCAAAATCATCGTGAAATACTTATCAGATGAAGAGGTAACCTACGAATTGCTGTTACGTAACCTTGAAGTGCCCAGGGATGCAGAACTAGCGCGCCAGGGTCTAGAGTATGCCGTGAATTTTGCAGCAACCCTTCCAAAGCTGTCAACTGCTGAATTCAAACTTGGTGAGTCTAAGTTATGTGACGCAGTTAAAGAAATTTGTAACGTAATTAAGTATTGTTTCAGTGAAGTAGAATGTAGCACTGTTGATCTCACCAAATTGAAAGCTCGAATTGATTACCTATATCTCCGATGTGTGGATTTGTTGCAATCTGATGAGGAACGTCCCATCGCCGAGTTGAAAGGTTTATTAGAGGCTGAAGTTAATTTAGTGGAATGTGCTCAGACCTTGGACACTGGTAATCGTGTTAGTGGAAGTGGGGATTTATTGAATTCAACTCCTGCATGCAGCCGTAATGTCTCGACAAGTCTAGGTGCCAGTCTGGCTGAAAATGCGGCTGGCCAAGTTGGTAATCGTGTCGCTGAACCTGCCGCGCTCCGTGGCAACGGAATAGCTCGCCTGCCCGACAGCTGTGAGAGTCGAGAGATTTTTAGCCTATTTTCAATTAAAAAAAAATAGGCTTATGAGATCACCTTTTGTCCGTGTGTGTGTGTGTGTGTGTGTGTGAGGTGTGTATGTGTCCCCCCCTAATAAAATCTAAACGACTGGAGCGATTTCAATGAAACTCGGTAAGTTTATAGCACTATTCCCGGCGACCTCGACCGTGCCCTTCAAATTTTGTTACGTCTCACCAATCCAACATGGCGGCTGTGCGAAATATTTAACTAGCATTCAATATCTCCGAAACTATTACCGATATCGCCCTGAAATTGTATACGGTGATAAAGGGCACTACTTGAAGTTCACCAATGAGACTTTCAAAAACCTGGTGACTACAAAACCAACATGGCGGCCAAGCGAAGTTGAGACTTTTAAATAGACTTTTCTCGCGATTTAACTATCCAAACGTAATGAAACTTGGTACAGCAAATGTTTATACACATTGTAATGCACTGGAGTCTAATTTAGTTCAATTGTTTACATAACCTCAAAATGGCGGCTGTGCGAAATATTTCGGACATTCCATATCTCCGAAACTTTTACAGATATCACCCTGCAATTTTGTACGGTGATAAAGGGTACTGATACAAGTTTACCTATGTATATTTCATAAACCTATAAAGTACAAAACGATCACGGCGACCAAGCGAATTTCAAATATTTTAATAGACTTTTCTCGTGATTTAACTCTCTGAGCGCAGTGAAATGTGGTACAGTAAATGATTTTGCACATTGTAATGCACTGCCATCTAATTTAATTCAATTGTTTACAAAACCTCAAGATGGCGGCTGTGCGAAATTTTAAAATTATTTTTATTTCTTGTGTCGTAATCATGCGATCGAAGTGAAAGTTTGAATAATGAACCTAGGCAATAATTGTCCTTGAATGGTACATAACTCTATAGCCTATACATATAACAATTCTAAATGGCGAGCTTCCGAAATATTTAAACGGTTCTCATTATCTATGAATCTATTACAGCAACCAAACTGATCTTTTTAATGTTCATAGAGACTACGAACATATGTTCACCTATAGGACTTTCAGTAACCTGGTGAGCACAAATCCAACATGGCGGCGACGCGAAGTATAAATATTTAAATGGACGTATCTCGCGAATTAACTATCCGAGTGCCGTGAAACGTTGCATGTTAAATGCTTACACAAATGTTGATCCACTGGCATCTAATTTATTTCAATTGTTTGTATAATCACAAGATGGCTGCTGTGTGTAATTTTAAAATCTCGTTTTTACTTCTTGTGTTCTAATCATGCGATTGAAGTATGAATACCACACGTACACAATTATCTTAATGTAATAGTACAAAAATAAAAATCCAACCTGACGACCATCTGAAATATTTAGACGGTCCTCAATATCTACGAATCTGTTACAGCAATTAAACTGAAATTTTGTATGTTGATAGAGGCAATTAACATGAGCAGGATATATGAAAATAGGCTGTATAGTTCTTCACGGAACTACTTGTTCCTATTGTCGGTAATCGTACCTTTAATCATGAAACTGTGACAACAAATTCTGTGCTTGACCAGGCAGCGTTAGGTCCTGATATGGTGATACCAGTTTCGAATACCATTAATCCTAATGCTGTGATGGCTTCTGTGCCAAATAATACCAGCAACGTAACCTTCAACCTCCCCGGACGTGAAAATTGTACTTACAGTTGTAATTGTGTAACTTGTAACTCCGTCTCTGCTGTTGTCGCCTCGCCTCGTGTAAGGAGGTCGGTAATCGAACCCCAGTCTGTCTTAAATTTCCCCTCATCTAGTTATAAACCTGTTAGTGTCGGTGCTCGAGAAGTAAATTCTAGAGATAATTCCGGGTCTGTTTCATCATTTAAAGTGCCGGCTAACTCAGGTCATCAGGGGCCTACAGTGACACAAAATTCTCCTTCAGAACCGGTTAGGGATTTAAATTCTGTTTATCGAGACTCTCAGGGGAGTGTTTCAAATTCAGGGCGTAACCTCGTTTCTTCATCTTGTTCCGGAAACCAAAATTATGTGCAAGGGAATCCATGTGCCGAAATGCCAGGTCGTAACGTGTCCAATGATGAGCATTCTAATTATTCTGTTTTTTCTAAGGCCAGTTTTGGTTCTGTCAGTCACCCCATTTTGGGTTTTGTTTCAAAGTTATCGGGTAGAAGTATGGACACGGTTGAAGGCGTCGTTGATTTTTGAGAATATTGGTCGATATTCATGAGTGTGCTATCCAATTCGGTGTCAGCGACCAAGTGGTCTTTCAATTAATATCCTCCCATGTGTCGGATACGTTGGGAACCTATGTGACTAGTGCCATGTGTGAAGGTTGGAGTGTGGAGAATTTTATGTCCGAGGTGTTGCGAGTATTTGTGCCCATCAGGTCGCTCGATACTGTGAAGGGACGTTACCTGTACCGAGCTCAGGGTATTAACGAGCCGTTACATTCATACATTGTGGACATATCCAGGTTTGTAAAAGTCTTTAGAGTAGATATGCCAGAGGGAGAAGTGGTAAGGCTTATTTTGGCCGGTGCTACGCCGGAATTTCGGAATTGCCTATGTGTTGGAACTAATCCGAGTACGATTAGGGAACTGCGTGAAGCCGCTATTCAGGCCGAATCCGTGCGTTCGGTTGATATCATAAGGTATGCAACTAGCATGCCCCCTCCCTTCATTAACCCTGTTCCGTTTGTTCGACCTCCCTCGGTTCGACCATCACCTGGGGCCGGTCGTCCTTCCCATAATTCGCCTAGGAGTAGTAGTAATCGTCCTGTGACGTGCTTCAACTGTGGACAGCAGGGCCACATGGCGTGGAACTGTCCGGTGAAAAAGAATTGACTATTCCGAGACAGGCATCCTGAAATCCACCTTGCCAAGGATCAGCGATGTGCATTGGAAAATGAGATGACGAGGGATGACGCCAAAGTTATCGGAGCAAATGGTGTCTGTTCTAAAGTTTCAAATGTAGTTCTACCCTCTCCTATGGTTGAAATTGCAATTAATGACGCATGTGTAATAGCTTTGTTAGACTCAGGAAGTGTTGCTTCATTGGTTAGCGAGGATTGGTATTTGTCTATGAAACTCATTTGTAAACTCAGTAACCTGTCAAATGTAGATGTTAAGTTGGTTTCTGCCAACGGTGCTCAATTGGACGTTCTTGGCTCTGTGAAGTTTAAAGTTCGGATTCATAAATTTTGTTGGAAATTTTCCTTTTGGGAAATTAAGAATTTGTCATGTCCTATTATTCTGGGCGCTAATTTTTTTGCTTATACTGGCTTACTGCTAGATATGCAACACGAATCTTTCTGGTTCAGGTTTTGTTCTGAGGTAAAATTTAAATTTCTTTCTACTGCTGTCCCTAGCGCGAGTGCTCATGTTGTCAACCATGATGCTGATCCCGTCTTGTCCACCGGGGTTGAATCCTTGGATTTAAGTAATTTATCTGACGCTCAAGCTAAAGAGATTCGAGATTTGTGTGGGTATTTTCCCGAGGTGTTCACTGACGAATTAGGAATGACTAAGATCCTGGAGTATAAAATTGAAGTAACGGATACTATACCCGTCAGACATCCTCCCTACCGTTTGAGTCCACCCAAAATGTTGGAATTAAAGAAATTAATCGATCAAATGTTACTAGATGGAGTGATTCGACCCTCCACATCAGCATATTCCTCACCTGTGTTCTTAGTACCTAAGCCAAATGGTCGTTTTCGGCCAGTCGTAGATTATCGTAGGTTAAACAAAAAGATTGTTTTAGAATCCATCCCTCTTCCTGATTTACATAGCTGATTTTCCTGGTTCAAAAACGCCTCCTATTATAGCCTCATTGACCTGACGCAGGCATATTTCCAAATTCCGTTAGCTGAAGAATCTAAGCATCTGACTGCATTCGCCACCGATTGGAATCTCTTTGAGTATTGCCGATTGCCTTTTGGCCTCTCTACAGGGGGCGCTGTGCTTAGTAGGCTTCTTGATCACGTGTTTTCAGGCATCAAATTTGATTATTTGTATCACTACCTGGACGATGTTGTTGTTTACAGCGAGACGTTCGAAGACCACGTGCGCCATCTTCGTGAAGTGTTTGGGAGGTTAAAATCTGCTGGTCTAACCGTAAAGTTGTCTAAAGTGTCCCTTGCTAAACCTAAAATTGCCTTTCTTGGATATGTTGTTTCTGCTGAAGGTGTTTCGGTCGATGACTCCCGAACCCAAGGAATTAGAGATTTCCCCCCCCCCCCCCCCCTAAAAATGTGAAAGGAGTAGCCCGATTCGTGGGAATGGTTGGCTTTCTGCGCAAATTTATACCCAATTTTGCACAGCGGGCGTTGCCACTTAATCATCTGCGAAGGTCTGACGTGAAATTTGAATGGGGTCCGTCGCAGCAAGCAGCTTTTGACGATTTGAAGGAGGCACTGTGTAGCGCTCCTGTTCTCGCTGTCCCTGATTTCAGTAAGAAGTTTATAATCCAGACTGATGCGTCGCTCGGTGCTGTAGCTGCTGTGTTGTTACAAGAAAGTGAGTTAGGTAGACGACCTATTGGTTTTGCTTCTCGAACTCTGTCCCCTGCTGAAGTAAATTATTCCGTATACGAGCTTGAGGGGCTCGCAGTGATGTTTGGACTGGAGAAATTCCGAATGTATGTCGAACATGTTCCTTTCGAACTTGAAACCGATAACCAGGCCCTGAACTGGGTCCTGGCTAGACCTCGAACCACTGGGCGATTCGCCAGGTGGGCAACCCGTATTTCATCATTTCAGATCACCGTTCGTCATATAAAGGGTTGTGAAAATGTCATAGCCGACTCCCTTAGCCGCATGTATGAAAACGTTCCTAATAAATGTAAGAATCTCGTTCCCGAGGAAAATCATGAAAATATTTGTGCTGTGTCACTTAAGCGTCTCTATGGAGAAATTCCTGACAGGTGTGAAACTCCCTCTTTAGAGGAACCTGTTGTTGTTGGGGATAATTCAGCTCAACACATGTTAGTAAATTCACCGTTATTGTTTGGAGACATTGCTGACCATCAGAAGGAAGATCCCGTCTTGTGTGATTTAATTGCTCGATTAGTTTCTGGAGAAGAGATAAAACCTTATATTTTAAAGTCTGGTGTACTGTGTTGTGTAACTAGGCGTGATAGAAAGCCTAAAGTTGTTTTGCCTACTCAGCTAATAAATGGCATGCTAATGTATTTTCACGAGTCACCCGCTGGAGGCCACCTAGGAATATTCAAAACTCGACAGAAAATAAGGCAGTCTTTTGTTTGGAAGGGTCTCGTTAAGGATGTGAGAAAGTTCGTGCTGGGGTGTCATGATTGTAAAGTGAGTAAGCCTACCGTCAGTGGTAAGTTTGGTAAGTTGGCTTCCGAACCTGCGTCCAGGCCCATGGAACGCTTGTATGTGGATTTCGTTGGGCCCCTGCCGAGGTCTAAACTAGGTAATCGCTTTGCCTTTGTTTGTGTTGATGGTTTCTCTCGCTTTTCGTGGATTTTTCCCACTAGAAATTGCGACTCTGCTACTGTCATAAGATGTTTAAAGTCTGTTTTCTCTTCCTTTGGTCCTAGTCAATACTTGGTGTCAGATAATGCCAAGGCTTTTGTTTCTCATCAGTTCAGAAAATTTTGTTTTGATTATTCTATTTCCCATGTCACCACGACACCTTATTACCCCAACCCTAGTTTGGCAGAAAGAGTTAAACGAAATTTGAGAGCTGCGCTTATCGCATATCATCGTGACAATCATGCCAAGTGGGATTCGTCATTACATTGGTTACCCTACGCCTTCAATACTGCTGAGCATGAATCCCATGGGAAAACGCCGTTTTCACTTATGCATGCGTTCGTCCCAAATTCCCCTCTAACTAATCTGTGGTCACTTCATGATCTGCTTCCTGACCAACCCTCTCCTGATCGTGTCAGAGAAATCTGGAAGGAGGCCAAAGCTGCTATAAAGATCTCGCATGATAAGCTGGCTGAGAGATATAATTTGGGCCGAAAACAGGGTGGATATTCTGTCGGAGATTTTGTGTATGCCAAAAACTTCTGGGCTAAGGCCCCAGGTCGTCAGGTATCAGGTAAACTGCAGCCAAAATATGAGGGCCTCTATGAGATTCTGTCTTTTCCTTCTGAAGTAACAGTGTTATTAGAGGATCTGTCTAGGAAACGTGTTTTTAGGACTCATATATCGAATTGTAAACCTGCTAGTGAACGAGAAACTCGAGATGTGTAAAAGGTGAAATTATGATGTTCTATTTCCTGTGAATGCGATGATATGAAGTTCAGAGGGATGGGAGATGGTCTAGTTGTTCCGCTGAAGTCAAATCTCTTATGTCATCTTCTGTAATCCTCAAGAAGGGCTGTGATCTGCTTCTGTTAGCTGAGTTTTGTTCATCATATTCGTGGTTGATATTTTTGAGTAATTTTTTGGATAATTTAGTGATAATTTTGTTAGGTTGGTAGTGAAATTTCGATTTTATGTGAAAATAAGGTGTAATGCTTCAGAGTGATGCTCATTTCGCTGTGTTGTTCAGCTGCTGACGTGAGGGCTTTAGAAATTGTATCAGTGATCTGGAAAATCTTCGGATTGCAATCTCTTGTCGGTTGAAAATGTATCTGGTTAGGTTAGTCAGTGGGTTACTTGTAATCTGCGGAATATACTGTTAGACTGCTGACTTGCTGGTATTGTCACAACGTTCATGTGATTGTAGTTGGAATCATAGTTCATGTATCCCCGTATACTTGGGTGTGAAAAAGAAAAATTAAGTTCGATTAGCATCAGCTTCGAGCTGGTAGCCAGGCTATAGCGTTAGTCAGTTGTTCTATGCATCGAGATAGTGTTGCACTGGAGATGTCGTGCTTGTTCTGGAGAAATTTGAGGTATCTATTAGTTGGTGAGCTAACTCTCGTTCTGTGTAAGGTGCATTTTCCTTGGGGACTATAACCACCCCGTGCATTTTGAAAATTTATCATTTTGTCACCTCAGTGACTTTGTAATTCTGTGTGTGGAACATGATGGGGTGGGTGCGAGATGTTGAAAGTGGAGAACATGTGAATTTGGGGACAGTAACCGCCCCGTGCATTTGAAAATTTATCATACCATCACATCTGTGATCCTGTAATTCTGTATTTTGGGCATGCTGTGGCATGTCGAGGACCGCTGAGTTAGAAAATCTGAAGTTTTGAGGATATTAATCACCTTGTGCTTGTGGAAATGTGTCACATGACACCTATGGGTGTTCGTTGTAGTAAGGTAGATCTGTGTATGGGACCATGGAAGTGGTTTGTTGTCTGTGTGGGTGTAAAAGTTATAAGTAATTTGCGTTTTTTTTAATGGTGGAGCCACGTTCGTTTAGGTATGTCTTGAAAATTGGTTGGTACCAATTTGAGTTTGTGTCTAGTTCTGCTGAGCTATGTGCTTTGGGAGTAGAATTAGTGTGGCCTCTGCACCGGGCTCGTAGTTGTTGTTGGTTTGATATTGGTTAGGTTCCGTGCCTAGAAGATGGCATCTTGATTTTGAGAAGATGTTTTAATTTTGAACATTTGGTGTAACTTTTGTGAGTTGGTTCTCAGGATAGGTGTGATCACCTTAGTGTCCTGAGTTCGGTTGGTCATCCTACAGGAACTCTTGGGGGTTTGTGGACTGTTAGGATGCGTTGGCGAGTAGCGATGAAGTTATTTGGTGAAATTTGGTTAGGTGCTGGTATGTAAATTCGTTGGATCATTGTGTCTATTGTTTAACGTGGTCTCCCCATTTGGTTATTGTTCTCGTGGAAGGTGGTTGCTATTTTCTGTCGTTCGTCGGATGGCCACCGTGGACGGTTAGGGGCAGTGACTGGTGAAATGAGACAGTGACTTTGGTATTCATTAAGTTTTAATATGTGTCACATACCTGAGACGATCCATATGGTTTGATTATGGTATGTTGTGTTTGTTTTAAAATGTTTTGGTGCTTCCTAAATGTGTTCTGTTTTCCTACGGTACTGCGTGAGGTCATCAAAGTAAATGTAAATTCATTTTTGAGTATGTTTAACTGTTTTGGAAGGGTACCAGTGAGTTCCCCCTTGCATTATTTCTATTTTGATGGTGTTGCCCATAAAATTTCAGGGAATTGCGGTGGGAAAATATCTGAAATTTTGTAAATATTATGGTTTCCGGATGTTTTAGTCAAAAATTGGTTGATATAAGTTGATTTGGTTATTCTTGCTAAGTATTGCAGTGAACTTTCAATTAAGCTTGTTAACGTCAGTCATATCGTATAGTTGGTTGCCCCTTTCGGTGATTTTCATACTTCAGTGAACTTTAACTATGCCCTGGAACCCCTGTCTTGGCGCAGAACCTTGTTCGTGGCCTCAAGCATCCCGTGTGTGACTTGAAAGACTCTTAAGTGAACTTCGATGGCACACTAATGCTTCGTGTGATTTTTTTATCCTTCCTGGGATAACTTAAGTTGTTTAGGGCTGGTTGACTGGCCTGGAACGCTTGTTCCCTTTAAGGGAACTGTATTTGGACCATACGCTGCTGTTCTGATGTGTGTTTCAGTGGTCACTATGTGGGACGTGTACTACCAATCTGGGCCCAGTTTGGAGGTACCATCTAGGTCCCATGGCATCATTCTACCCGAGGAGATCTACTTCAAGGTCTGCTGGCGGAGATTGGAGTAACCTCTTCAGCTGCCAAGAGACCGGCTGGACACCAACACCCTGTTTGTCATCTCCCCGTCGTCTTCCTTTGGAGGAGGAGGATGTGCCGATTTTGCAAATCAGTACATGTTCATCTTTATCTTCGAGGCGCAGTAAGAACTCCAGGTCTAGCCGGATTATCATGGGAGCATACACCAAGCCTCTTCTGAGAATTCATTTCGCCTCTCTGGTGCCTGACTGTTGGTGAAATGGGTTCGCCAAGCCCTTTTTCTGCCAGGATTTGTGCCCTTTGTGTGTCCTGTCACTTAAAGGATTATCGCTGATGAAGGGAGATAAATCAAGCCTTGTATCTGTGAACATTGGAAAAGTGAACATTTCCTGTCAGCTACATTCGCCAAGCTCTTGTTCTGAGAACAATCTTACAAGAACATTGTGTAACGCCTCAGCTCCTGGAGAGTTTCTACGCACTAGCTGTGTGGGGTGATATTCAATGGTACCAACTCAAACCTTGGACTCTGGCCTTGTTTTGGCCCGTTGCGCCGCTAGTCGCATTTGGTATTACTGGAGTAGTGTGGTGGGGGTACACGGGAATACAGGGTTGTGGCCTGTGAATACAGAGACAGTGTGTGGAGAAGCTTACTGACATAAGACTCTTAAGCAATCGCCTCCGGGGAAACTGATAGTGCAGTTTCCTCGGAGGGCTGGAAGACACCAGGTGGTACTATCATAACTTAATTCTAAGGGGCAACTAAAAACTGGTTGAATACTAACTTTGACTGCGAAATTTTGCTAATGTATTTCAAAGACCATGTGTCGGTGGACCATAATGTGAACTAGATACAGATTTTGACATTTTATTTAGTGTATTAGTATGTAATTTTTTGGAAGGGCTTGTATAATTTGGTCATACTGTTATATGTAGTTACTGCAGGGTGGGTTACTTTGCCCTATTTCCAGTTAGCTGGATGGGAACCTCGTGGACTTAATTTTAGTCAGATAGGCTTCAAAGGACAGTCAGTGCTGGACTCTGAAGCTTCTCGGACGCTTTCGTTCGCTAAGGAACGCGTTTGTTGCTTTATGCAATTTGTTTGTGAAATGGCACCCGGCCTGAATTTCATGTTGTTATATTTCCTTTTATCCTTGTGGATGATATTACCCTCTGTTCAGTAATTCAATTAATCGTATGATGGGGAAATGAAATTTTGCCAACTGGGCAATGGCTGACTTTATTTTATTCACAATGTTACCCGGAACTTGATTCTACCCTTTAAATATTAGCCTAAGCGGTTAAGGGTTTTAGTTGTAATTTAATTGTAATTTAATTGTATCATTCCTAGATTTTTATTATACTTTGACATTTGAATGTTGTTTTTTATTTAATGAAGGCAGCCAGTAGGAAGATTGTTTCTGTTCCCTTCACCATGTGTGGCAAGATTAAAATTGTCGGCCTTTCTGAGTACGTCCAGCCTTCCATTCAACAAGCTGGTCTTGACATTAGCTTCGTCCCGCCTGATCTCTTATCCTAAATTAAATCAGGGTGTTCTTGAATACCACGAAAATTTGGAACATTCACTCCTAGGTTTTTTTGCTGTGAACTCAGCTGACCTAGTGAGAAATTAAATTAGGCCTTTTCTGTGTGTTATAAATTATTAATTTTTGGTATGGTAATATCATGTTGATTAATTATATTTTGATATGCTAATATTGTAATTGTTTCTTTAATGTGATATAAATATAAGTTTCCGGGAGGGCGCCAATTCATAGATAGAATAGTCTACTATGAATGAATATTCTTTTAATACAGACACGAGAACTCATTCATCTCAGGAATGGTGTGTTTATAACACCAACCAGGACACTACAGTAAACAAGGCAGCTTAATATTATACTGCAACATAACAATAAATCATTGGAATGCTACTTACTATTTAGTGGTATTATGGGATGTATATTTAAATGGTTCCTGTAATGTAGTCACAATGATCTAATTTCCAAGTTATATCATTAGTCTTTATATCCTTTATTATTTTTTACTGCCGTGGAAGAGCTATAGATGAAGCCGTAAAACTAGAACTAATACGACGTATTAAATAAGACAGATGAAACAAGTATATTCTCCTTCGCGTTTTTTTTATACAAAAAAAATTCTTTTATAATCGGTAATAACCTCCAATCACTTTTTATTTATCAAAGTTCAACTCTCTCTCATTGTCTAAACTCCTCTGCTATCGTCAGAGTTGACACTCTCGTTTCACTAGTTCAAGTTTCCTCCACTCAAGCGCACCAACGCCACCTCCAAAGAACAATAAGCATTTTTATATAAATGAATCACGGCCTATGTGGTCTCAGTAAACGTTACAATCGCCCCCAGAAAGCCTGACAACTATGTCATATTGAAGGGCTTTCTGATACACATACAACACAAAAAAATACATAAGAGCGTGATACACGGAGATCTGGACTTCCCTCTTCTTCATGTGATTATACTATCATCTTGTCCAAATCAAGCTGCACAACACACCATCTTCCAACCGTTATCCGCCTCTTCAACCAATTCTGTAGTCTCCTCTCCATACCTCAAGCTCACCCTGATTAACTTGAAATGTCCTTGAAGAATAACATCCACAATTGGATATCAAGATACCAAATCACCATCTCCACCTCCACTGCCGCTAGCACAAGGTGGCTTAGTCGTAACTACCACATTTTCCTAAGCATGGTACACACTGAGAAGGCTATTGCAAAACTGGTTATAGGTCGGCCGTTCATTTTTGTAGTGAATATATATATATATATATATATATATATATATATATATATATATTGGTACTATATCCTCTGATATTGGTTCAGCATCCATTTTTAGGCGATCCATGGTTCTTTGCAGTAGATCACGCGATACAATTCCCAATTGCTTATAGCTGATTGTGAACATTGCTCCACCATCAAAAGCTTGTCAAATCTATCCACTTTAGAATGCAGTGTAGGACATTCCTTGAAGTATTCTGTACAAAGTTCCAACTTTAATACGATGACTTAGAAAACTTGGAAATTATATTTTTAATTGTTCAGAATTACTACACAAAATCAAGTAAAAAAAACAAAAGCTGCAATAATATGAATGGACAAAAGGTTAAATAGAAGATAACGAAAAATATCCACAGCATAACTCAAAATTAAGAAAGTTACTAGGTAACACACACAATGAAAAACATATACATTACAGCATACAAACGAATACATATACATTGTGCAACTGTATCAAAAATTAAGAAAATAGACATATATATGCCTCCAATACCCAATTCATAACTAGAACAACAAATAGCGGCACGCGCCCCCAACACATTAATTTTACGTCCAGATAAAAAATGATCTTGACAACTTCCTATAATCAAATCTAAGTAATATTCTTCCATTTCTTCTTTGTCTCTTAATTCAGTGTCTCTATGGATTTTCTTCTCAGCTTTAACTTCCAACGTAACTCTTTTCTTGACATCAAATTTATCAACATTGCCAATATATTTAGGCTCAGTATCATCATCATCATCATTAGATTCATTACAGCATTGGGCTGTATGTCTTGTCCATGCTCTAATACAGCGAACTCCTACTGCTCTTCTAGACCTATCTGTATCATTCATTCTAAAATGAGACGTATCCCCAGTACCATTTTCATCATTATCACGCCTACAATATCCATCCCCTCTATTTCCATTAAAGCGTCCTCCTCTGCTGTGTCGGCGGCGACCTCTACGTCTACCTCTACAACCTTTCTTTCTTCTTTGCCTATTATGGCCTATCCCACGTCTACCTCTATAACCTAAGCGATTTCGACCTATACAACCGTGGCGTCTACCTCCACATCTGATTCCTCTTTGACGCCTACTACGTCCTCTCCAATATATGCCTTTACAACATCGCCTTATCTTATATCGTAATTTTACTTCAAGCTCAACTATCTTCCTCTCATCCACTCTATTCTCCTCTACAATTTCCTCTAACTCTATGCTACTTTCGCGTAACGTCTCCTCTAACAAATTCTTCCTCTCCTCTACTCTATACTCATGTACAATTTCCTCTAACTCAATGCTACTTTCATCTACCATCTCCTTTAACTCCAAACTACTTTCACCTACAGTCTTTTCTTCCTTTATAATACTTTTAGCCTCTTCTTCTAACATATTCTTAATTTCACATCTGATCTCCTGTTTCACCCCCTGAATACTCTCCTGCAGAGTCCCATACTTCCTATTTAATTCTTCATTTTCCTTGACCATATTGTCTAACCTTTGATGATGAATTTCCTTATTATTTTTATCTATCGTCTCTCTCATCTTCTGATTTTGCCTACTTATTTCCTCTCTCATATCCTGATTTTGCCTACTTATTTCCTCTCGCATCTCCTGATTTTGCCTACTTATTTCCTGATTTTGCCTACTTATTTCCTCTCGCATCTCCTGATTTTGCCTACTTATTTCCTCTCGCATCTCCTGATTTTGCCTACTTATTTCCTCTCGCATCTCCTGATTATCTTTCTTACTTTCAACAAATCTTTCACTCAGCATTCTCATGATCGCAGCTAATGAATCTTCCGAAATTCCTTTCTCTTTACTAGTATTCGGGTTACTCTCTGACATCATAGTATTATCATCTACGCTCTCTTCACTATCAAGACCACTTCTTAGCTTCATATCATTCTCCGACATACTGAATTACACTTCTAAACACAAGCCCCAAAATCACTCGCACAATATATAAGCATTCCTACCCCTACACTGATGTGTCCTGGTTCTCGTGCCCTACGTTGAGGTGTCATTTGTAATTGATTCTTTAATGTGATATAAATATAAGTTTCCGGGAGGGCGCCAATTCATAGATAGAATAGTCTACTATGAATGAATATTCTTTTAATACAGACACGAGAACTCATTCATCTCAGGAATGGTGTGTTTATAACACCAACCAGGACACTACAGTAAACAAGGCAGCTTAATATTATACTGCAACATAACAATAAATCATTGGAATGCTACTTACTATTTAGTGGTATTATGGGATGTATTTTTTAATGGTTCCTGTAATGTAGTCACAATGATATAATTTCCAAGTTATATCATTAGTCTTTATATCCTTTATTATTTTTTACTGCCGTGGAAGAGCTATAGATGAAGCCGTAAAACTATAACTAATACGACGTATTAAATAAGACAGATGAAACAAGTATATTCTCCTTAGCGTTTTTTTAATACAAAAACATTTCTTTTATAATCGGTAATAACCTCCAATCACTTTTTATTTATCAAAGTTCAACTCTCTCTCATTGTCTAAACTCCTCTGCTATCGTCAGAGTTGACACTCTCGTTTCACTAGTTCAAGTTTCCTCCACTCAAGCGCACCAACGCCACCTCCAAAGAACAATAAGCATTTTTATATAAATGAATCACGGCCTATGTGGTCTCAGTAAACGTTACAATATTATTATTATCATTTGGTTATTCAAAGGGTAAAGGGGGGGGGGGGGGATGAGAGCCATTACAGTTGTATCAGAGGCGTGGTTATTGATTTATTTCCACTCCAGCATTACAATAATAATAAATATTCCATTTAGCAACTACACGGCCGAACTCTTCCTGTGACGTCATGCACGGTCTCAGGGCGTGGCGGCCATCTTGCCCATTAGCCCCTGGCCCAGCTCTGACTGATCCTTCCATAAGAATAACATTGGGCGGTTGCGCGCGGCGGCCATCTTGCCCATTAGCCCCTGCCCCAGAACCGCCCTTTATATCCTACTACAATACATCAGTTTGTTTTAATTCATGAACCACGGTAACAACAGAAGCTTGTCTCTTACAGCTTTATGTGCTGTCGACTTAGAGATTCCTGTTTGTTGAGATAATTTTCGTTTTGATTTACTTGGACTACGCAGCATTATATCGGAGATTTCATCAAGTTTTTCGTCCGTTAAAAGCGTAGGCCTGCCTGTTCTCGGTACATCGTGAACTGAGCCAGTCCCACGAAATTGACTTATCAAATCCCGATCGGTATCACGGTTTGGACACTTTGAATTAGGATACCGCGCCTGAAATCTTAATTTTACATCTTCTGTAAACCGATCACCTTCGCGAAAAGCGTATGCCACCATAACAACTCTCTCCTCAGTAGTATACATTACCGCCTGTATACTGTTGCACTCTTCCAATAATCTATCTGAACGCTCGCTGACTGTAATAGACACTGAAGACATGCAGGCTCGCTTATCGCAATACACACTGACAGCCCGCACGGGGGAGTCCCGCTTTCAAGGACAAAGTGCAGCCAACTAGACTGAAGACTCAAGCACTCACAGCTGCACGTACCCACTGTGGAGAACATTCTCTGGCGCCATGTACTATAAGAAGACAACTTGCGGAAAATCCTCCTCCTGATACAACTGTAAGGCTGGCAGAGCCGGACATCCCTGCTGCATTCGAAGTTGTCGCGTGTCATGGCATGGATGCAGGCTGCTTCCCACCGGCCATGAGTACCTGGGCCGTCGGCTTCCAACATGTACGGTACTCGCTACTTTCCATTGATTTATATGAGAGAATCGCCACATGATTTCGGAGCCTTGCAGTTCAATCTGGCGGCTGATTTTCCGCACGTTGTCCTCTTACAGTACAACGATTGCGTCCACAAAGTTTCAAGATAGGTTTCGACCTGTCTTACCTGATACTTCCCTTGTGAGCAGGGAGGGAACATCACTCCGGCACCATTGCATTGTTGACTGTGGGTTGGCATCAATTTAGTACCACTGAAGTTAACTTATGTAGATATTAGCTGTACCCGTAATGTGATGCAATGGAAGAAAGTGAGTGTTGTAATTTTGTTTATCAAAGTGTTCTTGGATACACAATAGTTTTTTTGATTTTCCGTCTGGTGCGTGCATGAATAATTCTGAAGGCTTTCCGACGCTTGTGCAGGCCACAAACATCTATCCATGTGAGAAGCGTTGGCTTTCCAAATTTAGTCCACACATTTGTAGGGATTGTCCCTGTGCTTTGTTGATGTTCATCGCAAATGTGAGTCGCATTGGAAACATACAAGCTGCCACTAAACTGTATAAAATATAAATCATTTTTGTAACGACTTATGAGCTACCTATCGTAAAATGGATTTACTAATTCAGAAATGTTCGCGAGCTTGCACAACTGGTGACAAAGTTCATTTTTTGAAACGACTCGTGCGCCCTTCGTTCTTCTTCTTCTTCTTCTTCTTCGCGTCATCCCGTAGGAACGGGGTCCGCTTTTTGGATCAATGCACGCCATTTCTTGCGATCTAATGCTTCGCGTGATTTCAAGTTTCCTGATCGTAAATCGGCGTTAATGGTGTCGAGCCACCGCAATTTTGATCTCCCACGCTGTCTCTGGCCGTCGACCGTTAGATGGTAGGCAGAGCTGATGACTGAACTTTGTGGTGCACGGACAACGTGCCCATACCAACGGAGTCTCCATTCCTGCATTTTCTCATTGATTGGAGCCACGCCACCTGTATGTCGAATCGTTGTGTTGGGGATATGGTCGAGCAGAGAAATGTCTAATGATCTTCGCAGCATCCGCATTTCCATGACATGAAGCGAGATCTCAGCACTTCTAGGTGCTGGCCAACACTCGGTACCATATAATGCAACTGGTCTCACCATTGTGCGGTATATCTATGATTTTAGGCGGATAGGCATCTTCTTATCACAAAGAACACCGGTGACATCTCTGAATCGCATCCAAGTCGCATTGATTCGTGCTCGCACATCTTCATTCACAGAGCTGTCGCCATTCAATCGTGAGCCTAGGTATCGGAATGTATTTACCTTGGTAAGAGGAGCTCCATTAATACCTATAGTTCCAGGGGATGGAATCGTTTCGAGGTATTCAGTCTTGTGGATGTTCAAACGAAGACCAATTCCTTGCAGACGATCATGCCATGTCTGCACTTGGGTTTCAAGATCCTTCCTGGAGTCTGCCGCAAGCATCACATCATCAGCGTATAGCAATGTCCATGGGACACACTTATGCAGGTCTCGCGTTATGGAATTCATGACGATAACAAAGAGCAGGGGAGACAGAGCTGAGCCTTGATGAACCCCAACTGTCACAGGGAAGCTGTCAGTGAGTCCTGCAGGGCATCGCACGTGGCTTTTGGTGTTGTTGTACAGCATTTTTATCCAGTTTATATACATTTCTGGAACTTGATGATCTCTGAGAGCGTACCAAATCATCTGGTGTGGTACTCGATCAAATGCCTTCTCGAGGTCAAGCAAAGCAAGATGAAGTGGCCTCCTCTTCTCTCGGAATTTCTCCATCAGCTGGCGCACAGTAAAGATTGCGTCTATCGTGCCACATCCCTTGACAAACCCACATTGATTTGCTGAGAGCTGTACGTGCGCCCTTCGTTGTACGATGGATATTCAAATTCAGGCACCATCGCGGGCGTACGTACAACTCCTCACCAAAGTTGAACCGATTCGCGCGCCAACACTCATTTTTGAAACGACTCGTGCACCATCTATTGTAAAATGCATTTAATAATTCAGTAACATTTGCGAGATAGTGCACAACAAATCGCCCAAGTTTCATCGCAATCGGATGAATGGTATGTGAACGCATACGGGACAGACAAATTATCACGTAACATTAATTTGTAATTTGTGCGCGCCAGTAAACACGGCAAGCTAAGCCGGCGTTGACTGGCGCTGAGCGGGCGCACGTACACGGTTCAGTCTCTGGTTGGCACGCACTTTTACCAAACATGTTCAATAATGTGTAATTACAGTGCTCATAGTCGACGCTTAAAATGTCCTCTTGTAACACACACCTGACATCTTCTGACGAAAGAATGGACAACAATATCATCTAATGTTACTTCTGTAAGAACACAACGTTGTCTGTTAACTTATTTATTATTTACAGAGCCTGTTTTCATGAATCGTTTCGCGAGCCTCATAATTGTACTGGCATTAGGCACAGGTATTCCTGGAAACTTGATTCGAAATTTTCGTCTTGTTTCAGAACAAGACCTTTTGCTTTTCATACACGAATTATGGATATATATACATGTTCGAGCAGTGTGAATTGGTGTCTAGGCATGACCAACAATCACAGTAATCACAATACTCACTAAAGGTGCTACACTAACATCTATGCTTTGCAGATACACGTCCATATGAATGACAAAACACGTGTGATCTAACGATATGAGTCAGCGGAACGGTATTTTGCGAGGTCCACTCGCTCCGCACCTGGCTAGCCAAATGACGCCATTGTTTGCCGCGTTTACCGGGGCACACAAAGATAATGACCCTGTATATAGAGATTAATGAAATGTAGCAACATGGATATCTTTCCATAATCAACAATGCCGTGGTGCCAGATTGAAGTTTCCAACCTCGTAACTAAAGACTGCCATTTTTAGGTCCAATGATGTATAGCCTGTAGTAGTTGTAGTTGATGATACATTCAGAGGTTTTGAGACATAGTGGACATGTAGCCCCGTGTACTTGTGCGTATGTGATCTGTTTGATAATATGCGTCATTATTGTGTCTGTAGAAATGTGTGTATTTGTAACTGAGATGAGGATTGAAAGGAGGCGGCCGTGGGCTTAATTTATGTTCCATCGTGGCATTTGCCTTGAGTGGACGTGAGAAACTACGGACAACCACTTCCAGGATGGCCAAGAATGCTAGCCCATCCGTTAGAAGTGGACTGCTCGTATTCCACCAGCGACGAGGCATAGTCTCTCTTAAAAGTTTGCAATTCGCACCACTTCTCTGGTTCCTGTTTATACGCCTACTGTAGCGCGACCGCCAGTCTTGATGTATCCTCCGCGCAGTGACGGCAGCCCCCCACAGCAGAGCTGTATTCCATGTTGCAGGTCTACTCACGCAAGGAGGCGAGTACTCTACTGCACACTGGCGAGCAGATCGGCTGGAACAGGCTGCATACCTGCTTTGTACCTCCTATAAATGGCTGATTTTGTAAATTCATTGTAGGGGCTTCGGACATCTTGGTCATCAGCCCCGTGTAGTTGGGTATGTATTGAACTTGTCTAATAACCTGTATTTATGTGATGACTCTAGTATTGTATATTAGGGATAGGGTAAGTTCCCCAGGATTTGAAAGAAGTTACTATCCCGGCATTTGCCTCGTGGGTGTGGGAAGCCAGTGTTGCCAACATCATCAACTCTTTGATGGAATCGTGCAACTACTTCAAAAAGTTAAGTATAAATCACAGTGGTAGCATACATAAAAGGAAATTCATAAATTCTGCCTATTTTGGACATGTGCGTCACAGTTGATTACAAATTGTACGTGACTGGCTGCGTGGCTCAGCGGTAACGTTCCCAAGGTTGGTTGGTTCCTCAGCCCCGTGTACTTTGGGTGTGTGTGTAGAATCTGCCTGATAACCGGTGTTAATTGTGATAGCTGTATTAATGTGTGTTATCTGTTTATAACTCAAGTAAGGACTGCTGACGATAATTTCAAGTAGTTCCTACTTTTGCTACCAAATGCTACCGTCCACGACACCTAGCTTGCGGACTTGGCTACTAGATACCATCGCAGTCAGCACCTGGCGGCGAACGTTGGAACTAATATAGCGCTATCAGTTGTAACCTACAAATTATGGCTTCACACAACTATAGTTAGTGGAAGGTTCTTATTCATCTTTACTCCCCCTCCGAAGGGGGCTCGTTACAGCTCCTCTTCGGGGCAAAATTCCGGCACTCCATCGTCTCGAAAAGCCGTAGTTTTTAAAAAGGGACGTAAAACAAATAACATTCTTAAATTTTACGTAGCTCTTCATTTTGACTACTGTAGATATACCCGGTGAATCAGCTGGCCTTATTAATATTGTTTTATGCAGCCCAACTAACGCGTGTTATCAGCAAGATCGATATTTCTCTTCTTGCATCCCGTATAGTACGGGTGCCCAACATCTTTTTTTTTAACTAAGGGCCACATTGTAAATAGCTGGGGGACCTTGCGGGCCAATAACACTCCGGGGGGTTTGGGGGGTAAGGATTTTTTTAAAGTATATCTGCAATATGGTGTGTTTTTGCCGGTCTCAGCCTAGTTTTCTTAGTATTGTTACAGTTTTCTATATTTATTTATAGTAGTAAAATAATAAAACACCTAAAAAATTATAAATCCTTTTAAAATAGAAGTACGATGATATTCAATACTCATACATCATGAATAACAAAGAGTGAGTATTTATGTTCATTTGACACTATTATTAATCAAATTATGAAATAAAGTTCATGATAATTTAGTTTAGTGCGATGACTGGAAAAGGTTTGTACCGGTACTTAAAATTCCTCTCCGCTTAGGATCGAACATAGTTGTACCAATCATTAATAAGTATTTTAAGTGTTCATCAGCGAGTCAATGACCTTGGGTAGGAGTACGCGTGCACTGCTTTGTCCAGTTGGTTTTAGTTGTTTCAAAGTTTTGGCGACACGGTGCGGACGCCAAGAGGCGGGCTCTATCTGGCCCGCGGGCCGTAGGTTGGGCAGTCCTCCTGTATAGTACTAATGCACTGCAAGCATATCCCGCAAACGATACTGAACACTGGTATATTGGCTTTCATGGCCAGTGAATTAAAACTCAGCAATTCTTCTAGGTTTGTGCCTTGTCTTGTGTGGGGTTTCGCCTAGGACACCAATCTGGCTCATCAGCGGGTTCTTGGTGTCTCCGCCCGGACCCCCACAGGAGTAGCGAACTGTGCGCTACCTCCATCGTTTTGGAAGCCTTCATATGGAGGTTATGGCTGATTGAGCTTTTAGATCTCGCAGTTAAGAGGCGCTGGTGCGCTTCATTAAAGGGAGGTAGCGCGCAGTTCGCTACTCCTGTGGGGGTCAGGGTGGGGACACCAAGAGCCCGCCGATGAGCCAGCTTGGTGTCCTAGGCGAAACCCCACACAAAGCACGGCACAAACATAGATAAACTGCTGAGTTTTGATACTCAACATTATTGTTCTTCCCTCGTATTAGTCTGCAGTGATATCGAGGGAAAAATAATAGTGTTCAGTTTCGTTTGCAGGATATGTTTGCAGTGCATTAGTACCATATGGGATGCAAGCAGAGAAATATCAACCTTCTACAAATAATGATTGTCTACATATAGCCTGCAATGAAATACAACCTGTGACAATAAAGTTTGGTGAATAGTCCTATACTATCAACTGAGCCATTTTTATGAAAACTATGATTTACTCCTTTGTGCCATTTTTATCTGATGTGATGAATCCACGCCTTTGTGGTGCGTGAAACCTTAGTCTGCGAATCTATTAATAGCCCTCTGATGTCTTAATACCATATATGGACATATCTGCATCTTGTCCCCTTATTAGCCAGTGATTTATATATTGGAAGGGGTCGTGTCCAATCAAATTTACCACGCAGTTAACTTTGTGTTGCGTCGTCATTTGCTTTGTCCCGGGGCATTTCGTTCTTGCAGCCAAGTAGGCTAGAAGTTTTCCCATATCCAGGGGAAGTGCCCGCATTCAAGGTGAAACCATGGCGAGGTGTCTGTAAATCGTACACTAAAATTTGTTTTACTGTAGTTCAGTTTCATATTTCGGCAATTTAAATCTTTTATTTCTGTGTTATTTTCATTTCTGACGCGTGTACTTGCTCTCTCCCGATATCTTTCCTCCGCCCTTTGTGTGCGTGTAATTGATGGTGAGTTTTTATTTTATATGGTAGTGTTATTTTCATTTATTTTTGATTACGAAGTTTTTGTACTTTAAGGGTTGAAAGTTATGAATGTGGGCTGTCTTTGTTTTCGATTCCCGGTCAATGCATGTGAGATTTTCGAAGTGAAATGCCATGTCCTGTGGTTCGGATTACACGTAAAAAGGAGGTCCCGTGGCTCATGATCTCGAGATTAACGGTCACGTTAAACTACAAGCTTCCTTCCATCCTTCCTTGTCTTCGTTTTCCTCTGGAGTGCGTGACGGTGGGTTTACCTACCTTGAAGGGGGCACCATTGTGTCTGTCATTCAGAGTGTATTTTATCGTAGAATAATATAACGGGATTGCAGATTATTTTTCTTGCTTCCCGTAATGCTTTGTTCTTTATCTAAATAGTTCACAAAAGGAGGCCTCACCATTGCTTTTGCTGGTGACCTAACCTGTGATATTCTTGTATTGTTGTGTGCCAATATTTTCCGCATCACATATTTTTCGTCGTCTTTGCGTGCCCTTATCTTCTACGCATATTTTCAATTTTTAAAGTATATTTTTGGTGTTGCCGATAATTTAATGTAATTTTTCCTTTCGTTTAAATTCCTATTTTTCTCGTAACTCACTTGATCTTGCATGTGCCTCCGCGACTTTCTTCCTCATGCCACCCCTCCCTCTCCACCCCGTTCTGAACCATTGTAGCCCCTTCTGTTGTTCATCCCTATGACACGCTTTGTCTAAATTTTATAACGTATCTTGACTTCGTTGAGTGTAGTCGTTTCTGAGTTTTGTCTCTTTGTCTAATTACGACATACTTACATTTAGTTATCGTTTTATCTTGCCCTGAACGCGTTACTTTAACTTAGTTTATTTTATTTCATTTTAATATAATTAAATTCGGTATATTTTCGATTTTATTTCCCTTTTGTATTTTTCTTACTGTAACATATTGTGGTTAATTTGTTGGACATTCTCTTCTTGCTTTTAAGATCTCTGGGATCGTTGTACATTGTAGTTGTTATTTTAATACATTTTATTTTTGCCCAAGTATCTCTGCTTTTGCGTCACGCCTTATTTCAATTTTAGTAACCTTCTTCGAGTTTTTGCTATATTTTGGTTTGTCGGTCTTATTGGCGTACTTGCGACGTTAATAGGAACTACACGGCCTCTGATTTAAATTTGTTCATCTTTGGATTTTACTGTAGTTTATTTAGCTTTCCCCCTTCCTTTTGGGATTGCTTTCTGGTTTGCCTTTTAAAATTTGGGCCCAGCGAAAGCCAAACAAGACTGCGATCTCCCCGTTTTTTTTTGTTTTTTTTTTCTATTTTATACTTCTTCGGGGACAGGGGAAGAGCTCCAGCTACGTTTCCACTGCCGTCTGCTGCGTACGTAAGTATATGGTTATCACTATTATCCATCTAAGTTGCGTACACAACATAGATGAACAATGCACGACAGTGACCCTATTGTCCTTCGAAATAGTCCCCTCCCGTAACCTGAAACGGCTTACTGTCCTTCGAAGTAATCCTCGTGGATGGTTATGCACTTCTCAGAATGTATGTACACGTCCTGGAAACTCGTTAGGGATAGCCTTCAGTGGGATCGTCACAATACGTTGATGTCCGAAATGTTCGAAACCTCTGGCCCTTCAGGGCTTTTCGGTGACCGGTGACCCCGCCACTCCATACTTTGACGCTTGACTTCGGGGTCGTACCTCAGACACCAGGTCTCGTCGCCAGTGACGATGGTTTTTTGATAAGCCATTCCACAGAACATTCACCCTTCTCACTGCCACCCGCCAAACAGATGTGCATGGTAGGTTGCATAAATTCATCCTTCTCACTGCAACCCGCTGAACAGATGTGCATGGTAGGTTGCATAAGTTCATCCTTCTAAACACGCACTGTGTCAAACAGGTCTCATACTTTGAGCTGTGTGTCGCCAGGTCGACCGTTCTGACTTAATTCACCGAACGCAACGTGACGAGCCTTTTGAACACCATCCCAAAGGACGCCTTCTTGCTAAGTTTCCAGGACATGTATCGCCGATCTCAGCATTGCATAGTTACGGGAGGGGACTATTTCGAAGGACAGTAGGGTCATTGTCGTGCACTGTTTATCTATGTTGATAGTACAGGACTATTCACCGAACTTTATTGTCACAGGTTGTATATTACTGGCTTACCTTGTGTGTTAAGTCGTCATTGTCGTCTTCGCCAGAAGTACTGTAGTTGATGTTGAAGGCCGGCAGTACAGCTCAGTCTTATTCATACGCAGAGTTTGGCTGAACTGTTTGTACGAATCCCTTCTGCTCACATTTTGTTTAGTTCACACAAACCTTTGGCTGAATACTCTCTCGTAGTCGGCATTAGAACATGGCTGAGCCTTCAAGGCCTGTTTATAACGTAATCTCAACCCCTCCCGTTTCGAGGACCATTTTGTGTGGAAACAAATGAAAATGATTTTAATTAATCCGATTGATACTTTCCCTATGCATTGCCATGCATCCATTGCTATTCATGCCAGATTTTCATTTTTCCCATGCAATGTAGTCCTCAAATCAGCGTCACTCAAAAGTGCAGCAGTGTCTGTAGTTTTGTAAGGACTGACAATCTAAATTACTTTTTAGTAAGTCTTTGAATGTAGGGGCGCCATTTGTGGGAGTATTTCTAATTTCAATTGCATTTTGTAAAAGTATTTTCAATCTAAACCACATTTTGCAAGAATTTTCAATCTAAATTGCATTTTGTGAGCGTTTTCAATCTAAATTGCATTTTGCAAGTATTTTCAATCTAAATTGCATTTTGCAAGTATTTTCATTCCAAGTTGCATTTGGTAAGTAATTTGAATCTAAATTACATTTTGTGAGTATTTTGAATCTAAATTGCACTTCGTCAATGTTTTTTAACTTTGAAAATACGCACAAAATGCAGGTTAATCTAAAATTACCTTTGTAAATATTTTCTATCTGAATTCCATTTTGTCAGTGTTTTCCATTCTAAATTATTGTTTGTGCGTCTTTTCAATCTTTTGTCAGCATTTTTAATCTCCGTTAGATTTCGTTATGATTTCCATCTCATTGCCATTTTCACTATCACCATGACCATTAGGCAGGGCTTCCATTCACTCACTCGTCCAAAAATAGTGAAATAGTGAGTGGTTTTATATCAAAAAAAAAAAAAGGTTGCAGGTTCGTATCCTGGCGCAGTCAGCTGGCATTTGAGGGTGCGCAAATGTGAGGGAGCCGTGTCCGTAGATTTACTGGCACGTTAAAGATCCCCTTCGGGGCAAAATTCCGGCACCCCGGCGTCTCTAAAGGCCAGTGTAGTTAAAAGGGACGTAAAACCAATAACATTATTATTATTTCAAAAAAGTGAAAAAAGGTGAGTTTTTGTATGAAAAAGTGAGTAAATTCATAGCATTATTCGCATTAGTGGCCGTAGGCCTATATCTGGTTCATAATTTTAACTTTTGTTGATATCTGTAGGCGGAATTAGGGGGGGGGAGGGGGAGGTCTTGGATGGCTAAGCTCCCCAAAACAAACCATAGCCCCCAAAAATCCGACAAATCTTTATTGAAATAGACAAAATTTTTAAGAATGTGTAACTGAAAAACAAATTAGCCTCCCCCCCCCCCACCACCACAATGTCAACCAAATTGCGCCTATGTTAATAATATCTCCGAGTACTGTTTGTGATTTTATCATCGATCGCTGCACGGCACCGGCTGTGGTATTGCACCATGGAAGCTTTTTATGCTTTCTGGCCGCCTGGCTCGTTGCCGGCAGCGGTGGCAGAAAAACGAACTACCCATTCATGGGTATATTTTGGGTAATTTCTAACAATCTGATTGTGCATGAGACCATTTTTATTGCAGAATGTGACCAGTTTTGAAAAAAAAAGTGAGAATAGTGAGTAATTTTATAAAATAGTGAGAAAAGTGAGGCTACTTTGAAAATATTGACTAATGGTGAGAAAAGTGAGTCGCTGGAAGCCCTGCCATTAGGGACCGATAACCCAGATGTTAGGCCCCTTAAAACAACAATAATCATCATCAGTGTCAAGTAGTCGACAGTATATAGTTTACACTATATCAGTCTTATTATTAGTTATTACATTTCAAAACTGTGGTCAAAACCTAATAAATATGAATAGAAGTCACGGATCTCTTTGGATTGCACTATATCGCAAGGACGTCATCCAACGCGACTCAATAACCGGCAAGTTGAAGCAGTCCTTCGGAAGCTATACGTTGTCAACATTGTAACACCTTGTAAAGGCCTAGTATGTTGAAGAGATATAAATGTTCATCGCGATTGCTGTAAACCAACCTACGCTCCCTAGATAGTCTAGGCCAGCAGCGTCCCGAGTACTTCACACTGTGCAAAGTCACACAGCTGCCATACCTGTGAATGTATAGTGCAGAGTTGTGGAGCCTGGTCGGTAGACAACGGTGCGCGCGCATTTTGGGAGGGACGTATCCTGCAATGCTACTCGTGAAAGCGCTAGGTTTGAAAATTACGTATGTGTTCTCAAAGACGTGAAACAGCTGTTTGTAAACAGATTTCGAGAACTTTCAGATTTGTTTCCTGTTTTTGATTTCTTTCACGGCCATTTTCTATCTCAGTGAACGGTGCACCAACCTACTTACAATTGGAATTAATTCACTTACAGTGCAAAGCGAGGTGGTTGTTTGAGTCTTCAGTCTTAACTGGTTTGATGCAGCCCTCCATTTCCCCTGTCCTGAGCTAACCGTGTCATCTCTACATAGCTACCACGCCCTACATCCGAGCCAATCTGTTTAACATATTCTAACCTTGGTCTACCCTTACAGTTCTTGTCCTCGACCCTTCCTCCCATAACTAAGCTCGCTATTCCTGGGTGTCTTAGTATGTGTCCTACCAACCTGTCTCTTCTCTTCATTAGCAGTCGTCAGAAACATCTCTCCTCTCCCACTAGTCTTAATACCTCTTCGTTTGTAACCCTATCTACCCATCTGATCTTCATCATTCTCCTGTAACACCACATTTCAAACCCTTCAATTCTCCTCTTTTATGCTGCACCAATAGTCCCAAGTTTCATTCCATAGAGTGCCACGCTCCAGACAAAGGCCTTCAAAAATGACTTTTAATACCTAAATCTATATTCGATGTCAACAGAATCCTTTTCTGTAGAAATGCTTTCCTTACCTGAGCTACTTTTTATATCCTCTTTGCTTCGTCCATCACTGGTTATTTTGCTTCCTAAGTAACAGAAGTCTCCTTCTCCATTTAGTTTTTCACCTGCCAATTTGATGTCCATAGAGGTTTCTGATTCATTTTGGCTGCATTCCAATATTTTTGTTTTACATTTATTAATTTTCATCATGAATTCTTTCTCAAGACCGAGTCCATACCATTCAAAAACTCATCCAAATCCTCAGGCGTGTCGGCCAAGATGACTATATCATCGGAAAATCTCAAAGTTGAAATTATTTCTCCTTGAATCTTCACTCCCACTTTGAATTTTTCTCCAATTTCCTTCATTGCTTGTCCAATGTAAAGATTGAAAAGTACGGGTGATAAGTTGCAGCCTTGCCTTACACCTTTTTGAATACCAGCTTCTCTCTCATGTCCTTCAGCTCGATTGACTGCAGTATGGTTTCTGTATAGATTGTAGATCACCCTCCTATCCCTGTACTTTATTCCAATCATTTTCAAAATATCAAACAATTTAGTCCAATCAACGTTATCGAAAGCCTTTTCTAAGTCTACAAATGCCATGAACGTTCTCTTATCTTCCCTTATTCTACCTTCCAAAATCAGCCTAAGACTTAGTACAGCTTCTCTTGTTCCTACATTTCTCCTGAAACCAAACTGGTCTTTACCCAACTCCGTTTCTATCTGGCTTTCCATCCTCTTGTAAATTGCTCTAGACAGGATCTTTGAAGCATGAGTAATCAAGCTAATTGTACGGTAATCTTCACATCTGTCAGCTTCCACTTGCTTCGTTATAGGGATGATAACATTCTTCTTGAAATCAGGGGGTACCTCACCTGTCTCATAAATCCTACACACCAAGTGAAATAACCTGATCAGACCTTTATCTCCTATGCAGCGTAGCAACTCAATCGGTATATCATCTATGCCTGGTGCTTTGTTCCTGCTTAAGTCTTCCAATGCTCTGTCAAATTCTGATCTCAATATTAAATCTCCTTTCGAATCTTCATCAATTTCCTCCTCCATTTCCATTACATGATTCTCATCTCATTTCCCTTATACAAACACTATGTAAGCTTTCCATCTCTCAACCTTTTCTTCCCTATCTGTTAGAGGCTCTCCATTTGTGACCTTAATATTCCAACACTTAGTCTTCTTTTCCCCAAAAGTATTATTAATCCTTCGATAAGTTTTTCCTAGTTTCAGACAATTTTCTATACCTGCACATTTCTCTTTTAACCATTCTTCTTGCGCTACCTTTCACTTCTTGTTAACCTCATTTCTCAGACATCTGTATTCTGCTTTCCCCTTTTCATCTCTTACATTCTTGTGTTTCCGTCTTTCATCCATCAATTCTAGTATATCCTTAGTGATCCACGGTTTTCTACCTATTCTTTCCTTCCTACCAATGTTTTCTTCTACGGTTTTTGTTATTTCATTCTTCAAAATTGCCCGTTGAAGTTTGTTTAGGGTTTTTCCATTAGTCCTTCCTTTATACTCTTCTTGAATCTTTCGTTTACATCCTTCTCTTTCAGTCTGTCTATTGCCCACCTCTTTGGCTTTTGACTTTTCTTCAGTTTCTTCAACTTTAATCTGCATTTCATAACAACCAGATTGTGGTCAGAGTTTATGTCAGTACCGTCATATGGTTTCGAAACCTCTGCTTGGCCATAATGAAGTCGATTTGGTAACGCCCTGTATCTCCTGGTCTCATCCGTGTGTATATCCTTCTATTGTGGTTATTGAATAAGGTGTTAGCTATGACCAACTCATGCTCGGTGCAGAATTCCATCAGCCTGCTTCCTCGATCATTCCTTTCACCTAATTCGATATCTCCTACTATCTTCCCTTCTCTTAATTTTCCTACCACAGCAGTCCAATCTCCCATTACTATAACATTTTCATCACCCTTGATATACCTCAGAATTTCATCTATTTCTTCGTAGACCTTTTCAACATCTTCACTGGTAGGCATATAGACTTGTACCACTGTGGTGCACGTAGGTTTTGTATTGATATTTGCTACAATAATCCGTTCACTATATTGCTCATAATATTCCACCCGCTGTCCAAGTTTCCTACTCAATATGAGACCAACCCCTGCTTGGCCATTGTTTGATTTAGTGCTAATGACCCTATAGTCTCCTGACCAAAAGCCCTGTTCTTCCTGCTAGCGCATTTCACTAATCCCAACCAAATCCAACCTCTAACTATCCATTTCCCTTTCAAAGTTTTCTAACCTTCCACTTCCCACGCTCCGATCCGTAGAATGTCCGATTAGCGGTTGATGGACAAGTTCTTTGCTGCAAGAAACTTGACCGAATTCTACGAAACTTTCCCCCACAATTAATTTTCTCGCCTTCATCATGAGACGGCCAAACTTATGAGTATGTTTGGTTCTACCTATGTATGTGAAAGTTTTCTTTCCATATGAAAACGCAACAAACCGAGGTTCCGAGCGGGCATTTCAGATGAGAATTTGAGAAGTTGTTTACGCTTTTCCGTAACACGTTCATTTGCGCCTACTTGTAACAAGATTGTTAACTCACACGAACAAGGCATACTGTAAATGAGAACAGCAATAAAAATCGTGTGTATCAGCCAACAGGTACGGTACTAGTATTTAATTGGTGTGTGCAATTAGTTGTACGTTTGCCATTGTAAAAACATCATGTATTTTGTCTTCCAGTAAAGCTGTTAGTGTGATATTTGGCACATCGAAAATATGTTGTCTTTTTCCCTTTTGCATAGGAAGGGAGACATGTACATGAATGACTACATATTGTGCGTGAAACAGTTCAGAGTTAACGTGAACATAATTTTGAAAGGAAAAGTTTTGCCGCTCTTTCCTATCCCCTCCCTTCATATGACGATCAAATTGATTAATGCTAAATAATATTTTATGAACAAAACGTTCGGTGTTCTTGCTACGTTTCCTAAAATACAATCGTCGCCTGCTAATTGACCTCTTACGCGTTTCTTGAACGATGGCACTCCCCCACCGCGCGGAGTGGAGAGGAAGTAAGGACGGACGGTAAGGGACACACACTGACTGCACCGTGCGGCTTTACCTTGGACGGTGCTGGTCTAGGCCAATGTCTTTATCTTTATAGTGATGTATCACAAAACTATCTATGGGGGGAGGGGGGGGCGCAGACGACCCCACTGTTCCGTCCCTTAAAATAATTTTCTATATGCTCCACATCAGGCAATTTAAGAAAGCCTATTAGTGTAAATCTAAAATGGCGTTCTTTTTGCATAACTCATGCCACATGCGATTTTCAGAAATACATCTACCAACTAAAAATATAATTCCAAAACGTCGGAAACTGTGTAGCCTCCCATGGGGCCTTGCGTCTCCAGAACACCGCTTCTTGAATAGTGATAGGCTAGTGTTGCACGAAACGGAATAATAGTGCTTTCATTACAAGTTTTGACAGTCGGATTTTTTCTTTTGTGAAATATAAATAGTATTTTTAATTTACAGTAAAAATAATTGGGCATCCCTGTTTTATGAGCAAGACAAAAGATGCTGATTCGACTCGCCTGTCCACACGTAAATGAATATTATCGGCGTGAGTCATGCACGCAGTTACCGGTTGCAGCATGACTGGTGAGCGATGAATCCCTTGCTATTTCAGCACTTCTGAGGGAGAGAAATAAGCTATAAGCAAAGGAAATAGAGGAGCATGATTGTTGCATTATATATATGAGTTTGGCCCTTAAGGAGCACGTAGAACCATTATTTAGCATAGGTCTCCTTATCTTCACAAAACGTCCTCATCCTTTCGCTATGTGCCTGTCTTCTTTCTTGTGTCCATGCAGCTTTGAGTTTCAAATTCCGTCCCATAGGGAACTTAGGTAGGCACTTATATGAATTTACTTTCTGTCTATTTGCAGTCCGTGTCGTTGTTAGTGGTCAATGTTGATTACAGTGAGGTCCTTCTGCTAGCTATCGTACTTTGATTTGTCGGGTTCCATTGACTATGAGGAAGATTTTCTTGGTCAGTCGGGAGTTGTCCATTCGTGCTACATGTCCGTAGAATTTCATGCGTCTTTTCCATGCAAGTGAGGTAAATCGTTAGTCAGTGAATACAGTTATTCTGACCTTTTCCTCATCCAGATACCGTCCTGAAGCTTTGGTCAAAATGTTTTCCCAATCATCTGCCGTTCTATGTTCTCAATGTCTTAATGTAACGATGACGTCTCAATCGCATAGAGTGCCTCTGGGAGAATGATTGTGTGTTAGTGACGGAGCATGTTTTTTTTATATATTTTATTTTTATTATTACATTCAATTTAATGGTGCTCGGGTACTTGGTATGGCGTTAGGTGGTGCTCATAGTCGCTAAGCAGCTAACAAAGAGCTTCAGAAGCACATCCCCTCTAAGGATACCATCCTGCCACACGGAGGCTGAGATCTATAAAGTGTTTTCTCCGCACATCAGTTAAGCTTCAAGGGAAAGCAGAGAATGCTAGGATCAAGATGTGGAAAGGAAGAACTAACCACCTTTCCAACTGGATGGAGCCGAAGGAAAGTCTTCCATGTGGACACCAGGAGGAGTGGACAACTTGGAAAGCCCTTAACAGACTCCGTACAGGAGTCGGCATAACAAGAGTAAATCTGCGGAAGTGGGGTTTCTCAAGCGACTCATCACTCTGTGACTGTGGAGAGCTGCAGACAATCCAACATTTATGTCAGTGTGACTTATGTCCTTCAAAGTGCACTATGCAAGATTTGATTGCAGCCTCCTCCAGCGCTATTGACGTCGCCCAATACTGGGCAAAAATCATCTAGCTCAAATTTGTTGCTTCAATATTTGATTGTTTTGTATAATAGACTTGTATATATGTATGGTAGAAATGTAGATATTCTATATTCAATATTCAAAATTCATATTGATACTTCTGACACGAATAAAGAAAGAAAGAAAGAAAGAAAGATAGTCGCTAAAAGGTCAAGAACGCATGTTTTAAGGTATTCACATACGTTTGAAATGACTTATTTGGAATTTACTTTTTGTAGCTTTTCAGTCTGTCAACACGATTGTGCCCAATCAATGGGCGGGGTACAAGATATAAATAATGTAAATACACTCCTCGAAAAAATGACATGTAGTAGTTAATATTCACAATTAGATAGGGAAATTTAGGATTACGCGTTTCGACCCACAAGTGGCCATCATCTGATCCTGATCACTGTGTTCAAATTTAAAATTTTTCACTACTGTAAATTCACTATTGTAGTACAATAGTATCGTTAGGTGAAGTATACTCTAGCTTGAATCAAGTCTTAATTACGTTAGATTGTTGTGAATGACGTGAGTAACTGTATACATGCACTTGTATACCATTTATAATTGCCCCCATTCAATTGTGAACATTTAACTAATACATGTAATTTTTTCCAGGAGCGTATTTATATATTTGTATATTGCAGCCCGCCCATTCATTGGGCACGATCGAGTTGACAGACTGAAAAGCTACAAAACGTGAATTTGTATAGGCAACACTGAAAAAAGAATGGCTTCAAATCTCTACGTAATTGGATGGAATTTTCAATTTTTTGATGGGAATTTTCATTTTTGTTTTGTTTCCAGATAAAGTAGAAGAAAGGGTATGGTGTTTGCATGTTTCATGCATAAATATGTTCAGAAAATGTATTTAAATGGACCAGGCCGCACGTGTATAGTAATAATATAAAACGTTAAAAGTAATTTACTCAATTAAGAAATAATTTTATTTTTTACCGGTTCAAACAACAATAAGTAAAGTTGTAATTCACCAACCAACATCAGCAAGGTCTCAAAATAATGATCATTAAATTAGGAATGTCTTGTACTCAAGCTGAGAAAAACATGATCCCATTCAAAAACTGAATATGAAGAAAGTTTTTTTTTATATTTTTAAATTTGTCATTTTTGAAAGAATGTGATATTATTTTTGGTATAATACTGATCAACTTAAAAATTTAGTTGGAGATATAAAAACCACTAATATTAATAGTTATGTGAAAGAATACTTGAATTAAAGCAAGCTTTTCAGTAGGTCAACACAAATTGTGCCCAATTAGATTAGGCGGGAAACAAGTTTACACATCCTGGATAAGTAGTGTTAGTTTGTAAGGTATGTAAATACTCGTTTCCCGCCTATCTGATTGGGCACAATTTGGGTTGACCTACTGAAAAGCTTGCTTTAATAGAATTAGGCAACACTGGAAAATGGCTTCTAGCACTACAAAGAACACTTGAAATAAATTCGATGATGTAGTTGCTAGGTAATCTCAAAAACATTTGTTTACAAAACTATTTTTGAACACCCATTAAATTGTAAATTAACCATTCTAATGGCATTGAAAATTAACATTTCTAACGGCATAACTGCCTCTATTTACAATCTAGTTAACCACTAGAAAAATTCAAAACGTATGGTTTACAATTACGGATATTTTTCTTAAAACGTATGGGAATATCTTACGGGGCGGAAGAGCGAGGTCATCTGACCCTTTGATAAAATTGTATTTATGTAATACCAATTTAGAGTCCATATAATATGGAGCTATACCTCATCCACGGAATCTCTTTTAAGTAAGTTTGCGCATACGTCACACGGAAGAAGTGAAAAGAGAATGCGATGGGTGGAGCTTGGCAGCCTAGCCATTGCGAGAGTTTGTTGAAGCCAATGCCGCGCCACCCTCCTGCGCTAATATTATTCAGTAGCATCGTGCCTCATTGGACAAGTCAGCCGAGTCACTCCTGTGCGCCGACTAAGTGTTTTGACACTGACGCTTCGCAGATTGCTTGGACGGAGTCTAGTTACTTAATTACAAACAATTGACGCTGGAAGGAGACAGAGGGCGCTTAGGAAGTGTTGGCATTGATTTAGCTGGGGCGTGGTTGCGATTTATGAATTTACTAATTTTAACTTTATAGGTTGGTTTCATGTGTCCCAACAAATATTTATCAATACTGTGCTACATTCGGAGATATTCGAGCATTTCCGTCAACTATAACGGGAAAAGTGAACGTCAAAGTAAATACAGCTGGTCTTTAATTTGAGATCCTGGAGTTATTTTGTTTTTCCAATTTGGAGGTGATGTGATTTTCGAGAGAGTTACATGTTCGAGCATTTGGCTCTTGTTTATATTTATTTCACTTTATAACTAGTTATTGGTGGTTGATTTACGCACGATTTTTGTACTGTAGATAGACTTTTGTGGTATATCGGAGCTGCGGCTACCGAATGATTTTCATGTTAGGTGATACGCTACGCTAGCGTTTTATTAGATTTGTTTGTCTCTATTTGTGTGACTTGTTTATGCTGGTTGTTGATTTATTCATGTGTTCTTTTCTTGACGTGAGACTGTTATTCATGCCCATATTGGCACTAAATAAAGTTAGATGGCACATCAGTCGTATAAAGTAGTAGTGTACTGTATCTTATACATTGCCCTCGGCCAACGGTAAGCTAATACGGATTCAGGTTCCAAAACATGTTTTGTATGGGAATTAATTGTTACTTATCCCAGTTTTCCAAATCTACGCCAACTTAAATATGCTAGGCAGACAACAGCTGGCAATGAATAATCTTGGAACACTCAAATAATACTGATCAGTTGTTGAATTATATTTGTTAAATTTATTTAATTCTGGTTTTTGTTAGTGGATACAGAGTGAATTTGTTTATTTTGTTTTAATTTAGGTGCTGATGATCAGACCTTCTGATATCCTGTTTTATTCCATTTAAGTGGGATTTTTGTTTGTCCATCTCAAGTGATCAGGAGTGATTTTATTACATTTATAATTGTATTGTATATTATGGTGTTTGAAGCCAACGAAAGTTGGTGTTTTTTCAGTCGGTCAACACGAGTGTACCCAAATGAGATGGGTTATTCCCTAATCCTGAAAGAAACAATTAGATTAATAAATACACTCTGATAACCAGTTTCGATCGTCAAGCGATCATCATCTGATCCATTACACGTAGGCTACAACATTTCTATGTCTGAAAATGTAAACATAAATATATGAAAATGTAGACATAAAAATTTTGTAGCCTAAGTGCAATGGATCTGATGATCGCTTGACGATCGAAACTGGTCAACCAAGTGTATTTATTAATCTCATTTGGGTACAATTATGATGACCGAATGAAAAGCATCAAACTTTCGTTTGTACTGTATAGCTGAATACATAATTACCAATACTCAATACGATTCAACCTTTACCAGTTCAATATGGTAAACATAGACGCATTTTATGAATGAACAAGTTAAAAAATACCCACATGTATTGATATCAATCAATCTTTATCTCGGAAATATAATGCCTAGGACAGTTTATTCTAAATGTACTGAACGCGACCCCACGGCAGAGTCCTGTCCTAGAAGGCTCTATGCAACCAGGAAAAATACAGTATAAGCAGTTTGCTAACCTAAGTGAGGTATCGTATTTCATAATAGGCACATCTGCTCTTCTTAAGTCTTTCCAAAATAATAATAATAAAGTTACTACACTGACATATTTGTGTGGAGTGTGATTCGCATGTGAAGGTAGCAATGCCTATTTTACCTTGTTGTCAAGAATGCATCCTCTCTACATTCGATACATTCTCAGAAGGTCTGTCTTTAAAAGATTTATCTAAAATTTAATGGCATTTGTTATCATTAGCTTTCACATCATAACCAGATGAACTACTTTGGATGCAGGATCACAAATACAATTACTTCAAGCAAACAAAATATTTTATTGAATACCATTATAGTACACTCTGTCAACAAACTGATATGAAAGACAATGATAAAAATCATTAAGATTCAAAAATCACTTGCATAAATTAATATTTTTCTCTAAAAAAATGATAATAAAGTAAACAAAACTGAGAACTATTGAAATAAAAACACTTTTAAAAACTTAATATTGATCCACTGCAGCTTTCCCAAAATGTATAACTAAAAACCCATAAATAGGTGAGTGGGTGTTACAAAATTACGTTGTGGCACTCAAAGTCATTCAGGAAACAAGCATTTTTCTTTTTTTTTTAATTCTTATTTTAATAACCACAATTTGTATACAACAAAGAGTTTTCACTTTTTATCTTTCTAAAAAAATCAAACATTTAATAATCAATGAGATAAATGGTTTCATGCATACAATCACTTACTTTATAATACCACAATTAATAATACACTTGACTTATATACCCCCGAACACAGCATCAACAGGCCCCCCTTGCACAAAAATAATAACGAATTGTTGGCATGTTACTTTTTTAAATTTTAGACGGGTGAGTTCATAGTTCCCATGATAGAGGACTATGATAACAGCTTGTGCTTCTGCTCCTGGCTGTCCATAATAACATGTGGTACAGTGCGACTAACAATCTTCGTAATTATTTATCCATGGAACACCACAACAGCTTTTATTTTTATTATTTTTTAAAATTATTTCGTAAAATTGACCTGAACTCTATGACTAGGCACACATAGTTTAACAAGAAAAAACGTTCTATGGAAAAATAGAAACTTTGACAAAATAATTAAACAAAAAACTCAAATAGTAGTAGGAGATAATTGGACAAACTACGTTGAACCATTATTTCTTTTCCTGCCCACAATGCATTATAAATCTAAACATATGCACATTACTCTTGCAACTGTATTTTTTTTGTGGTATTTAGATGTGTTATTTAAATCACAACATATAAATACGAGTCTCAGGTATAAGGAAGTTTAACAGGATCAAACATTGTCTTTGGAATGTGTTTCAATCAATTTTCACATAGGCGCACTCCTATTCCTTTAGAAAACTTGACAACAAATTGTATGGAGTTTTCGATCAGATCTTCTTAAGATGTTATCAAATACTGTTTATACATTTCAACTTTAAAAAAACAAGTAGAGGAACTACTTTTATGTGTGTTGCTGGTTTCAAACAAGAAAAATGCAGATCATCAAGTTTAAAGATATCAATAGTATGTACTGTATAATGGCAGTTTTATTAAGAGAATAACAACTCATTAGTAATATAAGAAGGCACGTAACAGTCTGTGCTTTCACAGGGAGTAAACTTACTTCAAACCTTACACAAGAATTTTAATTTGGTTCATTAGAAGCCTAGGATTGCAATTCTACTAAGTGAATGAACAAAATCTCCAAACATATGAGCTAAGTAATTATTAAAATTAAAAGAGCATTCCTTGCAAATTTTACACAAATAAAATGAATATAAATTGAAGAAATATTCAAGAGGTTCTATCAGCTTTCACAATAATTGTTTTCATGGATATAATACATTACATTGTTTTGAACCGTGGTGAAAGGAATGTCCCTAAGAAGGTCCCACTCAAGCAATTAGGTACTGGTAGAGTTTGTGGTTTGTACCATTTGCAATAGACATGAAAATTTGTCCAAATACAACATGCATTGTATTTTCATGTTCTATGACCACTATGAGTGGGTTTCAGCAGCACTTTTATTATATTTTTTGGCCGAAATAAACTTTTTTGAGTGCACTGTGTTTGGAATTTTTCAACAAACTGAATTCTTTCACGGTCAACAACCAAATAATACAATTTTATTTGATGTTTCTACAATCAAGTTGTGAATTTGCATATTTTTTGCTCAGTATAGTTGTACGTTAGGTTTTCCAATCTTATTTTTCTATATTATTTTGTAGATAATGACTAGTAATTTTATATTATTGAACTACAGTGGAATCCAGTTAATCCGAACTAATTGGGACCAAGGAATAATTTGGATTAATAGGAAAATTGTTCCTAGAAGCCTTGAATTGACTATCGACGCTAAGTTACGAGCCCAGTGGAACCTCGTGAATCTAGCAAGAATTCTTTCATTGAACAAATTTCTACGTGAAAGCAACTGAAAATAACGTTAGAGAGTAGACTGCAAATGACTGCCATCAAGTGCGTATAGATTTTAAGATATAGTGACTAAGATATGGCAAGATTCTGGGGTTTAAGAGGAAGGGTATGACAAGGAGATGACCACAGTAAATTACTGTATGCATAATAACCAATCTTCACTCTGAAATGAATTCCTTCATTTATTTTTTCTAAATAAACATAAAATAATATCACATATCAGTTCGGATTAACAGGAGTTTTGGATAATTGGGATTCAGATTAGCACGGCTCCATTGTATATTATTTTAGTCCTAATGGCTGCACATAATCCTTATATGGGATAAAGTTGCTACAGAATGCCAAATCTGATAATTAGATACCGGTCGGTATGCTTAATTTGGAATGCAAAATAAAAATTAAAAATAATGCTAAAAACCACAAACTCTAGGCATTAGGAATAGGTTAAGAGCATGTCTCTAACCTACATATCTTACATGGGAGAGCTACAAATAAGTACAGTTGAAACCTCTCGAATTCTTTAGAACTCGAGGGCTTCTAAATGTCAGCCCCATTTAAAATTGCATGTTAATACTGTTTGCAGTTCTCAATTCCAAGTTTAGATATTTTAAAAATATGTGTTATGGTACCTACTTCATCTTATTTCTGCCAAAATTATGCTGCAATGGCATGGCCAACAGAGAATAGGCCAATTTGGGGACAGAATCTTTAACTCAACAGCAGCATTTTGAGATGCAAAATGTTATATGCTATGACAGTTCATTTGAATTGTTTAAAGCATAAGAACTTGAGACTGTTTCATTTGAATGTGTACATTGTTTGAGACTGAATATCCAATATAAAAACTTCAGTAAAAGAATAAGTGTTACATCTGTACCAGTAGGCTCTACATTGAGTACAGTTTAGGAAATTCTAGGAAGGGGTTCAAAAATCTCCCTTAATTTATGATTAAAATTATATCAATTTTCTGCAGGCTTTATGTCTCTTTCAATTTCAATGCATTATAGGCAATCTCAACTGAATTAGGCTTTAAACAGAGCATAGGCCATGTGACATACATATATAAAAATTGAGGGAAAATTAATATTGCTGAGAACCTCCACTTTAGAAAGGAAAGCCAGAGAAATACAGTAGAGAATAAAAGAGAAATTTCAGTAAAAAAAAAAAAAAAGCAAAGAAATGGAAAATTTATGACGTTGAAATGTGCAACATGTCCAAGCATGTGTTGAATTTAATATCAATCTGCATTTTATTTTTGAACCAGCTTCTTCAGATCAAAATTTCTTGCACATTCTGATAATGTCTGCAGGAGTATTTTTGTTTTATTACACAATACTCAAATCACCCAAGCTTCCACCAACACAAATGACACAGACATGAATCCAGCTTCAATGATCCACCATTTTCTCGATCTAACGTTATTCTAAACACCATATTTTTAAAAAAAGACAAGTATTCACATTCCTTGAATTGCGATGGAAATTTTCTAACAAAAAAACATACAGATATTAAAACACCACAATGTTGCTGGCACGAGATGGCTAAACAACAACAATTAGTGCAAAGATTTTAAAAACATATGCAAACAACTGTTTTAAGGCTCTAGTTAGTACTTTTGATAACATTTTAGCACGACACATAGTAACAACTTGGAAAATTTCCTTCGCATCTTCATATAATAACATAATTTTATTGTCCACTGTTCCATGACGTAACAGTGATAACTATTTACTTTATTCACACAATGAAACTGGATTAAAATTGTTTTTTTTTAATTCTTTTAAGGCTACCTGGAAATAGTTATTTATTCTCTCTTGAAGATTGTTACAATTGGCTTGAAATGGTCAATTACTTGATCTGTTTTGTAAAATAAATTGTCCTGTGCTAAGTATTTTCGGACATTGCTTACAAGTTCACGGAAAGAGAGAGAGAGAGAGATAGATAGAGATACGTAGAAAATCAACCAACTATTGCATGAGCAACTACTGGAAAGACACGTCCATGCACACTACTGAAACAGGCAGGATGGATGAAAGACATGGACAGGAAGTGATTGATAGTATCCAGCCCCAGGTTGTCAACTTCATAACTTATTGTTTTAAATATTTAATACAAGGGCATGCACCTCAAATAGTTTTTCACTTTATATTAAATATTGTAATAAAAAAGTTTCAACAATGGCCCCCAAACAAACAAGTGTTCCAAAATAAATTAAAACGATTTCAACTATATCCATTATTTTATCTTTTTTATTTTACTTTAATAAAAAACATCAGTTTCTTGGCAGGTAAATAAGACATCAATTGTCCCCTACTCCTAGCATATAAAAAAATGAGAGCCCTCTTACATTTTTTCCTACCCCTTATTTTGATGCATCAGTCTTAAAGTTGAGTGAAATAGGCCTAATCTGTGCCTCGAGTGACAGGGTTGGACTGTAGACAAATTTGATTAACAAACTACGCAACAACATATTTTATTTTTATCATATTTTTTCTGCGGCCACTGACCAGCCTCCAAGAAAATAGTTTCGTGACCACAAGCCCACTTCCGTGAGGCAGAAAGAAGGCTGGTTTGGTTATTCTACCAAGACTACAATCACTACACAAAAAGGGTAAGCAATCATCCTACAAAGCAGCTAGATAGATAAAAAACAAGCTGTTTTCTACACAGGTACACAGTCCTACTGCATTAATTTCAATTACATTAGGATATGTTGCCAACAGATCATCTCACTAGACCAAACAAACTACAATATTACAAATATTCAACTTTACAAATCCATCATTAGACACTTCCAGTACAAAATATTGAATATACTTGAGTAAACAACAGTATTAAAATGAAGATTCTTTTAAGGATCCGAAAGTTACTATTGTAATAGTATTATAATTGTTGGGTAAAGGGGCTTTTACTTTGGATATTGGGTAAAGGTGAGTATGTCTTCAAAAATGATTTAACAGTCCTGTGCCCTTTTATCTAGGACACAGTGGTAATAACAAAAGTAGCAAGAAAAGGAAAACCCCCCTACTGGGAGCACCTCCTCCCGAAAGTCAGGAGCCCCCTTTGGGCATAGAGATCGTCAATTGCTCTTTCTTAACAAAAATATTTATAATTGCTATATATCATACTAGCTACTGTATTTTTTTTCTACAATAAGCAGCTACACTTTATACTGGAAGAAAAGAAATAAAATAAAATAAGGAATGCTATTGAAAGATTAATAACAAATAAGCATACAAACAAGAAAGGAAAAACAAAACTAAATAATCTGAAAGCTAAATGCTCTCTTTAATAATTGGTAAACAACAGTTAAATAATAATAATAATTATTGTATAGTTTTAAAAGCTGCCTACAAACTAAGACAAAAAAACAACATTTACAATATTACAGCATAAAAAATCGTCATAATATTAATAACATGTGCCACAAAATGTTAACGTTTGGACGAAAACTTGCGGCAATATTGTTGGGCTGTGCATTCATTTCTTTTTTTTCTCTCTAGTAGGCAAATTGTGGTAGAAATGCAGTCTACAACGCAATAACGAGGACTAGGAAAACTAAGAATTAACCACCCTTAGTTCAAAACTCTTCTTTGCACCAGATCCATCATCTCATAGAACTTGGCACACTCTTCAACACCTTTCATTTGTACCAAAGGCCTTTTAAGATAATAACAAAATGGACCATATCTGGCCAATCAATCAGTCTCTTAGACATTCCGGCCAGGCCATGCCAAACCGAACTGAATATTTAAGCAACACCAAGCGAACGAGGAGGAGGATTATCCCAATTTCAAGTCCTCAAGACATGTCAGTCAAGAAGGATCAAAATTATATCCTGCATTACATTCCAAATCCTCATAACCAAACACAAATAAAACACCACACAAGATACTACTGCATTTAAATATTCTTTCAATCATTCATCAAGCATGCACTACACATTCATATCTCTACACTCGTGAATGAACAGGATATAGGATTAGTTTTCCTCCCGCAGACACCAAAGTCGATTGATATTCATGTTGGAACATGGAAATGCAGATACTACTGCAACAGGCTCTGTACTAAGCAGAGTAAAACTGGGAATTATTCACTGCAGTAGAACTTGCCAGTCTGAAGAAAAAACAACACTGGACTGCTCAATTTAATGAGAAACTAAACTGGAATGTGAGGGAAATCTTCTACTTTTGAGCTAGTACTTCCATTTGCAGTAATGTCACCTTCAATAAACCCCCCCCAATAATCATGTAAATATTCCTGAATTGTTCCTACTGAAGTGTCCAAGTGTTATAATGATCTGATATAATAACAATGAAAAAATTCCAATTTATCAATCCTTCAATAAGTTATACCTCTAAAACAAACAAAAAATCATATTTTATGTGGTTATTCTTCTACTTTCTTTATAACAAAACCATTTGAATTATTTTTAAATTCATTAAATTCAATTTGAATGGTTCCAAGCTTGGTCCGACATAGTACAACTGCTTCTTCTTACATATAACAACAGACTGGCAGTAGTAGGCCTACGAAAGTTTTATCCATGCAAGATTGAGCTCTTCAAAGACAACCACTACTCATTTCCAAAGTTAACCTTCGCAAAAGACTCGCCTAGTATTAAAGAGTACATTATTACTACTACCACCATCAACATCACTGCAGAAATTCATAAGCTTGCTTGCACAGGATAAATAATTGTAAGTACAACAGTAAGTACCATACATAAGGTATAGCATCTTAAGCTGAGTGATGTGAACTGTACACCTCTACTCCTACACCACCACAGTTCGAAACGCAGTCAGGTGCCCCACCCAGCACCCCTACCCTGCATATCCATCCCTAGGGATTCAACTGGGCAATCTCCTAATGTGAAGCACTACTTATCATTACAGAATACAAAGAGAAAACACATCAAAGACCCTTTAAAATTTACAATAAAAAGTCTTGTCTTTGATTATTGTAATTACTTAACATTATAGTTACATAGTAGACAACAATACAACATTACAATACTTTGAAGCATGATTAATTCCATAAAAATACAATTATGTTATTATTAATATTATTAGATTATCATTATTATTATGTTATTGGCAGAGAATTATTCAAACATGGGAAAGTTGAGTGAGCTTATTTATGAATTTTGTATAGGCCCACAGAAAAATACAATGTCTATATACATTCAATATATTAATGTAAATGCAACATCAAAAAAGGGGGGCGAGGGTGAATTTGAAGAAGAGCAGGAAGGAAATTTAAAAAGCTTCGACTAATTAGCTGTACCAGACAATGTCTCGCTGGTCGAGTACAGATTCAGAAAGGTGGGTTAAGTAAGAACTACTGGATGACATAATCTAAGGATGGAATAAGAAGTGTTCAGCATAACAACAGCAACCAACTGTAATTATGCATGTTAAATTCCTTTTTAAAGAAACTTATCAACTTTGTGCGATGAGAAATAGTTACTATCGTGCTTATCTGGCAACTTAGTACACAACAAATTACAAAATATTGTTTATCTCTTCATTGTATTTGACTTTAAGTAGCCTACTATTAAATTTGGATGATAAAAAGCAGTATAGGCTGGCAGTTGATGCAACTACCTTTGCTGGAATGGAGAGTTTGGTGTTACAGGTATTTATCAGTAAGCTATTTTAATCACAGACATTATGTAAAGCAAGTTGCCAGAAGATGAACGTAAAGGAATAAATTCTTTAGAATGAAGATTCCATAAGCTGTACAGATGCATGTTTGCAAATTGCAGAAACTAAAATCATGGACAAGTGGCCCCCCATTTTAAAAGAGAGCACTTGGGACAGGCAGTTAAAACTACAGACTGTTCAAACACAAGGCTATGCTCCCAAACTGGAATATATCATCAGATTTCGAGGCTTCAGAAAAGGCTATCAAAACCAAATAGCCCATAGAAGAAACATTTTACATGGATAACCAAATTGTGGAGAAAATTTTTCAAGACAAATTTTGTTGTTCAGAAACTACAATGGAAGAAAAGAGATTTTAAATTAATCATTGCATATGACTGGAAAACATACGAGGATATCAGCGTGTTCCCCCTTTTGAAATGTGATGTGATGGACCAGAATGTGAACAAAATGGTTTTCCTATTCAATGTTCCAAGAAACTGAGAACACAAAAAGCCCTTTCTGTATCCTAACGTGGCTGAGAATACAGTTTTTCTCCGATGTTGTAAAGCAACCTACTTCTCCAAATGGAAATTGAAGTCAAAAGATTCTGTCATGGATGAGCAAAAAGAGATGAGATGAATTGATTCACAACATCCACCTACACAGTTATGAGAACTCTTGTCCAAACCACAGAAAACCGAAGAAGTTCAGTTATGAGAAAAAATAATGAAAATATGAAATCACTGAAGAAACAAAATTATAAGCAAGATAACTTAATAAACTTCTGCTAGTGCAGCTATTAAAATTAGTTTTGTGTTGGACCAAGAGCAATGAGGAATGGCACCATATAGCTGTACATTTAGTAAATGTTGACTATATTAGTGTGCATTTCGACTGTTCTACCCAATATGTACCGTAATTAAAATTTATATTCTCTCAACTCGAGCTTAAAACTCTTACTAACTTTCAAGAGTAACAAAAAAAAGTCGGGATTATCAACTATATTTTTTAATAGTTTTTAATGTCACGGGATTTTAACTCCCAACCTTATCATCTCTGAATTATTTTCAAAATAGTAGAACATTTTACAAACTAGCAGAATTGTATGAGCCGAAATGAAGAACCTAACTAATACCACAATAATTTGATGAAACCTTTTCTGAACATAATTCATATAGTATTTCCACAAAACACAAGTTAAAAGATGCTTCAAAACTGTTGATAATTCCTCAAATTCCTCTGGAAGCATTACCTTGTTGCTTATTAACTCAGAAACATGGGGACCTACAAAGTAAATGGCAGTCTGCAAAACCTCCCTGGCTTTCTAATGTTGACCCTTCTAACCATGTTAATATCTTCCCAGCTATTGTGATTGTAACTCATAACCATTAATTCATCCTACTGAACATGAGACACACTGAATGAAGGATGCAATGGGATTCATTGTGATAAATCTCCAACAGTTACTTATTTTTTATATTGTTATGTGGGTTGCAATGTATGACATCCACAACTATAACCGATTGCAGCAAGTCGATGTAAGTGAGGGCGATTTTTAACAAGAAGATAATTTAGTTAATTTAACACATAATAGCAATTCCATTGTTAAAAGATTGGCATTTCTTACTGGGCTGGCTAGAATAACTATAGGGAGACTGATGCACCCCATGCCTACTCAAGCATATAAATACCGTGTTTTTTTGTGAATGGATAATAAGTGAATTTCTTATATATTCAAATTTTACTATAGATAAAAATTTGAACAGATAAAACTTATGTAATAATCAATAACATGGGAGAACAGGGAAGGCAATTCCAATCACAGACTGTTTGAATGGGAAGAAAAACCTTGTGCCCCAAGGTCAACAGAAACAAGGGTGCTCACTTTTAATATGAAAGAGTACACACTGCTGTGTGTGTTGGTGTTTGGTTCTTGTATTCAATTGATTTATCCTTTTATTTTTAAATCTCTTTTAACTTAGTTTCAGACTTGACATTTAAACTACAACAACATGAGCAAACACAGTTAAATTCGAATTACAGCTAAAACATTACACTTTTTACACTTCTCCAGCAGTAAATTCAACAACTCCTCCCATCACTTATACCATCTTTTACAAAAAAAAATATAAAGAAAAATCGACAGAGCATCATTTCATACACTATTCTTACAATATATTTTTTACAAGTTTTTAACACCGATGATTGGAACACTGTCCCTCATGGATAGCAGATGGACAAAAATACTGATTAAAAAAAAAACACTACTGCAGTTATGACAAGTAACACAGAAGCAGTTTCACAATATCTTTGTAACAAACTATACATTACGTCACCCATGTAGCATTTTGCAATTACAAAAAGCAGGAAAAGGCTATGTATTTTACACCCACCAGATAAATGTTCCCTAGAGTAATTGACTTGATTGACACCGATCTGTAAAACAGAGCTGCTAGCTAGTTCTCAATTATTAAAAATAGCAGGCACCAAACCCTTCTCGCAGATCTCTTTCAAAGGGCAACGGAAGTCATATTGTGTGTGCCACAAGATAAACCTCAAGAAGGGCTGGGACAAGCAGTTGGTGCCAGATTGCATAGAATTGAGTTTCAGGAGGGCTGCTGGACTAACTACAAGACTTATTTTGTAACATATCATTCAGACAAAATAAAGAAAGCACTGCTAGTGAATATACATGTGTATGTGTATTTTAAATATTAGCAGGATTTACTGGTTTTCTTGGTCTGACTTGTGTAACAAACGATATTTGGTGTAAAAATTGGTTACATCTTTAAGGTGAGACACAGTGGGCTTTTCTATATAAAAGGGTACAAGATCATCTAAAACAATCCATTTCTTTTAACCAGTCAGTCTTTCCCATTTTTTTTATTCTAGCTAAGAGACATAGAACATTCCATTTCACAAAAAAATTTGTACTGAAGATGATGGGAAACGGATTTCCGTGGGGAAACGGGAGCTGAAACCTAGCTAATGTGGTGATAAGAGCTAGTGTGAAAGTTAACAGCTCTAACACCTCAGGCTAAAACATTCACTAGGATCAAAGGACAAACATTCATCCTCAACAGAAACCCTGGGGATTAGGGCTTGGCAGATACCTTACATGACGTTTTACACAACAAATTAATAGATTACTCTGTACAAATAACTTTGTGCCCAGGGCCAGGAAGATTTAATCAAACAGTCACCTTCCAAAATATTTTGCATTTCATGGAAGTCTTGCAACTGAACTCTCCATATTTTGGCTGAAGAAGACCAGAAAAGGGGAGAAAAAAATTATTGTTCCGCATATTATGAAGGGATTGTAAAAAGTTATTTTTTCTCTATAGTATTAGAAAAAGTATAAAACTGTGAAGTAGGAAATTGCAAATTGATATCGAAGGCTCAACATGACCCTTGATATGTGGTAAGAATCATTTCAAAGCTCATCTTCCTAACCCCTCTGGATGACTTTCCTTTGCATTTCTCATAAGTATAAAAAGTATAATGTTGGGAGAGACAACAAAAAATATTAGAAATTGTAGTAAAACAAACTATTTAAAAGAAATACAACAAAAAACTCAAAACAAAAAATATATACACCAATTTAAGAGCTCTTAAAAATCAACAAAACATTAAAAACTCTAGGTTAGCAATTTAAGATGTCAATTACTCAGGCAATAGACAAAGCTACTAATGTAAAGTATTTCTAAAATTATTTCATCATTGTTATAGTCACAAGAGCCAATCCTACTTGTAATAAATATTGCTACTGCCTGAGAACTACTCATCAGTTCTACAACAAGGATAAGAGTGTATACATCTGGGAATCTTGCAGCTTTAGAACAAACTGCAATGCCCCTCAGCGTTAAAAATAATAAAAACAGAAATAAATTAAGATTTGATAAATAATGCTACTAATTTAAACAATGCTTTAAAGGGCAGATTCTTTCAACAGTAAGTGCCACCAATTTTTACAGCATAGTATAAACACAAAGTGGGGTATATATTCCATAAAAGTATATAAAATTAAAAATAAAGCAACAACTTCAGTCACCACAGAGAAAAAGGAAAGATTTTAAAACAGTACACTGTAATACTTTACTTTGGACAGAATCCTGTATCAAACTGTATAACAAGAATAGTCTATCAAAGAAATTTAAAATCTTTTTATAAACAACACTGGTTCCTTCCTCTGGAACATACTTTTGAATATACTGTATATAAAAACAATTAAATGAAATGTTTCTGAAAACAGTGTAGTGACAAGAAAGAGAAAATAAGGAGAAAACAAGAAAGGTCAAATCGTTCTTCCAACTTTCCTCTTTCAGTAAAATTAACATACAAACATCTACAGTCAGTCAGATACTCTTCGTGCAAATTAAGATACATGAAACAAAAAAAATATATTAGGATAGTAATAACATTGTATTACTTCGTTAATACGCCACTGTCTATATCTTAAACTCAGGCAGCATTTGAAAACAAAGGGAAAATTATAATGGTGAGCATTAATTTGCTGCAAGCACCACCTTTTCCTCAAATATCTTACTAAAACTTAAACAGATAGTAACAAAAAAAAACTGAAAAACACAAAACAAAGAATATATAAAATGGTCATGTAAGTAGTCATTCCAGTGATGACACGGGAAATGACAAGTGAACGTAGAGTGACTAGGATGCTTTAGATCTCGGAACATTTCTCTTCGTTCATTAACAGAATAGGGACAGGCATAACAAAGGAAAGCCAACACTGCCATGAAAACAGCTCATCAGTTTTCCAAAAAATGGAGGTGTGATTATATATCAATAACAACAGTGTTGTTCTACTGAAATCTTTGGATTCCTCATGTTGTATAAAACAGTCACTGACCTTACTTCACTATCTAACTACATGTACAATGTCACAAAACAGCACAAAAACACGCATAGTAAAATAGAGCTTATTATGAAACAGGTGCATAAATTTCAGAACTTTACAACATGGCCCAGGCACCATATAATGTTTTCTTCTTCTTCTCCTTTTTTCTTTTTTTCCCTTCTTATTTGTTTCTTTACAGTTGTAAATTCCCTGTTTAGTGGTTTGATAGATTAAGTATTGGTCAAAACAATGTTAGTTTCTTTGCATGAATAAATACTACAGAATATGGTCACCTCTATAGAATTACAGCGCCACATAGTAATACCTCCATGTCCTTCAAAACAGCAGTCGAGAGGAAAGGAGTTTTGCAACTTTTAGAAGATCTTTCATGCAATGAATTCACAGTATCAACATGATGAAATACAATAAAAAACTATCTCTATTGTTTAGTTATTATCAAGGGAAGAAATCAGCTATTTAAAGAATACTCATCATCAACCTAGCTCACCACTCCTCTTACAAATGCACAAAACAATTAGTGTTGGGAATGGCTGCTTGTTTCCTCTCTTCATCTTTTCTTTTTAAGTAAACGATGCATCAGTCTGCTGCCAGAGATCTCTTGCATCAATGGCACAATCACTTTTAATTAAATATCCTTAAAAAGAAAAAGAACCTATGTGCCATTTGGTGCTGGACCGAGTCCAACTGGCTAGTTAAGTATTAACAGCAGAGGGTCTCCCGTGTGTGCGAGAGATAGAGAGAGAGGGATATGTCTTCATTTATTACAACAACAATAATAACATAAGCCCAGCAACCAAACTCTAGCTTACCTTCTAGAGAAAGAAGATACAGTTTGGTGATGGGCAAAAATGGAAAACAACTTCTCGTGTAGGAGAGGGCAGTGGCACATGACAGTTTATAGTTCTATGTATTCTCTGTCTTCACGTCCACTTCTTTTACAGCCTAATTTCCAACAGATGCTTCCACTGAAACAGTTCTGACTTCATGAACAGTGCTTCATTCACTTTTCTTCAATCCTTGGTAACTTAAAGTCCAATAGGTGGGACTTGGACGTAACGATAAATGTATAAACGGTAATCTTTGCTTGCCAGGACTACGGAACCATCGTCCATGAGTGCCACGTCAAAGCACTGTGCGTGCTTTACCTTAGACTCCAGGGCAGATACCAGCTGGGTATCCTGGGTAAAAATAGTCAAGTTGAAATTGTTGTGATTGTCTGCAATTAGTATCTCTCCAGCAGAGTTGATGCCAACCCCAATTGGATAGTTGGTGACTCCTTCCCCACCAATCTGGCGAAGATACTGGCCTTCATAATTGAATACCTTAACACAATGGGCCCGGTTGTCGCTGATAAAAATTTCTTGTTTATCATTTACAACAACACCATTTGGAAACTCTAGATGCTTTGAGCAACCAAACTTCATGAGAACATTGCCAGACTGATCAAAGATAATAACTCTCATCACTTTACATTCCACCACAACTATACGGCCTTTGTTGTCAACAGTTACACCACGGGGATGTTGGAGGATGTTCGCGCCGAACTTGCGGACAAATTGCCCGTACTGATTGTAGATTTGGATTTGATGTGTAGGAGACCTTTCAGTCACAATGATGTCACCTGAAGTACGAACTACAGCCACGCGATTCGGATACAACAGCTGCCCATCACGCTTCCCACACTCTCCAAACTGGAACTTGAAACGGCCTTCCTTGTCAAATATCTGAATTCTGTGGTTGTTGGTATCTGCAACAATGATATCATTCTGTGCATTAACTGCAACTCCACTAGGTTCTGTGAACTGACCTTCCATGACTCCAAACTCTCCAAATTTGCAATGGTAGATCATCTTTTGACGTTTAATCTGAGATTTAGGTGGGAAAATTGCAGTTGACATTAGTTTTGATGTGAGATCAAGCATGGGATCAGCAGGAACAGAAGAGGACAGTGAATAATGATCACTACCTCCATTCTGGAAGATACTATCAGAACTGCCATTTGACCACTTCTCATATGGGTTCATTCCATTCAAGTTTAGGTCACTTATTGATGTGGAGAAAGGACCTAAACTGTTGGCACTGCTAAATCTCTTAGAAATAATATTAGATTCAAATGGGGAACTAGATGTGCTGGAAGAGGACATGAGCCCATTGGAATAAGGTCTTTCCATAACACCATTCAAACTTCCTCCATTCATACTGCCACCATTCATGGAGCTATGCATGCTTGCTCCATTCATGCTTCCAGAATTTCCATTCACATGTGGCAAAGTTCCATTAATTGGCCGGGCAATGGGAGGTTGCTTGCTGGGTCCCACAGGCAACTCTGAGCTGGAACGCACATAACCAAATGTGTTGCGAACACCTACTTGTATGGCTTGGTAATTGGAGACGAATTCCAAGTCTACTCCTTGCTGTAAGGTCAAATCTGGATTGTAGTTCATAAATCCCTGGAACTTTGAGTCCAAGACTTTCTTTAGCATTAAAGCTTCCGTCATTGTTGCACGCTTGGCAATTCTGTCCACAAATTCACATGTACTGTAAATCTTTTCAACCACCTCCTGTGCCTTTTGACCCAGCACATTGAGTGATAATTGCTTAGCTGAAAATACACTTTCAAGTTCTTTGAGCAGTTCTTGTTTGCGTTCTTCAATCATTGACCGATAAAACTGAAATGTGTCGTTGATCTCGTTTTGTGCCTTATGGTACTGGACTTGAAGACGACTTGAAGTGTGTTCTATGTTCTTCAGAGTATTGCGGAGATCTGTGGCTTTCGTCTTGCTTTCTTGCATAGTTTGGGTCATCAAATCGAGCTGCTTAGGCCCTGCATCAGCGATATACTCATAGTCGTGAAGACCGCTAGGATGCTCGAGCAGGGTGCACTCCTTGCAGATTGGAATATTGCATGTACGACAGAAATACTTCATTGTCTCACTCTTATGTCGCAAACAACACACAGGTCTGTCACCACCATTGCTTGTGATCTGGGATAATCCATTCTTCAGATCTTCCTTGCTACCACCATTCTGTTGAAGTTCCCCCAGTGACAGAACACGATGACCTTCGAAACAATGCATAAACTGATGGGCCATCATGCAGTTAGGACAGAGGAAGTTATTGCAATCAAAACAACGTGCAACCGCACCAGTCTCACGACTTTTACAACCAGTACAATACGGTGCTGATGAAACAGCACTATTTTCTGAAGATGAAGAGAGTCCGTCCAAACCGTTCTTATGAATATGGTCAGGTATTATTAAGGATCCTTGCAATGTAATACTACACTCTTCGTGACACACACAACACGTTACTTTGTCTGGATGATCCCTGATTTTTTCCAAGCAATGTTGGCAATACGTATGATAACACGTCAGTACTTTGAGGTTGGCGAATGTTTCATGACACGATACACACTTAGAATTGCCACAGCTGCTGTTTGAACAACTTGTAATGGACGCTGCTGGAGATGAACCGCTCACAGTAACAGGAGAGTCTGCAAGGGGTGATAACGATCGTGGTTCAGTCTGGTCGATCAGTGATCCAAGTGAATTAGCTCCAGGAGATGAATCAATTGATGGGGTCGGTGAAGCCATCTTCAATCAAACGTCATCCCTGAAAACAAAGACGAAAGGAGATTAGACCACATAACAGTGAGGTAAATAAACCACCAGTTTAAGAAAGGAATCAAACGTTTTTAAAAGAAGTGAAATACAGGCTTTAAGCCAGTGGTTCCCAACCGTTTTTTTTCCTCCTGTACCCCTTTATAAATATTTATCTAAAATAGTACCGCCTAAAAAGTAGACATTTAAAAACGTTTAATATTTTAAGGGGAATATGTACATAACTTAATAAAAACATTAATAAGAAATAAATTACAACTATTTATAACTTACTGTATTTTTAAATAAAGTATGACTAGTATTTGTATGTATTAATTGTTCATTTCAATAAAATGTTAAATAAAAGTAAAATTGAAAATTACATTTATTTGTGCAAATATACATTTAGCTGAGGAAAATAAATAATTACAGTACAGTACAAAAGATTTCCTTAATTTTGATTTTATTGAAAACCAATTACTTCTAGCGATTAGTTTGGCAAAAATAGAAAAATCAAACTGGGGTTGGGGTAGGGTGGGTTGTCGAGGGGGACCATTGGTCTTCACGTGCGTGAATAAGACGGCACTGCACGCTGGGACATTACGACTGACACGTACGATGGGAGAATGGCGCCCGCCATTACCGTTAATTTTTGACGTACCTCTAACCGGTTCATTACGTACCACTAAGGGGTACGCGTACCCCAGGTTGGGAACCAATGCTTTAAGGTTTAAGCTATTAGCTCATGTAATGCACAAACAGTTTAATTCTTGGAATATTTTAAAACACCCCGCTGCGTAGCCGTGCGCGTTTAATCGCTCACAACAACCGCGATGGGGTGCTGCAAGCAAGTCCCAGCGCTCTGTTGGCACCGGCTATTTCTTCCACACACCAAGCAAACACAGCGATAGTACCTTGTTTCAATCCCAGAGGCACCTACGCCCCCATCCCTGGCCATACAGTTCCACAATAATCACAGAAACACAGGATTTTAGACAAATTGAACACACCCGAGTACACAGAGCTGATGAACAAGATGTCCAAGTCCCCAAAAGGAATTAACAACAACATTTTAAAGCTTTAATTGATTTCAGACGTTGACTCATTATTATTATTATTATTTATTTTAACATCGTTATGCCCGTCTATGATGATGCCGATGATAATTGTTGTTTTAAGGGGCCAACATCTAGGTTATCGGCCCCTAATGATCTGGGTGATAGCGAAAATGACAATGAAATGGAAACCAGAACGAAAATTAAGTGAGACGGAAAATACTTACAAAATGGAACTCAAGATTGAAACAACGCACAAAATGTTCTTACAAAAGGGAATTTAGAACGAGAAGATTCACAAAAGGGATAGATTGGAAAGAAAAAAAAGACCCACAAAATGCAGGCTAGGTTCAAAATACGTACAAAACGCAATGAAGAATCGAAATACTTACAAAATGCAAATGAGATCGAAAATACAGGGTCTTTATATTTGCTTGGCAAGGACATTCTCGCTCACGCGCTCCGCTAGTGACAGCTCAGTTCCCGGCTGCCGAGCGCGCGTACAGACGGCAGAATACGGTGCTGAAAATCAGTATCATGCATTTTTACTCACCATACTTACAGTAGATGCTGAAAATGTTCCCCATCCGCTGACAAACATTACTGGCATCTCCTTATGAAGTTTCCGGTTACTCTGGTTAATTTAGCTTCAGTAAGGAAATAACGACATTTACGTCTATTATTATTGTTTACTGAGCCTGTACATTTGAATCTCTTAGCCAGCTGTCTTATTGTCCGATTTATAGGAATGGGTCCTCCAGGAAATCTCACTCGAAACTTTTGTCTTGTTCTAGCGCACGATTTCCTGCACTTCATGTTCATATTGTGCAGATATAGCCTACACGTTCACGTAACGAATATTTTACATAAGGCATTACAGCACTACAGACAATCACAATAAAACACTACACAATACGATATACAGTACGGGTACACAGTAGCTTTATAAAACACTGAAAGACTGAAACACCCAATTAGCTCAGAGCTCGGACGTCTACAAAAGAGCGAGAGAATACGGCTGGTGACCACGCGCCAACCTGGCCCGGGACCGGGGGCCAAGGTCGAGCGAAGATTTGCACAATAGCCTACGTGCCGCTCATAACGTGCGCTAAAACAAGACAAACGTTTCGAATGACATTTCCAGGGAGACCCATTCCTAGAAATCGGACAATAAATCAACTGTCTAAGGGATTCAAATGTACGGGTTCAGTAAACAATAAAAATAGACGTAAATTTCGTTATTTCCTTACTGAAGCTAAATTAACCAGAGTAACCGGAAACTTCTTAAGGAGATGCCAGTAATGTTTGGCAGCGGCTGGGGAACATTTTTCAGTATCTACTGTAAGTATGGTGAGTAAAAATGCATGATACGGATTTTCAGCACCGTATTCTGCCGTCTGTACGCGCGCGCGGCAGCCGGGAACTGAGCTGTCACTGGCGGAGCGCGTGAGCGAGAATGTCCTTGCCAAGCAAAAAATAAAGACCCTGTACGTACAAAATGCAGTAATTGAGGTTCAAAATACTTACAAAAAGGCAATTGAAATTGAAAATGCTTACAAAATGCATGGTAAATTCAAACTACACATTTGGATTGACAATACTTACAAAATGCAATTGAGAATCGAAATGCTTGCAAAATGCCAACCACACAAAATTCAATTTAGATTTAAAATTCTTGCGAAATGAGGTTTTGGTTGAAAATACAAAATGCAATTGCAATTCAAAAAACTCACTAAAATGCCCTGCACCTACAGTACATTGAAAGATTTACTAAAAAGCAATTTAGATTGTCAATCTTAACAAAATGCAATTGAGGTTGAAAACAATCGAGAAATGTAATTTAGATCGAAAAAACTTACAAAATGTAACGTAGATTAAAAATACCTACAAAATGTAGTGTAGATGCCAAAAAAACGCTCAAGGGAATTTAGATAAACGGGGAGCCATTTAACAGAAACAATGCAGGAATCTCAAGGAGAAAAGGAAATATAATGAATAGAAAACAAGAGGTCTGATCCCTCGAAGAAGGAGTGATCAGGAAAGATGAGACAAGGGCCAATTAAGGCGGGAAAGTGAAAGACTCCCTAGGCCTCGGATACCCTAATACCGTGGGGGTCAGAAAAGAACAAGAATTGACCAAGGTAGGTCGACAGGAAAGAAGACGAGCCCGCCACAAGTAAGTGGAAGCAATGCCGGACTCAGCTGGGATCCCGTGGTCGCCAACCCACGTCCCACAAATTGTGAGCTCCTGGGGGAGCCCGTCTATGGAGCGCGATTGAACCTATCCAGCTGATCTTGCTTTCTTGCCCTCCCAAAATCTCATCTTCACGCTATGGCTCTTTCTGCGATCCTCCGTCGAGTTTCTTTTGGATGCAAGGTTTGGGTGGTCTGAAAATTTATGATTGTCAACTAGTTGTCAGGATTTAGATCTGTCCAGTACCATAGGCTATTACTTGAGATGTCTATTTCATGAAGGTCCTTTTCAACTTCAGGCAGCCAGTTGTTCTTAGCTTTCATTGAGAATTAATAATAATAATAATCTTCACTGTACATGTTTGCATATTATGCAACTACCTGAAGCGATGGAAAAAGAAAAGATGCTTTTCGATTTCTCTAAAATCCACGATCTTGGATTTATTCATTTATTCGAACAAGTCAAGTACCCGACTATAACGTAAACATGATGAAGTATGAACAATTAAAATGCAATTTATGAATAATCCTTCCAGTAACAATCACAATGCAAGAAACAAAACATTAATATGAAAATGAAAAATAGCGAGGGGGCATATGACCATACTGTTCTGTCCCTTAAAAACAACTATCACTAAAAATAGGGGACAGCTACAGAGGGACATAATTCGTACCTTACAGTACATAGAAGGATTAAAGTTATCAAGTGAGGAGAAGAAATCAAATAATCAGCGATGTTGCACAGACAGACAATATCAGCCAATTGGAGGTTGTAGGAATTATGTTTGATGCTAGAGACACGCACCACTATGAGAGGCATTGGAATTCCGGCGAAAATAAAACTTCCTCAAAGGAACTTGGAGGAACAAGCTTCTTGAGTTTTGAAATAATCTTCAATCATCATCACTATAATCATAAGTGTTTAATACGAATTAACATTGGGTTGATAGCCGTACACCACCGAAGTTAAATATTTCAGGAACAACCTAATCTTGTTTAATACAAATGTATTATTTGAATTGATTCGGAGGTATATCTGTTCAAAGCCACGATCAGGTTCGGCAACGAGTCGATCGCAGAGACGAGTCTGGTCAATGGCAAATCAGTTGAAGAGTGACTGGCCGCTTGGCGCAGAGGTAACGTTCTCGTCTGCTGCGCACAAGGTTGCAGGATGGAATCCTAGCACAGTCAGTTGGCATTTGAGGGTGCGCAAATGCGAGGAAGCCGTGTCAGATTTACTAGCACGTTAAATATCCTCTGAGGGCAAAATTCTGGCACACCTGCGTCTCTCAAAGCCGCAGTAATTAAAAAGGGATGTAAAACCAATATTAATTACTTTTAGCACTTCAAGAAACAACACCGCGTTGTTTCACAGCACACCCAGTAAGTTCACTCGGTCTAGTGACTAATCACGAGCAAAGCGTAGTCTATAAAAACGTCACTTTTATTAATTTCCTGCAAGCAAAGGATAAAATGACCAGCATTTAATAAGCTTCCGTACAAAGTCTTTTATAAGCTGAAATTAGAACATTTAAGGACGGAATCGGGGGACAAAAGAAAATCCATGATTACGGGACTAACAATGATGTCAATCGACAGAATCGGACAACCGACCTATTCGATCGAAAACGGGATGGCTGCCGACACTACGGCAACATCCATTGAACACAAGCTGGCTGATGAATACTGCGGTGTACTAGTGATTAGAGCTAAAAAGCCTCGATTTGGTAAACACAAGCTGGTGCAGGCAGTGGCAGCAGGAAGGTTGACTTAGCTCGATATGGGGTGTGACGTCAGACCTGTTGCCTAGCGACAGCGAGGGGGCCATAGCTCCCCTCGGCCCTAGCAAGCTGGGGAGTCCGCCGTCCTCGGAACTCCCGAGTAAACTAAGCTTCACGTTTCGCTTTCCAACAGCCACCACGCATCTCTTTGTCGCAACTCGTCTTGACAAAAGCACACTTCTATAAGGTTAGTACACAACGAACAACAAAGAATTACTACACCAGCGTTATGTTCCGAACACTGACGGAGTATGATCATGATCAATCCATCCTTCAGAGTTGAAAATTGTTGACCCATCATTATGATACACTAGCTATGGCTAAGCTGTCGAAACTTGTTTGGCCAACATCCACATAATTTCACAGAAATTGAATGGGCTTACAAATTAAGACACGTGTTTGACTTCGAAAGCTGTCAGCGCTCTTCCTTCATAATACGAACCGAATGGTATGAAAATTATCACCAAAAAAAAAAAAAAACACACGGTAATAATAACAAACCTCTCAAGTTACGCAAGTTTACGATAAACTTCTGTAACTAAAATAGTGCATTAGTAAACATAAATTAACAGCTAGAGTGTAAAGGATCCGATGATGGCTTGTCGATCGAAGTGTTGTAATTTTCTTCAGGTGTAGGGAATAACACCCATTACAATTTAGATGCAATCGTGTTGACCCGACTGTGAAGCATTTTAATGTCATAAGTTAAGTATTACAGTGGAACGTGGCTAATTACAGTGGAACGTGGCTAATTCGAACTTCGATAATTCGAAATCTTCTTTAATTCGAATTTTTCTCTTGGTCCCTAGCATTTTATATACGATCAATGCTAAAAAATCGTGGTTAATTCGAATTATATTTTGGATAATTCGAAGTTTTTATGTGTAAAAAGCCGATCGGACGAAAATGCCTCAGTTTGTGGTTAGCTGGCCGACGCAGATATCATCGCCGATGTACTGAACTCCGAAAAACAAGATGGTGACGAAGCATCTGGCGATGAACTCTAGGAGGAAGTTCCCGAAAAAACTGTTCCGAGTGCAACCCAAGCAACAAACCACAATACAGAACTTAGGCGCTTTTTTGAAAGTAGAAATGGCGTAAGTGGTTCTGTTTTCCGTTCCTTAAATTAGTTAGATTCTTTTGTGATGGCCAAGAGACTTAATTGTAGGAAACAGGTAAAAATCTCTAACTTTTTTGAAAAACATTAGATTTCTCTAATACTTAACTAGATTGCTGGATTGCTACTGTCGTTGAATAGGTGAATAGTACATTTTGGTTTTATTTTATCATTTGAAACTTTTGATGTTATTCACGATACAGTCATTATGAAGTACCGTTGTCTGTTAATCTGCTTTGTTGAACGTAAATCATTATGTAAGCGTAATACAATATATTTTCTCTACCCTTTTCAAATAACTTTCTTAATTCGAATTTTTGGATAGTTCGAATATTTTAACTGGTCCCTTGAGGTTCGAATTATCCAAGTTCCACTGTATTTGCCTTCGGGCAGTATCTGGACCAGCCAATTCTACGGATTCTATGGTTTCACCATTCGATGTTGCATGCTTCACCAGATTAGCCATTCGCATTCTCACTGTTCAGAAAAATAACGATTAACCCAACATGCTCCTGCGATGATTCGAGGCAAAACCCCAAGCTAAAAGGAAAAAGATAGGGAGGTAGTGCCCGCACAGTTGGATGGACATAGCACACCCACACGGGACAGCGCCAACAGAAATAGTCCTCTCAACCACTTTGAAGACTCAGCCGGGAATACTTTTGCTGTTCCGCATCAAGAGCTTCAAAGAACTGTGTGATTTTAAATACAACGGCACGAAAACTCCAACGTTTGCAAGTACATATCTAAAATATGAATAAAGCTACTCATTCTCATCGAGAGAAAGAAAAGAGGAAGCTTGTAGTTTAACGTGACCGTTAATCTCGCGATCATAAGCCACGGGACCTCCATTTTACGTGGAATCCGAACCACAGGACATGGCATTTCGCATCGAAAATCTCACATGCATTGACCGGGAATCGAACCCGGTCCGCCTTGGTGAGAGGCATTCAGCTTGACCGCTGCGCCACCACGCCCCTCGAGAGAAAGAAAACACACATAACCAGGTGAAAGTAGCTTACAATAAAACCCACCTTCAACGGACCCTTTATTAAACAGAAACTTCTCTTAAACGGAAATATTTGAAGGTCCCGTGAGCTTAGAAGTGAAACACATGTTCAATTCTCTTCATTGAACGGAAACTGTTCTAGAATGCTGTGTTAAGAAAATTTTCAGCCACCCTGAGAAAGTCTGTTTTATTTGCTTAACAGTCGATTCTGTATCTTAACAAGAAATGTGCAAATATGACTTTTTTTTTTTTAACTCCAACTTACACGTCAAATTGTACTGTTGCCCGTTTCCTGTTGCCCAATCCTTCTTCAGTAATAGTCTAGGTGGAAAATTCGAATAACAACCTTCGGATGAGACTAGTTTCAGTGCAAAAATACGCAAATGTTCACGATAAAGAATGCCATGGATATTATTTAAGCTTCGAGATATCGAACAATTCGACTTTAATACAGAAAAAAAAAGTTAATTATAGGAAGTTTGTCGGGAAATAATTACAGTACTAGAGTTATCGACAATTGTTCAAGTAATGGAGGTTCGAGTGCACCTCTCAGGAAGCGGGCGCTGGGAACGCGAAGCGCGACCAAGCGCCCATGGGATGGTGACAGGCACTGGTGCTCCTAAAGGTGCTCCTTTTAGCCTTTAATATGTAATTTAATAAATGTCGTTAGTAAATTTTATCTCCTCGTTTGTGTTAAGGGAGATTTTTTTTTATTTTTCAAGTATTTGTTATTTTAGGCAATGCATTTATAATTTTTTTTTAAAGTGATCGTTTTAAGTATTTTAAAAATGGAAATGACTGTTGAAATGACATTTAGTATTTGGCTCGCCATGGCTAGACCTACATTAACTGGGCATGTGTGTCGCTAGGACCGCCCAGCGACCGTAGGCCCAGGTGTTAAGTTCAATTTTGCAGCAGCAGCATCAGCAGCAGCTTCAGAATTTAATTAAGTACCGGTATATTGATATCAATATGAAAAGTATTTTAAGTTGTTATAATAGGTTTGAAAAGAAGGTGACGATAGAATGACCACTAGTGGGTTGGTTTAGGTAGTTTGAAGTAATTTAAAGACCTGGAGTAGGTTGTAGTGGTTTAAGTAATACATAAGAATAGTGGGTCGCGACCTAAGTTACTTAGCTCTGTAGTGCCCTGCGTGCACGACTGATTGCTATCTCTGCGCTAACCACAGCCTCGTTTGTAGCAGCCCTGGCTCCTACCAGGCGGGACCCACTTACATTCGTAACACGAAGTATAATAGCAGCATAGCGCCTAGATCAAACCGTAAGTTACTCTACTTTCGCACATAAGACTAAATGTTTATGCTGAATGGCATTTTATTGCAACCGACGTTTCAAACCGTTAACTCTAATTGGATTTTTTATTTACCCTTTAAAAACAAAACTTTCTACTGTACAATGTATATGTATATACAGTTAAGTTCCGCCAATCATAACCCCGCTAATACGAAAATCCGCCTAATCCGAACAGGGCTAGGAAAATATATCTACCAAATTTGTTTTGTATTTTAAAACAGGAAAAAAAAATAAACATTAAGATTAAACTAGTTTTTCCAGGCAAAAACGTAAATTTATTAGCACAGAAAAAACATGAAATAAATGCTACTGTATTTTTCTCTGTAAGTCAAATTTCTATAACTCGAATTTTTCGATATCTCGAAGCTTAAGTTGCATTTAAGCACGTCATTAGAAACTCACATGTGCAGTAGGGTAAACTAAAAAGTTTGTAGATTTAATTATGGTTTTGGTGTTCGAATTACGAGCACATCGAGCTCTTGAGTTAACTCAAGATAGAAGTGCCTTGGCACTGCCACTGGAGCCGTGTTTAGGGTATACATCCAATATAGCCGTCTCCTTAGAAAATATGGAACACCCAAGAAACATACAAAAAAAATTACGAGCCTTACAGTAGTCGCATATGATGTGTAACATCTGACATAGAAGAAACCTCGCGTGAAATTGTTGATACACCGGTATTTTATACTATTATTGGCACAAATATTAATCTATTGTAAAAGGGAGTGTTTTACAGATATTGTAGTTTAAAATATGGAACTTATTTTATTAGATGATTTGTAGCTTCCACCAGCACTAGCCTAAATAAAGAATACGATATGGATCAACTAGATTAATAGACGCGACACCGCTCATAACCTTAAATTCCTTATAAACAGGTCCTCTTGATACACAGACCAACACGTAATTTCATATGGATTCTGTTACAATGAGTCATACTGATATGATAAATATAGTTTAAATTGATAATCTGGTAGCAAAAATATCTACCCCGTCCGGGATTCGAACCCGAGATCTCTAGATTCACAGTCATGGGGCACTAACCCCACGGCTGTTTCGACTACGCAAATATCGTGCACAAGATGGTGACTTATTTCCACGTCCCAATAATACTGCATTACGGAATTAAGTTTCATTAATATTTTGCTTGTTTCGATAATGTTCCTGCGTGAAATTGAGTTTAAAATGCCTCATGAATAGGCCCTCTTGTGAGTAAAGAGAATGTATTCAGCACTAGTTCATGAAGGCTTGCTCAATTCTCGTATAACCACAAAGATTATATTATATTGATGACTGCATGACCGTTATGTGGATTAATATTTGAATAGCCATTGTGAAGAAACATAATACCGGCAATGCCGACTACTTACAATGTTTGATATCAAGGCATTTTACCATTTAAATACTGATACGAAGACTTCGAACATGTACCATGTGCTTTGTTTCAATCACTTGACACCAGATTTCGCATGAGCGTTTACCGTTCAGTATGTCATATACATTCCACATGGCCGAGAGTACCATGGTATCAATTTCTGACACCGCGCGCTCATTGTTTCTCTTACCACTGCCAGCTGGATCTTACCACTGCCAGCTGGATCGATCGAGTTGGCAGTGCGTCTTACACTTCCGTTCGATCCACCACTGCCAGCTCGATCGTTCCGATCCACTTCCGTCCCATTTTTCAAAATCACTCCCACAAAAATATCCAGCAACCGAGTGGAAAGATGTTACACATAAAAAATTTAAAAAAAAACGGACGCACATCAGATGAGACGTCAAAATGATGCATACGTTTCGTGTACGGTACCTGTATATTCTGCCTCTCATCTACATCTTAACCGCATTAAATTACTTGGCAGGCGGAGGCTTCCACAGAGGACCCGTATCAGCGGATGCGGGCTATACGGGTCTCCAGACATTCGCTTCACTTGGGATCGGGTAACGTACTGTATAAGGAACATCCATTGTCTCCTTGCGTTCCAACAGGTCAAAGCCAGCTGCTAACACTGCAGGAATGTGGCACGTGTGAAAGAAACAACTCAAGTACTACAGTGCATGGCATAATCTGTGGTATAGGAGCAGTCAAACCCAGTAGCGAAGTCGAACGATCTACGACTAAAGTTTACGTCCACAGTATTTGGCCGGTCAGTCCCGGTTTCACAGTCGTTCAGAGGACAGATGGTGAAGCTCAAGACATGTGCATTTGATACGCGAGTTGCTTTCCACGCAGCTACACATGGAATCGGAGCTGACCGGCCAAAAACCGTGACGTAAACTGAACAAAAATAGGGGGCGTGGTGGCGCAGCGGTCAAGCTGTTGGCCTCTCACCAAGGTGGACCAGGTTCGATTCCCGGTCAATGCATGTGAGATTTTCGAAGTGAATTGCCATGTCATGTGATTCGGATTCCACGTAAAAAGGAGGTCCCCTGGCTTATGATCGCACGATTCACGGTCACGTAAAACTAAAAGCTTCCTTCCTTAAAACTGAACAATAGTGAGCAAGTTCGGAGATTTTAAGTTCAATTCCAGCGTTGAATGCTGTCAGACAGTGATGCCGGTATAGACTATAACGCAAAGAAAATTATAGCTGAATAGGGAAGTGTGTATGAATTCTAATGTTGTGTTTTAATTAATACAAATTTATTTATTTGCAAATGGGGACATAGTCCCTGATCACAACATTACAATAAAACGCGAATTTAAAAATGTACCAAAAAGATAAACCGGTCACGGAGACCAAGAGCGCTAACGCGCCAGCTTGTGCCCCACCGACATCTGGAGAGTGTGGGTTCAAATCCATCGGCCGTCCTGAAAATGGTTTACGTGGTTTACAATTTTTACCACCAGGCAAATGCTGGGACGGTTTCTTTCAACAGGTCCTCGGCTGACTTCCTTCCAAAATCTCTTCCCTTACCCTTCCTTAATATTAGAACGAGTTAGCGGTCACCTGGGGCCTGGGCGATCGGTCAGTCAACATACTTTCTGTATCTAGCCAGGAAATCATAGTATTTACTTATTCGCGTTAACAACCTTATTACTTCTTTTAACAGGGTGATAGTTATTAACTTAATGAAAGTAATAACATATAGAACCTTTTAGGCAGTAAGTCCAAGAAAGATACACGACGGAGACACGGATGAACCGACATGTGCTGCGCTACTCGGAGGAACGATACACTATAAGGTCTAGCAACTCTCTCAGCGAGTCGCTAGTGCACTCTTGCTGGATCGTTGGCAACTTTTAGGAGCAGGTCATTACCATGGCCCCAAGGTGAGCGACACACTCAAGGAGTAATTTGTTCATTGTTTCGTTCACATAGGCTAATAAATGCGACCTTCCACCCGCACTTTGATTAGCATAGAAACGGGGAAAATAAGAGCGAGGCATTGTCGAAGTTGAAAAGCCATTCCATTTCACCATCCAAATAGCTTCCGGTGGAAGAATAAGAAATGTCACAATCTCGATCTTACGGCCAATGGTTATAGAATAACGATAGATCTGTGGCGGAAGGGAACGAGTGATTCAACAGAGGACAATTCGATGTCTGCCCTTAGACGACGGCAATAATAATATTATTATTATTATTATTAATGCAAAACTACGCCACTACACGACAGTTATGCCGGAAGCTTTATAAGTTTCAGAAACCACATGGGTATCTCGGTGGTCACTCTGTTGTTTGAGTCTTCAGTCTTTTGACTGATTTGATGCAGCTATCCATGCCTCCCTGTCCTGAGCTAATCGTTTCATCTCTACATAGCTACCACACCCTACATCTGAGGCAATCTGTTTAACATATTCTAACCTTCGTCTACCTCTACAATTCTTGCCCTCGACCCTTCCTTCCATAACTAAGCTTGCTATTCCAGGGTGTCCTACCATCCTATCTCTTCTCTTCATTAGCAGTCGCCAGAAACACCTCTCCTCTCCCACTAGTCTTAATACCTCTCCATATGTAACCCATCTACCCATCTGATCATCATTCTCCTGTAACATCACATTTCAAATGCTTCAATTCTCCTCTTTTCTGCTGCACCAATAGTCCAAGTTTCACTTCCATAAAGTGTCACGCTCCAGACAAAGGCCTTCAAAAATGACTTCCTAATACCTAAATCTATATTCGATGTCAACAGATTCCTTTTTTGTAGAAATGCTTTCCTTAATTTGCTTCTTAAGTAACAGAAGTCTCCTACTTCCTTAGTTTTTCACCTGCCAATTTGATGTCCATAGAGGTTTCTGATTTATTTCGGCTGCACTCTCAGTATTTTTGTTTTACATTTATTAACTTTCATCATGAATTATTTCCTCAAAACGGAGTCCATACCATTCAAAAACTCGTTCAAATCCTCAGGCTTGTCGGCCAAGATGACTATGTCATCGGCAAATCTCAAAATAGAAATTATTTCTCCTTGAATCTTTACTCCC